>OY987302.1:11789932-12513742 GCA_963920635.1 Pseudeuparius sepicola | reverse complement strand
ACGTCACTCGTTGATTTATGACGTTAAAAGTTACCCAAGTGATACGAAAAAAGAACATAATAAAATAAAAACCCTATTGCAATCACGATTATACCGCTACAGATAAAAATAACTATGACTACAACTCATTTCAATAATAATTTCAAACGTCATGGAAACACTTTCATATTGGTATTTTGGTATAATCAGCTACTTGCGGCTGCGTCTATGATGCGTACTCAGGCAAATTTTATTTCGGTGTTGTGAAAGTGACAGTGAAGGTTTTCCGTATCGTTCAAAAGGGTTCAAACTTTGGGCAGTGAAAATATTCACGGGTTTTGTACGTTTCGTGAGTTTTACCGTTATCTGTGTTGTTCTTGTTCGTGTTATTAGTAGTAATTCATTTATCAAATGGGCTCGTTACTGACCTGCACTTATGACCCTGTTGCATTTTTTGATGCATTGATGCCAACTTAGGATGGCGAAATTGCCAATTGACAGTCCCAGTATGGACTTCTTAAAATAATTTGATTATATTCCTTGTTAAAATCAAATTTCACAATTTTTTGTAAAATTGTATTTTTTAAATAATTTTCTAACAACACCCTGTATATTAAGTTTCACATCATATTCGAATTTCCCGGAAAGTTTAAAATCACCGAGAAAATCGGGTTTATCACGTTAATCTGGGACACACTGTATGTACATATACCTAATTTGAACGCTTTATTTCATGACCTATTCGTCCCCAAATCAGGACGCACGGCTCTTATACAGACGTAGATATTTTAAAATAATTTCATACCTTCGACTATAATTCTGTACCTATACCTAACATTCGTTCGATAACGAAGCCTATACACTAGGCCCTAATGGCTCCATATTGTACACTGAAAATTCTAGAAACGTGATTGGAATGATCCCAATTTAGGAGGGCTACATGTTAGTATGTTTCCTCTTATGTTGACTTTACATCACGAACATTCAATTTTGGTGAAAAAACATCGAATCATTATTTTTCTGTGTGGTACCAAACATTGAAAAAGTGATTAATTCAAATAAATTCGTTACATGAATCTATAGGGTGCTTTGTAATCAAATACAAATGATGCTAAGAGCATAATAGTAGTTTATGGTACAAGAACGAAAAGTTAAGTTTTTCCGAATATTTCAGTCAACGGTTTTTCGGACGAAAAGTACGAAAAATTACTTTTCGTCCATGTATCATACAATGTTTTTTGTTCGAATGTGCTTATATATATTTAAAAAAGTAGAAAGTAAAATAAGAAATGATAGTGTTTATTTTTTTAATAAATCTTAGTTACCTATGAACTTCAAGTCGACCATGGAACAGAGAAAACAATTGATTTGGGTCATTATATTGGCCTTTATTATACTCTTGCCTTCACCGAAGCATCTTTTTTGCCTTATTTCAACTTCCGGGGTTTCAAAATATGTAGCAATTCCCTTACTACCTCCTGAATAACAATTAGGTTGTTCTGTATGTATGCATCGCAAATGCATCCATTTGTATCCGTGTAATTGCCCAGATTTATAGACTTCATTTTCCAGAAATTTTACGTCTTCAATTCGTTAAAATTGCTTCCTTCAAAAAAGGTATAATTTCGTTAATATACCTACGTCTCAAAGTTCTTACCGATATTGCAATAATATGAAGACGCCTTAAAAATTATATTATTTCTTTCTGTCCGAATCCATATGAAAAGTGTAGTTTTCAAAGTAGTGTAAGTTAAAAATATATTTACTAAGTTAAAAAATGAATATTGAATGGTGTACCTACCTATCTATATTTCATTTTCCAGAAATTTTACGTCTGCAATTTGGTAAAAT
Source organism: Pseudeuparius sepicola (assembly GCA_963920635.1). Classification (NCBI taxonomy): domain Eukaryota; kingdom Metazoa; phylum Arthropoda; class Insecta; order Coleoptera; family Anthribidae; genus Pseudeuparius; species Pseudeuparius sepicola. The sequence continues at coordinate 12,511,912 of OY987302.1, read as the reverse complement.
TGGTTCCTTTTGTAAATCAGAAAGCACGAGATGTTCTTAAAAGTAGGTACCAATTAATTTTATTAGACAGTGATTGGTTGATAAGCAAGTACCAAAGTGTCTATTTTCTTTACAATTCACGTGACAAGCTTTTTGATTTACAAAAACTTGTCGCAATTTGACATTAATGAAAACCGAGACTTATTTTATTTTGATCGTTTTAGTACATGGCTTAAAAAGCTTGTTTTTATAAAGGTTTTTATTTTCATTTATTTTATTTTATTCGTTTTACCTAGTACATGGCTTAAATAAAAGCTTGTTTTTAAAAAGATTTTTTTGTACCTTTTATTTTATTTTGAGCTTTTTAGTACCTACCTATCAGGACGGTGGTAAAGAAATTTAGTCCGCCATCTTGATTAAATTTTGTATGACGTCATTTACCTTATCTTCGGGCGGCCGCCATATTGAATTTAGTGTAATGTCACCAACTTTATCGTTTTCTACTCTTCAAGCCCTTTCAGTTGATACCCATATTAAGGGGGTTGAAAAGAAAATGTAATCCGCCATCTTGGAGCGGCGTCCATATTGAATTTAGTTTGTTGTCATTAACTTTATCCTATCCTACTCTTCAAGTCTTCAAGCTCATTCATTTGATATCCATATTAAGAGGGTTAGCAAAAAATATATCATCCGACATGTTGTGGCGACGGTCATTTTGATAGTATTACAATATTGAGTATTGCATAATGTATTGTCGACAGAACTAAAGGTGTATGCAAAATTTCAGCTCAATCGGATGCCGAGAAGTGGTTCTAATTCAGCTTGCAAGATTAGACCCACACACATACAGTATGGAACAGCCAAATGGAATAAATTCAATATCTCCTTACAGGGTGATGCTAGAAAAAAAAATTAAATACAAAAGTATTTGATAGATCGAGGCGCATAACATAAAAATATAGTGGTGTATACAGGATGCTCCATAAGTGTGATATTATATGCAACTTTGTTTTTTTAAATGGCACGCGCTGTATTTTGCTTGATTTTTATTTTAACCTAAGGATTCTACACATCTTTTATACACCCATATCTATGCCCAAACCCAACCGTTTTAGAAATAATCCATCATTTCATTTAAATATCGTCAAGTGCGAGTTACAATTCGTGAAGGTATAATTTTTTTAATGTTAGCAACGAAAGCAGTATCGTTTGCAAATAAATAGTAGATACCTGTTATTTTTCCGCTAAGGAAATCGTGCTACATTATACAGGGTGATAACAACAAAATTTACAATTTGATAAATTTCGAGTGATCGATAATGTTTAAATTTGATGTAGTATGGGGTTGTGATATGTCATTTGAAAGGTTTTTTCATTCTCTTGTCAAACATTATAATTATGTTTTTTATTTAGAAAATTTACAGTTCCTGATATTAAAAAAATTAATACAAAATAAATCAATATCAACGTATGAGATGTTCAAAATGCATGCCTCGAACGTCTTGGCAGCATCCTAATCTTAAATAAAAGTCTCTTCTAACAGTTGTCAACATCAGAGGTGTGACCGACCTAATCGATATTTAAATGAAATGATGGATTATTTCTAAAACGGTTGGGTTTGGGCATAGATATGGGTGTATAAAAGATGTGTAGAATCTTTAGGTTAATATAAAAATCAAGCAAAATACAGCGTGTGCCATTTAAAAAAACAAAGTTGCATATAATATCACACTTATGGAGCACCCTGTATATACCACTATATTTTTATGTTATGCGCCTCGATCTATCAAATACTTTTGTATTTAAAATTTTTTTTCTAGCATCACCCTGTAAGGAGATATTTAATTTATTTCATTTGGCTGTTCCATATTGTATATTGTACATACATATTAACAGGGCAAGTTAAATAAAAGCTTGTAAAAAGATGTGATTGTTGGCACATTCAATGTTTCCAGTTTTTTATATGATTTAGATTATTTTGTAAATATAAGCATCTCAAAGCATGGGTATATCTACAGTGTGGTCATTTAAGTGTGCAACATATGGGATTTTCTTTATTAATTGCACAACCAGGCCAGGCCAAAAAATATAAAAAGTGTACAAGAGTAAAGTACCCTTATTTTAGAAAATTCAGCAAAATGTTATTAGGAAGAGTTGTCTAGAATTAAAAGCTATGCCTAAATACCAAAACATGGCCTTCTAAGAAAAAAAATTTTTTTTGAAAAACAATAATTTCCTCAAAAAAAGTTTGTTTTAATATTCACCCTAACCAATTTCATAAATCGATCAAAATTAAATCAATTCCGCATAACAATGTTCAAATTCAAGCCTATGTGTAAAATTACCTTAGATTTTTAATTTTTTTGGGATCACAAACTTCATGTTTGTTGCAACGATATTAAACAAAACTTTAAAATTTCGTAAAAATTCTTCTGACCAAGGTAAAACATTAGTAATGATAATGTGAATATTAAAAAACTCTCATTTAAGGTCAAAATTTTTATTTTAAATGTTTATTAAGAAACTGTAGAAATTAATTGACGAAAAAATTTTTTTCTTAGGATGCTCTGTTTTGGTATGTAGGCATAGCTTTTAATCCTAAACAACTTTCCTTAATGACCTTTTGCTGAATTTTCTAAAATAAGGGTACTTTACTCTTGTACAATATTTATATTTTTTTGCCTATCCTGTATACTGTTTGGCTTGCAACCATTTTAAGTGCCTCTATAATATGATTATCGAATATGCACCAACTTTCGGGAATATTGTTGCACACTTAAATGACCACACTGTATACGATATACAAATATTTTTAAAAAACTATTTATTACGCATTAGAAAATATGAAAGGCTGAATTTCAGAAATGGCAATGTAAACAAATATTAGGTACCTATCTCGTCTTCTTCCCCCCCGACCCGCTAATGTAGAGGCAAAACAAAACCGTGTTATTTGTATGAGCGTGGGTCATATATTCCTATATATCGTTGGTAGTACAAATATGGAATCAAACCCCAGAAAAGAGACGAAATAAAACAAAAAAATCTTTCCATGTTTCTTAAAATAACCACAACTTCGCCCGTCGCCGTCTATTTCGAAACTTCCGTCGCGCAGTGCATTAGGCCCTATCTCGAACCGGCGGGCGGCGGCCATCACCTTAACCGCCCAAATGACCATCGCGTTCCGTCCGAAATTTGCTTACGCCGACGCCATCCCGCCGTTTTTTTCCCAGCGATAACACGCGATTATCCGGCGATTTTCCAGATATTGCCGACGAAAGTTAGGCTTTTATAACGGGAGGGGTCGATACCGGGGCGGCATCGACGGCGCGGAAGAAATCACCAAACGATGCCAATATAACACGACTTGCCGACGCGACGTCGGAAGATGGGTAGGACGCGTAGGGCGCTCAGAAATCTGATCCTACCTAAATTTTTCTAATTATTGGACGGGATGTCTTTTCCGTGCGATACAGCAAGCAACTTGTATCTTGTATCAGTGGGAATTGGAAATATTTTGGGGCAGTAAAACTTAAAAATAAACCTATACTAAAAATATGTTCTTAACTTTCAGTTTAAAAATGGGTACCTATACAAAATTTTAACATGTTATGCATGCGCTTACTGTCAGTGAGAGACGCTGTGTCATTTTTTACGTATAAAACCAGGGACCCTTTAAAGTAAGGGGACCCAGCATTATACTTTCCAAAGTGAGGCCGTTTCTTCCCCCATTCTAATGGTCTCAATGATGCCAAGTATGCAATTTTATTGGAGAATCTTTGGATATAACAGGTACTTTGATTGTTAGTAAAAATTAATATGATTTCTAAAAATTAGACTTGACAATGTTCTGTCAACAAACACAGAATATGGCAAGTGCCAAATGAATCAAATTTATTTTATATTTGAATTTGGTTTCCTGCAATTATTTCCAGGAATTTAAGTAATATAAGTATGGTAAGTCAGTGCCGATTTTGCTTATTTGAGAATTTGTCGCTATTGCACCTTGTTACCAGGTTCCTCAAACCATTTGAAATATTATGTAGGTATAATAGGTACGTACTTGAACTTTCTTCCCTTGTTGAATGTATCTACCCAAAGAACTTTCACAGATTTCGGGATGGACTAATAAGATTAGGTCTTGTACTTAGTTCTAATCATGTAGTTTTTCTCGGTGCTCATTTTTGTAATTTTATTTCTCACCCAAGGTACCTCACAAACGTAAAATAAACTTATAGTTGTAGATAAAAACTGTTTAAAAAAAGACCTGATTGAAGCTACCTGCTTAATAATTTAATATTTAGGAAATACCATTTTTGTTTTTAACTACTTACTTATACGTAATGCCCACGTAATGGGAATTGCAGGATTACTAAAGGTGAGACAAGAAAAATCTGGTTGCAATTATTGGGACTACTACAGGCGGCCGCATTACCTTTAACTGACTATCTGGAAGTTAGAAAACTTAAAAATTGTGAATTATGATGGGAAATATGTATTTTGCCTCCTTTGGAATCTATGGCACTGGCATGTCACATTAAACCTGATAGCAGTTGGACACTGACATATAACATAACCTTGTACCAGCCCACTTATGTGGTCTCCTTGGAGATATACAGAAAACAAGGCTTCACTTTTCCTATGTGATAGACTGTGACATGCTGGGTCCCCTTATTTTGAAGAGTCCCTGTATAAAACAAATACAGATACATCAAGCTGCTTGCAAGCGCTTCCTTAAGCTCAGAAACAGTGATTGCTCCCATTGTTTTATATACTTCAGCGTCCCTATGAAAAATCAGCTAAGACGCTTGATCAAACAAGTTTCACTAGTCGAAAATATTTGTTACCTAACATACAGTGTGTCCACGGATTGAGTGCACGTGGGGTGTAAGTGACAAAAAATTTTCGAGTTGAAATTTGAGCTTTTGGGGATCAGCCCTGCTTGGTTTTAAACTAATTTGTGACATAATTTTACTTTCGAAAAATCACGTATGCCTGGGGAATTTTGAAAAGCTAATTTTCCACATCAGTAAAGTGCCCTTTCTGTAGGTTTTACGACAAAATGTTAATAAGGAAACTTGTTCAGAATGAAGAACTGAGTAGGTTTGCGAAATTTCGAAAGTCTAGGCCTACTTTGATTTTTGGTCATTTTTTCCAACTTTTCTTTAGAAAAGTCCACTTTGTGTAGCTTTCACATTAAAATGTTATTAAGAAAACTTGTTCACATCGAAAAACTGGATAGGTGTAAAAGAATTTCAAAAGCCTAGGTATACTTTGATTTTTTTCTGCTAAAAAATTTAAAACTCTTAAAAATCAGAATAGTAGTAAGTAGGCCCAGACTTTCGAAATTTCGCAAACATACTCAGTTCTTCATTCTGAACAAGTTTTCTTAATAACATTTTAATGTGAAAGCTACACAAACTGCACTCTTTTCTAAAGAAAAGTGGGAAAAAATGCCAAAAAATCAGGGTACGCCTAGACTTTCGAAATTTCGCAAACCTACTCAGTTCTTTATTCTGAACAAGTTTCCTTAATAACATTTTGTCGTAAAACCTACAGAAAAAGCACTTTACTGATGTGAAAAATTAGTTTTTTCAAAATTCTCAAGGCTTACGTGACTTTTCGAAAGTAAAATTACGTCACAAATTAGTTTAAAACCAAGCAGAGCTTATCCCCAGAAGCTCAAATTTCAACTCGAATTTTTTTTGTCATCTACACCCCACGTGCACTCAATCCGTGGACACACTGTAGATATATAAAGTAACTTTCTGTAATAAACTTAGAGAAATCACCCTGTATATTTCCAAATTATCTGTAAATTATGATAAGAGGACCTACAATAATCCACATACCCACTACGCTATGATCTAAATATAGTAAACTTATTTTAGTGATTTTATTAAGTACTTCATATTTAAAACTGCATTACCTAGAACTCTTTCCAATTTTATAAGGAATAGCATGCAATTTTAACGTGCGGAGTTGAAATTTTATAGCCCATGTGTTTTGTAAACAAAATGGAAACTTGCAATTACGATTACGACTTAGGTCCTTAATTACACAGACCTAACTGGCTTTATATGAACAACGGTAGCAGCAGGGGTTTAAATCATCACTCACTGTCAGACTTGACCACCTGGACACAGGCTGCTTTGGGGTTTTATAAGATGTTACCTTGGCTTTTCGTTCTCAAATAACCAGAATCTTAAGCACTACCAAATAAAATATTTAATAGGTATCTGCATTTTTTTTTGTTAGTAAGCCGTCGCTGTCGCTGCACACGCTAAAATATTTCATTATTATTTAATGAATAAAGAAAAATATCGATTATGATCCCGAAGCAGCTAATTATAATAATATATTTAGACTCACTGTTGCAGATCTAGATCTGGTGTGCGTGAAGGAGAATATCAGATAACATAATTAGTGTTCAAGTGAATCTATTTCCTTCTTGGACGAAATTAAAAGTACCTATCCATTTAGCAAAATTCCACCTCTGCTCTATTTACATATCAGGTAACAATAAAAGGTCAGACAGATCTAAATATGCAATATGTTTTTATTGCAGCTAAAACTAGCTAAATGTATCTAAAATAATAAATTCAACTTCAATCTCTAACTTGTTGTCACTTTATTACGCGAAACGAGAAACTCATTAACTTACCCCTGCAGAATTAGTAGAAAAGGTAGTAGAATTATGATATATTATGATGAGAAAATTTAAATTTTCATGAATGTTATGAATGGTCCGGATTATAAAATTATGGCTGATTTTATTTACGCCCGGTATTGTAGCAAGTTGAAACTAAAGATATTTTTATGCAGATATTCTTTGTTTAAAATAAAGCCTTAACAGAACAGTTGGAAAAATAAGATTAACTTTATTGGTTACACGAAAACTTTCTTATTTTGTCGTTATAAATACGGCGTGTTTTCGTTTTAAGGGAGCATTATCACACATAGTGCCAACCCAAGTGTGTTTTAGGTGTTTGTTTTTAAAATTATTAGTTTTTTCAAAAAACCAATGCTCAACTCAAATACTACATTATATTGCGCATATTTGTACAAAAAATCAGCTAAATCTGATGTCTCGTTTGCGAAAACAATATACCTGAAATGTATTTACTTCTTATTCTCTAATAAAAAATTACCAGAAACTTTAGGTATATTGTTTTTCCAAACGAGACATCAGATTTGGCTGATTTTTTGTCCAAATATGCCCAATATAATGCAGTATTTGAGTTGGGCATTGGTTTTTTGAAAAACATAATGATTTTCAAAATAAACACAAAAAACTCACTTGGGTTGGTAGTATTTAATGCCATGTGTGTTTATGCCACGTTGACAAATTTTGGGAATTGATGAATCTTGGAAATATAATGGCACTCTATCAGAATCAGACATAAGTTTCATGGAAAATTTATGTGGTTATATTATACAGTGTGTCCACGGATTGAGTTCACATAAGGTGCAAATAACAAAAAAAATTTCGAGTTGAAATTTGAGCTTCTGGGGAACAGCCCTGCTTGGTTTGAAACTAATTTGTATCATAATTTTACTTTAGAAAAATTATGAAATTATGAAAAAACTAACTTTCCACATCAGTAAAGTGCCCTTTTTGTAGATTTTACGACAAAATGTTATTAAGGAAACTTGTTCAGAATGAAAAACTGAGTAGGTTGACGAAATTTCGAAAATCTAGGCTAGTGCTATCAAAAACCGGAAAAAATCAAAACCGATTAATCGGTTTCTTTTAAAATCGGTTAACCGAAACTCGACTTCAAAACCGGTTTACGCTTTAACCGGTTTTCATTTAACCGGTTTTCAGTCAACCGGTTTTCGGTTAACCGGTTTTCGGTTATATAAGATATAAGGAAAACCTTATCAACAAAAACTCATCGCCACTAGATTGTTGGGAAGCAAACGAGCCTAGATTTCCTCATGAGTCAATTAGCTCGTAAATATCTTGCTGTACCAGCCACTTCAACACCGTCAAAGCGCGTATCGGTTTTGGTTAAAATCGTTTACCAGTGTAATCATTAACTGAAAACCGAGTAACCGGTTAACCGAAAACCGGTTATTCGGTTAACCGAAAACAGGTTAACCGAATAACCGGCTAACCGAATAACCGGTTTTCTGTTTGGATCAAAACCGCGGTTAACCGAAAACCGGTTAATCGGTTAACCGGAAAATCTTTGATTTTTTGGCATTTTCCCACTTTTTTTAGAAAAGTGCACTTGGTGTAGCTTTCACATCAAAATGTTCACAATAAAAAACTGTTGAAAACATTCAAAAGCCCTTTGCTTTTTTGCGTTTTCATTTTTTAGCAGAAAAAATCAAAGTCTACCTAAGGCTTTCGAATTTTTTCAACAGTTTTTCATTTCGAAAAAGTTTTCTTAATAACATTTTGATGTGAAAAGTACACAAAATGTACTTTTCTGAAAAAGTGGGAAAATGCCAAAAAAGTCAAAGTAGGCCTAGACTTTCGAAATTTCGCCAACCTACTCAGTTTTTAATTCTGAATAAGTTTCCTTAATATCATTTTGTCGTAAAATCTACAAAAAGGGCACTTTACTGATGTGGAAAATTAGTTTTTTTCATAATTTCCAAGGCATACCTACATGATTTTTCGAAAGTAAAATTATGGCACAAATTAGTTTCAAATCAAGCAAGGCTGATCCCCAGAAGCTCAAATTACAACTTGAAAATTTTTTTGCTATTTACACCTCACGTGAACTCAATCCGTGGACACACTCTATATCTACCAAATTTTAATTGAATATACAGGGTGAGTCACATCTAAAGGCAGAACCGAAAACACAAGGTAGAACTCGCTAAAATAAGCACATATTATGCTTAATAAACATTAGCTCAAAAACGCTTGGTTCTCCATATATTTTTTTAAATTCTTTCGAGCCTATTTAGGAATTCGAACCGAATTTGGTACACATTATGCATTGGAGGGTTGCCATTTTGTGCAATAATTTGACCCCCTTCAGTTGACCAGCGGCGTAGATACAACATACAAATAGTTACTGTAAATAATTATAAACAAAATTAGTACGGTTCTGTGAAAAACCAAAATTTTTGCCTTTTTTGGATAGCCCATTCAAAATTATCGCAAAAAATGACAACTCATAATATGTACTAAATTTGGTTGGAATTCCTAAACAGGCTCCAAAGAAATTAAACAATATATATATATGTTATTTTTGGAAAAGTTTCAACACGCTGTATATGGAAAACCAAGCATTTTTGAGCTAATTTTATTAAGCATATGTGCTTATTTTAGCGAATTCTATCTTGTTTTTTCGGCTCTGCCTTTAGATGTGACTCACCCTGTATATCTCCATTGGCTTGGAAGTTCAATATATTTTGGAAACTTTAATAACCTGCATCCAAACTTTGTAAAATTAAAACGAAAACACACTGTACGTATTGCATTTATTAATGAAAATTAAAAATACCGTATGCCATAAGAATTCTTGCTGTCTTAATTATTCCTTTTTATTCTTTAAAGGATTTGACTGGCAGGTATGCCTTTGACCAAACTTTTAGTAGGTGCACAATGAAACAATAATACGAAATTCAACTCGGCTCTGAATTTTTCCCCAGCCTAATAATCCGATGGGGTGCCAACCCACGTACTTCTGGTCGGAAATATTTTGTTTTTTGGACTCAAAGGGAACGAAACAACCTCACCGACTTTCTTTTGTATAAAGGCTTTGATTGACGATAAAGGCAATGGTCTTTTTTCGAGGGGGAGGGGGGGGGGATTTCGGTACAGGTAGCAATTGAGGTATCCTTGTTAAATAAAAGTATAAAGTAACCCATATTCGATTTTTTATATTATATTGAAGTTTTGGCATTTTTCACTTTTTTGTATCTACGGCTACGTTTTGAAAATAACACAATGTATGGTCAATTAAAAAAAATAGGTGGGTACCTACTATCGGCATGGGCCTTTTATTTTAATTTTTACTAGAAATTACTTATTTTTGCATAATTAATATAAAAAGTGCATAAAACAATAATTTCAGTTTTTAGTTAGTAAGTTAATAACGCAGAACAGTGCATTTAATTTTTAATTTGTCGCATTCACATATCCACTTGTTCTTGTTGTACCCTACATATTTCTATAAAAGTTTGGCGACTTGCAACTTGATCCGCGCTGTTGGGATAATTGCAAATCTGAAAGAGTTCGTTATTATAGATAACAATTCCGCAATGGGGCTAAAACTTTCAATGATACTTTATTCGAACTTATATCTAGTCACATGATGTGAAGCAACTCTGTCCTTATTGCATCAGGGCAATCACTGCTCGTATGTTAAAAAAAATAAAAAACCTTTTTGAAAACAAGCTTTTATTTTAGTCATGTACTAAAACGAATATAATAAGTTTAGGTTTTCGCTAACATAATTCAATTCCAAATTGCGACAAGTTTTGTCAAATCAAAAAGCTTGTCGCGCGAACTGTAAAGAAAATACATACTTTGCTTATCAACCAAAAACTATCCGATAAAATTAATTGGTAAGTACCTATTTTTATGAACATTTCGCGCGACAAGCTTTTTGATTTTATTTTTTATTTTCTGCTTTTTAGTACCTATTTTATTCCCATGTCACGAGGGTGGTAAAAAATTTAGTCCGCAGTCTTTGGGCGGTCGCCATATTACATTTAGTATGAAGTCATTCACCTTTTATTGTTTTCTACCCGTAGAGCCCTTTCAGGTGATACCCATGTTGGGTGTCAAATAGGTAATCCGCCATCTTGGAGCGGCGGCCATATTGAATTTAGTATGATGTCACTAACTTTATCGTTTTCTACTGTTCAAGCCCTTTCATTTGATACCAATATTAAGGGGGTTAAAAGGAAAATGTAATCCGCCATCTTAGAGCGGCGGCTTTATTGAATTTAGTGTGATGTCACTAACTTTATCGTTTTCTACTCTTCAAGCTCTTTTATTTGATACCCATATTAAGGGGGTTGACAAAAAATACATCATGGAGCGGCGGCCATTTTGAAAGTATTACAATATCGAATATTGCATATTGTATTGTCACCGGAACTAAAGGTGTATGCAAAATTTCAGCTCAATCGGATGTCAAGAAGTGGTTCTAATTCAGTTTGCAAGATTCGACCCACACATAATACATAATACATCAACTAAACATACAGTGTGTCCGCGTTTGCTTGTGAAAGCTCCAGAAATCTATGAAAACCTGAGAAAATTTCGGCATTAAATATATATTACATATTTTTTAATTTTAAATTATTATTTTTTAGATTCATCATTCATCTAAGGGAAGATATCCTACACATACAACTATTTCGATTAGGTGATTATTCAATGGCTGGGTATGATTTTTTTAAATGACTAATTTTCAGAATACCATATATGCGCTATTTCAAACTTCAGTATACAAAATTCGTTCGGTTCTCTTATAAAGGTTTCATTACAACAGAAATTGCCGGTTTGACCGGAAGTGAGCATCACTTGGTCAGATTTTTTTAGATAATTTGTATATTTTGTTTTTTTTTAGGTTCCCTTTGTTCTCCCAAACATAGGGCATGCACACATGACATTAAATACTACCAACCCAAGTGAGTTTTTTGTGTTTATTTTGAAAATCGTTATGCTTTTCAAAAAATCAATGATCAACCCGAATACTGCATTATATTGCGCATATTTGGATAAAAAAATCAGCCAAATCTGATGTCTCATTTGGAAAAACAATATACCTAAAGGTTCTGGTAATTTTATATTAGAGAAGAAGAAGAAAATACATTTCAGGTATATTGTTTTCGCAAACGAGACATCAGATTTGGCTGATTTTTTGTCCAAATATGCGCAATATATTGTAGTATTTGAGTTGAGCATTGGTTTCTCGAAAAACCTAATTAATTTTAAAAACAAACTCCAAAAACACACTTGGGTTGGTACTATGTGTGATAATGCCCCCTTAAATAAAAGTTTGTAAAAATAAAGCATATCCCGTAAGAAGTATTCTAATAGTAATTTCATGATATTGTTTAACGATTCACCTTTGATTTCACCTTTGTAGATATAATTTGATTAGGTATTACCCTGCAAATCTCAAACCTCATGCATCCCAGACATGGCCAAGGGGGGCAGTTATCTTATTTCAGATTTTATCTTTGAAGGGGCCTGCTTGTGTGCCCGGTACGTCTTTGACTGCACACAGAAACGTTTCGCAATTCTGATAATTCACCTTTGTTCCGGAATTATTCCCCTGCGTAATAATCTGATAGGCCGCTGCGTGCGTCTGGGCGGATATAGTTTGTTTCCGAGACACAAAGCGAACCCGAAGCGGTCACAACGCGTTTTCTATGAATAGAGGGAATGTTGGTTGGGAGGGGAAATTCGGAACATTCTATAGTATTCCGCTTTTGTTTTATAATCTTGAGAAATGTGGAATTGTAGTGGCTTCTGAGAGTTTCATGTGAATTCTTACAAATCATGGATGTGTTTTTTAGCCTATGAAGACGCTGTCAGCAACAATGAAAGATCTTCTCGAAAAAAAATACGAAAATCAGTAGTTAGCGATTTTTTACCTCAAAACTGACTACGCCACTGGATTCGGGAACATCTAATAAAATGGTAATAATTTGTGACTCTAACTTCCCCCGTCGAAAGTTCATTTTTCGTAGAATTGTCACCAATTTTTATTTCTACTAGTCTACTAGGTATATAAAAACGAAAACTGTAGTAACTTAAAACAATTCAACAGTTAAATACGATTTTTCAAATAAAATAAAATGTGTACATAGTCTGAAGTTAGATTAATTTATCAATATTATATTTTATATTATATCTCAATATTTTTAATAATTGTTATCTTTTAAGGAAACTTATAGTCCTGGAGCCCGTGTACAAAAGTGCAACGATTAGCGGATAGTTTCTTTATATTTTCATTCGATTGTACCCACATTGTGCAGCAACGTTTGGGGTGTCAGCTGGCTAGGTGGCGGTGGGGTAGTTGCTAGGGGATTGCAACCACATGAACAAATCAATTTTTTTTCAAGTTTTCTTTTATTGTTCTTAAAGTACGACAGATAGGGCAGACATATTTGGTACAGTTTAGACACACATTAAATGCTATAAACTAAATATAACCCGGCTTGTCTACTTCCACCAGTGCCGGAGAGGAGGGGGTCAACCATCATATTTTCCAATAAAAAAATGGTACGCCACTGGAAAAGTAATATTTTTTCATTAACTAAATTTTCCAATCAATTCTAAGAAAAAAAGTATTGTTGACATTTTTCGAAAAATGTACTTTTTGTTGAAAAATTAATTATTTTGTGTATTAAATTTTTTAGCAGAAGAAAATAAAATTAGGGGTAGGCTTTTGCACTTTTGCACATCTACTCACTTTTTAATTCTGAATAACTTTCCTTAATAACATTTTGTCATAAAATCTACATAAAGGGCACTTTACTGGTGTAAAAAATTGGCTTTTTCAAAATTTCCTAGACACATGATTTTTCGAATCTAGAAATCCTTTTTGTAGTTTTAGGGCAAAGTGTTGTCAAGGAAAGTTGTTCAGAATTAAAAACTGAATAGGTGTGCAAAATTTCAAAAACCTAGACCTACTTTGATTTTCTTCTGGGCAGCACGAAACTTTTATGAACGGAAAATTATAATCAGTAATTACAAAACGCGGATATTTTTTCACAAACCATGTATCGAAATCCTAGCGGTTTTCATTATACAGGGCATCAAAGTTCTTTTTTTAAGTTTTCTTTTATTTTTCCTAAAGGGCGAGAGCTACGGCAGACATATTTGGCACAGTTTAGACACACATTAAGTTCTATAAATAAAAATAATTTGACCTCTCTACTTCCACCAGTGACGGAGACGCGGGGTCAACCATCATATTTCTTAATAAAAAAATGATACGCCGCTGGAAAAGTAATATTTTTTGCTTCCACTAAATTTCACAACCAATTCTAAGAAAACAAGTATTCTTGACTTTCTGTCGAAAAATGTACCGTTTTTTGAAAAAATCATTTTCGAGCGTATTAAGTTTTATAGAAGAAAATCAAAGTAGGTCTAGGTATTTGAAATTTTGCACACCTACTCAGTTTTTAATTCTGAACAACTTTCCTTGGCAACATTTTGCCATAGAACCTACAAAAAGGATTTCTAGATTCGAAAAATCATGTGCCTAGGACAATTTGAAAAAGCCAATTTTTTGCACCAGTAAAGTGCCCCTTATGTTGGTTTTATGACAAAATGTTATTAAGGAAAGTTATTCAGAATTAAAAACTGAGTAGATGTGCAAAATTTCAAAAGCCTACACCTACTTTGATTTTCTTCAGCTAAAAGATTTAATACAAAAAATAATTAATTTTTCAAAAAAAGTACATTTTTCGAAAAATGTCAACAATACTTTTTTTCTTAGAATTGATTGGAAAATTTAGTTAAGGCAGAAAAAATATTATTTTTCCAGTGGCGTACCATTTTTTATTGAAAAATATGATGGTTGACCCCCGCCTCTCCGACACTGGTAGAAGTAGACAAACCGGATTATATTTCTTAAATTCATGATACTCTTGTACTCGGCCATTACACGGAAGTCATGAACTCCTGAAAGTTTTGGGCTAATAGTAGTATATTGTGTAGCAAGTTAAGCAATGCCTAAGGCATATGTATAGCTGTTGTACGAGATGAATCCGAGTGCCTTCAAGTTCACGAGTATGCAAAAAAATTATGCTTTCAAGCGCTCTCAAAAACATTAGATATGCTCATTTCACTACAGTTTACGATGATCCAAAGATTACAGCATGTTGTGATGATCATCATGTCAGATTTCATACTTTTCTGGTGGGATATTGTTTCGACAGTGAACATGGTGTCCTAAATTGAAAACTTTTGGAGGGTTTTTCATATTTCCCGAAGATATAGACAAAAAGTAGCTATAAGGTGTACAGTGCTCGCATATTTTAACCAAAGTGTCACGCGACAGGGATGAACGATATCGTTTTCAGGGCAAACAGACGCCATTTTGCTATAGAGGAGTCGATACACGGAACAGATTCGTAATAAAAAAGTATTTATGTGACAACATTTTTGTGTGCAATAGCATTAGTTAAAGCTTAAAGGTTGCAATACATTAAATAATAGATATTCATGGGCAAGCTGGAGGCATTAGAAAAGAAAAGTACGATATGTCTTTGTTCCACGAATTATTGCAAAAGGGCACCGGCAACATTGCAATGCCGTTTCTTCCGACAGTCACAGAGGTTGCCACGTTTGGCGCTCTAGATCTAGATAATAAAACGATGAAACTGTACATTCCATCCTGTAGAAAATTGTACAAGTTCGTCTTTAATTATCACAAAATAAATAAAGGCCAAAGCCGTTAATTTTCTCTGATTGTTTAGGTGTGTTTTTGTTAATTTATAACTATTTATTAGTATTTAGGATGTAGTGACTGATTTTGTATACAATGGGACGCAGAAAGTGTGTGGTGTGTGGCCAAATTTATGTTTCTCAAAATATAACCATGCAATCACGTTTTATACATGGGCTTATTTTTTGTTTACCTTGGAAAATATTTCCGTTATATGTTGATTGACTACAAACCTGTACATTTTGATGCTTTTGCTCCCCCTATCCTTGGTTATATTTCTGAGGTAACAAACTATTAATATGGTACCTACTTGACGAAATTTTACAAACTTACCTACTATTACTTCTAAAAATAATATTTACATAATTAGCCCGTTTTTTTACTTTCTTCGAAATTTGGCTGGAAAGCATTAATGACGTGGCAAGTGTTTTAAAAAGGCAATTTGGCGACATGGTGATACCACTGAAGTGTTCTGAGACATAAGCTTATTTTGCGGTGTTGCAAGCAGACTAAGCAGAGCTGCGAGAAATCAAAGTATTTAAATCATTTTTTTTTATTTAAATCGATTTTTCGACTTGAATCATATGCTTTTAAATCATTTTCTTAAGTGGTTATTTTAGATTTATGATTTAAATACTTTTCTTGGGTGATTTGATCTTATACGTACATTTTTGAATTTTAGAATGATTTAAATCCGTTAGAATGATCTAAATCATTTAGATTGATTTAAATCATTTAGAATAATTTAAATCATTTAGAATGATTTAAATCGTCTAGAATGATTTAAATAATCTAGAATGATATAATGACTTAAATTGTTTAGAATTCAAATAATATAGTTTCAAATATTTTCATATTTGTCAGTTTTTATAAAATATTGTAATAATTTCAAGGTTTTTTAATTATTTTCCCTTAAGTGAATATTCCAAGCAGGCCATAATTGCTTCCAATATCTATCCATTCATTCGTATTTAAAAAATATTTATGTGACAACATTTTTGTGTGCAATTGCATTAGTTAAAACTCAGAGCTGGAGACATTTGAATAGAAAAGTACAATAATTATTTGCCTTTGTTCCACAAATTATTGCAAACGGGCACCGGCAACATTGCAATGCCGTTTCTCCTGACAGGCACAGAGGTTGCCACGTTTGGCGCTCCAGACAATAAAACGACGAAGCTGTAGATTTCGGCCTGAAGAAAATTGTGCAACTTCGTTTTTAATTATCATAAATAAAGCCTTTAAAATCCGTTGTTTCATTTATTACGTGATATGTTGGAGCATCTACTGTAAACCGAGTACAATTTGAGAGCAATTAAAAATATTGTCAAGTACCTACCCTATTTTCTATGAAAGCGACATTAGATTTTTTTTATCGTTGACACTTTTTTCTGTCAATTATACACAATTGACACTTTTTCCGTCAATTATATATAATTGACACTTTTTTCTGCCAATTATACATAATTGTCACTTTTTTCTGTCAATTATATATAATCGACAGTTTTTTCTGTCAATTATACATAATTGACACTTTTTTCTGTCAATTATGTAGTATTAACACTTTTTTCTGTCAATTATACATAATTGACACTTTTATCTGTCAATTATACATAATTGGCACTTTTTTCTGTCAATTATACATAATTGACACTTTTTTCTGTCAATTATAAAATTGCCAATTATATACATAATTGACAGAAAAAGTGTCAATTATGTATAATTGACAGAAAAAAGTGCCAATTATGTATAATTGACAGATAAAAGTGTCAATTATGTATAATTGACAGAAAAAAGTGTTAATACTACATAATTGACAGAAAAAAAGTGTCAATTATTCATAATTGACAGAAAAAAATGTCAATTATCTATAATTGACAGAAAAAAGTGTCAATTATATATAATTGACAGAAAAAGTGTCAATTACGTATAATTGACAGAAAAAGTGTCAATTATCTTTAATTGACAGAAAAAAGTGTCAATTATACATAATTGACAGAAAAAAGTGTCAATTATCTATAATTGACAGGAAAAAGTGTCAATTATGTATAAATGACAGAAAAAAGTGTCAATTATGCATAATTGACAGAAAAAAGTGTCAATTATGTATAATTGACAGAAAAAAGTGTCAAGGATAAAAAAATCTCATGTGGCCGCTCTACGCTTTCGTAATTACCTCTAAACAAAATAAGTTGTGAAATTGCTGAAGTGTTGTTTTTCTAAAACGAAACGGAATTAAAGCGCGCCCATCCACTTGTCGGCAGATATGTGAGCGAGAGGGAGCAGAGCCCGGGGGCCCGCCGACGACGGCGAACGGCGCCATGCAGCCGCTGCTGCGCGCGATGACGGCGTCGCCGCCGGACTCGCCGGAGCCGAACCACGCGGGCGCGCGGCCCCGGCCTGAGCCGCCGCCGCCGCGACGCTCGCTGGCGCAGCCGCCCGGCTCGCCGCCCGACGACGACGACGGCGACGACGACGACGGCGCGGCCGTCAACTGCTGCTCCAGGCCGATGCTGCCCAGGTGAAGCGCGCCGATCTCGTCCCGCGGATTCGTCCCATTGGGAAAACTGGAAAATACCCGGGCGGGATGCCAAAAAGAAACGTTTTTTTAGTATTTACCGTTTTTTGATAGTACTACAAAATAGACTGTATCACTGCTATGTATTTGTAATTATTAGCAGGCAAGGGCCAGCCGGAGAACTTAGTTAAGGTCATTATAAAGAGAATGAACAAAAATTAAGCACTACATCAGTCGAAATGGGGGGTGCTGTTTAGGGGTTGAAACTTTTTTTGCGATTTTCGGTGAAACGTGACTTCTAGCGGAAAATGTTTTAAACAAAAGATGTAGATATTAAAAAATCTAAAACTTTCATATAAGGCATTTTTCAACATAACCTCAAATTTTCCGACAAAAAGTCTGAAAACCGATCTTTCGGTTTTTTATTTTTTTTTCTTGTAAAAAGTACTCAATTTACTTGAAGTTTTGTGAAAATATACCTTTTTTGCATTAAATAAACCTAATTTTACTGGAATCTGGGAAACAAGTAGTTCCCGAGACATTCACATTTATCGAAAATAAAAAAAGAAATAACGAAAATTTGCCTGTATGCACACTCCACTGAAATTAAAAAAAATAACAAAAAATAACACCGACTTCATAAATTAGCCCGTATGCACATTTTAACTAAAATTTTAGAAATGTTTTTCTCTTTCTAAATTGAGTTACCTATGTTTGGAGTCGGTGACAGTAAGTTATGATGTACAATATGTATAGGATAGGATTCATATCTAAATAGATTTAAATTCCTTGCCTTGACTGTCACAGACTCCAAAGATAACTCAATTTAGAAAGAGAAAAATATTTCTAAATTTTAGTTGAAATGTGTATACGGGCAAATTTGTGATGTCGGTGTTATTTTTTGTTATTTTTTTTTATTTTTAGTGGAGTATGCATACGGGCAAATTTTTAAAGTCTGTTTTAATTTTTTTGTTAAAATATTTTTATTTCTTATTTTTTAATAAATTATTAAGAATTATCGAAATCGGTCCAATATTAAATTCCATCCCCTATTTGTCCACCCTTAGGATTGAAATTTTTCTCTTCAAATTTAATTTCTCTTCAAATTTAAATGTGACCACCCCTAAGGTAACCCCTTTCTAATAAAATAAGAATCATCCAAATCGGTCCAATATGAACTTTCATCCCCTATCTATCTACCCTTAGGGGTGGAATTTTTTCTTTAAATTTAAATGGGATCACACCTACGGTACCCCCTTTCCAATAAAGAAAGAATCATCGAAATCGGTCCAATATGAAAATTCATCCCCTATTTTCCACCCTTACTGGTGGAATTTTTTCTTCAAATTTAAATTGGGCCACTTCTAAAGTAATCCCTTTCTAATAAAAAGAGAATCATCGAAATCGGTCCAATATGAAATTTCATCCCTTATTTTTCCACCCTTAGGGGTGAATTTTTTTCTTCAAATTTAAATAGGGCCAACTCTAAGGTACTCCCTTTCTAGTAAAAAAGAAATTATCGAAATCGGTTCAATATGAGATTTCATCCCCTATTTGTCGACCCTTAGGGGAGGCATTTTTTCTTCAAATTTAAACCATTCTGTAGGTATACCCTTTCAAATAAAAAAAGAATTGTCCGAATTGGATTATAACGTTGACTGAAATAATGAATATTTCAGTCAACGATTATAAATAATGACGGAGTTCTGAGGTAACAAACATAAAACAAAACATACAACCAAATTGATACCCTCCTGCTTTTTTGAAGTGGGTTAAAAAAACGAAATCTTCCACGGAAAACTTTATTGGTGTTTATGGTGCATATATGTTGATGGTTTATTTTTCTTAAAACAGCTTAAAATTGCGAAAAACCAAAAAATTCACCATCAAGTCGCAGTTTGAAGGCCAGCTATAACCCCAAAAGCGAAAGTAAATTTGACGCCGTTAGATTGCCCTTGCCTGTCCAATATTACAATCCGCCCCACGAACATTAGCCATCTTTTTGGCAAGTCTTGGAATAACCTTGAAAAGAGCCGTTTTAAAAATCGAAGAAGGTGGTAAATCTCTTAATTGGACCTTGCACTTTCCTCCAGTTCCGAAAGAAACCTCGAAAATCCGATAAAAGATAGAAAAAAGATTAATACAAAAATTGTTTGAAATTATATAGACTATAATTTTGTGTATTTTTTTTGTATACTGGGTGGAGCTGAATCATGGTACACCTCACTTTTTCCCCTGGTTTTTGAGATACAATTTTGAAATTTGGCACGTTGATTTTGTATATTATTTAGGTTTCGAATTCTCCTCGATTCACTGAAACCAACTCGAAAAATATGCGTTTTGATATGATTTTATACAGGCTGCCATGTGTTTTATAATGAAGTTCAAAATAGAAAATTCCTCGGAAAACCATAGGCATACCGTTAGGGTGGGTCCAAAGGGCTATTATTGACGTGATCTTGTATTTTAATAATTAATTTTTCCACTTTTTGAACAGGCTGCCAATGAGAAGTATGCAAGTTGTTATTATGAAAATGCTGAAAAAAGGAGGGCATACCTTTCGCGCATGTCCAAGTACTGTTTAAATTGAATGTTATTTAATCATTTAAACGAGTTATTCGATGTAAAGTGTACTTGGACATGCGCAAACGGTATGCCATATTTTCTTCGGCAGTTTCATAACAAGAACTTGCATACTTCTCATTGGCAGCCTGTTCAGAAACGTGGAAAAATTAATTATTAAAATACAAGATCACGTGGCAATAATAGCCGTTGGGACCCACCCTAACGGTATGCCTATGGTTTTCCGAGGAATTTTCTATTTTGAACTTCATTATAAAACACAAGGCAGCCTGTATAAAATCATTAATATGTGCCACATAATGCCCTTTGCAAGGCATACTGAGTAAAATCACGTCCAAAAATCTGTCACTATCTCCCGGTCTAAAATATCTAAGGCTATTAAGGAGCAATACCGTAAATCCACAATTTGTCCAGCGCTTTTGGTCATCAACGGTGTTTTTCTATAAAGACATGTGCATGCATCTGCCTCGACTTCGATTCGAACCAAGGTCGAACGAAGGCAGAAAAATATGCAATCTAAATAGTTCGGCGGCGCTACGAATACCTTCATTGCGGCCTCTATCAATAATGACTATCATAACCCGCACATTGAGTACTATGCTTTTTCCATGACTTCAGACGACTTCAGAATATTAGAAATCATTTCGAATTGAGTTATCAAAAATGCAGGAATATGATTAGCCAAAAAGTGTGTGGTTATAGTTATAATTCATAAGTACATACCTTCGGCCATAAAGAGTAGTTTTCAATAGTGGTGGAAAAATGAATAAGTTATTTGTATACCAAGGCACTGAGATTCAACTTGCTAAACGAATGTAGAATTTACTTGCCGAGGCCGAGTAGCTATGCATGCACTATGCAGTATAAACTTTCGGTTCGATTTTTAGGAAAGTTAAACAAAATTCCACGTTACGAAACATTTTAAAACATGCGAAATTAAATCCTTCCTATTCAGGTATTCATCGTATTTTACTGTGCATTTTTTATAACTTGAAATGAATTTGTGTTGTTTTGTATTTACGCGCAATTTTTGATATACCTACCGATTTTTAGTGGAATTCTTTACGTACAATCTTCTTTTTTAATGTTGATTAATAAAACAAATTTTCATCCACTACTTTTATTTTCCATACCACCATAATATTGTTTTTGTCTTACTAAGTTATTATCTATCATTGTTTAAACCGACCGAACTGATTATCCTGAAAGTACGTTGTTATAGGTTCCGCAATGAGGTTGAAAAGTTAATGATCCCTTATTGGCTCGGTTTCAGCGACCATGTCTGAGATTAGTGCCGATTTCAAGAAAATGTATTTTATTATCAGCGCTATTGAATAAATAATGTCGTTTTTACCTGATTTGCGATCGAGTTTCCCTACACGTGAGAATGCTACGATGAATTTTGTCAAAAATGATAGGTAGGTACTAAAAAAACGTTTCTTTTAGAATTCTACAAGTTTTAAAAAAATCACAATTTAAGAAGCACCCTGTATAGGGTGCCTTTAATAAATACATACATGACTCTACCAAGTGATCTTAGCGTCAAATTATGACGATTTTATTAATAAAGTAATAATTTATTTAGCTGTTTTTTTAATAATTTTTGCGTAGTTTTCATTTTATGCCCTTTTATTATGAAGGGCTCAATTTTTAAATGACCCTTTTGAGAGGCCCAGGGCGGAGCACTTTTGGATTACACACCTGAATTTTTTAACTGTGCTTCTTCAACATTTTGAATCTACTTTAAAAACTCTAGATAATAATCAAGACGGTATTCTTGACCAATTTGAAAAATGAATCGTTTCTGAGAAAACGATGTTAAATAGGTACTTTAATTAGCCATAAAAGAGGGCCAGCAAAAATGTCAAATTTAATCAGAAAATGCATCGAAAATTTTGTGTATCTCCGCCACTGGTGACTTCAAAAACTCTGTGTTCTCACATTTCTTAACAAATTACACAGATACATCCATAATTACAAAATTGGTTTAGGTATATTATTTCGAAAATTAAAAGTGTACTTTTTTTAATTCCAAAATATTTACCACCCATATAGTTGATTCTGTCGTATTTTTTGCACAAATAGCTTTTCTTGTACCTACCTATCTATTAATCCTTCAAGATAATTTTTTCTACTATTGCAGTAGATGTTTACATTAGCGAGTTATCTTTATAAAAACTGTAATTTAAATGAAAAATTTGAATTAATTTGTAGACATAATATTTGCGAACGAAAAACCTCTAATAAACCCAAGCCACGTGTGAGCTATAGGCGCCAGCTAGCCGCCCAACCACGGCCTCGTAAAATAAACTGTACTGCTTTTCCAATACAATCGTTTGTCCCACCTATATACATTATATATGTCCCACCGCAAGGTCGGCCATATTGGGCGCACACGTCATTGGCTGTCAAATGTCAAATGCACGAGGGCCGTGGTTGGCCGTTGTCAAATGTCATTTTGTGTTGCCACCACAAATTTCGCTTTTCCCCTAGAATGTACTCTAAATCCCCTAGAATGCACACAATATGGCGGCTATCCAGGCGGGCGCCAGCGCCCTCTACCGGATGACTAAAAAATGGTGGAGGGACTAGGGCCCAATGGCGGTCCAGTTTATTTTACGAGGGCCGTTCGCCCAACCTATACTAAAATCAAATAACTCCTACGCATGATGTAAACGAGAACGTGTGCGTTGAGATTTTCGCCAGAGCCGCACTGAGGCACAACCTTTATTTAATTTTACTTTTACAATTGTTTACGTCAAAATATTTCGGAAAAAAATTAAGTAAAATGAGTCAAAACACCGATAAAATTATTTGTGGCAGTGTCTAAATAGCTGAAAACAACAAGATAAAACCGCATAAATACGATTTTCCGATCGTGTACATCCCTGTTGCCAGACGCGCTGATACTTTATTGACCAATCGCCTTATTTCGCGGAACGTCATCGATCACGTGCATTTATTTACGCCATTCGTAAGAGTTACTTGATTTTAGTATAGAACCATTTCTACAAAATCTGAGGCAAATCCAGTAAAACTGTTCAAATGTTACGTCAAAAAACTCCAAAAAAATATTGTATACAAAACAAAACAACGACCTATTGCTTCTTCACCATATCTGAAGGAAAACAGAAAGCTATGTGTGTTATGTGCACATACCTATATACATATACCGCGCAAAAGAGACAACCGACCGGGGTAACTTTTCAATCAAGGACGGCGGCCATGTGTAACCTTATTTAAGGAGGTAATTTTAAAACGCTTAAAATTAAATCCATAAAACCCGGTTTCTAAGGATTTTCTTAGCGTTGAGGTGAACTGTAAGTAAACCCTTAACGACTAACAATGGTCGTACACTTAACGCTAAGAAGTAGATAGAAATCGAGCCTTAGCATTTCATTGCTCCAAATATGTAAGTATTATGCTTGGTTTATATTTTAATTTTTTTTAATAAGCCTGTTTTCACATAACACAAAATGACGGTCTTATATTTTACTCACAGAAGAAAGCAAAACTTAAAAAAGCAGCTGTATAAATTATACAACTTCAAGGTAGAATTATTTTTAGAAAAAACGCAATAGAGGTACTCTGTAAAATCTAATGCAGCAAAAATACCTACCTAGATATTACTTTGTACAGAAGTAATAACTTACCTGTAAAATTTAATAGAACTTTCAGGAGGCACCAGTTTTTTGAGATTTTTACAATGTTTCACAAAGCAAGCCATTGTTCTCGTCTAGTCGTAATAATCACAGCAAAACACTTTCTTGTATGCAAGCACTAAAATGTCACTAAAAAACGGTTAGTAACAGGCTATTTTCGAAATACCTAGATAACAAAAACTTGTGGGAAAACCGAAAACGAGCAGGGAAAACGAATAAACACAAAACAGCTGTTGTCAATGTCAATATAAGGTTACAAATGGCGGCATCATGCATCCTTTACTATGACCCGCGCACTGGCGTGCGCAGACGGTTAAAAATCAGTAGGTATATATATTATACAGGGTGTAACTAAACTGATGGTCAAAAATGAAACCACGTATTCTTGGAGTGAAAATAAGGGCACTTCTTCATATATTTTTTTCTCCTACGGGCCATAGTTTTTTTTATACAGAGCGTAGAAATTTAGAGAAAAATACACATATTTCTTAGCATCTCTAGAAGTATACGAGACATTTTCTTCAAACTTGGCGTGTCACATGAGCAGATGAGCCGTCAAACTTAAGGTTGACATGAAGCTTCTGAGGCTCCCAGTTGCGGAGATACAGGGTGTTAGTAAAATTAATTAGTTCAGAAAAATAGGAATACCCTATATAATCGCATTTTTTAAATTTGTTTTGAATGGTAAATTCAATGGTTAACAAAAAGTATCTCTTAGAATTTTTATATATTCTCAGCCGTTTTTTAATTATTTTCAAAGAACGGCAATGCTGCAATAAAAAAGTCATTTTAGGAATAAATCTAACAATCTGTGGATGTCAATTAAACTTGGCATTATTTGAATAATTTGGCTGCCAACTTTGCACATTAGTATCAATATTTTGAAAAATTATATTTTCATTTGAAGAATTGACTGATATGCACTTTTGCTATAGACTTGGCAATGGCAATAATAAATATGCGGAAACGCATAGTTAATTTAATTTTCTAATAGCAATACGTTTCTTTTATTATTGTTTTTGCCTTTGTATTTTGTTAAATAATGTTTAATTGACATCCACAGATTGCTAGATTTATTCTTAAAGTGACTATTGTTCATTGCAGCGTTGCCGTTCTTCGAAAATAATTAAGAAACGGCTGCGAATATGAAAAAATACTAAGAGATACTTTTTGTTAACCATTCTATTCACCACTCAAAACAAATTAAAAAAATGCGATTATACAGGGTATTCATATTTTTCTGAACTAATTAATTTTACAAACACCCTGTATCTCCGCAACTGCTTCATGTCAATCTTAAGTTTGACGGCTCATCTGCTCATGTGACACGCCAAGTTTGAAGAAAATATCTCGTATACTTCTAGAAATACTAAGAAATATGTGTATTTTTCTCCAAACTTCTACGCTCCGTATAAAAAAAACTATGGCCCGTAGGAGAAAAAAATATATGAAGAAGTGCCCTTATTCCAAGAATACGTGGTTTCATTTTTGACCATCAGTTTAGTTGCAATTAGCATTGTTTTCAGTGTGTCTTTATTGCACTCACAGGCGCAGAAAACAGGAGGACAAGAACGGCACCGGCAAGGCTCCTTCGACAACGGGGTCGGCGACCAAGCACCAAGAACCCCTGACGAGGGTGGTGGTGGTGGGGGTGGGCAATGCGGAGCGTCGCCGAGAGACCTGGAACAAGAAGGTGGAATTCTTGCTGGCCGTCGTCGGATTCGCCGTGGACCTCGGCAATGTGTGGCGGTTTCCTTACATCTGCTACCAAAACGGCGGAGGCAAGTGTTAGAGATTTTACAAAAACCAAATATAGTATAGTCCAATAAAGTGTTCGGGTTATAAGGGTCGCAAAAAAATTCCAAACAGGATGTTTTTTTTCAGGGTTGCTTGAGGACTGCCTCCTGAGTGTCCAACCAAAAGATCACACTCGAACTCCTGGTACGAATTGCGCTATAGGGGTAGTTTCGTTGACTCACGCATTAATAAGACTGCTCACGGCTGTCACGTCCTATGAATAAAGAACCCCAGGAAGGAGCAAATTTGGGCTTTACGCTGGACCGGTCAAGTCTCTGCATATGGCGGCATGCCGTTTCCGGTTTACAAAAGTACTTACCGATGGAATGTTATCCCCCAAAGATTTTGTTCTGGAAGTCACGGAATAGCCGCACAGCTAACCATAATAGATCTCCAAAAAGTACTTATCGAAGAACTACACAAATATCTAATAGCACAAACCACCGTGACAACTGTCAAATATAAAAATATTTTGTCAAAATTCAGTCTCCATACAGGGCGATTTCCGTCTCACGTATTTTATAATGCCCATAGAGCTTTGGCTCCTTCCTGGGGTTCTTTATTCATTGGTCACGTCTGAGACTTTTTTGCTCCCTTCGGAGACAAAATACAATGCAAAAGGCATTGTTGGTTATCTGCGCCATCTTCTTTCCGGGACATGAAACTATAGTCGTCAGAAGTCTTTATAAATACAGTTTGTTCAGCGAATGTTCGGCCCTACGTCACAACTCCCGTCCTTACTTACTTGTGAATATACGATGGATATCGGATATCGGTCGTATATTCACGAGTCAGACAAGGACGGGAGTTGTGACGTAGGGCCGAACATTCGCTGAACAAACTGTACGTCAGTCAACGGTAATTTCCTAAACAATAAGGGTGGTTTCCTAAGCATTTTTAGGGCAAAATGACCCTAATAAAATTTGTAGGGGCATTATTTATACTTATGTCATAAATTCCGCACGCTACAGGGATGGTCTTGTAAACATTTTTTTTTACAAAAAAATTACCTTAATAAAATATTTATAGGATGAACTTCCGGTCAACTCTTTTCATATTTTTGGTGTTTTTAATACTTAATGATTTACAGGGCATACTATTTTTTAATTATGTTTTTGTCATATAATGCCCTATAAATCATTGAGTATTAGCAAAGAAAATGTAGTACCATTTTCTTTGGTATTAGACACAAAAAAATTATAAGAAAAAGTTGACCAGAAGTTCATCCTCTGAAACTTTTATTAAGCTATTTTTTTTTGTAAAAAAATGCAAGACCATCAGCGCAATTCCTACCAAGAGGCCCAAGCAACCCTGAAAAAATCATCCTATTTGGATTTTTTTTGCAAAACTGACATCTTTATTGGATTATACATATACATATACATATAGTGGCTAGGTAGGTGCTTTTGGGAAATGCCAATGGAATCACTACTTCCACTCCACACCACTCTTTTTAAATGCATTATGTAATAGTAAATAATTTGGAAAAAAAACTAAAACAATACCAAAACCCCCATAAAATTTGTATTTGATTTTGATCGAGTTTTCAAAAACTGTACTTTAGCTCAAAACGGCACATTTTATTTTAAAAAACAAAGGCCTACTACGACATATTTTTTTGTCAAAATTGGACTAATCATATTAGGCATGTTTTAAAAAAAAATTCTGACATAGCCATTGGATTGGGCATCCCTTGAAACAGGTTTGTACCAGATTATATTAAAAAATATCGAACAATACTAATCCTACAAACCAATGAACATCTCGATGTAACCACTTATTTTCTGTGCCTACTCGCTTAAATCAAGTTTCATGTGGATTGAAAACAATTGAAACTATAACTTGCTTTATTATAAAGAGGTATAGGTAATTAAATACAAAAAAAAAGTAAACATGAAATTTAATTTTTTTTCTACTAACCCACCATTCATTTCGATAAAGTTTTCATACCTCGTAATTTTTAATTAGGGTTTTTGTATTTAGGTATACCTATTGATATTATTTACTATTATTTGTAATAAAGTAAGTAACACATGCAACTTGATTTAAACGAGTAAGCAGGTAAAATAGATAGTTAAATCGCCATTTTCTTTCATTTCTAGAATTTTTATTGTTCCATATTTTTTAACAAAATTTCCTACAAACCCGTTTTAATGGATGCCCAATCCAGTGGCGTGCTCACAATTTTTATACAAATATGATTAATATGATTTGTTTAATTTTGACTTAAAAAATGTGCCGTTTTACCCTAAAGTACAGATTTTGACGCCATATCGTTAAAAAAACTAAATCAAAATCGAATGATAAATATAAATGTTATGGGGTTCTTCCCTGTTTGAAGTGGGCCATACTGTATGTACTTAACCACAGATGTACTTATTTAAAGTATTTTGGGACTTTTTTCCCCTCTTATTCTTTCTCAGTTGTGTAGTTTCTTCAAAGTGGTAACTAAATTGAATTCCTTATCCCCAAAATACACTGGGATTCAGTTTTATTCTGCGATACTTCAACAAGTGATAGAAAACCCAAAAATATCCGCACTTTCTTCTATAAACTATATATCATTTTGAGGCCTTATAAAAAAGTTACAGGGTGTTAAAGTTGTAAGAAATATGTGGACTTTATTGAATATTTACCAAACTAGTTCAGATATT
Organism: Pseudeuparius sepicola; assembly: GCA_963920635.1. Taxonomy (NCBI): domain Eukaryota; kingdom Metazoa; phylum Arthropoda; class Insecta; order Coleoptera; family Anthribidae; genus Pseudeuparius; species Pseudeuparius sepicola. The sequence goes on along the minus strand of OY987302.1, from coordinate 12,483,339 downwards.
TAAGTCATATTTGGTACACGTCATAATGGCATGGGTTAGCATAAAATCTGTTAATATCAAACACCTTGATAAATCAGTGGCGTAGAAGTGGGTAATTATTAGTATAATTCTTTTTAGAAAATAATGAACTACCTTGTATAACAATAAAATTTAATAAAATAAAATTTCTTATGTAAATTTTAATTGTAAACAAAATCGTTCTCCTAGCATTTTTTCATATGTGTCATGGTTTCATAGAAAATTTGATTTTTCATATTATTTCGGGGTATTTCTGAAAAATTAACTTAAAAATGCGCTCCATAAGTAAGACTCAAAGTAGAAAAAATGTGTTTATTACTTTATATACAGTAACTTTTCCCAATAAATTTACCCATTGAAGGTTTTACTTTTCAAGATACAGAGCGTAACATTAATTGTATCTTCCTTAAATGTTTTAGACCCTGTATCTTCAAAAGTATAGCCTTAAATAGGTAAGTTTATTGGAAAAAGTTACTTTATTTAAAGTAGTAAACACATTATTTCTACTTTAAGTGTTACTTATGGAGCACGTTTTTTAGATAAGTTTTCAGAAATACCCCGAAATAATAAAAAGAATCAAATTTGCCATGGAAGCATGACACATACGAAAAATTACCAAGAAAACATTTTTGTTTAAAATTAAAATTTACATAAGAAATTGAATACATTTTATTGCTATACAAGGTGGTTAATTTTTTTTTCTAAAAACAATTATACTAATTACCCACTTTTATGGCACTGGTTGTTCAAGATGTTTGATATTAACAGGTTTTATGCCAACCTATGCCGTAATAACGTGTACCAAATATGACTTAAATATTTCAACTAGTTTGGTAAATATTCAATAAAGTCCACATATTTCTTACAAATTTAGCACCCTGTAACTTTTTTATAATGCCTTAAAATGATATAGTTTATAGAAGAAAGTGCGGTTATTTTTTTGGTTTCTCAGTCTCGCAGGAAAACTGAATCAGCTTGTATAGAAAACGTCATTTTCTTGCTTTTTTCTCAAATTCATCCCATTGCAACATTGCAACTCAATTAATAAAATCCCAAATATGTTCATTTCATATGTAAAACTGCTACCCAAAGAAAATATCTCAAGACACCAATGAATTCTACATAAAAAATAAACCAAACGCATTTAACTTTTCTCGAAAATCGAACCCTAGGCCGCTTACCTACTTTTGTCACCCAAAGGCGTCCAATTTGGGACACCCTGTACATTCATAAAAGCTGAAAAATAGTGATAAATCTCGCTTTCAAAGTAATAAATACACAAGTGCTAGTAAAATACGCATTTTTGCAGATTTAGCGACATCAGTTTGTCTGATTCAGATAGGCAAATCGCCATCAACGATTGTGAATAATTAATTCATCCGATTTTTGTTTGTTTCAACTGTATCAACATTCGTGAGTTTAGCGATTTGTGTTCCATATAACCCTTTAAAAATGATTGGAAATAAAATAACAAGATTAAATTATAATTATTGTAAAGTTATGCTATGCTGCCGGCTGCCGTAGTTTCAATTCAATATTTTCTATTTTTGTTTTTTAATATTTACTACTACATTGAAAAACAAACAGTATAAAAACTAACATATAAAATAATGCTTCTACATTGTCAATAATTTTATCACATATGTTCATAATCCTTTTTCTGAAGTTTATAGAATAGCAGAAATTTGCTATACCTAAGTCGGTATTAGGTGTAAATTTCTATTTCTGGGTGTTTCAGATTGTAAAAACAAAAACCCGTGTTGTTTCCCCTCATGCCATAAAAATATAACGCCAAATTGATGTCAGTTATTACCGGTCACTTTGTGAAGCTTAATGGCAGTTTTTTTGTCAAGAGTTTACGGTCGATTCGAATGAAAATGTGCCGGTTTTATAGTTAATTTACTGCTTTTAGGGATATCCCATGAAAATAATTCTTTGATAACCACCCCTGATTTTTGTAGGATTAACTTTCCAATAAACAGCGATGGGTTTTTGATCTCAATTTACAGCTGATCGTTACAGGTAGTGGTTTTCAAACGTTTTAAAAAGTTTGTGTCCAAAACTGTCGCGATTTCCGACAGAATGTCGTGGAAATTTGTTGTAGGCGTATTTTTTTACCAAGATTCGTTAAAATATAGAAATTATGGATACTAATCCTCAGTTTATGAAATTGTATTGCCTTTTTTGCAACTTTCAAAATATTTGATGGGCCTGAGAAATTCAAATTCCGCCTTTTTTTTCTCGCCCAGCCTATAAATTAATATACAGGGTGTTCGAAAAATAGACGGAGATATTTTAGAGGGTGATTCCTTGTTAAAAATATGAAAAAAGTTTCTATAAATATTTTAGTTACAAAAAAGGCAGTGGCGTACATTTTTTCCAATAATATTCGCTAAGGTGCCCCCCGGGACGCCACTGGACTTAATAATTTTAATCTACATATTAGGGCGAAATTAGCCTCTTAATACCACAAATAACATTGCCAAATTTCAACAGAGTCAAGTTAAGATATTAATAATTTTTTTTTAATTTAACATCCTGTATCTTGAAAACTCTGCATTTCCGGACCCATATTTATAGAAACTTTTTTCATATTTTTTAACAAGGAATCACCCTCTAAAATATCTCCGTCTATTTTTTTAACACCATGTATAGAAAAAAATTCTTTGTGGAATCTAATTTCATTTGCGATGTTTCACTATACTTAATACAGTAAACTGAGATTTGTATTTAAACTTATATTACATAATAAGCTAAAATCAAAGAGGCAACTGCACTGTAACTACTGCATTTGATAAACCTTTGCCTACATTTCCTTCAAACTTAACTAGAAATTCAAGACTAGGTGTATGCAACTTCGAGAAGAAAGTTTCCAAACTGTCGGTAATTGCATAGAAGAGAAAATATTATACCAAATATGAGGCAGTTAACAGTTACATTTAATTACAAAAGTTAAAGTTATGAATATGTATTTCCGTGTATGAGACGAGCATACGGGTGTTAGACAAAGTAATTTCGAAAAAACTAGTTGATTGAGTGTTTAAAAACTTCCAAAATCGATTTTGGGGGAGATTTTCTAACCCTGCGGTTTAATGTATGTCCATGTATGATAAGTAAGATACCTAAGCAAAAAGTATGTGATTTTTATTTGGGACGCCTGTGATGAAGACTGTCAAAGTGTCAAACTATGTCTATTCCGTAAATGTGAAATCTCACAAGTATATATATCACATGCCAAATTTCAGAATTTTTATCTTTGCTCCTTCTGGAAATACTCGTGGACAAAATTAACGCACTACTTTAATTAATCTAAATATCTACAATAAAAACATAAAATAATAGTTATTTATGTACCAAGGCACTGAAGTTCAACTTTTTATGACTCATGTGGAGTTTATTTGCTGAGGCCTCTGGCCGAGGCAAATAAACCACATGAGTCATAAAAAGAACTTCAGTGCCGAGGTACATATTATATTTTTTTTGAAATCGGAAAAAAAAAGTTTTATTAAGCAAGAAAATAACAATAAGGGATCACCCGTCCACGAACCGACTACGCGCGGCGTTGCTTGACTTCACCGATCTCTCTACCTAGGACAAGCATAATGACGTACGGCACCTTCTGACAGGAAAACCAAACTGCTGCTTCTTGTGTAGCCTACACAACAAATCTATTGATTTTCAAATTTACTAAAATATGTATACTGAAGGATTGCGCTTCTATAGGAAACAATTTCGCAATGTGTTAAATGAGCCTTTATCGGATACAATAATGGGCTACATTATTGTACGATTTCTGTGCTTTTAATGACGATTTTGGGACATTTTAATGCCGATTTCAAGAAAAACTAAGTTACATTGAAATAATAATGTACACCTACAAATTAGTCAAACATGACCTTAATATGACCTTAATTTGCCTTAATGTTTCATTAAGAATGTGTTTTTACTGAAAATGAACAAATATAAGCTAGTATATCTCCAAATTAAAAAAAATCAGCAAAACAGAATAAATGCGTCTGGGTCAACACTAATACCGTGTAGGCCCTCCTCTACTTCTTATATCACTGCATTTATGCGTCGAGGCATGCTTGATATCAAATGTCCAACAAAAGCTTGAGGAATATTCTCCCATTTGTTAGCAGATTGCTGTTGACTTTTCTGTGCAATGTTTTCGCCCTTGCCCTGGTCTTCGATGGCACGAGCCCGTCTCATTATGTCGTCTCACCATGCGGCAGATGCTGGAATATTGCCTTCCTAACAAACCAGCAACACATCGCATTCAATATCCTTCATTCAGGAGAGTCGATGCTTGCACTGCATCCTCAATTGACAAATTTCTTTCGCGGTTCATTTTCCTTACTTGATTTACTTCCAAATGAACTTCCCAACATGCACGTGATAAAAACAAGCACAATCGAAAGCTTGCTTCTCACAGACACTTTGCTTTAATCAGCCCTTTTTAAGAAAATTTTAACACAGTTTTCGTCTAAAACGAGGTTTAATACGAATTACTGTCAAAACAAGGTTATGTAATACAATAGTTAGCTTAAATAACAACTGTTACTGTCAAACAAGGTCCATGGCCTACTTGTCGAAAAAATATCAAAAAATAAAAATTATCGAGAGAAATGCATTAATTTTGTCCAGGAGTCTATCTTCAAAACGGTTTGCAAAACTGTCCATTTCGGGGGCAATTTTGAGGCCATTAGGAATTTTTTCATGCAAAACGCCCTGGTAACTTATGACAGGTTAATTTCGGGACACCCTGTATACGCAGTCCACTACGTTGTTGCGACCGCCTGGCCAATAGAAGCGCAGTGCGTTGCTGATGGCGAGGTGATCACGCTGTGGTCAGTCTTGATCTCCACTGCACTGACTTTTTAACGTAAATGGACTATAGTTAAATTCATCCAAATCGAATTCAAGCAGACTGAGCTGCATCAAATGCTGAATGAATAATAAAATTCAACTCAAGTGAAACAGGGCAGGGCGAGGAATCAGTTAACAGGTTTATCCAGTGTATAGAGCAAAATGTCCTTATCCGGCTATCTGGCCAATTTTGAGACATAAAGCGAAGCTTCTGCCTTATTCATTAGTTTGTATTCAGGCTTGGATATGATCTAAGTTCGCCTAATTCGATTGTCGTTTGCCTCTCATCCTGAAATTCAAACATCTCTTTGAGATACTCTTTGAAAAATTATTGTACATGTGGTAATATCACCGCTGTTATTTTTATCGACTAGACGAGGTCGTGACGTTGTTTATATTCCAGTTAAATTACATGTTCGAGTCCCTAGACTTTTGAGAAATTAAACTATTTTTAAACTAAAAAAGTTCTTGTGGTTCAAATCTGACAAACCTACATTTGGTACTTTTTTCTCTAAAACCGTTAACCAAAGAAAATTTCTCTCGACACCAATAAATTCTACGTTAAAAGTAAACAAAAAATGTTTTTTAGTACATGGATATACAGCGTGTCCCGCTCTGATGTCCGGAAGAGGGAAAAGTTTTTAATCGTAAGTTTACGACAAAAAGTCATTCTTTATAAAAACTTCTGCTTGTTCCAAAACGCCTAAAATTGTTAAAATATTTTTGATTTTTTTATACAGGGTGTTCAGTATTTCGAAAAATTTAGAAAAAAAATTGTTGTAGTCACCAAGAGTAAAGGACCGTTGTTTTTGACAATATCGAAAAATATTATCAAGGATGTCATTTAGAATCCACAGGGGGTTACAAATTTATGGTTTCACCAACTTATGTTGATTTTTTTAACAAGGCGGGCACCTGATTCGTGCGTGTATAATAGAGCAGTTTAAAATCACGAGTGGTTGTGGCTATGACAACCAAATAATGTCTACCATTATTATTTATTTTCCTCTTCACGAAATAGAGAGTTGACTCTGGCCAGAGTTGACATTTGTGCAGAAGTTGGAGGCAATAATTTTGAGTGAAATTTATACATTTTAATAATATTATTCCTTGTTTAGGTAAATTTTCCATATTGTTAGTAATAAATTGACGTAATAGCATTGAAGGATTTGATTATTGTATAAATTCTGCAAATATCAAATAAAGCCTTGTAAAAAAAAATCAACATAATTTACTGAAACCTCAAATTTTTAACCCCCTGTGGATTCTAAATGACATCCTTGATAATATTTTTCGATATTGTCAAAAACAACGGTACTTTACTTTTGGTGACTAACAAAATTTTTCTAAATTTTTCGAAATACTGAACACCCTGTATAAAAAATCAAAAATATTTTAATAGTTTTGGGCGTTTTGGAACAAGCAGGATTTTTTTATAAAGAGTGACTTTTTGTCGTAAATCCTCGAATAAAAAACCTTTCCCTCTTCCTGACATCAGAGCGGGACACGCTGTTTATAGTCAACGGGTAATTTGACATTGCAATGCGCACTAGTGGAATTTGAAGCTATTGATTGGATATATTTTCCGTTTCCTTATAACTTTTCAGGATTAAGAGATTTATGAAATTAAGGGTTCTGATATTGTTATTATTATTATTGGTCCGCAATAGGGTGTTCCATTGAAAAAATTAATTTTATGTTGGTCCGCAAAAAATGAAGCACCATGTTCCAACAACTGTTGTATTTAAACTTTTTAAAAGCTTTTATTTAACTTGCAATGTATGTATGTATGTATGTATGTATGTAATTTGTTCGGGTGGAATCTTGCAACTCAATTTTGAAGCAGATATCTTCAACCGATCGAGCTGAAATTTTGTACACACGTTTAATTTGGATGACAATGCATGATTATATGTGTGACGTCATTCTAAATCCAACATGGCGGATCACCCAAGATGGCGGACTAGTTAAATTTCAACCGATCGAGCTGAAATTTTGTACACACGTTTAATTTGGATGACAATGCATGATTATATGTGTGACGTCATTCTAAATCCAACATGGCGGAACACTCAAGATGGCGGACTAGTTAAATTTCAACCGATCGAGCTGAAATTTTGTACACACGATTAATTTGGATGACAATGCATGATTATATGTGTGACGTCATTCTAAATCCAACATGGCGGAACACTCAAGATGGCGGACTAGTTAAATTTCAACCGATCGAGCTGAAATTTTGTACACACGTTTAATTTGGATGACAATGCATGATTATATGTGTGACGTCATTCTAAATCCAACATGGCGGAACACCCAAGATGGTCATTAGAAGGTCTCCTCATTGAAGAGCTAGACTGTTCTAAACTAACCGGCAAACGACCTTGCAACAATGATGCGTTAACTGAGATGAATAGACTCAGACACCTGGCCAAACTAAAAATTACAAAATAAATTAAAAGTAAAAAAATATTTAAAAAAAAAGCTTTTATTTAAATGCGCTAAAAAGAATAAAATAATCTTTTCTTTTAAAACTTTTACTATCAACTTATAACGTCATTCCACAATTTATATGATATAAAAGCTTGTCGCGAGATTTAAGTTTTCAAACTAAGTAAATACCACTACTTAAATCTCGCGACAAGCTTTTATATCATATAAATTGTGGAATGACGTTATAAGTTGATAGTTAAAGTTTTAAAAGAAAAGATTATTTTATTCTTTTTAGCGCATTTAAATAAAAGCTTTTTTTAAAAATATTTTTTTACTTTTAATTTATTTCTGTCTCTTAACGCGATGTGTTGACAAGAAAAATATAAACAATTTAGTATATGAATTACAATAATTATAAATGAATTTTCTACACAATCTAAACTAACCTGACGTATGTCAATAAAACAGTTTACATTTCTTTTATCAAGTGTGCTTGTATCAAGTATTATCAAGGGCAGCAGAAGCAATGTAGGCATGACATTTTCTTTTCAAATATCATCTAATTAAAACTTGCAGGTGGTGTACAAAGTATACTTAGTGTACAACTCGTTAAATAATGCATATTGCATTTCCCTTCACTAAATTTCCCAATCAATTCTAAGAAAAAACTTTTTTTGACTCTTTTAAATTAACTTTTGTGTTTTAATTCTTTTAGCAGAAGAAAATCAAAGTAGGTCTAGGTTTTCAAAATTTTGCACACCTACTGAGTTTTTAATTATGAACAACTTTCCTTAATAACATTTTGCCGTAGAACCTACATAAAGGCCACTTTACTAATGCGAAAAATTATTTTCTTGAAATCGGCAGTGAAGTGTCCAAAAAACGTCATTAAAAGCTCAGAAATCGACACTGAAGTAACCCATTATTGTACGATTTTTTCAATAAGTAGGCCTTGGCGACATGTAAACGTGAGACGCGGAACCATCGCCAGTCAAAAGTGACCAAATATTCAAAACCCGGCCAATAAAGGCCCATTTAACTATTCGTACACATTGCGAAATTGTTACCTATAGCAGCGCAATCTATCAGTATAAATATTTTAGTAGGTTTAAATATCAACATTATGGAGGCTGCTCAACAAGCAGCAGTTTGGTTTTCCTGTTCGAAGGCGCCGTGTCTTGTCATACTTATTGACCTAGGTAGAGAGATCGTCAAAGTCAAGCAACGCCGCGCGCAGTTAGTTCATGGACGGGTGATCCCGTATGATTATTTTCTTGCCTAATAAAACTTTTTTTTCCGATTTAAAAAAAATATATAATATGTACATACCTCGGCACTGAAGTTCTTTTTATGACTCACGTGGTTTATTTGCCTCGGCCAGAGGCCTCGGCAACTAAATTCCACATGACTCATAAAAAGTTTAGCTTCAGTGCCTTGGTACATAAATAACTATTTTATTTAATTCCCATGATTTTTCGAATCTAGAAACCTGTAGTTTGTACGTTTTAGGTTCAAATGTTATTAAGAAAGTGGTTCGGAATTAAAATCTCAGTAGATGCGCAAAATGTCGAAAGCCTAGATCTACTTAGATTTGCCAAAAAAAAAATTAAAACTCACGAAAGTGATCAAAAACGGTACATTTTTCGAAAAAAGTCAAGAATAGTTTTTTTCTTAGAATTGATCGGGAAGTTTAGTGAAGGCAAAAAAAATTGTTTCCAGTGCCGTACCATTTTTTCATTAAAAAATATTTCTTTCTCCGGCACTAGTAAAAGTAGATGAGCTGAATTATTTTTTATTTATAGTATTTAATGAGTGTCAAAAACTGTACCAAATACGTTTGCCTTAACTGCCTTCCCCTGTATATCGAAAACCGTTAGAATGTTTATAAGAAAAATCTACATACTTTGACGTTTTCTATCGATTCCTAAAGTTTTGTCACTAAAAGTTGGAGCACCATGTATAATTTTAGTTTAGGTGGCTGGCAGATTTCGGGGCCCCGGTCGGTACATAATGACAATTCAATGTCACACGAGCAGTTTCCATACAAAGTAAATATTAATTCGTCATGGGCGACATACAGCGTGTCCATTTACTATTCCTTTCTTAGATTGTGGCTATACTTTTCAGGATAAAAAAAATCCGTTCGGGGGATCCAAATAAGGGAAGATGGAGCACATTTTAAAATTAGTTTGGTATATACAGGGTGTTCCAAAAAAGTGTGGCGACAAAAAAATAAAAAATTTTAAATGGAACGACCCGATTTTTTTTATCGCAAATGAAGCCTATCAAAGTATAGTATACATCCCTAAATTATTTCCGCTTCCATCTGCGGCGTTGCCAAGTTATAATTTTTTTAAGGTATTTTTTGCTAATAAAATATTAAATTATAAAAAGTTAAAAGGTTTAGGAGAACTCACAGGTGGCCATGGTTTTGTTTCTAGTTTGACATTTGGTAAATATTTCATTAACTGTATTCAGTGTTCGTTGTTTAATTTCAAACAGCAAAAAGTTGTCACAAAATGAATTATTGTAAACAAGACTTGATAGGTATGATTTACGTAATTGGTGAATGTTTTGGAAATTGTTTTTTGTCATCTCGAGTCCTACTAAGGACTTTTTTATTTCTAAATTCCAACTCAGTTGTCTTACACTTATTTCGGGGTGTTCCACAACAGCCAATGTTATAGCTAACTGATTTTCTTCATTTAAAACTGGTTTTGTTCTAGTTTGCTCTTTATAGGCAACATTTCCTGTGCGATCGAATCGCTCCTTTAAGTTCTGCAGCATTCTGGTATCAGGATGCCTTCTATCTGGGAATTTTTGGGCATAAACTCGAGATGCCAAAAAACAATTTTCAAAACATTCACCAATTACGTAAATCATACTTATCAAGTCTTGTTTACAATAATTCATTTTGTGACAACTTTTCGCTGTTTGAAATTAAACAACGAACACAGAATACAAGCAGCAAATGAAATATTTACCAAATGTCAAACTAGAAACAAAACCATGACCACCTATGAGTTCTCCTAAACTTTTAACTTTTTAATTTAATATTCTATTTATGCAAGTGTAGTAGGTATACAAAAATATGGTAAACTACAGATTGTAACTGGTACTAACGCTTTTTTGATATGCAGCTTTTTAAATAAGTACAAGTTTGATTCCCGAGTAATTTGCATGTATGTAATAAGTAAAAAAGATGCAAATTTTCTGTTTATACTGGATTTTTGAAGAAACTGCTAGAGATAGAGGTACTGTATTAGGTATCAAATTAAAGCTGAATGAATGCTCTATCCAATAGAAATGTTAGATATAGGGTGTTCCATTTGAAAAAAAATAGTAAATTAAGTTTGAAAATGTCGGAGTTTTGGCGGAAAAAAGTGAAACATCCTGTACAAAAATTTTCAACTTTGTTCTTAGTCATTAATAAAACGGTTAAGTGTAAATCCACAACCAAAGTTTCAAGAGCAAAAATCAAGCCGCAAGAAAAATATAGCAATATTAATGAAGGGTTGGTATTTAGCAAAAAATACCTTAAAAAAATTATAACTTGGCAACGCCGCAGATGGAAGCGGAAATAATTTAGGGATGTATACTATACTTTGATAGGCTTCATTTGCGATAAAAAAAATCGGGTCGTTCCATTTAAAAAAAATTATTTTTTTGTCGCCCCACTTTTTTGGAACACCCTGTATATACCAAACTAATTTTAAAATGTGCTCCATCTTCCCTTATTTGGATCCCCCGAACCGATTTTTTTTATCCTTAAAAGTATAGCCACAATCGAAGAAGAGAATACTAAATGGACACGCTGTATTTGTCTCAATTTTCTTCTCAGGGTTTAAATTATAAAATTTGCTTTAGGTAAAAAAAATAACTTTTTTAAAATAATTTTTTCATATTATTGTCATTGCCTTTCATTTGAATATTTTCCCGCTTCCGCAACAATTGTCGCGACGAAGCCCCATAAAGCCGAGCCAGCGACTTTTCCGAGATGTAATAACTGCGGCGTTCTGATTGCAGGCGCCTTTCTAATCCCGTACACCATCATGCTGATATTCGGCGGGTTGCCGCTCTTCTACATGGAGCTAGCGCTCGGCCAGTTCCACCGCTCAGGCTGTCTCACCATTTGGAAGCGGATATGCCCCGCACTGAAAGGTAAGTCGAACTCGAAAGGTTGGCGCGTTTATTTCGCTCTGCCAATTTGAAAATGACCAGTGGCGGCTCGTAGGTTAATGCACCGGGGGGGGGGGGGGGCTACGTTTTGAAAAGAAAAAAGAACATACTATATTGTACTGTACCTCAACAATCACAGTCCAAACTCGTTGCCTTGGTTATCACCTTATCACCTTTATTGTTTAGCCTTGACAAATCACAAATAAACTTGTCAGATACTGTCACTGACCATGAATACTCTATCAGCTCCAAAAATCGCACCAAAATCGCGTTATAACCTTCAACTCTCTTCAGGCCCAATTCCCAGGGCTTATACAGGGTGTTTCTAAATTATGGTGCCAACGTAATATGACAGGTAGAAAATGTCCTTTTGAACAAAAAGTTTCCTATAAACATGGGTCCGAAAATGCATAATAAAAAAAGTTACAGGGTGATAAAGGTACAGTTTAAAAAACATATTTTTCGCAAAAACTTCAACAGAAGTTATGCAATTTAAACGAAACTTGGTGCAGTCCACTAGTCGCTGACGTGCAACAATTTCGTTATAATCGTTATAATCATAACTTTTTTGAGGTTATCTTTTTGGTCTTGCAGGTTCATCATTTTAGTGCATCTTATCATTTTGCAACAAAAGTGTACTCTTGTTCCATTGCGATAAAATCAACCGTTTGCGTTGAAATTGCCAAAATGTGCCCCAAAACACCTGTTGACTCCAAAGTTCGAAAATTAAAATTATCACCTACCTCATTTAAATGTTGCAGATGAATTGTACGTTCAAAACTAGGAAAAAATGCCTAATAGGCATTGAGTGAAACATCACTGCTTTTCTTGAAATAGGGTGTTAAAATTTTGTCGAGCACAATCCGTTCCATTTTGAAAGCGAACAATTTTTGGTACATTGTCCATAGGGAATTTTGTGTCACTTTAAATGGTACAATTATTCTGTGAAATTTGAAAGCGGTAGTTGAAAATTTTATTTTTCGAACTTTGGAGTCAACAGGTGTTTTGCGGCACATTTTGCCAATTTCCACGCAAACGGTTGATTTTATCGTAATGGAACAAGAGTATACTTTTGTTGGAAAATGAAAACATACACTAAAATATCGAACCTGCAAGACCAAAAAGATAACCTCAAAAAGTTATGAGTATAAAACCCGTTGCACTACCCCACCCCTCCGCCTCTGGGCGATGGGAATAAATTGTTTTTACACGAAATTGTTGCACTTCAGCCACTAATGGACTGCACCAAGTTTCATTTAAATTGCATAACTTCTGTAGAAGTTTTTGCGAAAAATATGTTTTTCAAACTGTACCTTTATCACCCTGTAACTTTTTTATTATGCATTTTCGGACCTATGTTTATAGGAACCTTTTTGTTCAAAATGACATTTTCTACCTGTCACATTAAGTTGGCACCATAATTTAGAAACACCCTGCACATATGTATATTCAAATGGAAGCCTGGAGACTATTCTAGAATATTCCTGGCCAATGACAGATGCACAAATCAAAGTTCTAACAAATTTCTAGAAACTGAGATGATGATGCGATATGGAAGCTTTACAGAGAAAACAATGAAAACTAAAAGAAAATGGGGCCCTGGGGGCCTCAGGTCAACAAGGAAGCGACGGAAAATGCCTCTAAATTAATCATAAAAATTATAAAACTGTAAGTAAAATACCCCAAACTTAAAATTTATCTGCTAAATTTTTGAGTAGGTTAGAAAACAGCGCAGACATGTTCATTGAAAGCTTATATAACAACTTTAGAGGCATTTATCGTTCCAATATAAACTACAAAAAATAGGTGAATACCTACTTCCGGCATGAGCTTTTTAATTTTTTGTTTTTAATATTAATTAGGTACCCATCTTTGCATAATTAATATAAAAAGTGCATAAAACAAGAAGTTAATAACTCAAACATATCCATCATATACCTACTTAAATAACCATTTTCTTGGGACAAACTTCCAGGATGGTCAATAACCCTGCCCAAAAATGCTGAACAATTTTTGTGCCGAACAGAAAGATCGTGTTTTTTTATTTTTTCATATATACTCCTGGACAAAATTAACGCATACAAAATTTCAAATTATATTTAAGTTATTTTTCGTCTCTACCAAGAATGTAAATAGTAGGCTTTGGACATTTACTATTGGTAAACCAATTAAATAATGCAATTTGTTGCTTTTCATTTAGTTTCCATTGATTTATTTTTCCATTAATTTATTTAAAAAAATGCAATGCAATTTTTGTAGTGTTTATTATGTTTTAAATCTTTGAATCCTATTTTAGCCCGTGTCTTATCCACGCTCCTTCTTTATAAAACAGCAAACAGGGGTTATTGGACAAAATACATACTTATAGTTAAGTTAGTAATGAATGAATTAGTGCAGTTTTAAGAACAATGGAAAGAATAAAGTGTTGGATTTGTGGCGTAGGCAACGTAACCCCTGGTTATCATATGATGCAGGCCTATAAGTGTCAAATTTGATGTTTTTGTTTTGAGTAGGCATTTTTTATGTTGGCTGATTACAATGCAGCCTTTAGGTTAGTCTATGTTTATTACTTGTCTGAGATTTCAACAGTAAAAGTGGTATCGGGTGTGGGGTGAAAGCTTTAAGTTTGATTTAGTGTTAATTAGTGATTTGCAGTTTTAACTTTGAATTTATAAAATTGAAAGTAATATAGCCCTTATACGCTTTCGCAGTAAAAAAATGTAGTTTATGCGATGATACAAAGTACCAGGGGAAACTGGGACTAGTTTAATAGGTTTAATTTTCCTGAAGACTCCATTGGTAGGAGAGGAATAATCTTTTAGTCCCCGCCATGTCCAAACATGGCGTACAACTATTTTTTCTTATGGGATTATTTAACGGAAGAACTTGGCTAATGTTCGTAGCGAGTTTTATGGCAGGTTGGGATGCCGTGAGGCTTAAAATTCACAGAAAGACTTATTTGACAATAAATATAGACCGTCAGACAGTGACAGATTTTCCTTACTGATTTTCTCATTTATGCCTTGGAGAGGGTTGAAAGGTAAATCGATGCTGAGTCGGAATATAGTAATTTTAAGTTTGGCCCCCGGGGAAAACATGGAAAATTCGATTTTTCAAAACAGAAAAAAAAGGTACTAATTCTCACTTATACCATGTTCACCGTATGATTTCTTATACTATTCCGACCTCGAAAACCCAAAGGCATAAATGTAGCGTGTGTAAAAAGGGTTGAATTAAGGGTTTGGCAGATCACACAAAAAATGACTTGGTTTACTGACTCCGTCAGTTATGCCGTTCGAAATGGTGAAAACTTATATCCTCACTAGCCCAAAAATTGATTGGCAGAACTGACGCGTGGGGAAAAATGCACTTTTGGGTCGGAACATAAATCGGAATTTTTTTTTGTCAATTGATTTTGTCTGGGATAAAATGAATTGCAATAAAACTTTTTATAGTTTCAGAGGCATAAGTGCAAAAATCAGTTGACGAAAAAAAATTTTTTTCCGACTTATTTTCCGACCCAAAAGTGCATTTTTCCCCACGAAAAATCGAATTTTCCATATGTTTTTTCATATGTTTTTAAAATTACTATTTTCCGACTCAGCGTCGATTTACCTTTCAACCCTTTCCAAGGCATAAATGAGAAAATCAGTAAGGAAAATCTGTCACTGTCTGACGGTCTAATAGTCGCGCACAACAAATGAGTTGAAGCGTGGCGACTCTGCCATCAAAATTATATCTATTGATTTAAGTGGGACCCAATTTTAGGACTAAAAAGCGACAAGGCCGGGTGCACCCCTCGCATCATTTAATATTTACCTTCCGACAAAAACGCAGAATCCGTTCGGCCAGATTGGGGGGCGCCGCGGCTGGCCGAATAATCCATCAAACGAGGTGGCGCCCCCGATAACCGCGCGCCCATCACCTCTAGCTTTGTTTGCTCGCGAAACGCCGCCGACGCGTACCCATCCGTGGATTAGGGCATTCTTTTTATGGGGCCCCAGAACGGGGTGACGTCATGCCTACGCCTAAAAAAACCTAATTTGAACTTTACGTGTATTCCAGCACGTGGTCGACGAGGGAGGAAATTTTCAGAGTGGGTATTTAGCACGAAAAGGCGGATGAACACCGCCTTTATTCCTCAGACCAAAAGTAGTATTAAAAAGGTGATAAAATTTCACGTCCCCAATAGATTTTTACAGAAAGAAAGTTAGCGGCTTTATGGGACTATAAATTTTGGCAACTGGTAACATCATACCAACATCCAAGTTCTAATGGATGTGCCGGTGTTTTCATATTTGAATCGTTCGAGAAGGTAGACTACGACAGCTGTTAACCCTTATTAGGTTCGTCAAGGCAGCCATAACCTTCCCGAATGACTCAAACCGAAACGGTAGCACTTATAATAGCGTAACTTGCACTTGGAGGTAATAAATCAACCAGTGGCGCCATCTAGTATGAAGCTGATAGTACCAGAGCCGAAATTTCACAAAACATAGTAAACACCAACAAAAAAAGTTAGGTTGGTGTTGAATCCAGAAAACTACAAAATAATGTGAAGAAGAAGCGACACAGGAAACAGGCTCATTGCATTGGCCATTCACCACTGTATCTTCCAAATTTGTGGAAATCAACAAGGATCTGACCGGGAGCCCTATCCTTGTGAAACTTGCATCTTATAGCCGTAGAAATATGAAAGCACCGGCACATCCATCAGAACTTGGATGTTGGTATGATGTTACCAGTTGCCAAAAATTTATAGTCCCATAAAGCCGCTAACTTTCTTTCTGTAGAAATCTATTGGGGACGTGAAATTTTATCATCTTTTTAATATTTCTACGGCTATAAGATGCAAGTTTCACAAGGATAGGGCTCCCGGTCAGATCCTTGTTGATTTCCACAAATTTGGAAGATACAGTGGTGAATGGCCAATGAGCCTGTTTCCTGTGTCGCTTCTTCTTCACATTACTTTGTAGTTTTCTGGATTCAACACCAACCTAACTTTTTCTTGTTGGTGTTTACTATGTTTTGTGAAATTTCGGCTCTGGTACTATCAGCTTGATACTAGATGGCGCCACTGGTTGGTTTCTTACCTTCAAGTGCAAGTTACACTATTATAAGTGCTACCGTTTCGGTTTGAGTCGTTCGGGAAGGTTATGGCTGCCTTGACGAACCTAATAAGGGGAAACAGCTGTCGTAGTCTACCTTCTCGAACGATTCAAATATGAAAACACCGGCACATCCATTAGAACTTGGATGTTGGTATGATGTTACCAGTTGCCAAAATTTATAGTCCCATAAAGCCGCTAACTTTCTTTCTGTAAAAGTAATATTGACGCGTTCCGTTTTCAATGTCACGGGTGTATTTTAACTAAATAATTATCTACAGTCACACTTTCCCTTATGATATCACGCCGAAAGTATAAAAACGGTGCGTAAATGACGTTCTACACCTTAACAAATCCACAGCGAGTAACGACCGTCTCAAGACTGTAGCGGCATTGGCGGCATGTGCGTCTCGACGCAACTTTTCGTCGTAGGTATATTTATATACGTAAAAAATGAAAAGTACTTATTATTTTTATTTAAATATCGCCTTATTATGTGCCGTAATCAAAATCGTAACATAAGGTACCTAATGATTGTTGTATTCAAATATATTTTTAGATGTTCCAATGAATTCTATAAAGTTTTATATTAGTATCTACAGATACAGGGTTTCCACGAAAACTTGACCCCCAAAAATTAGAAAACCAAAAAATTTGAAAATTCGCCGAGACCCGTCGATTTTTGTTCTTGGTGGGAGCTTTTCTAACAGTCAAGACAACCCGATATGTCCATCCCCCTAATCCCTAGCAACCCCAACTTTAAAATTTCAAATGGAACTACCTTCCTTGTGGCACATCATTTTAAAGCCCTTTTGATTGCGAATACAGTGATGTATCGTTTTTAGAATTATGTTGAGATTTGACAGAATTATTGGCCAAAAACGCAAAGTTGACTATCCACTGTACGCGTAGTAATTTCTACACAAATGCCCGCCACTAATAAGTTTTTTATCTACTTCACACGACCAAATTACCTAGTTTTTATTGACGTGTCGATCAGTTTACAAAAAAGTCACAAATGAAAAAGCTGAAGCAAAACAAAAAAAGTTCAGAAGAATTCAGACCGACAGACAAAAAGTCACTTTCACAAAAAAAAAGGTCCAGTTTTTTTGCTTGTAACCACGCAATCGTTAGTTTCAGTCTGCTATTGAAAGTGGAAACGTATTTTCGAAATGATTTATTCTATCGCGTAAAGGGTAGAAATTGTTGCAATTTGTTATCTAAATCATGATTGCGCTAAAGCTACAGCACGAATTGCAACAATTTCTAACCTTTCCGTGATAAAACAAACCATTTTAAAAACACGTTTACACTTTCAATAGCAGGCTGAAACTAACGATTTCGTAGTTACAAGCGAAAAAAACGGGGATCTTTTTGTGACAGTGACTTTTTGTTATTTTAAAAATATATAAGGTTTGAATTCGTATGAACTTTTTTTTGTTTTGCTTCAGCTTTTTCATTTGTGATTTTTTTGTAAACTGATAGACATGTCAATAAAAACTAGGTACCTAATTTGGTCGTGTGTAGTAGAAAAAAAAACTTATTAGTGGCAAGGATTTGTGTAAGAAATTACTACGCGTACAGTGGATTTTCAACTTTCCGTTTTTAGCCAATAATTCTGTCAAATCTCAACAGATTTCTAAAAATAACGCATTACTGAATCCGCAATTAAAAGGGCTTTAAAATGATGCTCCACAAGTGGGGTAGTTCTATTTGAAATTTTTAAGTTGGGGTTGCTAGGAATTAGGGGGATGAACATTTCGAGTTGGCTTGACTGTAAAAGAAGATCTCCCCAAGAACAAAAATCGACGGGTCTCGGCGAATTTTGTTCGGTTTTCTAATTTTTGGGGGGTCAAGTTTTCGTTGGGAAACCCTGTACCTATATTGTAGCTTTCTATTGAAAGTTTCGTCTATATTATTATGGATCCGAATTTTATTCTGTAATTCACAGTTTAAATTATTGTAAATTAGTACCCCACACCTGATACACCACAATGGGTTGTTCTATAGCAGGTAGAGGAAATTATGGTGGTAATTATAATGTTTAGGGTATTTTGGAATTTTTTTATCATACTTAATTGCAACATATTTTTTATATTGTATACTATACAAGGTGAGTCAGTTTTTTGTAGCACGACGTAACAGTGGATAGAAAAAATACTTTACTACAAAATTGTTTTGTGGATATAGATCCATAAACTGAATTTTTTTTTAATTCCGACTTTAAAGTCGGAAATAGTGTAATTAACATACGAATAATAGCGATATTTTAAAACGATCCTGGGCAAAATATTCTTTTCTGTTCAATGTTAATGCTAATTTATGTGAAATCATAATTTATTTTTCTTCCTCATAATTCATAATAAAACAGATTCAATTATTACTCTACTACCCCAGAAAAAATATTCGTATTTTTTCTGGGCTACTACTGAGCTGAGGAATATTTTATATTGATTTTTATGTTGCTATTTTATTATATTTTTTATTGAACAATGAGCGGACGCACTGACTGTTCAAAGCGGAATAATTTTTTTTTACATATAAAAATAAAAATTACAATCTCTAGAGAATCAAAATTTTGAGTTAAAAAGAATAACTTCTTCGCTCTCAAACCGAGATGATGTGAAAAAGGGTCAAATCAAGGATATTTTTGGGGTCATTTTTAAACAAACATCGATAAGTGGACTACCTTTATTTTTGAAGATATGAAAAAATATTATGTAAAAAAGCCGCTAACTTTCTTTTTGTAAAAATCTATTGGGGACGTGAAATTTTATCATCTTTTATTATATAAAGAAGTTGAATAAGAAGAACACTTTAATAGAATCTCCATTTTCGGACCAATCGGCCTCCTTCGATTTATTTCGATATTAGGTACAGGGTGGAAAAAATGTTTTACTAGAGGTGCCAATAAAAAGTTATAGCATTTTTTTGCAAAATAATAAAATCTAATTTTTTACTTACATAGCCATTAGATAACCTTTCAGTAGTAGTCCCGAATATTCAGTTTTTTAAATAACGTCCTGGTTTATAGGACATCAAAGTGATTTTCTGTATTTTACAATTTACGCATTTCATTTAACTATTATAGGATTCCTTTTTTTAATTTTGAATCCAACGATATATTTGTCTCCAACCGTTTCCGAGACATTTACCAAAGAAACTCCATCAAACTTGATAACATGGTCTCTTGCATCAGTGTCCCAATTTTAAACAAAAAAACATTTTAATGAAATGCATCTATACCTGGTGAAATTTTTTGAATGGGACCTATTGAAAAAAAAAAACAAATTATACTTATGAAAGTTTGTTTTTATTAAAGCTTAAACTGTTTCAGTTTCCAATCAAATCAGTCGAGGTATTTAATTTGTGGAGTAATTATATTCCCTCACTAACAGAGAATGTAGTGGTCAGTTTTCAGCCCGCCTATGTGATGTAAATGTGGCCGTGACAGAGTCGGACTTAGCTAATTTAATCGATTATCTAGGGAAACCTCAAAGCACCCCTCGGATTGTGCTTGTGAAAAGTAATCATTGCATTTGAAATGTTCTAATTCCAACAATTTTACATAGTATGTAGCTATATACTTGGTCTATATACCTACAATAGATTTTAGAGAGTTTTTTTTACATGAATTTATTACATTTTTAGAAATGTAAGAAAACCACAAACCACAATACATTTTCTCTAACATTATTTTGGAAAGTACTAGAGATTTGGCAGACAATATTTTTTGTTTTAAATAAGTGTTCGTATTTTGAATTAATTTCTTATTAAATATTACCAGTGACTATAGAAGGAATTCTATAGTCACTGATATTACATTAAATCTGACTAAGCTACTAGAACTAAAAGTGATAAATTATTTCACAGGGCACTAAGTTAAATCGCAATCTAAAAAATTTTGACAAGGAACTGACACATTTTTAATATCATGATTGTCATATTTGTTTCATGTTTCCTCGGCCTACTATACTATAGTAAAGTTTTCAAACCGTCGTATTAAGGTATTTGTAAAATTGATCCGGTTATAAAAACTTTATCGCTGAATATTTTTTTGATGGAAATTGGGACGTAACCATTTTCAAGGATGCTAAATAAGACGGCGGTATCATATACGCGATAAAAAAACGCTAAAAATATTCCCACAAACCAAAAATTTTACTAGGGTGCGTTCACGCTGAAGATCGAACACACTGTATAGCAACACAATTAGAAATCCATCGTTTCGTTTGCCACTTTTCATGCACCACGAGTCGCAGAAGCGATGAACGCACTTAGCCGTGAGGGCCGTCTCAAGATCTCGGGTCGTTTTCGTTTCGCATTTTAATTTCAACGTGATAATAAAACGAGCGGAGAGAGCCCCGCTCTCGGCATTGTTTCCCCCGTGTCTCTCAGAATTTCAAATCAAACCTACGGAGGAGGAGGGGCATCTACTTGCGATTCGCTCGGACCGGGTCAAGCGGCCGACGAGAGGGATTGGTCGTTTATGCAGTTACTTAATTCGATCGAAGATTGCTTTTTATTTTATTCTAAAGGTATGTTTATGTTTATCTGAGATTATCATAGTATGAGAGCCGGCCGCATGATTTCAATACTCATAAGATTATATGTTCTTTACTTGAAGCGAGTAGGTTGCCTCAGTTAATATGGGCCCGATTATAGTTAATTAAAGAAGTTGTGGTTAATTCTTAGGCAAATCTACTCTCATATGATTATAGAACAAAATAGGTACCATCGGAAAGAAGGCCCATGGAGCAACAACAGAAAAAAGGGGTTGCCACCTCCTAAGCGGTTCCTTCGCATTGGCAGTGGTGTTGTTTTGTTGACTTTCAACTCTCATAAGCTTATTAAATAAATTAGATGCCAAATGAAAGCTTGAATTTTTCTCCACAAGATAAGGTGAGATTGCCTGCTACAGGGTGGGCCCAATAACTGATGGCAGCCAGCATTTTAGGACGCGGTGGGCGTTGGACCTCCGCCGTAGCCAGCGTCCAAGAGAAGGACAGAACGCGCTGCTACATACGCTACAGGAGGATGAAGCTTCACTGGCAATTGAATGTAGGTATGAATGTACCTACAGGGTGATCCAGTTTGGTCACTTCTAGGGGGATTCTCTTATTTCTCGACAAGATAGTCAAAAAGTAGCTAAGAGAAAAGTTGAATGCCGCAAACCCCATCTCGATATCTTGATTAGTTTAGGAGATACGGGGTGTTTTATTTTTTTATATTTTTCATTTCTCTTAAAACATTTTTGGTGCAATTTTTGCGTAGAATCCACTAGTGAAGAAGGCAGTTTTCTGTAGTTTACTGTTTTAAAGTTATTAATTTTAATTAGGATTTCCCATTTAAAAAAATATACCTATATTTGTTGTTATAACTCGAAAACGGAAATATGTAAAAACTTGCCGTCTCCTTCAGTAAATTACACATACAAAAGTGCCCTATGGATGTTTTTACGAAAATGAAAAAAGTCACACTCAGGGTGATTCAGTTCCGGTGCTCAACATGGGGATCTCGGAAACCATAACAGATACGAAGTCGGTCAAATGGAGGCAAACTTGCGCCTTTGGGCGCCTAACAATATGCCGTTCAGAATGTTAAAATATTTTCATGGGTTGCTGAGATATTTAAGATGAACCGAATTTTTTAAATTTAGATTTCATTTCTTTCTGGCCCCATTTGCAATAATATTGAAAAATAAATGATACTTTTTCATTGCACCTTTTTCTGGACTACGTTATAGTATTTTTAGATTTTCGGGGCGACGTTTCGTTTTTTAGATAGAGGGATCATCTTCATTTTTTTAAATACGGACCTGGATTTTTTATTTCATATTTCGAAATGAATCGTTGTACAACGATGTATGACATACATATTTTTTTCTCGTTTTAGCAGCTAAAATGCACATTTACTAAGAAAAAAATTATTACGGTCCTGGACTAAGCATTTTTCTCTCTTTTTTTCCAAAGCTATTCCAATTATAACAGGTGATCATTATTTTAATACCTACTGGATTAATTATACTCCATGTTTGTCATATTTTGAAATTCTTTTTTATACTTTAGGTAAATAACAACAATAATTACTAACAATAGTGAGAAGTGAGATACATTTTACCTAAAGTATAAAAAAGAATTTCAAAATAATATGGCAAACATAGAGTTTAATTAAAAAAAAAAGAAAAAATGCATAGTCCAGGTCCGTATTTAAAAAAATGAAGAAACGAAACGTCATCCCGAAAATCTAAAAATACCACGACGCACGTAGTCCAGAAAAAGTTGCAATGAAAAAGTATAATTTATTTTTCAATATTATCGCAAATGGCGCCAGAAAAAAATAAAATCTAATTTTCAAAAATTCGGTTTTTCTTAAATATTTCAACAACCCATGAAAATATTTTAACTTTCTCAACGGCGCCTAAAGGTGCAAGTTTGCCTCCACTTGACCGACTTCGTATCTGTTACGGTTTCCGAGATCCCCATGTTCATGTTGAGGCTGAGCACCGGAACTGAATCACCCATAAAAATGTTATGGGAATTTGAGAAAATGAGACATTTTGAGAAACCCCCTGTATCTCCTACACTAACCAAGATATGGAGATGCGGTTTGCGGCATTCAACTTTTCTCTAAAATTGAGTTCCAGACACCTTAGCTACTTTCTCACTATCTCGTCGAGAAATAGGAGAAACCCCCCAAAAGTGACCAATTTGGATCACCCTGTTGATACATACATACATTCAATTGCCAGCGAAGCCAGCAACGCGTTCTGTCGTTCTCTTGGACGCTGGCTACGGCGGAGGTCCACCGCCCACCGCGTCCTAAAATGCTGGCTGCCGGATATTGAGACCACCCTGTAACAGGCAACCTCACCTTATTTTGTAGAGAAAAATTCAAGCTTTCATTTGGCATCGAATTTATTTAATAAGCTTATGAGAGTTGAAAGTCAACAAAACAACACCACTTTACTGGTGGCTGCCAATGCGAAGGAACCGCTTAGGAGGTGGCAACCCCTTTTTTTTATTGTTGCTCCATGGGCCTTCTTTCCGACCTTCTTTTGTTCTATAATCATATGAGAATAGATTTGCATAAGAATTAACCACAACTTCTTTAATTAACTATGATCGGGTCCATATTAACTGAGGCAACCTATTCGCTTCAAGTAAAGAAATATGCTGTCAACATTTTACATAACATTTTATTCTATAATCTTGAAATCATGCGGCCGGCTTTGGACTATAACGGGTCTCTCGGTTTACTACGTTTTCGTTGGGAAATTTTAACAGTTGAAAGATCTCGAAAAAGGATTTTCCATTGGCGGCCATTCAAAAGTATTCTCAAAGGAAAATGTTACTGATTGACAGCTTGTCGATATCTCAAATCATAAAAATTAATCTGCTGAAAGATACATTGACAAACAGCAAAGTGATGTATATGTAGATGCCAGTGAACTTGATGCTATTATAGTTCCTAGCTCTAGAAAAATATAACTATATTAAAAAAAAGTTTTCTTACTGCTTCCCATACTAACACACGCCATTCTCCTCCCCTACCACTGCTCTAGCGTATTTAATGTGATCGTTCCCTCGTTATCAGCTCATGAAATGCTGATGCCCCTCCTGTGTCCAGCTACCCGATAACACCGGCTAAAACTACGGCGATTTGAAATTGAAATGATTTTTCCTACGCGAGAGCCATTTGTCTGGCGGGGCAGCCTCACTGTCAAAGATAAACGGCCTAATGAATTGAACATGAA
Source organism: Pseudeuparius sepicola (assembly GCA_963920635.1). Taxonomy (NCBI): domain Eukaryota; kingdom Metazoa; phylum Arthropoda; class Insecta; order Coleoptera; family Anthribidae; genus Pseudeuparius; species Pseudeuparius sepicola. Next base: position 12,458,976 of record OY987302.1, on the reverse strand, counting down.
CAGAAATCACGAAACCAATCCTGACTAAAAGGTTTCTGGTGTTGGGGCCGGTTCTTCGGGGGAACCTTTGCAACAGCACAGGTCGAGGAGAGGCCACGCGTCAGAATATTAAACTCTGTAGATAGTAGACTGTCCAGTTGTTCAAACATCATTATTCTTCTGTTAACATTATAAATAAATAATCCTGGGATTCGACCAAAAGTTATATATTAATTTTTTGTGTTTGTGTAACTTACTCCTTCACTACCACCTATACAAAACACAATGCACAGATATATTTATGAAAACTTTTTACATATAGAAATAATCGTGTTTTCAAAAACATCCAAAGAATTTTAAATTGTTTATTGATATATTTTTTAAATGTCACTTTTTGTATAAATCTCGCCCTACAAAATAAACGACATTTATATATATTTACAACTTTTATATACCTGATGATGGCAAACATGCCGAAACGCGTTGTATAAGCAACACAAACACAAATAATTAATATCTAACTTTTGGTCGAATCCCAGGATTATTTATTTACAAAACCAGAACGACCAGGAAAGAAGAGAAAGAAAAATTTTTTTCTATAAAAAAAATTTCTTTTTTAATTAAAAAATGTTAACATTATAGATAGTATATATATACAGGGTGCGTTTTTTTGGTGGCCACTATCGGGATCTCGGAAACTAGCAGAGCTTGAACAAAGGTTAAATGGGGAAAGAACTGCGGTTTTGAATGCTCGACCTAATTTCCCTTTCGGATTTTTAAAAAAGTTCGTGGCTCACTAGATATTTTGAAAAGAGTGATTTTTTGCTATTTCATCAGATCTCTGTAACTCTGTTATTTCTGATTATACAGAAAAACTGTAAAGACAAACATTGTAGATAATTTTGGGCTTATTAAGATAATCTAATCCAATTTTTCATGTTGTTTGTGATTTTTGAGATATGACATAAACTTGTGTTTTTTTAAATGTAAATCATAGTTGGCTGTGGCCTTATCAAATCGGCCATTTTCCGAGCTTTCCAAAGATATAATAGGTACTTGGCATAGTTATTATAAAAAATAAAAGAGCTATGGCTAATTTTCTGATTTTTTTAAAACTTTCACATAGTCAGCCATGGAATATTTTCATAATTACGTTCTATTTCATAATTAGACATACTTTAAACCAGGGACTCTTTAAAATAAGGGGACCCAGCATGTCACAGTCTATCACATAGGAAAAGTGAAGCCTTGAGGGAAAGTTTGTTTTCTGTAGACTCTAGACTCCAAGGAGACCACAAGGGGGCTGGTACAAGGTTATGATATATATGTCAGTGTCCAACTGCCATCAAGTTTTATGACATGCCAATGCCATAGATTCTAAAGGAGGCAAAATATTTCCCATCATAATTCACAATTTTTAAGTTTTCTAAATTTTTAGAAATCATGGAAACCATTATTAATTTTTACTAACAATCAAAGTACCTGTTATATTCATAGATTCTCCAATAAAATGACATACCTACTTGGCATCACTGATACCATTAGAATGATGAAATAATAGGCCTCACCTTGGAAAGTATAATGCTGGGTCCCCTTACTTTAAAGAATCCCTGCTTCAAACTTTCTAATATTTTGTTTTTAGCTGGTAAAACAATGTAACAAAATAAAAGAAAAATGAAAAAACTCAAATTCAAATCATTATTATTTTAAAAGGGTGAATTTGTCGTCTTTCTTAGAGAGCGCCTTTCAGTGTCAATACTGGCAATTGTTTCTAAAACAGCTGCTCTTAATTCAACAATTGTCTCATACTTTATTTTGTACTGTTCCCCACAAAAAGAAATCCAAAACAGACAAATCGGGAGATCGGGCGGCCAGGAGATAGGTCTATTTCTCCATATCCAACTATTTGGATACAGCTGATCTAGGTAATTTCTTAACGGGAAAATAATTATGTGGTGGAGCTCCATCATCATAATTTTTGTTTTATTTTGTTACATTTTGTTACCAGCTAAAAATAAAATATTTGAAAGTTTGAAGTATGTCTAATTATAAAATAGAACGTAATTATGAAAACATTCCATGGCTGACTATGTGAAAATCTTAAAAAATTAGAAAATTAACCTTAGCTTTTTTATTTTTTATAATAACTATGCCGAGTATTATATACTTGGAAAGCTAAATAAAATGGCCGATTTGATAAGGCCACAGCCAACTATGATTTACATTTAAAAAAGCACAAGTTTATGTCATAAGTATCTCAAAAATCACAAAAACAACATAAAAAATTGGATTAGATTATGTTATTAAGCCCAAAATTATCTACAATTTTTGTCTCTACAGTTTTTCTGTATAATTATAAATAACGGGGCTACAGAGATCTGATGAAATAGCAAAAAATCTCTCTTTTCAAAATATCTAGTGAGCCACGAACTTTTTTAAATATCCAAAAGGGGAATTAGGTCGAGCATTCAAAACCGCAATTCTTTCCCCATTTAACCTTTGTTCCAGCTCTGCTAGTTTCCGAGATCCCCATAGTGGTCATCGAAAGAAAAACTCAGCCTGTATATACTTATAAGTCGAAATTTTAAAGTTTAGACTTATAAGTCGAAATTTTAGGAGAGGATGCTGAAAAAAAGGAGAGTGTCCCTTCCAGGCCTTCTTAATTTTAAGTAGTATAAATGAACGCATAGGTTAGGTACCCAAATTATTCTAAACGATTGAAAAATACCTAATAACAGTGGCGGATCTAGGCTGGAGCATACAAGAATCTACTACGTAGATTCTACTACGTAGATTCTTCTATGGCTGGAGTCAAGGGAGGGGCTTCTATTTCCGAAATTTTGTAATAAAATAGGAAACACATTTTTTATTCATTTTATTCATTAATAGTTAATTATGTACCAAGGCACTGAAGTTCAACTTTTTATGACTCATGTGGAATTTAGTTGCCGAGGCCTCTGGCCGAGGCAAATAAACCACATGAGTCATAAAAAGAACATCAGTGCCGAGGTACCTACATATTATATTTTCTTTGAAATCGGAAAAAAAATGTTTTATTAGGCAAGAAAATAATAATAAGGTATCACCCGTCCATGAACCGACAACGCGCGGCGTTGCTTGACTTTGACGATCGCTCTACCTAGGTCAAATATGACAAAGACACGGCGGCTTCGAACAGAAAAATCAAACTGCTGCTTGTTGTGCAGCCTCCATAATAAATCTATTGATATTCAAACCTACTGAAATGTACGCAATGTGTACGAATAGTTAAATGGGCCGGGTCTTGAATATTTGGTCACTTTTGACGGGCGATGGCTCCGTGTCTGACGTTTGATGTTTACATCTCGCCAAGGCCTACTTATTGAAAAAATCGTACAATAATGGGTTAATTACTTCAGTGCCGATTTCTGAGCTTTTAATGACGATTTTGGGACACTTTACTGCTAATTTCAAGAAAAATACAGTACTATTAATACTAATATATTTACTAATCCCATTTAGACATTTCTATATACGACGAGGCTTCATTTTGCAAAAACTATTAACCACTTCAGGACGTCAATTGCTTATTGAGTTTATTTCCGCGCAAGCCCACCCACTTACTCAAGGGCCGTATCAGCAGTATTTACAGATTGCCAGACATATTTTTTAAGTGCCTACCTTACGGCATTAGGCCATGGGGGGGGGGGCTATAGCCCCTGTAGCCCCCCCCCCCGTAGATCCGCCACTGCCTAATAACAATACTTTGCCCAGGTGTAGGCTACGCTATATGCCTGATCGACATCTACATGGGCATGTACTACAACACCATCATAGGTTGGGCGGTGTACTACCTCATCGCCTCCTTCCAGTCGGAACTGCCGTGGACCAAATGCGGGAACGAGTGGAACACGCCCCTGTGCAAACCCGTTGCGGAGGTACTGCCCAACGTGTCGGCTTACAGCAGCCCCGCTAGAGAATTCTTCGAGTAAGATATTTCTCGTCGGAGTGGCCGGTTCGTATCACGCCTCGTAATTTCAGGAGGGAAGTCCTAGAACAATACAAATCCGATGGCCTTAACAGGATGGGCCCGATAAAACCTGCCCTGGCGTTGTGTGTGTTTGCCGTTTTCATTTTGGTGTACTTCTCGCTGTGGAAGGGAGTGAAAAGCACCGGCAAGGTAAACAGTAATCATTACTTCCTCGGGGCTACAATGACACATGTTGGTACAAATTATCTTAATAGGAATTTAAAATGATAAAAACAACCACCCACAATCGAAATCTAACGTTAGAAAACTATTGTTAAATGTCTATTGTTAGTTTCCCTTTTTTTAACAATAGTTTGGTAACGTTAAATACATTAATAGTAGTCCATATATGTTAGCGCATATATATGCAATCAACATTAAGTATTTGTAAGTTAACTTTATGGAAAGTTTCACTTGTAATTGTTATTAGCAACATAAACGTTTGTCAAGTCATAATAATATAACTGTTTGTTCAATTTTTCTAGGTACATTATTGTTTTACTGTATTGTCATAGCTTTGTCTCTATATAACAACCAAACTATACACAAATACCTTTAAGTCAGAGTACGCTCCAAATGTGTTAAGTCAAAAAAAGGCTGGTAGAAAAACTGATGTTCTTATCCTATAAATCTTGCAAAAAGTGTCTTCTCCGCACTAGACTCTACTTGACCGTACTCAGCCTCGAGTCGTTCGGTCAACTGGAGTTTCGCACAGAAAAGTACCACTTTCGTCCCTTGCTAGGAAAGTAATAACTATTAACTACTACGTTTTAAATTTGTTTTTACAAGGGCTGTTGATTTATTTTTACAGAAAGGGAGTTTAATGAGTGATTTTTTTCTTTTGTTGATATAGGTTGTCTGGATAACAGCTTTGGCTCCGTATGTGGTACTAATAATTCTGTTGGTGCGAGGAGTGTCACTACCAGGTGCTGCTGATGGTATTCGCTACTACCTTACGCCTAAATGGGAGATGCTTCTGAACACCAAGGTAATGTAATGATAATGATAATGACGATGAAGATGACGATAATGATCATGATAATGATACCGCTAATGATAATGATACTCCCACTCCCAATACTCTCGCCCTTACAATACTCCTTACTGGGAGTACTCCAGAAGCAACTGAATGCTTATGCGGGGGGACTAACACTCACTCTCCACTAGGTTAAAAGTTAGTAATTGATTTAAAACTTATAAACTTTCTTAAGTAGAATTTCTAAACGATTTAAAATGGTTACGAATGGATGAAAGTCTAGAAATTGTTAATATATATCAGTTACTATATGTATTATATTTTTTAGAGTGAACGTGAAACTTATCACTTATCATCTTTCCAATGTCTTTCATTTTAAGTTATTTATACACAGTCTCTCGTAATTCTATACAAATATGTACAGGTAAGGAAGCACCGCCAGGTATTTTTCGTGTTAAATTATGAGAATTGTCTTAATAAAATTGTTAGATCCGGGGCCTCCTACCGAGATTGGTCCCCTTGTAAGGGGTTGCCCTCCGATAACTTTTTTTATTTCGCTGTTGATTTTAATAATTTTAGTACGAAAGTATCAATTTTATAAATAAATCCGTAGGAGGTAGGGGACGGTTCATTTTTGGACTACATAACCTTAAATTTTCTCCAACTAGATAGTTCTTTTTCTATACGTTCAATTTTAAGTATTTAGAAGTATTTCTAAGCAACAAACGTACTTACTAATTGAACAATTTTGAAAAAATCAACCGTTTTTGAGAAAACCGCAATAAAATATTCAAGAAGGCATCATTTCTTGATAGTGTTAAAGGATAACTGTGTTTTCAGTCGAAAAACTTACTCGTTCATCGCTCAAACTTACTTAAGCAAATTATATCGATTGTTGTCTTTAATACATACATTACCTAACTGTTGTATTTTTTGGATTAATTGTTATTTAATTAAACAGAGTGATGTCTGCAATCCCGAAGACATGTTATGTAAAATTGCTGTCCTATCCACTGAAAATAGTATATATTTTCTGTGGTCGTACGTCGTACCCATATCATATTGCCAACCTCATAAATATCGTGAACTTTGTAATTCAGGCTCAACCAGGGACTCTTTAAAGTAAGGGGACCCAGCACTATACTTTCCAAAGTAAGGTCTATTCTTTCCACATTCTAATGGTAACAGTGATGTTGAGTATGCCATTTTATTGGAGAATCTATGAATATAACGGGTACCTTGATTTTAATAATGGTTTCCATGATTTCTAAAAATTAGACTTGACAATGTTGTGTCAACAAGTGCAGAATATGCCATCTGCCAGTTGAAACAAATTTATTTTATAGTTGAAATTGATTTTCAGCAATTGTTATTTCCACGAATTTAAAAGTAGTAAGTATAGTAATTCCAGTGCCGATTTTTCCAAAAGCTGAATTATGAGCACTTACACATAACTTTCCACAGATAAGAATCGATGTACTTCTTCCAGGTTCCTCAATCCATTTGTAATATGTATAGTTGAACTTTCTTCCCTAGTTGAATGTATCTACTCACAGATCTTACACCAGTTTTCGAGATGGACTAACAAGATCATAGGTCTAGTAGTTCTAATCATGTAGTTTTTCTCGGTGTTCATTAGTTCTTATAGTTGTAATTTTATTTCTCTCCCGCCAAGAGTACCTCACAAACTTAAAATAAACTCGCAGATAAACTCTTTAAAAAAAAAACTGTGTCGAATGCTGTACGTAATAAACTGCAAAATGCAAATCAGTCCAAAGATTATCGACATTTCTTGTTAGAAATTAGAATGATGTATAATAAACTATAATAAAAAATTCATTATTTCATGACGATATAACCAGAGGTAAATACTCCAAGTCCTTTTTGCTTTGTAAGTTTAAGGCAATTCAAATTTGAAAGTTGATGTGAATTATAATGGAAATATTTACATAAAGAGAACCTCATTCTCATACCATTACGTGAACTGGAAAAGAATAAGCATTAATTTAAAAATGTGGGATGATCTTTTCAACCAGTTGAAGAAACGAGAATTATTGATATACAGGGTGTCCCGAAATTAGCCTGCCATAATTTATCAGCTGTTCTGCGATCTAAAAAAATAAAAAAAGTTCCTATAAACATGGTCTCAAAAATGCCCCCTAATGGGGCTATAGCCCTTGAAAGCGGCAGTTTCACAAACGGGTTTCTATAAATATTTCCAGAACGAGCAAAGATAAAATTCTGAAATTTGGTATGTGGTATACCTGTGAGATTAGAAGTTTACCGAGGTAGAGATAGATTGACATTCTTCATAAATAAAGGGGTCAAAGGGTTAAAAATACCCCAAATTTTTTTGTGCGCTTTTTTCGTGATTTATTCTCCCAGGTATGTCACATACCAAATTTCAGAATTTTATCTTTGCTCGTTCCGAAAATATTTCGAAAAAACTGTTTGAAAAAGTGTCCATTTCGGGAGATAAAGCCCTCTTAGAGAGCATTTTTGAGGCCATGTTTATAGGAACTTTTTCTTTTTCTTTTTTGGGTCGCTGAACCCGCTGGTAAATTATGGTAGGCTAATTTCTAATACGCATTTTCATAAAACTCTGCAAACAATTTTCAAAACGAATTTCAACAAGAGGACCATTTTTTCGTAAAATACTGAAATTTCATATTTTCGCAAGAAATTTGGGTAAAAAGCACACACACAAAAATTTGGGTATTTAACCCTTCCCACATTTGGGACGCCTATGATTAAGAATGTGTAACCTGGACCAACACTATATTAAAGACCTGTGCATAGCGCTGTTTCAAGCGATCGCCACTGGCGCCACACGACGAAAAAAAAGACGACAGGTTGGATTAATTTTAAAAACAACATTGTTGCAGAATTTTTTATAAAATAAAAGCATGCAAATGAGTTTTACAACGAATTTAACTTCCAAAATAAAATAAAATGCTTGTTTGTTATGTTCCTTAAATTTGACAAGCTTACGTGGCATACATTCATAGATTTTATTAAGAAAAGCCAGTCTAAAAAGCAAGCAAGAGTATTTTGGTACCTTTTGATTTGAAATAAAGTCCATGGCTATAGTTTTAGTGTAAGTATAGAAAGCATCTATTTTTTTAGTTTCTTCTTATAGTGGATCATTGGTTCGCTATGGGGCTATAAACAATATATTTTTTATTTTCATTCTGCGTACGTTACAAAATACTCTTCCAAAATGTAATATCCAGAATTCTAGCTTCTTCAACTGGTTGAACAGATCATCCCTTAATTCCAAAATAGTGATTATTCTTCTGCAATTCACATAATGGTCTGCGCATACGATTTTCTTCATGAGCATGGAAATTTCATGTTATCACAGACAAATCTACCTATAACAGTTCTATTAATATAATAAAACAGCGAAATATTGACGCAAAGAGAATTCGTGACCGTAAAAAGGACGGAAACGGTAATAAAGCTAGATATTTAAAATATGGGACATTCAAAACGTCAGAAACTGACATACCTATAACCACAGAATAGTCCTTTTATAACCTATAATAAGTCGCCATTTTTTTCGTCGTGTAGGGCCACCCCAGTTCGCAAACAGCAATGAAACATGACTTGTCGGTCCAGGTCTAACTATCTCTACCCCGGTAAATGTCAAATCTCACATGTACATAACATACCAAATTTCAGAATTTTGTCATTGTTCGTTCTGGAAATATTTAGAAAAATCGTATGCCAAAGTGTCCATTTAGGGGGCTATTATAGCCCCCATAGGGGGCATTTTTGAGGCCATGTTTATAGAATTTTTTTCATTTCTTGGGTCGCAGAACACGCTGGTAAATTATGGCAGTCTAATTTCGGGACACCTTGTATTGTGGATGAATATTTTGTAACGTATTCAAGAATGAAAATAAAAAAATGTTTAAAGCGAAAGGCAAAATAGTTCACTATATGTACCTATACTTCCTACGAACCTGAAGACAATTTCCATTATTGTTATTTCTTATAGTTATTTTTGTAAAAGCTGGGGTTGTTACAAAATGGCCTCGCATCGGCACCTGAGTGAAAATAATGCATAATTATTATAATAAACGGTAGGAGTAGCAGGCTAGCAAAAAATGTGAATATAGTGAATCATCGATCCCCATGAGTTATGTCTGCGTTTTTTTTATGTCCATAAGCAACTCGTTAGCGTCATTAAAAAATACCGGATAAAAAAATTAAAATTTCTGATACCATTGAGTAAAGGAATATTATTCCTTTACTCAATGCTGATACTCAATATTAGAAGCGGATATTGCTATTGACAAGGATTGCCAACTTAACCTTCTGGCAGGTGTGGATCGACGCGGCCTCGCAGATCTTCTTCTCGCTGGGCCCCGGCTTCGGCACGCTGCTGGCCCTCAGCAGCTACAACAAGTTCAACAACAACTGCTACCGCGATGCGCTCATCACCTCCTCCATCAACTGCCTGACCAGCTTCCTAGCCGGCTTCGTCATCTTCTCGGTGCTCGGCTACATGGCGCACGTGCAGCACAAGAGCATCGAACAGGTCGGCCTCGAGGGTGAGTAGTTGATCCTTATGAAGAATTCAGAAATCATACAGGGTGTCCAACTTTAAAACTGTACAAATCCGTAAATCTTCATTTTTGGAGATAATCGCCTAAACTTTTTTTTGTTTGAAAGACCTTCAAAAACCGCTTCTTTTGACGTTCTCGCAATTTTCAAAATGCAAATACAGGGCCGGCTGCGATTTTTTTATACCCCCGATTTTCACGAAAACCATTTAGCGATTTTTTTATTTAAAATCTGACTCCACAGCGTTAATCGGAACACCCAAAAACCCCCGTATACCAAATTTTAACAAAAAATATACAGGGAGTTCCGTCCTGGAGGGTGTCAAAGTTGAGCAAAATAGAAATTTTAAAGGCATCTGCCGAGTCAAGTGTGCCATGGAATACCCGCAAAACAGTTGAATGGTCAATAGGACCATTCAAGGTGTTGGTGTGCAAAGGTCCAATACAAAATATACGGAGTGTTCTTATCTGTGCCATCTCAAATTACTGAATTTTTGGAACTTTATACGGGTTAAAAATCGAGTATATCAAAACCGCTCCACACACTATAAACGAACTAAATCTAAAAAATACAGAAACCTGCCAGTCAGTAAGGCCATAACAGTTAAGGTTGCTGGTGTGCCACAACAGGAAATGCACAGAAAATGTATCATCTTAGACAGTGACTTTACTGAGATAGGACCAATAATTTAAATTGTTTTTATTTGTTGGTTTGCATTTTGTAAAGAAATAAATTACTTTTGTGTTTATCAATGTTTTTTCAATGATTCCAGAGCAATCTTGATCCGTATAAATTTTATAAAATTTCAGAATTTTGAGATAGCTCAGAGAAAAATACCTTGTATATTTTTATAGTAAATATTTTCACATCAACATTTTGAGTGGTCCTATTAACCATTCAACTGTTTTGAAGGGATTCCACGGCACACTTGACTCGCCAGATGCCTTTAAAATTCCTATTTTGCTCAACTTTGACACCCTACAGAATGGAACTCCCTGAATATTTTTCATTCAAATTTGGTATATAGGGGTTTTAAATAATCGCTAAATAGTTTTCGTGAAAATCGGGGATATAAAAAAATCGCAGCCGGCCCTGGATTTGCTTTTTGAAAATGGTAGGAAGGTTAAAAGAAGCGATTTTTGAAGGCCTTTCAAACAAAAAAAAATTTAGGCGATTATCTCCAAAAAATGAAGATTTTACCGATTTGTACAGTTTTAAAGTTGGACACCCTGTAGAGAGAAAGATATTTTTATTATAATAATTGCATTGCAGTTGTGCAATGCCTGAATTAGATAAGCCCCTTAAGTTGCATTCGGAAGGGTGTTTTATCATTTTCAAATCTAAAGTGTTTAAAATGGATAAGTACATTGTACTGAATCTCAACAATCACAGTCCAAATTCGTTGCCTTGGTTACCACCTTTATTGTTTAGCATTCACAAATAAACTTGTCAGATACTGTCACTGACCAAGAATATTCTTTCGGCTCCAAAATTCGCACAAAATCGCTTTCTAATCTTTCACTACTCCATTCCCAATTCCCAGGGCTTATATACTCAAATGGAAGACTGGAGAATACTCTAGAATATTCCTGACCAATGATAGTTCACAAATCATAAAGTTCTAGCAAACTTTCTAGAAAGGTATGGAAGCTCTACAGGGAAAACAAAGATGTGACGGAAAATGCCTCTAAGCTAATCATAAAAAATGTAAAACTGCGTAAGTAGAATACCGAAACTTAAAATCTATCTGCTAAAAATCTGTAAGTAGGTTAGAAAACGGTGCAAACATGTTCATTGAAAGCTGATATAACAACTTTAGAGGCATTTTTCGTTTTTCGTAAAATTATTATTATTATTATTATTATATAAAGTGGTATCAGGTGTGGGGTTTAAATGCTGAAGTCTTTCCTACATGCTTAGCTTGCTTTCTCGGATTTGCCATTTGCCAAAGTTTTTCCTTGCTTTCTCATCTTGTTGAAAATGTGGAAGTTGACGGGATGTAAAATTGTGTGAAGTAAATTATCGTATTTTTTCAATATTGGTTCTGGAACAGAAAGTCCCTTAAAATAAAAGGTATGGCAGTATCTGAATTTTCAGGCAAAAGGGTAACATTATGTCTTTGAACCGAAGAAAATGAGTAGGTATGTTATAAATAATTGTGTTTGAAATATGTTGTTCATCTAGTAATAATCTAAATTTTGCTATGTTGAATATTTCTGATTTTGCTGTGCTTCATTCGTACTGAAAATAATGCCTAACTTTTTCCAACATTCCAAACATTTGCAAAAACTTAAATATGGAGAACTTGACTCTCTTATTTTGAATTTTGTCAAAAACCGTGTTAAAAAACGTTTCATTTTTATATTCCACAAGCTGTTAAAAAAGTTTTAAGAAACACACTGTAGATTCATATTGCTGAAATATTTATATACACTTATTTCCGCTATTTTTAATACAATAAGTAGTGGCTAAAAGAAACATTTCGGACAGGTAGAAAGTTCTATCTACAGAAATCCTATACAGACCTGCAACTTATCACTTTTTTAAAATAGCCTAGTTAAGTCTTTTTTCGTTATGTTTGCTAGAGATAGTTGTTAGGAATTAAAAACTACACCTTGTCGCACAATTTCATAATATTCGACCTGCTTAGATCTTTTAGCATTTTCCATTTTTCTAATATATTGAAACGTTTTTTCGTAAAAGATACGAAAATAGTTTATTATAGTAGGGGAGCCCACGATGCTAAATGGGGATTTACTCGAGCGTCGTGGGGACCTATTGGATTTTGAAGATTAGATGGTAGAAAGAAAAAAAGGTTATATGATATATACCCTTCCGTCGGTGGGGCGAGCGTCTACAGGCTTTCACAAATGTAAAAATAGTCTCATGGAGATACTCGAGCGCGTCAGATATTGATAGTGTATATGCCCCACGTGTCTCCGATGACCTAGGTATGTTAATCTGCCGGTTTGCATGGTGGGGGCTGCCCTTTGGAAGAGTTAAAAATGGGAAGAAAAAAATTTACTCGAGCGCGTCAGATACTCAGAAGGGAACCCAAAAGAAGCTCCCATTCAATAGACTGACGATTCGGATGTGACGCCAGCTTGTGGCGGCTTTTTGAAAATGCAAAAAAAATCGCCATTTTGAAATACTCGAGCGCGTCAGATTTTCATAGAGACGGTTCAGCGTGATGTCCTGGTCGTGCTGATCCATAATCTGACGATTATTTGGAGGGATTTTGTAATCTGACCGTTTCAAAAAAAATGTTTTCATGATTTTTTTAATGAATATTTGCGTTTTTTTTTAGAAAAATATGTCTGTTAAAAATTAAGGAATTTTTGTCTATAAACATATGCTGTTAATAATTTATTTTCTATATTACAAGGTGTTGAACGTGGACTTTTCAAATATTGTATTACTTATATTTTTTAAACTAAACAAAATTTGACCGAACGTCTAAAATAAAACTTATAGATAAAAAGCAGGTCTATCCGAATATCACATAAAAAATGTACGTTCGTTACAAAAAAATTCGACTGAGCGCCGCGACGCAGAGCGTCGTCGTTTGTCAAATATTCACAATTTTATCACAGACCTATATAGTAGCGAAGCTATATAGGTCTGTGATTTTATCTTAATTTAGTCTTCGTTTGGTCCCATTTAAGACCCCGGAAGCAGATATATTTTTTCTATTTTCGTTTGCCCACCATAGGCCAGGGACATCGAGTTTGAATAACCCTGTACACTGTACATATAATACCACGAGTGCTGTGATCAGCTGTGATGGCGTGATGGCTGGCGTGTGGGGACGGTGCGAGAGAAAGAGTGAAAGGGAAAGAGAGGCGCGTAGTGGGGAATACATGCTTCACTGCAGCTAGTTGACGATTTTTGTTACTTCGGCTTGTGGATTATTTCCTTCAAAATAAGTCGAGGTAACATTTTTTTGCAAGCTTGTGACCCTCCCGCCCCCTTACGTGACGCTCATATCGTCAGATTATTGAAATGCAAACTTTTCAGCATGTAATTAATCCATCATATCTTAATCTGACTCGCTCGTGTATATCCACCTATCGATTTTTTTTTTACTAATCTGATCGGCTGTCCTACACGCTGGCTGTCCTACACGCTGGCTGTCCTAAGGCTTAGATATGGTGGAGGTACTCAACAGGGTGCAAGCTATCTCCCCATATGTTAATCTGTCGCGCTGGAGTAAATCCCAAAATCCCCTCTTGGGCTCCCCTACTATTAGAAAAAGTTGTTTTTCGGAGTACCTTCTATGCACCGATTAATTGAAAGGTTTTTTTAATATTGTACATCTTAGTTTAAGGAAATTGTAAGGGAAAAATAAAAACCAAAGACTTTACAAAACTCAGCTTGTAAGGCGATTTTCCGAAGAGCTATATTTTGACATAAAGATTAATAAAATGAGAACGTTCTTAGACTGATGAGTTTTAAGTTTTAAGTGACTTTACCCTTTACCCTGTAAGTATACTTTTGTCTAACTAATTGCATTGCCTCGTATTAGTAGCGTAATGTGGGTCGGGCTGGGGGGAGGGGCTATAGCCCCCAGAAATTCCTGTTGAGGACTAAGAATAATTATTACCAGCATTATTACTAATTTTCTTACAGTAAAGAAAGTTAGTCGCCCAGTTTTATGTAGATCTATGTCACGCTACGGCAATGTCGCGCGCCAGTAAAAATAAATGTTCAACTTCTTTAGGACCAGGACTAGTTTTCATCGTCTACCCAGAAGCCATAGCGACGATGAGCGGTTCCGTCTTCTGGTCCATAATTTTCTTTTTGATGCTGATCACCCTGGGCCTGGACAGCACCTTCGGAGGCCTCGAAGCCATGATAACCGCCCTCTGCGACGAGTACCCGAAAGTGCTCGGCCGCCACAGGGAAATCTTCGTGGGGCTTCTGCTGCTTGGCATCTACATCTGCGCCCTGCCGACGACAACCTATGTAAGTTTCGGTTCCAGCCCATATACCTATAGCAGGGACCCTTTAAAGTAAGGGGACCCAGCATTATACTTTCCAAAGTGAGGCCGTTTCTTTCCCCATTCTAATGGTCTCAATGTTGCCAACTATGCAATTTTATTGGAGAATCTATGGATATAACAGGTACCTACTTTGATTGTTAGTAAAAATTAATATGTTTTCTAAAAATTAGACTTGACAATGTTCTGTCAACAAACACAGAATATGGCAAGTGCCAAATGAATCAAATTTATTTTATATTTGAATTTGGTTTCCTGCAATTATTTCCAGGAATTTAAGTAATATAAGTGCCGATTTTGCTTATTTGAGAATTTGTCGCTATTGCACCTTGTTAACAGGTTCCTGAATCCATTTGTAATAATATGCGTACTTGAACTTTCTTCTCTTGTTGAATGTATCTACCCAAAGAACTTTCACAGACTTCGGGATGGACTAATAAGATTAGGTCTTGTACTTAGTTCTAATCATGTAGTTTTTCTCGGTGCTCATTTTTGTAATTTTATTTCTCTTCCAAGGTACCTCACAAACGTAAAATAAACTTATAGTTGTAGATAAAAACTGTTTAAAAAAAGACCTGACTGAAGCTACCTGCTTAATAATTTAAAATTTAGGAAATACCATTTTTGTTTTGAACTACTTACTTATACGTAATGCCCACGTAATGGGAATTGTAAGATTACTAAAGGTGAGACAAAAAAAATCTGGTTGCAATTATTGGGACTACTACAGGCGGCCGCATTACCTTTAATTGACACATCTGAGTATCTGGAAGTTAGAAAACTTAAAAATTGTGAACTATGATGGGAAATATTTTGCCTCCTTTGGAATCTATGGCACTGGCATGTCACATAAAACCTGATGGCAGTTGGACACTGACATATAACATAACCTTGTACCAGCCCACTTATGTGGTCTCCTTGGAGATATACAGAAAACAAGGCTTCACTTTTCCTATGTGATAGACTGTGACATGCTGGGTCCCCTTATTTTAAAGAGTCCCTGACCTATAGCAACCTATACCGCGCAAGAGAGACGTCCGACCGGGGGAATAATTTGGCGGCCATTTTTAACCCTAAATGAGGCGGGAAATTTGAAATAATTAATACGAGTGGGTTCCATAAATAATGTAATGTCTTGGTTGTCGTTTTGTGTAAAATGGAAATTATTTTAGTTCAAAGTAGGTACAAGATTTTTGTTGGTTTTGGTTTTGTAGGTTGAGAAATTATACAACTTAATCAAAACAACATATTTTAATCATGGTAAAGATAACTATAATCGTTGAATATAATTATTATTGTACATTATACCTTATACAACAGCTACATTATACTCTAAATAATTATTTATAATTTTAAATTACCTAACATTTTCATACAATATTACTTGGGATAATTATTTCTTTGAATACTTTTAATAATAATAACCTGTTTTCCAGGAACATATCTATACTTACCTATTTCTGAATTTTTAGGCGGCTAGTTTTATTCCTTAGAACTTTTTCTTTTTGTTTGTTTACAAAATACAAGTAACAGAAAACTTGGCAACTTCTACCACTTTAATCTTTGCTTCAAAAATGCAAGTGAAGTGATTTCTAATTATACTAATGATAAGCTTCAATATTTTTGCTCGCAGTGATCTGCAGTTAACAGGTCTACTTGCTGCTGCCTGCTGCTGTTTGCATTTCTTCAGTTAATTCTATTTGCTCCAGAAATGCGGCTCTCTTCGTCGTATCGAGAATTACAATGTCTCCATTTTCCTCATCTCTATGAGTTACCTACTTCTTGAACCGGAATGAATTTCTTTGGTGGTCTTACCAATTTTGACGCCACTACTTCTTCGGTTAGGTCTCTAGATGGTAGAGTGCCACTTTTCGCGTTCTTTCGTGTTGCATTAAAAAATCCTGTTCATCAAAATGAATAGAACACGCATAAATAGAGTCCTTCCAGAGAATATTATTGTCGATGACACCTAGAGTACCTACTAATTAAGCCACTTTCTAAATTTATTTTTTTCTCTTGAAAACCTAAAAATCAGCAAGAAATCAGAAAATATAAATTGAAAAACAATATTATTTGGCAAAAAAATTGCACCTATTTACTTACCTATGGAATGTAATTTCACAATCTGCATGTAAAAGTCTCTTTTTCGCATTTTTACAATGCTTTACCAAGGTAGACTCCCGAACGATTCAAATATGAAAGCACCGGCACATCCATTAGAACTTGGATCTTGGTATGATATTACCAGTTGCCAAAATTTATAGTCCCATAAAGCCGCTAACTTTCTTTTTGTAAACATATACCTATTAGGGACGTGAAATTTTATCATCATTGGAATTATTGTAAATATTTTCTTATTTTATTTAGATACATTTAGGCACTCAAGGCTAAAAAATATTAACAACAAAATACCTAACCTAACCTAAATGAGAACTCCTAGAGTCATGTGAGTTCGCGCCGCGCCACGGCCGGTATTTTTCGTTGGACGCGATTCAAACTGTCAATATACTTGGCACAACATTCAACGACTTTAAAAAATAAAAGTAAAAATAAAACAATATCAAGTTGCCTTTGGAAACAATACATAGCTTACGTTGTTGACTTTGACATGACAGTTAATTTTGTCAAGTTGTGGCGTTACAATGTCGTATAAATTGGAACTCCGATCTATAAATTAGTTGGGCGGGTGCCCAATGCTGAAATATTTTGTGGTATTCCACTTTTTGGGAGGTTCAAACATGGTATTCCGTGCTTGCACTCCGCTATTGTGCGATAAATCGTCCCACGTGAAATATCTTCGTTCTCCAAGATCCGGAATATTTCAGCATTGGGCACCCGCCCAACCAATTTATAGATACTTTTTCGGAGTTCCAATTTATACGACATTGTAACGCCACAACTTGACAAAAATTAAGTGCCATCTCAAAGTCAACAACGTAAGCAATGTTTTGTTTACAAAGGCAACTTGATACTTATTATTTTATTTTTACTTTTATTAAAAGTCGTCGAATGCTGTGCCATACATACGTTAGATGCTAAATTTTTACCGACGGGTTTATCATTTCTACTAATTACCTTATGTTTATTAGGGTGGTGTATATCTAGTAAACATGCTGAACGTCTACGGTCCGGGTCTGGCCATATTGTTCGTAGTCTTCGTAGAAGCTACGGGAGTGTCTTGGTTGTATGGCACTGAGAACTTTGCGAGGGACATAGAGAAAATGCTCGGGTACAAGCCTGGAATCTTCTGGAGAATTTGTTGGAAGTATATCAGTCCTTTCTTTATACTGGTAAATATTCTAGTTTGGTTTTGTTTGCTGTTGGTTTATTGATGTAATCTTTCAGATTATCTTTGTGTTTTCGCTGTTGAGCCACGAGCAAATGTTGGGCACCGAATACACGTATCCAGAGTGGAGTATGAACGTGGCTTATGTACTCACAGCGTCTTCTATTATGTGTATACCGATCTACATAGTGTACAAATTTATTATAACTCCAGGAAGCCTAGTCAAGGTAAGTTTCATATTTTTCTCAGTAAATGTAAACAAAATAGTGCGAATACTATAATATTATATTATACACTTAGGTTGAGAAGTGAGTGAGCCATTATTTAATGGCCTTCTCAAGCGAAGTGTATATAGAATTTTTTTTACTACTAACCTGAGTAATGACCATTATTTACCTCATTCCTCTAATGAGAAGTAATATTTCTCTACCTAGGTAAATAATGATAATAAAAAAATACCTAGGTAAATAATGAAAAATTTTCTATGTGACATTTAAAAATTAGTGTCATTTTATCAGCTTGACAACTGAACTCCCAGGCTACTTGATATTTTGAAGTATTTGAAAAAAGCGAGAAATGACTAGAATATGGCAATATTTCAATGTTAGTAGTAAAAAAAATTCTATATACACTTCGGTTGAGAAGGCCATTATTTACCTCGCATATTATATCCTTCGGCGCTACGCGCCTCAGGATATAAAAATGCTCGGTAAATAGTGGCTCACTTCTCAACCTAGGTGTATAATATACTATTTTTTGGTGTCACGTCAACTGGACGCGGATAATTGGACGCGCGACAATTGGACGCGTGCGACATTTGGACGCGCGAAAATTGGACGAATATGACAATTGAACGCGTACGACAATTGGACGCGACAATTAGTAGGTTTCTTTCTGAAAAAAAAAATTCAAGTTCAAATAAACACGAAATTGGCAAGTCAAATAAATGGCGAATTATCATCAAACAATGGTTTATTCGGCTAATACAAAAATATTTGTTTAAATTCTTTTGATTGAAGTAATCAATTTTGTCAGTTATAAATATACATTTGTTTTAATATAATAACATATTATAATAGCACATACATAATAATTTTTATACATATTATTAGGTATGTTGGAATTGAAAACTATATGCGATACCCCGTAAATACTCTAACACTGGTCTATTTGCGTAATCCGCCATCACTGTTTGTATTTTCTGAGCCGTGTCACGATAAACTTTCTTTCTGGGTTGTTCCTGTCCTGCGATGCATTGTTCAATTTTCACCCTGTTCAGGCTTTCTTCCTTTTTCAACGCATGAATGAACTTCCAAATGGATGGATGTGTCGCCTGAACAATGGAAGAAAAGCTGTTATGCCAACCTTCAACTGCATTATTTGTTCGTGGGATATCCTCCAGGGCCAGATCATAGACGTTCCACAAACTGATGGCAAACAGTGGTGATCTTCGACGGTTTCGCCTGTCCGTACGGCCTATCCAAGTACCTTCAAAGTAATTAATAACTGGCAACAATAGTTCCTCGTTCTCTAAGTAAAATTGGCTTTCGACGACGTCATAAAAAGCTCCGATGACATCATTTGGAGGAACGAAGGCCAGCGCTGCCAATAATCTTAATTGCAATGCAAATTCCGGTTCTTCACTATATCTTCTCTGGAGCCCAGATTGTTGTATCTGTCTCCATATAGACTGCGTAAAATGAAAGAAGCAACCACGAACGGCGGTCTGGGGAAATTCTTCAGAAAAGGCATTTATGGCCGCCCTTTCAAAATCAACCATAACTGAAGAGGGTCGGAGTCCTGGTTGTAGCGATTTCAATGCTTGAAGAAGACGGCTATAGGTGCTCTGAGTCTTGTTCGGCAGAAGGGCATACACAGTTGGTATAACATTGTTGTACTGAACCCCGTGAATGGTATAAAGTTGTGCAAACAAAGCAGGTGACGAAGAAAATGTCCCGTCGGCATACCAGTGGTTACAGTGACCCATGTATTCTAAATTTTGTGTTCTTGAAAATAGGAGAATCCGATCATCACTTGGACCACTGTCAAATAGCAGAAAGGGTTCACCATTGATGGTAATATAATCACTGGGAAGGCTGAGTTCTGTTAGCGAACGTGGATTTGGCGGGACATTTTCCGCTCTGTTCCGCACGCGTTGAACAGTTCTCTTTAAACTAACAACGGGAGGCAATTGTGCTGAGACTGCAGGTGATACATTCTCGGATATACTGGCAATTACTGCTTGTGTAGATAGATCAACCTGCTTTGCCATTTCCTTCATTTCGGTAACTGCAGTTTTCGCTTGAACTCTGGCAGCTTCGGCAACATAGAGATGATGGGTGCTGTGGACTATTTCTTGGTTAATCGTGTGTACTCTTCCTCGGCAGTGATTTTTGTTGTAGTCGGAACATTTCCAAATAATCTTTTCGCCTATTGTTCGCTCTCTCTTGTGAAGATAACCATTGTGCAACAACATGGGGTTTCCCCTTTCGCTCGTCACAAACTGGAGAACCATCTTTACTTTGCACAGGATGCGAAGGTTTTAATGCCAAAGGGGTAGGTTACCTCAGTTTTATATAAAAAAATATAGGGATTACCCAAAAGATAGGATTAATTTAAAATATTATTTACCTACCTACCACTCGACACTATGAATAATAAAGGGATTACCGAAAAGATAGGATTAATTTAAAATATTATTTACCTACCTACCAGTTATGTTCATCGACCCCACAGCACACCGACCTGGACGAAAACCCCGAATCAGCGGAATCAGCTTTTTATTTTTCGTACACCGCATTTCCAATTTATATAAATATCGCGACCGCAATTAATCGATCAGTAATAGTTTATACCCTACGTTCAATAAACCTTTTTAAAAACGAAGATTTTCGACCCCGGAACATAACTGGCGCTGCGAACAGGATAGCTGCACGGAATCCAAAGGAGGATCATCGGTTCGTCTCAACGATTTGGCAGTTATCAACGACCTGGGAGAAGAAACCTGTGCAGAGATTGGAGAACCATACGGCAGGGATGTCCAGAGCGATTCTTCTTGTCCTGTAAGTTCACTTCCTTTTTCTCATGAGTTCTGATTACCCTGAAGGTTCATTATTAGAAGATTTAGCTCATTTTTCTATTACTCCAAAAGCTCCTAAACAAAAACCTCGTTTTAAACCATATTCTAAAAATTTACCTGAAGATTTAAAAAACCCTCAAATTTTAATTTCTCAGCCCTCAACTTCAAAAACTCAAGAAATGGCTTTAACAAATACCGACATTAATAATTTGTGCAACACTCTTCCAGAATATAAACCGGGAGATAACCTCTCCACATTTATAAATTCAGTTGATAATTTAATTGCTTTTTTCACTCAACAAGGTGCTAATGCCACTCAACTATATATAATTAACACTCATATCGTTTCCAAAATTAAAAATGAGGCTCGTGATTTCTTAAATTTACACAATAAAACTTCTTGGGCAGAAATAAAGCCCCTTTTACTCCAAAAATATGGCGACCGTCGCACAGAAGAAATTTTATTAACACAATTAACCACCACAGTTCAAAAGCGTTCTGAATCTTATGATGACTATTACAACCGAATAACTTTAGCACTTAATGATCTTTTACAGCATGTTTCTTTACATGAAAATAACGCTCAGGCAATCGAGTTTAAAGCTTCGTTTTTCAGAAAACAAGCCCTTAGAACATTTTGTACTGGCATAAACAATCCCTATTGCGATCATTTATCTCATTTTGAATTAAACTCTCTCGACGAAGCACTTCAAAAATGCATAGCTTTAGATAACCACAAACAGCAACAGCAATATATGTCTTATCTTAAATCTACCACCTATCCCCGCGATTATCAAAGAAACAGTCAACCTACCACTACCAATCGCCCTACTAATCAAAATCCTCAACCACCTCGCAACCCACAACCTAATCATAATACGAATATGAACCCAAATTTTAATCAACAATTCCCTCAAAACTTTAATCAAGGTCCTTCAAACTCACCTAGAAATTTTGGCAACACAAATAGGCCCATTCCTCAAAGACAAAACCCTCCACCTAATAGACAAGTATTCAGCCCACCATCTAATAGACCCAACAATAATTACTTCCAAAATCAATATCGTCCAACTCCAACTCCTATGTCCATAACTTCAAAATTGCCGTCACAGCAAACTTACAAACCAACCCCAATGTCCACACGTACTTTCCATAATAATATAGAATGCGATTCCAATTTAGAAACCGAAGAATACTTTTCCGAAAATTTTCGAGAACAAGCCTCGGAATCTCCTCCCAATCCCGAATTATCGAATTAAATAATATTTCAAAAGCCACCAAACTTCCATTTTTCTATCTCCCTTATTCTAATCTTAAAGTATTAATAGATTCTGGTGGATCCGATACTGTAATAACTCCCGAAGCTGCACAAAATTTCGATCCAAAATATCAATTTTTTGAACCCTTTACTCTTATTTCTATGAAAACTCCTAAAACCTACTCCGAAAACCTTTATTTTCCCGTTTTTAACGAAATTGGCATTGATCAACCGTTTATAGTTAGAATTGCCGACTGGCACAATGATTTCGATATTCTTTTAGGTACTGGTGAACTCGACCAATTAGGTGCAAATATAGATTATGAAACTCATATATTTTCTATTCGTAAATTAGGCGTTTCCGTTCCATTTGAAGTTATATATCGTTCGAATAATCGACTCCGTATCCCAGTAAATATCAATAATGGTGAAGTTGTACTCCCAGAAATTACCCTTGATAACCAAACTGTACTCCCAATTTCAATACACCATGCCAATGATGGGTTTGTAGAAATACCACAACCAGAAAATTTAAATATTGACTTCCCTGAACCAATATCTGTTTATCCACTATCCGATTTTGAAGAATTATCACCTCCCTTCTCCAATAACTCATTTGATCCCAACTCTATTCGAACAAAACATCTGAATTCCGAAGAAAAGCAAAAAATTCTTGATCTATGTCATAAATTTAAAGATATTTTTTACAATGAATCATCTGATCTGTCATTTACTAGTTCTGTCAAACACGAAATCCGCACAAAAGACGAAACTCCTATTTTTTCCCGTTCTTTCCGACATCCTAAAGTCATGCAAAGCGAAATTTCTTCCCAAATTGATAAACTCTTAGAACAAAATATAATCCGACCTTCAATTTCCCCTTATTCTTCGCCCGTTTGGATCGTTCCAAAGAAAATGGATGCATCCGGTAAACGCAAGTTTCGCATGGTTATAGACTATCGCAAACTAAACGATAATACGGTTGAAGACAAATATCCCCTTCCCCGCATCGACGAAATACTTGACAATTTAGGCAAATGCACATACTTCACAACCCTCGACTTAGCCCAAGGTTTTCACCAAATTGAAGTACACCCCAACTCCGTTGAAAAAACCGCCTTCACAGTTCCCAATGGCCACTTCGAATATACAAGAATGCCGTTTGGTCTAAAAAACGCCCCAGCGACCTTCCAACAAATGATGGATGAAATTCTAAGAGAATACCTTTACAAATCATGTTTTGTCTATATGGATGACGTCATTATATTTTCCAAATCTTTACAAGAACATCTTATACATATAAAATCCATTTTTCAAAAATTCCGTGAAGTAAACCTAAAAATTCAACTCGACAAATCTGAATTCCTAAACAAAGAAGTAGCTTTCCTTGGCCACGTGATTACTCCCGAAGGCATTAAACCCAATCCAAACAAAATATCCGCAATCCAAAACTTCCCCATTCCTAAAACTACTAAGGAAATTAAAAGTTTCTTGGGACTAATAGGCTATTATCGCCGCTTCATTCCTAATTTCTCAAAAATGACAACACCCATGACACGTTGTTTACGAAAAGACACCAAAATTGAAATTGACCACCCTCAATATATAGATTGTTTTGAAAAATGTAAATCCGCTCTAAGTAACTCCCCAATTCTCCAATACCCTGACTTTTCTCTACCTTTTACACTAACTACTGACGCCTCTAACGTTGCTATTGGCTCTGTCCTATCCCAAAAAGGAAAACCAATCGCTTACTACTCCCGCACCCTTATTACCGCAGAACGAAACTACTCCACAATCGAGAAAGAACTCCTTGCAATCATAGAATCCTGTAAACATTTCCGGCCCTATCTTTTTGGTGTAAAATTCACCATAGAAACCGATCACAACCCCTTAGTCTGGCTCTATAAAATTAAGGAACCCCATTCTCGTCTCGCCCGGTGGAAACTCAAATTAGAAGAATATAATTTTGAAATTGTATATCGCAAAGGTAAAGAAAATTTTGTAGCCGACGCTCTTTCCCGTATCGAACTCAATATGCATGAATTAGACTCGATCTGTGTAAATCCTCCCTCACATGACGATGACTTTAATATTGACGACTTTATTAACGAAACTTATGAAAAACAAACTGGACTATCCACACAACACTCCACACACGAAAACCCTATTGCAACTATTCCATTTTCCGAAGAACCCATTAATTATTTTCCTAATCAAATTATCTTAAAATTTGGAAACAAACATGACGTTCAATACATCCTTAAATTCAAAAGTAAACACCAATATTACGTAACTCTTACTGAAAAAGATTGGAAAACTGACATTAAAAACACTCTCCATTCTATAATATCTCCTAATCAACGCTACCATATCCTCACAGAACAAACGGATATCCAAAAATTTATATCTGAATATGTCCGCAATACTTTTAATGAAACCGTTCGTATCTCTTTCTGCTCTAAACAAACTCAAGACATAGAGAATCCCGATAAACAACTTCAATGTGTTCAAGATTACCACAAGCAAAATCATAATGGCATACTCGAAACTCTCAATCACTTAAAACTCCATTATTATTGGCCAAATATGCGCACTACGATTTCCGATTATATTAATAAATGCGATATATGCCTCCGAAATAAATATGAAAGACACCCTTATAAACTTCCCTTCAAAGGCCCCCTATTAGGACAAAAACCTTTTGATATTATCCACATAGACACCTTTTGCTGTAATCGTCAAAGTTTTCTAACAATCATAGATTCATTTTCCAAATACGCTCAAGTTTACAATATACAAGACAAAATGAATATATCCATTCTCAGCAAATTACGTCACTACTTTTCTCATCACAATTATCCGCGCAAAATTGTCTGTGACGAAGGAACTGAATTTTCCAATAATCTCTTTAAAGAATTTTGTAAACTCCACAAAATAGAACTCCATTTTACCACAGTTAATAATCCTAACTCTAACAGTCCTATCGAACGATTCCATTCCACATTTACAGAAAAACTGCGCGTTATGCAAGATGAACGACCTAGAGAATATTTCCAAGACCTAATCACCCACTGTGTCCTTATTTATAACCAATCCATCCACTCAGCTACTGGCTACTCCCCTTTCTCAATCCTCTACGGCCCCTATATCGAAGAAATACAATTCGACGACGACTTACCTATTTATGAAAAATATAATCAACGACATAAAGATGAACTCCGCCCTTTTATTGATTCCCTTTACACTAAACTTCACGAAAAAGAAACCCGCATTTTAGAAAACCGCAACAAAAATCTACCAGATCCCACTCCTACTCCAGAACAAGGACAAACCGTGTACCTTTCCAAAAACACTCGTAACAAACTCGACGCACCCTATATACCCGCTACTGTTACCTCTACTGACAATACAAAAATTAAAGTCTTAACTACTAAGAATAAACCCACTAACTCTCATCCTAGAAAAATCAAACGCTTACGCAAACCTCCCTTGTTACAGAAACACCCTCCTAATAACCAACTGCCTGGCCCTTCAAGTGCACCCGATCCCTAATAATGGATACTATCAAGAATTGGTAGGCCAAGCACAATTATTTGACCACTTTCACCGTCACATACTTACTTTCAACTTAAGCACTATAGATAATACCCTTAAACTTTACCCCGTTAATTTAGTTCTTTTTAATACTTCAACGACTTCGTCTTATTACAAAATGTTTAATCAATATCAACTGCTTTATCATGAAACTCTTGACAATTTTCATAAACTAATTCGCCCTAGACAGAAACGTGGAATTATGAACTATATAGGTACTTTCATTAAATCAATCACAGGTAATCTCGACGAGAATGATCGTATATTTTTGGAAAAACATATTCAAGCTATCGAAAACAAGCAATCTCAAATTATTGGCACCCTCAATAACTCTACAACTTATGCCTCACAAACAATAAAACGATATAACATGTTAGTTGAAACTATTAATAATAACACAGTTAAAATTGCACAAGATATTAATCTCCTCAGCGACGAATTTGACAAATATCTCTCACTTCATAGCGAAATACTTAATCTCGATCGTTTAAATCAATTCCTTCAAAAATTACTTCGAACTATTAATTTAGCTGCATTGCAACAGTCGAACATTGAACTCTTTTCTCTCTCTGAAATTATTAAACTAGAAAATCAACTCAAATCAATCTATAATAAAGCCTCTCTCTTATCCGATAACATGCACCCTTTTGAACTAATCGAAACTGCTCAAAGTACAATAATCTCTACAGAAAGTCAGATACTCATTATCCTAAAAATTCCTATCCTTGATGAACTTGTATTCCCACTCTACCAAGTTTACCCAATCCATAACAAAGAAGATATCGTTTTGGTACCCCCTGCTGTTTACTATGGGAATAATCGTTGGTATTCCACATGCACACCTACAGAAAGAAAAATCACCTGTCAAACTATGTCAACAACCAGATGTCAACTGCCCACATTAGAAAACTGCACCACTGCCATTCTCCTGCAACCGATCATACATCAAACTAAGAGAAGCCTCATTGCCAGCACAAATCACCCACTCCGTATCACCGAAAAATGTTCAAAAACAGAAAAAATCATAAAGCAACCAGCAATCATCCAATCACCCTGTCCAATTCAAATTGAAAATCAATGGTATACCGCCACGCAAGAAGAAGCCGAAATCCCAGCCATCGTTCCTGTCAAAATTAATCCCAAGTATCGTCTACAACTAAATCATTTACAGTCTCTTCAAGAAACACCGCAATTGTCGGCTATCCAACCCATACACCTAGATCCAGTCGTCATCTCCACAACAACCTGGTCAGCCACACTTCTTATCATCACTCTAATGTGTGTCATCATCTACTTCATCCTAAGAAAACGAAAAAGACTCCAAACACTCTTTTTCAAACCAAGAATATCACTCTCAGAACTCCAAGAACTTCAACAACTCAACAAGAAGCCCGAGGACGAACTTCCATCCTAAGGGGGGAAGAGTTATGTTCATCGACCCCACAGCACACCGACCTGGACGAAAACCCCGAATCAGCGGAATCAGCTTTTTATTTTTCGTACACCGCATTTCCAATTTATATAAATATCGCGACCGCAATTAATCGATCAGTAATAGTTTATACCCTACGTTCAATAAACCTTTTTAAAAACGAAGATTTTCGACCCCGGAACATAACTTACCACTCGACACTTTGAATAATAAAGGGATTACCGAAGAGAAAGGATTAATTTAAAATATTATTTACCTACCTACCATTTGAGCCTTTTCACAAATCATTTGAAAATTATTCTGGGCCAATTAAGATAATTTATTATTATATTAACATAATTGTTTTTCGTAAATCCAAGAATCTTGCGTCCGGATCTCGTCGCGTCCAATTGTTATACACGCCCAATTGTCGTACACGTCCAATTCTCGCGCGTCCAAATGTCGCACGCGTCCAATTGTCGCGCGTCCAATTATCCGCGTCCAGTTGTCGCGCGTCCTATTTCCCGCGTCCAGTTGTCGTATATCCCTATTTTTTACTACTAACATTGAAATATTGCCATATTTTACATATTTGATTAGATATGAGTTCAGTTGTCAAGCTGAGCTGATAAAATGAAACTAATTTTTAAATGTCGTATAGAAAATTTTTCATTATTTACCTAGGGAGAGAAATATTACTTCTCATTAGAGGAATGAGGTAAATAAATAATGGTGATTTCTCAGGTTAGTAGTAAAAGAAAGTATTTACCTAATATGCTTTCCGGTGTCTATAAGATAAACAAGTAAATAAAAATTGCCAATATGGCAGTAATTGTGCGTGGGAGTATTTTAGATACTTGTGAAAAAATATTTTATCCTGCTGTAACTTTGGGGGAATCTCTATACAGTGTGGCCCGTTTGGAATGGAGACACCTCTGTAAAATTTTTATTCTTCATCCGATTTTAGTCTTTTTTTCTAAAAGTAGGCCACAAAAAACTTTCTACGTTAGTGCTAAATTTCACGTCTTAATCTCAACTTTCAAGGCCTTCTACGAATTTTTTTCTATTAAAAAAAAGACGAAAATCATTTAGCGATTTTTTTTATTTAAAATCTGGAAACGACGTTAATCAGGACACCCCAAAACCCCCACATACAAAATTTGAACAAAAAATATACAGGGAGTTCCATTCTACAAAGGTGTCAAAGTTGAGCAAAATAGGAATTTTAAAGGCATCTGGCAAGTCAAGTGTGTCGGAGAATCCCCGAAATGTGGTCCAAACAGTTGAATAATCAACAGGACTACTCAAAGTATTGGTGTGTAAAGATTCAATACAAAAATGTACAGGGTCTTTTTCTCTGGGCCATCTTAAAATGTTGAATTTTTATGAAACTTTATACTGGTCAGGAGTACTCTGGAATCATTGAAAAAATATTAATAAACACAAAAGTAATTTATTTTTCTACAAAATGCCAACCAACAAATAAAAA
Organism: Pseudeuparius sepicola; assembly: GCA_963920635.1. NCBI lineage: Eukaryota > Metazoa > Arthropoda > Insecta > Coleoptera > Anthribidae > Pseudeuparius > Pseudeuparius sepicola. Next base: position 12,430,320 of record OY987302.1, on the reverse strand, counting down.
CAATTTAAATTATTGGGCCTTTCTTAACAAAGTTGCTGTCTAAGACGATACATTTTTGGTGTGTTTCCTGTTGTGGCACACCAGCTACCTTAACTTATATGGACTTACTGACTGGCAGGCTTCTGTATTTTTTAGTTTCTTTATAATGCCTAAAGTTTAAAAAATTCAGCACTTTGAGTTGGCACAGAGAAGAACACCTTGTATATATTTTTATTGAATCTTTTCCCACCAACAATGTGAGTGGTCCTCTTCATCTTTCAACTGATTCGAAGTAATTCCATGGCTTACTGGACTCGCCAGATGCCTTTAAAATTCCTATTTTTCTCAACTTTGACACCTTGCAGAATTGAACTTTCTCTATATTTTTTGTTCAAATTTGGTATATGGAGGTTTTGGGGTGTCCTGATTAACGCTGTGGTATCAGATTTTAAATAAAAAAATCGCTAAATGATTTTTGTCTTTCTTTTACTAGACATAAAATGCGTAGTAGGCCTTGAAAATTGAGATTAAGACCTGAAATTGTGCACTAACGTAAAGATTTTTTTGTTGTCTATTTTTAGAAAAAAAAAACGGCTAAAATCAGATGAAGAATAAAAATTTTACAGAGGTGTCTCCATTCCAAAAGGGGCCACACTGTATATCTTTGAACTATAAACTCTGAACTGCTCAACTTATAACTCATACAAGGGTAATATCTCTCTGTAGGTATGTGTGGTGGTGACGAAATGTGGTCCCGAAACTTTATTGAATTTTAAAATCTCATACCTACTTTAGGGACAGTGAGCAAATATTCAGAATGCTCAAAAGGGTGCAATATCTAGAGCTTATAGCGTTGACTGAAGTTAAATCTTCACCCAACGCTTATAGCCTTCTAGCCGATATTGATTCTTTAAAATGCAGCAACTTGTGAAAAACACATATAGCTACCTGTTTAATATTTTACTTACTTACAGGGTGTTTAGATTTGATCAGGGATTTCTCTATACAATTATTTTGTGATGCGCTGCACGATTTTTTATATTTTTTTATGTGTAAGAAGTGTCCTTATGCACTTGTGGGTCATATCGTCATGGTGGCAGCACTATTAAATGGCCTGCTATGATTTTTTGGTATTAAAAATCAGTATTTTTACGGTTTTGAGGTATGGCAAAACCACTATTCATTTTTTCGTTAAATAAATATCTACTTAACATATTTTCGTCATTTTTGCGAGCCTTATTTTAATCATATGGCATTCCTTGGGAAAAGTACAGGGTGGCTCACTATAAATTGACACCCCTTTTAACTTGTCAGTTTTTGAGGTTAGAAAACAGTTTATTACAAAAGTTTTAGATACTAATACAAAGTTTTTTGTGACGATATTGGACTTATACAGTGTGTTCTAGAAAGCCGTGGCAGACAAAACTTATGTTTTTTTTAATGGAACCCCTAGTATATATTTGAATTATTGAATTCTCCGCATTTTTCCGATTCCAACGAAGTATATGTTATATGTATACGCTCCAACGGTTTATTCAGAACTGAGCCTTTTTTGTGAGGGATTACTCCTTGGGTCATAGGTTGCCATGGAAGACAACTAATGCCAAATTCTAGTAATAATTATTGACAGTTTGCAAGTGTATTCCCGCATTGGAAAACAAAGTAGGCTATTTTAAGAGTTCAGAGAAAAATGAAGAAGGGAAATTGAGAGAAATGTGGAGCATTTTTAATACGTATATCCTTTTTTCTAAATGCTATTGTAGTTTTCAATAGAAATTAAATTTCAAACAATAAATCTGACGAAGTTTATTAACTAATGTTACTATTTCTAATTTCTCTCAATTTTCCTTCTTCATTTTTCTCTGAAATCTAAAATAGCCCATTTTGTCTTCCAAAGCGTGAATTAACTTGCAAACTGTCAATAATAATTATTAATATAATAATTTGTCGTTTGTCTTCCATGGCAACCTATGACCCAAGGAGTAATCCCTCACGAAAAAGATCATTTCTGAAAGAACGGTTGGAGAGAACATAATATATATGTACTTCGTTGGACTCGGAAAAATGCGTAGAATCATTGAGTAAAGGATATATATTCTATTATAGAATATATATCCTTTACTTAATGGTAGAATAATCCAAAAATATACAAGGTGTTCCATTTAAAAAAACATAAGTTTAGTCTGCCAGGGCTTTCTAGAACACACTGTATAAGGTCCAATAGCGTCACAAAAAACTTTGTATGTATTAGCATCTAAAACTTTCGTAAAAAAAAATTTTTCTAACCTCAAAAACTAACAAGTTAAGGGGGGTGTCAATTTAGAGTAGGCCACCCTGTACATTTCCAAAAATATTATATCAGGATGTACCTAAGTCTTTTGGAGTACATAAAAAATTGAGAATAGCTCAACCCGTTAAAAAAATAATGAATTGTCTCGAGTTAAAATGATACACTCTGTAGGTGTGTAGGTACAGGGTTTCCAAAAAAGTTTTAGATAAAATTTGTACCTAGAGAATTTTATGCACTTTTCTGGAATAGTAGGAAATTTATACAAGGTGTTTCGCACATGCGTGGCAAATTAAACTTATGTTTTTAAAATGGAGCATCCTATATATTTTTGCATATTTGAAATCTGCTCATCAAGGTAATAAAAATTATATAAAATTTTGTATTCTCATTTTCTCCCTTTTTGAAATATTACCTTCAAAATTTTTATACTAAATTTATTAAATTAATAGTCGAACAACGCAATGTTAAAAAATATTGGTTTTACCCAAAAGAATAACGTAATGAAGTTCCAAAATATTTAGGAGTTTTTCTGATTTTACTGATATTCGATAAGCATTCTCCAAATACATAGGTAGGTATCTACCTACATAAGAATTTTAGGAAAAGTTTAAAAGCTCCTAAACATTTTGGAATTTATTCTCTTCATTAATACAAATATTTTTTGTCATTGCATTCATTGCCTCGCTCTATCAGGAGATTAGTATAAAATTTGAAACAGAATATTTCAAAAGTGGAAAAAGATAATGATACAAAGTTTTATCATTAATTGCCTCGATCAGCAAATGAAAAAAATATATATATGATGTTCAATTTTAAAAACATAAGTCTGGTTTGCCACGCATTGCAAAACATCTTGTATACAATGTACTATCACAGAAAAGTGCATGAAATTTTCTAGAACTTTTAAATAAAAAAAAATTTCTATCACACAAAATTATAAAGTTCTAGGTATTAGGGGTAATGCGGTACTTAGCGTGGACATTGTTTTTGCAAACGAAACTAACGAAACATTTGACCACTTGAACATTTGACAGATTTGGCTGTTTTTTTACCCAAATATCCTTCAAGTTCGGAAAGTAAGGGTCACTTTGCAGTCTATCAAGCCAAAGTATAGGTCTCAGTAACCAAAATGCGGACGTTCTTTATTTCCAGAGATGGAAAATGATATGGCAGCCAGAGCACTCTTCCGACAACGCTCTAACCTACTGTGGAGGTACGGAAGTGTGACCAGAAGAACAGTGCGTTGTCCGTTCCTACACTATAGAGTGGCTCGTTTGAAGAATCGAAACGGCAAGAGTATCTTTTATATGCGGTATTATATCGGGTGGAACTCAGCCATGTTCCGCCCGAAGCGGAGGTTTATTACATAGTTTTTTTTGTTGATGTTAGATGTGATAAACGTACGATTGTACCTAGCAGACAAAATTGTTAAGGATAAGGCCAATTTTCTACAGATGGAGAAGATTTTTTTGGAGAGTATTTCCTGTAGTTACCTACATGCTAATTTAACATGTTTGTCTCTGTAACAACGAAAACAGATAATAATAGCCAATAATTTAAAAACAATACCACAACATGCATTCGGCAATAGTTCTTTTGGAATTGCCATGTAGGTAACACAAAGAGAATATAAAAATTTGTAAAATTGCTGGATAAATTTATCTATTAGAAATGCAATGAAAAATTATGTAGGCACTTAGATGTAGCTCCTAAAGCTACATATTACTATTACTGTGGTAGTTGTAGATATAGAGTACATTTTTTAAGTTTTATAACTTTATACGTAACGTGTACAAAGATGTAATGAATGCATTTGGCTATCAAAATAGTCTACAGGCTTGTGCAAATTTGCATCTTCTTATATATTATACAGTGTCACCAATCGGGTAAAATTTTTATTTAATTATTTATTTTTCAACTTCGGGGTTACCTTTTGCTTTAAATAAGATGAAAATGACTCGCTCAAACGTGGTCACGTAACTTTCGCTATCTAACAAAAATTACATTTAAAAATAAAATCGATGAAAATGGGTTTGTTTGTTAAAACTTTAAAAAGTTTTACTTGAAATTTTTTTTTTAATTTTAGACAGGTGTACCAAATTTGAACGCTCTTATAAAAAGTTTTGCATTTTGCCATTTTTTTATAATTTTCAGCTTTCTGGTAATTTTAAAAACTTGTAGCTATAAAAACTATTTTTCTTGAAATCGGCAGTGAACACTTAAGTGTCTCAAAATCGACATTGACTACGTTTATCTCGACGCGTTCGATCCGATTGAGAGAGGTTTGAATTCACTGGAGCGGACTCAAATAGACAGCGTAAACACTATACAGATTGAAATTCAATCATATTTAAAATTTCAAGTCAAGCCGCTATTTCCAAACAGAAGTTGGCCAGAAGTGAACCAAGCTACTGTGGAATAAGTATAATAAGTTAATGTCCCTAGAGAGGATTGAAAACCGTCATTACTGATGATGTAAACGTAGAACTATAAAATATTTGACATAACTCAATCGGATCCATTTCAATCCGATGGAGTTGTCACGGGATAAACGTAGTCATTAAAAGCTCAGAAATCGGCACTGAAGTAGCCCATTATTGTACGATTTTTTCAATAATTAGGCCTTGGCGAGATGTAAACATCAAACGTCAAACGCGGGGCCATCGCCCGTCAACTGTTACCCGGCCAATAAAGGCCCATCTAACTTTTCCTACACATTACGAAATTGTTAGCTAGAGCAGAGCAATCCTTCAATATACATATTTTAGTAGGTTTGAATTTCAGTCTATGTTTCATGGAGACTGCACAACAGGCAGCAGTTTGGAGTTTCTGTTGGGAAGCGCCGTGCCTCGTCATACTTGACCTAGGTAAAGCTATCGTCAAGCAACGCCGCGCGCAGTCGATTCATGGACGGGTGATCCTTTATGGTCGTTTTTGCCTAATAAAACTTTTTTTTATTTCAAAAAAATATATATAAAATATGTACCTCGGCACTGAAGTTCATTTTATGACTCATGTGGTTTATTTGCCTCGGCCAGAGGCCTCAGCCACTAAATTTCATTGGTACATAAATAACTATTATATCACTACCATTCTATTCACTTTTTATTGCTAAATTTGAAATATACATAGATAATTATGTGTTTTTCAAAAGAAAATGATATTAAAACTTTAAAACTCTGTGCCAAAATAATAATTTAAAATATCACCAAACTATTTCACGTACCTATAAGCAAAATTCAGGATTTTTTACGGGACAATTCACCTTTCATCTTAGCCGTAAAAAGTCCTGAATTTTGGTTAAAGTGTGTGAAATACGTTGCTAATATTTTAATTTATTATTATTGTCGAACCAATTTTGCACAGGAAAATTTAATGTAAATAAATTATATCCCCAATGCTTGATGCTACACTAACTTTGCATAAAACAAAGTTTTAAAGTTTTAATATCGTTTATTTATAAAAAACACACATATTCCAAATTTCCAGAAAGTTCAAAGTTATTAAAAGATGCCAAAAGAAAATCTTTTAATGGTGCGTTCAAATTTGGTACGCCTATAAAAATTGAAAATTTAAAAATAAACAAATATTTCAAACTTTTTGAAATTTTAACAAACAAATCCATTTCCTGCGATTTTATTTTTTAAATATCATTATTGACAGACAACTTACACTGTGTAAGTCACGTGACCACGTTTGAGCCAGTCATTTTTCATCTTTTTTAAAGCAAAAGGTAACCCCAAAGTTGAATTTAAAATTAAATCGTTATTTAAAAATTATCCACCTATGGTGCGATCTTTTTGGAGGACACTGTATTGACCTAAAAGTCCATAATAAAGTACAGAAAAACAAAAAAATATAGATATATGCAACTGAATGTAGCTTGTTGTAAACTGAAAACTAGAGTAGTTTATCTAGAAACAAATATCATAAAATTATGCTTATTTAGACACTATTTTCTGCCTTTTTGAAATCTACCTACTCGAAGCTACAATCCATTAGTTTATACTTTCAGTTTCTTTCATACTTTGCGAGTTTTAAAAAACATGGTTATTCAGTTGTAAATTTGTAAAAATCTGTAATGGAAAAATAGTGAGCTTTAATTATTAAATAGTTTATAATATAATCAATGGGATAAAGAAAATAAATGTAGAAAATTATATAAAATTTTATTGTTAAAACTTAAAAATGCTGTCTGTGTAGGACAGGGACAGGTATATTATATGATTCTGTATGATGTAGATATTGTGTAAGCAACATCTTACAAAATAAATCTATTGATTATTTCTTCTACGAAGTAGGGTACCTATTGGTGCTTGTTGATTGTTTTATTTGCCTTCATAGAACATCAACAGTAAGTAATACACGAGTAGGTACTTAACTAAAATTAATAAATAAATTAATATTCTCAAAATATTGTTCCTTGGTCTATAGTAGAAGACACTGCGTTGACAATAAAAATAATACTTTTGTGAACGTCTTTTACTATGAAAAATGTTATAACGTATATGTTAAGTAGGCATTGAGCTTGTTCCATTATAAAAAAATTGTTTAAATGTTGGTCTTAAGCCATTCCTCTATCGAAAAAATTAGGTACTAAAAACTCTAAATAGGGCCTATGTTTGTGATACCTAATTTTTATAAGGCTAGATTAAATGAAGATACAGCCATATTTCATTTAATATAAATAATAGCCACCAAGCTAGGAATGGTACACACAAGAAAATCAACGATACTTAAATTAATTGTTTGCCAATGTTTTATCGTTTTGTTCTTGTTGCATTTTGATTGTAATTGTATACCTAAATGAATCTCATGTCTCATGCTAGCTTTAAACAACTATACTTACCATTGTATTTGTAACCTAACAAAGCAAATGTAATCAAAGTAGGCGCTTTACGTTTACATAATAATGTATGTTTATTTTAAGTAGAATGGTTTACTCCTCTAAAACTTTAACAGCCATAAAGTTAAGGAGGTTCGATGCGATTTGGATTTTATGAGATGTATTTATATTTGCTATTTATTTTGTTAATATATATTAATTTATTTTTTACAAGTTGTTTTTAATAATTTAGACTAGGTGAAAAATTTAAAAATCAATTTTATTCGATTCTGTATTATCGTGAGAATTCAACAACGAATTCAGTCAGGAGGTGATTACAGCGTACTATCACTAGGTAGTGGTATTATCGTTGAAATCCTACTCCCTTAAATACGCCCTATAGTTACTATAAACCAATATTTTGATGGCTAAAACTGATAACCCGATAACTTCTTCACATTACCAAAATTAATGTAGGACTAGAACACAACATTCTTAAGCTTATAAGCCCTGGGCAAACATGCAGCAACGCCGCTGTGGGACGGTTCAACGGGTCTATGCAGTATAGAGCAGTCTGCACTGTGGCTTGGTTTATATTTTCTAATAAATGTTCAACCCTCTTTTTAATTATGATTAGATACATTTGTGAACTTTGTTTCAATAAATGGGTACCTAAGTAAGTAGGTAAGTTTGTTTAACAGACAATAAAAGTAGTAACAAGTAACAAAATATACACAGAAGTATAAGTATTTATAATAAGTTCGATTCCTGGTACATTTTCGACAAATAATATGGTAAATTTGGGCAAATATAGGGAACTACATTTTGTTGTAGGTGGAATTTTTGTGAGAATTTTTCGCAAAGTGCGCCACAAATACACAAATAATGATTAGGTAGGTACCTACCTACCTATCTTCCCTTATGGCTAAATTTTCATAAAAATACAAACAAGCGAACAGAGAACAGCATGATGTGAAGGAGAGTAATCTCTTCTGATTGAAATGGCAGTTAGGGTCAATTTCATAATACATTCAACTAAATTATCTTTTGACTTTAACATTAGGTAAAGAAACTTTTGCAACAGTACTAAACAATGGTTGGATTGTTAGAAAACTCCTTTGTTTTTAAAAGGTACTTTATTAGTTTGTCTATGCAATAGGCCCCTAATCATTTTATTCTTAAATTTTCGTCCTTTGGAAAGCCCAAAACGAATACAAGTTGACCGCTTGCCTTCAAGCAAAGAAAACCTAGCTACTTCAAGTTATTATTACGATTTGACTTACAGCCGCAGGTATATAACTAGCTTCCCTCGAAGGTTCTAGGCATCTTGAGGCTTGAAATTGTAAAGGAACGGTTCTTCACTTCGAGCTTTTAGAGAAATGTTTAATTTTTTAACATTTCACATTTTTTCCACCCAGAGACACACTGCCTCGTCGTAGCAATCTGGCGACGATAAAATCAACTGACAGGGAGTGACAGGCCATGCCGCGCAGACCCGCAAGCCATGTTGCCAACTTTCTCAACTTCAGGGCTTTCCTAGAGCTGGCTGTGACTAGAACATACATTTTCAGGGAACACTTTGGTCGTTAAATATCTATTAGCACAAAAAATATATTGAAAATCGAAGGCTCATCCTAAATGACAGCTGTCAAATAGACTTCAAATTTTAAGCATGGTAATAATTAATAGTCCTCGGGCCCCTTCGAATCCGAAAAGAAGGCAACTCTGCGCATGTATGTCAGCTGCGAATCAAGAATTCTAAATAATACAGCGGCTGCGGTTGTGTTTTACGATTTTTTATAGTTTACAGTTTAATGTGTCAAGAAAAAAAGTGTAAACAACTGACTGATCGTCAGTCCAGCTCGACAGTGCTTTGAAATAGGCCAAAAATGCCGGGATGTGCAGTCAGCGTATCAAATTAAATGTGTTTTTTATCAACAGAATATTCATTCATTTATCTAGTAATAAATTCTACATATATTTAACAACATTTATTTAAAAGAAATAAGCAAAAACCCATAAAAAAGTATCTATGCTCTATGCTGTGTAAAACATATGGAGCAATTTAAATTCTGATTCGCAACTGACGTCACAAGATGCGCAATGACATACCGTGGGTAAGTGTATCGTGGTTCCAATAAAAAAATGCCGATTTTTCAAGTATCAAACTAAAACACACTGTATATAAACTCTCAATGGTGAGGTAATAAAAAAAATTGTAGCTATATGGGCCCGAGGACTATAAATTTAAATGCGGCTAGGTACCAAGGTACTTTTTTTTTATTTTATAAACCACTTTTTGGAAAAGGCGAAATATGGGATTACTACGGTTTTCTAGGGTTTTCCGTAGTACTTGAGCGAATGCTATCCTAGTTCTATCGGGAAAAAAGTCGGCCCTAGCCGCAAATGGCAACGAAGACAAAATAATAGTAATTGCCCCCCTCCCCCGCACAAGCATGTGGTTGCTTCTGGGGTACTCCTAGTTTGGAGTATTGTGAAGGTGAGAATTATTATTATTATTATTATTATTTATAATTTTTTTAGTTAATTTATTCCTATAAGAAGTTTTGTGTTTAAATTTTGGCTACCTACTGAATAATTAAACTATTTACTGTAATTAAATTCTCTTCCTAAATACAAGTCTTATATAGCATGACTAATAATCAGATAATACCTTTCGTTAATTTATTAACTCATTATAATCCTAATGCTAAGAAAATACCACTCCTGCTGCTTTGAGATTATAATTCATAAAATTAACGAAAGGTATTATAGAGAATAGTCATACCGCACTAGTCATATTACCCCTGCTATATATAATAATATTTAATATTTTATATATATAATATTTCTGTCTCTGGAACTTATACAGGGTGCCCAAATGTCTAGTCGAAGTATGGAGATCTCGCAGGTTCATATTATTAGACATAACTTTGCGTCTAACTATTTAACCGACCTCAAAATCTTTTACTTTCTGAGGTCATCATGATTTTAATCTTGAAATTCAGGCACTGCATATAGATTAGGCTACATCCTGTGTGAGCATTTGAAACAAGAACTGTACGGCACAGATCACGACTTTTATTAAAACGACAAATTATTGGTAAGTCGAGGATTGACAGTGATCATAGACCTACAGGGTCTAAAATCAGATTCTTCTCTGGAAATTAACAAGGTGTTGTCGACACTGGATGATCTTCTAGAACGATATGATGCGTTTTGTACTGGTTTTGGAATTATTATCCTGGCTGGAGGTCTTTCTAAATAGTGACCTGAGGTTCCTATCTCGCTGCGGACCCAAGGATCTTCAGCTACCCTGGAAGTTTTATTAATTAAAAATGAAAATCTCAACTTCTACGATTTGTATACTTACCACATAAGGAAGTTTGGTATGTGCTGTCTGTAAATCTGTTGCATACCCAGAATCAATACTGGAATCAATGATACACTCAACACCAACAGAAATACTGAAAAATACAGCACATTATTTGTAAATTTTGCATCATCTTCTTTGTTATTCGCCTACAATAAAAATTTAAAAAAAATGGTAATTTTCCAGCTGTGTGCGTAAAAATATATCAACTCATACATCAATGATGCTTGCCGTGGTATTTAAGAAGTATCTCAACAATTTCAGAAACAGGAACCAAATTCGTGTAGTGTAAAAGTAACTCCAGTGCAGAAGTAAATCCTAAAATATTTTTGTTAACTTTGCTTCGAAGTTCGAAATAAAAAATAGTTTTTTACCTTGTATATTCTGGTTTTCCACTTGGTGAAGTATGTGGTGTATCTGTGGAAGTGTTGAAAAAGTAGCACAAACGTGGAACCCAGGAAAAGAAGACTTGGTACAATGGTCATAGCGTTAGGACTTTGTTTAGATGCCACTACCATGTCTTGCATGAATCTCCAGTTTATTTCATTTAATTTTGTCCAGGTAGCCATTTAAAGAAAATGTTTCATGAAAATTTCACTTACAAATTTAGAAAATTTAGAGGGTATCCAGTAAAATTGAAATTGGAATTGATGGGTATGTCGTGATCTGTCTTATATCGTTTGAAAGTGTCATTTTTATACATAAGCTAGAGGCGCCATCTAGTGCTTTGACAAGAATTTGAATAGACATTTCATCTGCAAATTATTCGAAAAATAGGTAAATGAAATAAAAATGCACATACCTGTTTGTATTACTAGGAAGGGAAGTGTATTTTTTCTACCATTTTTGTGTATTACTGTGAGTAAAATAGTTTCTATAAGAAAATATTCTCTCAACATTTCACTGTACTTACTGAAACAAATAGACCCTAAACAAAAATGCAAGTCTTCTCTTAACTCATCTTTTATCAAGATCTAGAACTGATCTCAAAATTTCGGACTGCTCCTAAAAACACCAGCAATAAATAAATCTCTGATGTCAAAGCAACAATTTGGTTTTATTGCTTTATTGCCTGCACAATCCGGAGATGTCCCAAATTAGTTTGTGGTTTCGACAAAAGGATGTGCCATGCCATTCGGAGCGTTTATGGTGACCCTGTATTATTTTCGTAACATAAATAAATATAAGACCCGTGTGAAGAGCTTTAACCGCACCAGTAGCGCAGACGACGGTGGCAGGTTCTTCTAATTTCGAGAATTGTAAATGTGTACCTAGTGCAGTCCGACAAACGAGAGAAGTCCAATGAAAAACTCAGTCTAACCGCCCATGCCCACATTAATAACATACGGACGGCGCTTAGACTGAGTTTTTCATTGGACTTCTTTCGTTTGTCAGACTTGTACGTACCTAGTCCTGTTACTGGCAAATTGATCAAATTGAAAATAATAATTATTATTATTATAAGGTGTTCTTTAGTACAAGTGACAAATACCTTTTAGGTCGATTTAAATACATATGCAGTTGAGTAACAAAAACAAATTTTGAATATAAATTTAATATAGAATGTTGTAGTGGAGTGAATATCTATCAGAAAATATTAAAATAATCAGAATGAATTTGAGATCGGATATTCTTCTTTGCGTGAGTAAATAAGAAATACTCTATAAGAACAAAGTATTTATTAAAAAATATATTTCTTGTTCCTTCTAAAAAGGTGCCTAATAATAGAAAAGGAAAATGGCACGCCACTGATATACAAAACATATCGCGAGTTGGGTCAGAAGTACGACCCAAAGTATATTATTACAAGTAGTGACTAAAAAAATAAATAGTCCTTCCAAAGACGATGAGATAATAAGGGCCCAAATAATCATTGTTCTATTTTGTTTTTAAATCATTTTGTGCAATTATTTCGAGTTCAAAAAGTTATTTTCAGGTGGGCTTTAAATAATAGAGTAGACATTTAAATTAATGTGGATTTCAAATTTCACACAAGTAGGGCAAATTTCATTTAATTTTAATTGGGTTTCTCGCCACCAAACTGATTACAAGTTCAAAGTTTAGTTCATTTACTGTTAAGAATTTATTAATTTTCCAGGCAACTTGAAAAAGTTGTCTTTTAGCCAGTTTGGTGGCGAAAAACCCAATTAAAATTCAATGATTCTAGATTTTAGAGAAATAAATCTGTTGGACCGACCAGTAAATTTAATTATTCCTCATATTCCTGGACTATCAGATAAGCTGAAACGCATAGGCAATCGTTTTAATGTCAGAACAATATTTAAAACCAAAAATACATTAAGATCGATGCTAACCATTTAATGAGGTACAAAGTTAAAAAACTTGCATTTATAAAATTCCTTGCGAATGTGTAAAGTTCTATGTTGGGGAGACTTGTACGCCATTTAAAGTTCGTTTATAGAAGAACATAAAAATTATATCAGGAAAAATCAAATTGCGAAGTCGAAAACATGTGAACACTCTTTTAATAACACTCATACGATTTTGTGGGATAGGTCCAAACCAATTCTCAAAGAAGTAGGAAATAGACGAAAAATCAAAATTGAAAGAGAAGTTAGTATAGATAATTAGATAGAACACAGGGTACAATATCAGACAGGTGCGGCTAGGCAGTTTAACCTGAAATTTATTATTCTGTAATTTCACTTTAATTTTCCAGGCAACTTGAAAAAGTTGTCTTTTAACCAGTTTGGTGGCGAAAAACCCTATTAAAATTCAATGGATCTGTTTGCGTCATAAATAAATTTTAGAAAATATTTAGGGCAAATTTTATCTAAGAAGATAACACGAATTCAGCTGAATGAAGAAGCAGACAATGAAAATTCCATTTCTAGATTAAGCAACAAGCAACGGCAACAAATTAAGATATAGAAGAGATTATTTGCAATCAGAAATACCATAGTGGCCATGACAATATTACAACTAAAGTTATCAAAGTACTTAGACAAAAATCAGTTAATTCAAATTTTAAAGCACTTGGTAGGTAATTAGAAAAAATAAAATTATCTAAAGTATCACCAATATTAAAAAAAGTGGCAACACTGGAGATCCAAATAATTAAAGACCAATATCGGTATTGCCAGTTTAAAAAAAGGAAAAGTAATGCACAATATATCATAATACCTACTTAGAAAGTAATATTGTACTGTTAAATAGTCAAGTTGGTTTTCGAAAGTCTAGAGATACAGAAGTCACAGCAGTATATATTATTACAGATATACAGTTGAAAATCGATCAAAATCTGAAATGTTATTTGTTATCTAAAGCCTTTGATACAGTAGATCATAATAATTGTAAGTAAATTAGAGGAAATAATTTTAATTATTTGGCTTCAACCAAACTGAAATTGGTTACACATAAACTGGGAACACAGAAAAACAGCTTGCTGTTAATTTGGACTGGGTATAAGAGAAAGAGAAAGAAACCTTATTTGCTCCCAACAAAAAAAAAACAGCTTGCTGTTTTTCTGTGTTGAGAACAAACAGGCGCGGTCTTAGGGGGGGGGGGGCATGAAAAACATTATAATAAATAAAAAATAAATACAAATATTATTACTAATATTATGTAACCTACAGTGTCCACGGAACATAAGGTATAAATAACAAAAAAAAGTTCTACTTGAAATTTGAGCTTCTGGGGTTTGAAACTAATTTGTGAAAAAATTTTACTTTTGAAAAATCGCCTTGGAAATTATGAAGAACCTAATTTTCCACATCAGTAAAGTGTCCTTTTTGTAGATTTTACGGCAAAATGTTATTAAGGAAACTTGTTCAGAATGAAAAACTGAGTAGGTTTAGGTCTAGACCTACTTTGATTTTTTGGGATTTTTCCCACTTTTTAGAAAAGTGCATTTTGTGTAGTATCACATCATAATGTTATCAAGAAAACTTGTTCACAAAGAAAAACTGGGTATGTGTGAAAAATTCCAACAGCCTAGGTCTACTATTTTTCACACCTATCCAGTTTTTCATTATCAACACATTTTGATGCGAAAACTACACAAAATGCACTTTTCTAAAAAAGTGGGAAAAATGCCAAAAAATCAAAGTAGGCCTAGACTTTCGAAATTTCGCAAACCTACCCATTTTTCATTCTAAACCAGTTTCCTTAATAACATTTTGCCGTTAAACCTACAAAAAGGGCACTTTACTAAGGTGAAAAATTAGTTTCTTCATAATTTCCAAGGCAAGTACGTGATTTTTGAAAGTAAAATTATGTCACAAATTAGTTTCAAACTAAGCAGGGCTGATCTCCAGAAGTTCAAATTGTTGTTATTTACATCTTATATGAACTCAATCCGTGGATACACTGTATATAACCAACGCACATGCAATTTTTTTTTGTTCTTATTTTAAAAGTCTAATATCACAACACCACAAAACTCAAAAATATAGAATTTTTTGAGGCGTGTTTATATGTATGAAAACTGACCTACAGCTACAAGGTGATCTTAAATCTTAAGGTAGGTATAGTTTTACAGACCAAATACCAGACCAAATACAGACCAAGTCAGATTTGACCGATGAATGCTAATAGAATTTTTTTACATATTTACAAGGAAACGAAGGAAAACGAACAACTTGCAAAATACAAAATTTTGCCAAAATACATACGCGAAACACTTATTTTTCCGAATTAATTGATTCACAGTTTAAGTTAACGAGCCTCTTAAACCGTCAAGACGGACGTGCCTATTGCTCGCCAGCCAGAAAAAACAATGTTATATTTTCGGCACCTCCGTTTCATCGGTTCTCATTGGTCCTCTGTTGTGTTCCTTAAGGATGGGGCGGTACCTTGGTCCGCCCCGACACGCCCCCAATATTTTGAAAAGATTTCACGCTTAATTAGTGAATTAGTGGGTATTTCGAGAAACACATGGTCGGTATCTGATTTGTGAGTGATGGTCTGGTGACACGGAACATACGGCGCTGGTCTAACTCAGGTAAGCTTTTTATTAGGACCAATTAAGGATACGAGTATTTGTTAAATCATTCCTTGCCACATACCTTTCCACATAAATATTTTACTAATATTAAATTTCAACATTCAGTTTTACGTGAAAGATTTATAAAGAAGAACAGCCCTTATAGGTACTGCCGAAGGCTCTCGAAGTTAAATATTATATTAATTTCACGTTAGCAACTACCCTAGAATAATCTCCACTTTGCTGATAATTTATTAGCACTTTCTTGAAAAATATTGAATAAACTCTCTATTTGTTTTATTTTGATCCAAGATTGATCGCTGTAAAAATATATCCTATCATTTATTTTTACCAGATTTGACAAACAGTAGTTTTGAAGAGCGCCTATTCACATCATTGACTAAGTTTTTTTCTAAAATTAATATTTCTCAAAAATTTTAAAAACCATAACAATTAAAACATCACACACGTAATCCAACTAATATTGGAGTGTCTACCAGTCGATTTATAAAAACCTAGGCATCTTCAAAATTGGTTTGATATTAATATACAGAGTGCACGAACGTTAAGGACCACCATTGTAAAATATTTATGCAGTGAACAATTTTGATAAATTTTTTTGTTTGCATTCAATGAGTGGGTAACTTTATTGTTGTAATCATAGCCAACTACGACCACTGTTAAGAGTACAATTTTTTTTTTAAATTAGTACTATAGGGATTTTTGTTTAGGAAAAGTCGGCTCTAGCCGCAAATGGCAACGAAGACAAAATAATAGTAATTGCCCTCCTCCTCCTCCGCACAAGCATTCAGTTGCTTCTGGGGTACCTACTTCTAGTTTGGAGTATTGTGAGGGTAAGAATTATTATTATTATTTTAAATTTATCTATACCAATTTTTATTTTTTTGTAATTTTGCAATTTTTTTAATAGTGATAGTTTTCGAGATATAATTTATTTAATGCTCTGAAAAACATGAAAATGGTCATCTTCAACGTTAAAAAACCACAGATGAAAACGAAATTACGAATTATTCAGCCAAAATGAAATTATACAAAAAAATATGTCAAAATTTTTTTTAATGTTGCCAAAGTTTCTAGGTAATCTTTAAAGATCCCTTAATAACATCCCGAAGAGTTTTTAGCGATTATTTTATCGAAACCCCTTGTTTTTAAATAAAGTGTGGATGTAAATGATTAATATTATGTATTTTGCTAAATAATAGAAATTATTTTTTATTAACATGTTACAAAATTTAGAAAGTCAAAAATTATTTAAATATTTTCATATTTTCCCCTCTTCGTCAGTGTCATTATCATTCAAACTTTCTTCATCTGTTAAAAATCGTCTGTCTCGTCATATTTGTAATCGTTTACATATCAGAATATGAAAAATTAATATTTTTTTATTTTTTGATTATGTATCGCACGATCTTGATATTACTTTGTTGCATTCTCCGAAGATAATAAACAAATTTAAATAATCTTCGTTTGTGTAATTTAAGCACACCGGCATTATTGTTGACAATAATTTATAAACCAAGGGACATTTCCTCAGCCGCGATTGTCTTTTCAACGTCCACGGCTAATATGATTTTCCAAGCGTTAAGCAAACTCCGCATTTTATGGGCGAAAAGAAGGTTTTTCGTAAATTAATCGAAAATTACTGTATTTAGGTATAGGAAATCTTACACAAAGTTGTCATCATTTTTAGTGGTGAATAAGATCGCATTTAAAAAAATGAGGGTTTCCATTTGAAAATTTCGAGATTTAAGCACATTTTGAATGTAATTTTTATTCATATTTTGTGAACGGATAAGAACGGATTTATTTATCAGCAGAGATCATTAGGTCAGGGCTTCTGTTACACGATGCCAAAAATTCGTTTTGAAATTTCGCGGTTTCCTCGTATAAATTGCTAATTGACTTTAGGTCTGCACCTGTATTTTTTTTCGGAAAAATGCAAATATCTCAAAAATGGTTAGATTTAGACATAGGACATGTTGCATGTTTTTGTTCCAAAATGATGCCTATAGAATCCAAAAATGCAATAATATGCAGGGTGTTCCGCATTTGAGATAAGAAAGTTTATATCGACTTCCGGTATAACCGGAAGTGCCAGATTCACCAAAATATTTTAGTTGAGCAGCGCCCATCGGCATTGGTGAGGTGCAAAATTTTCAGAATTTTCCTACTTTTAGTTTTCCATATATTGATCGATGCAGTTCGTGGTGGGCCACCCTGTATACGTGGCGGTGGCGGTGGCGGTGGCGGTGGCGGGTGCGATCGATTGCTCTTCTGGGCGGCCTTCTTTTGACATGATGAAAGTTGCTGTCCATATAGGAAAAGTATGGCCAAAAATTAAAAAATATATAAAATTTTTAAACCACTGTAACTTTATTATTTATAGAGGTACAGAAAAAAGTTTACAACAACTGTGAGAATACAACTTTTGTAATACTATTACCTGGAAAAAAATTATTGATGCATTTTTTATAAAGCAAAATATCCCATTTAATTTGATATGTCATGTCACACTTGCCAGTTTGTTCTGTATTTACTATAAGAAATTAAGAAAAATTATTTGTAATATTTGTAACTGGCAAAAGTCTACTTAGTTACCCATGAAAATAAATAATCGATTATGACTCTAAATTAAAGTAGGCACACTAGGCTTTCAAAATTTGAAAATGAAGCGGTTTTGTGCACTTCATCGAATATCGAATAACTAATCTAGAATTGTTATTAGACATTATTGTTATGAAAATAAATTAAAAATACTTAATATCTTAAATTTAACCTAACACTTAAAATGTAGGTAATGCCATAGCAATTATCCTAAAAATGAAAAATAAAATGTCGTACCTACAATACAATAAATGTTCTGTGAGTACCTATATAGTATTTACACCTTCTTATTTTTCACAATAAACAACACCGCACATTCTTCAACATTTAACCTTTTCAGCATCTGCATTTCAGCTGCTGCATATTTCAAGTATTCTCATTTTTTAGTATTGCACATTTTGCGGAGCTCTTGAGTAAACTCACCTGTTTAAGTAACCCCACGAGTGCACTAGTGCGGAAAAGCGACACTTTCTAAACTAAAATGCGTGCAGAAAAGTAAATGCGTGCTGAAAAGTGTCTTACTTTTCCGGACGCTTGTAGAAAAAATAGTGTTAATAACTCTTGCGGAAAGTGTCTTTTCCACACTCGATTTCTTGGCTGAACTCCGCTACGCGTCGTTCAGCCAACTGCAATCGCGTGCGGAAAAGTGCACTTTCCGCACTTGTTAGGAAATATACTATATTTTCATGGGTAACGTATTCTTATGTCAAGCACAAATATTACCAATATTTTTTCTTAATTTTTTTAAAGTAAATAGAGAACAAACGGACAAGAAGTGTGATACTTCAAACTGAATGGGACATTTTGCTTTACAAAACACACGTAATTAAATATTTTTACAGATAATTTAATTTTCGAGCCCAAGAGAGTCCAAACTTTACGGTAATCCACATATCAAAACTAATGTCATACATAAATTCTGTTGGTTCTGGCAAATAAATTTAATCTTAAACTTTTGCCATATTTCGAAAAATAAAAAAGTTACAGCAGTTTAAAAATTTCGAATTTTTCCGATTTTTAACCATAGTTTTCGTAGATGGCCATGGACAACAATTTTCATCATGACAAAAGAAAGCCGCCTGGAAGGGCTATCGACCGCACCTGCCACCGAATTTTTCTGTGACTATTTCCCTCGTCTTAATTTCCACCAATCACAAACGCGCATTTTTGAATTACAAATGGTTTCTGTAGTAAAATTATTTTAAGAAGTCCTTAATGGGACTGTCAATTGGTAATATAGCCATCCTAAGTTGGCATCAATGCAGAAAAAATGCACCCGCCTCATAAGTCCAGGTCAGTAACGAGCCCATTTGTACAATGAATAATTACTAATAACACGAACAAGAACAACACAGATAACGGTAAAACTCACGAAACGTACAAAACACGCGAATATTTTCACTGCCCAAAGTTTGATCCTTTTTGAACGATCCGGGAAACCTTCCTGTCACTTTCACAACACCGAAATAAAATTTGCCTGATACGTACCATAGACGCAGCCGCAAGTAGCTGATTATACCAAAATACCAAAATGAAAGTGTTTCCATGAAGTTTCAAATTATTATTAAAATGAGTTGTAGTCATAGTTATTTTTATTTGCAGCGGTATAATCGTGACTGCAATAGGGTTTTTATTTTATTATATTCTTTTTTCCTATCACTTGGGTAACTTTTCACATCATAAATCGATGAGTGACGTCATTAACTGGTTATGACGCTTGTACCAATGTTATACCCATGGTTAACAGAAAATTCCTAGGGATTTTGTGGAGAATGTCATCGGACAAAATCGGGACTTCTTACAGTAATCGGGGTAATGGAAAAACTGCATGACAGCACCTGTCAGAGGTTTTTTTGAGTTTACCCCCGGCAAAACTTGACAGCTGTTGTATAATAGGTAGTATGTTTTGTAAGCTACATAATATGTGTATGCAGAATAATCTGTTACTCATGAAATAGTCTTGTCAAATACCATTCGGGCATCTAATTTTTCCTGTGAAAAAAACACAATGCTAAGTAATATATTTTTTAACAAAATGCATTCGTGCAGGTGCAAAAATAATCGTCCTTGCAAAAATCAGCAAGTTGTTATTTTGACATGTTTGGTGGTAGACAACCTTAATATTCCACAATTTTTGTAGGACAATTTTTTCTCGCGCGTTTCATCAAGTTCTCTTATTGCTTCTACATTTTGTAAAAGTACAGTAGGTATCTATAAATTTTTCATACAACAGCACTTCTTTCGGAAAAATGGCAGGGGGAAAGATGTGATAACGAAAATTTTCGCAGAGACTAGGCCCAATTAAGCCACACTTCAGAGCAGGCGCGGTCCATTTGCGAAGGAGGGGACCATACCTGGGTATTACCATTACCGCCTTAAGGCGGTTTTAGCGTTGATTGAGCCATCCACGGTTTTAGGTAACTACTTATCACAAAAAATTATATTCCTCAAAAAAATAACAAAAATAAAAAAAAAGAAATAAAAATTATGTAAACAAAATTTTTTGCATGTGCGTTGCGGTTTTATACAGTGTATCCACGGATTGAGTTCACATAAGGTGTAAATAACAACAAATTTTCGAGTTGAAATTTGAGCTTCTGGGGATCAGCCCTGCTTGGTTTGGAACTAATTTGTGACATACTTTTACTTTCGAAAAATCACGGATGACTTGGAAATTATGAAGAAACTAATTTTCCACCTCAGTAATGTGCCCTTTTTGTAGGTTTGACGGCAAAATGTTATTAAGGAAACTTGTTCAGAATGAAAAACTGAGTAGGTTTGGTATAAAATTAAAACGCACAAAAATCAAAGTGGACCTATATGCTGTTGGAATTTTTCAAACCTATCCAGTTTTTCATTGTGAACAAGTTTTCTTAATAACATTTTGATGTGAAAATTACACAAAATGCACTTTTCCAAAAAAGTGGGGAAAATCCCAAAAAATCAAAGCAGGCCTAGACTTTCTAAATTTCGCAAACCTACTCAGTTTTTCATCCTTTATAACATTTTGCCGTAAAACCTACAAAAAAGGGCCCTGTACTGATGTGGAAAATAAGTTTCATCAAAAGTTCCAAGGTGATTATTCGAAAGTAAAATTATGTCACAAATTAGTTTCAAACTAAGCAGCGCTGATCCCCAGAAGCTCAAATTTCAACTCGAAATTTTTTTGTTATTTACATCTTATGACTTACAGCCAGGTATATAACTAAGTTCTAGCTTCCCTCGGTGGTTCTAGGCATGTTGAGGCTTGAAATTGTTAAGGAATAATTCTTCACTTCGAACTTTTAGAGAAATGTTTAATTTTTTCACATTTCACATTTTTTCCACCCAGAGACACACTGCCTCGTCGTAGCAATCTGGCGACGATAAAATCAACTGACAGGGAGTGACAGGCCATGCCGCGCAGACCCGCAAGCCATGTTGCCAGCTTTCTCAATTTCAGGGCTTTCCTAGAGTCGGCTGTGACGCTGCTTACGTATTTTTCAAAATTATTAAATGTCAATACAGTATCCGATGGAATGGACGCAACAAGGGCCCGAAAAACTTGTAGCCCCATTAGTTTTTTATTTCGGGGCAAAATAAAATCCTATTTTTTGAGTCCGTTCTGCCGGTCACTGAAATATAAATACCTAATAATAAAATGGATATTTAAAAATTCACACAATAGACCATGGACCGTGCAATAGACCAAAGATTTTATTCCAGTTTATGTTAGCGTAATTTGTGTTTAATGTATACCTAGCTGATGCCATGCCTCGTAGACGACGATCACCAAGTCCCACCTCCACAGATTCGGACACGGACGAGTCTCGGCACCATCCCCAACGGAACGCGGCAAATGCCAGGGAACGAGCGCGCATGCGCGTTCTCAGCCAGGTAAGAGCAAATCAAAATCTACATCTAATTAGAGAAGTTTTATCAGGGACTCTTTAAAATAAGGGGACCCAGCATTTCACAGTCTATCACATAGGAAAAGTGAAACCTTGAGGGGAAGTTTGTTTTCTGTCAACTCCAAGGAGACCACAAGGGGGCTGGTATAAAGTTATGTTATATGTCAGTGTCCAGCTGCCATCAGGTTTTATGTGAAATGCCAGTGCCATAGATTCTAAAGGAGGCAAAAAATGTCCCATCATAATTCACAATTTTTAAGTTTTCTAACTTCCAGATACTCAGATGTGACAAAGGTAATGCGGCCGCCTAATAGTAGTCCCAATAAATGCAACCAGATTTTTCCTGTATCACCTTTAGTAATCCTACAATTCCCATTACGTGGGCATTACGTATAAGTAGGTAGTTCAAAACCAAAATCGTATTTCGTAAATTTTAAATTATTAAAGCAGGTAGTTTCAGTCAGGTCTTTTTATAAAGAGTTTTTATCCACCGACTACAAGTTTATTTTAAGTTTGTGAGGTACCAACCTTGGGAGAGAAATAAAATTATAAACCCGAGAAAAACTAAGTACCATGATTAGAACTACTAGACCTAATCTTATGAGTCCATCCCGAAATCTGTGAAAGTTCTTTGGGTAGATGTAGATACATACAACAAGTGAAGAAAGTTCAAGTATACATATTACAAATGGATTGAGGAACCTGGTAACAAGGTGCAATAGCGACAAATTCTTAAATAAGCAAAATCGGCATTGACTTACCATACTTATTACTTAAATTCGTGGAAATAATTGCTGGAAATCAATTTTAACTATAAAATAAATTTGTTTCATTTGACATTTGCCATATTCTGCACTTGTGGACTCAACATTGTCAGGTCTAATTTTTAGAAATCATGGAGACCATTATTAATTTTTACTAACAATCAAAGTACTTACATTCATAGATTCTCCAATAAAATTGCATACTTGGCATCACTGATACCATTAAAATGAGAAAAGAATAGGCCTCATTTTGAAAAGTATAATGCTGGGTCCCCTTATTACTTTAAAGAGTCCCTGCGTTTTATCTTGTAGACTTTCTGATAGTAAAAAATGTTGGTTTATTGGTGAACTGTTGCGTTTTCGTTCAGGCTTTCTGCCGGTTGAAAACGACCTTGCCATGGGTACCAGCCGATACGAAGCTGTCGAAGCTGGACACGCTACGGCTAGCTACGAGCTACATAGCCCATCTGCGAGCTGCGCTCACCGACCAACCGCTACCCGAGTCGCCATCGCACAAGCACCCACTTACTCTGGTGAGTTTTTGTTTTTGTTGCCGCGTTTTATTTAATTTGAGTAGGCAGCTTAGAAATCATTATTATATTTAAATATCACGTGACAGTTGTCGTTCTGCTGAGGGGCAAACAAACCAGAAGTTGCCTTCTTCATATCTAGTTATGTTTTTATTAACGGTAGGTAATTCATCCACCAACGGTAGGTAATTCATCCATCTCTTTTCTGTAACAAATTATAGCAAAATCTGAAACTACCTATAGGTATGACAATTTTTTCTATGCAGGATACTGCGAACGATCAAAAATAGAAAAATGTTGTATTTTATAGGTAGTACTTAAATTGGCCGGGATAGAGAAGATTTTTTAATAAAAACAACGAAAATTGGCGTAGGTACTAAGTATGCTCGGCGTTGGGATGAGCGTCAAACCTGTCTAGAAACATACATGCTTATTTTTTTAAATTTTTAGGTAGGCAGTCCGTTTTTACAAGCTTTTATTTAACTTGCCCGGTTAGTATGTATGTATGTATGTATGTATGTATGTATGTATGTATGTATGTATGTATGTATGTATATGTGGGTCGAATCTTGCAAGCTGAATTAGAACCACTTCTTGACATCCGATTGAGCTGAAATTTTGCATACACCTTTAGTTCTGGTGACGAAACAATATGCTCAATATTGTAATACTTTCAAAATGGCCGTTGCCACAAGATGGCGGATGATGTATTTTTTTATCAACCCCCTTAATATGGGTACCAAACGATGGCGGATTACATTGTTTCTTTTCAACCCCGTTGATATGGGTATTAAATGAAAGGGCTTGAAGAGTAGAAAACGATAATATTAGTGACGTCACACTAAATTTAATATGGCGGCCGCCCGAAGATGGCGGATTACCTATTCCCGCACAACCTACTTGACATGGGTTGGCTATCAAATGATAGGGTTTGACGAGTACAAAATAGTAAGGTAAGTGATGTAATTGAATAAGGAATTCGTCTTAATCAATGGTGACGTCTCATACTAAATACAAAATATAGCCTCCCTCCTGATATGGAAATCAAATAGTTTCTAAAAAGCACAAAATAAAAGGTAACAAATCCTTTTTAAAAACAAGCTTTTATTTAAGCTATGTAATAAAACGAATAAAATAAAATAAGTCTAGGTTTTCGTAAAGATAATTCAATGCCAAATTGCGTCAAGTTTTTGTAAATGAAAAAGCTTGTCGCGCGAATTGTAAAGAAAATACACATACTTTGGCAAATAGGTACTATCAACCAATCACTGTCCAATAAAATTAATTGGTAGGTATAGTATTTCTAAAGTCACTTGAAACAGCATAAAAAAAACTCTAACTGGCGTCGCAAAAAGAATATAGGACATATAAGCGTCACGCAGTTTTCAAAAATATACCTACATATCCTACTAGCAACGTAATATTTCATTTTTAAGGTTTTTTTAAGGTTGTCGTCAAACACAACGCAAAGGTTAATGCACCATACAATATTGTCAAAAGGTCTCTAAAAAGCCATATCGATTATAAGTATTTACGCAAGTATATCCTAAGATCTGTGCAATTATGGCACGCCTATCCACCCTCTTAATTTTCCGGATTCTTTCTAAAGTTCTCTGTTCACAACAGAAGTGGCGACCGTGACAGGACCTGGGATGGAGACATTATCCGTAGTAAAGAAAAAACGGGAGCAGCTAAGAAATTTGTGATGATACCGAAGAGCTAAAAAATTTTATTGAAGAAGCGAGATTGATTATGAAAGAAGCACAATTCGATTTAAGAGGATGGGTATATAATGGTCCAAAACTATTTGAAGAAGATGCTCAAGAGATGCCTCAAACTGGTAACTTAGTACCAGTACTAGGGCTGCAAGGGAATTTTGAACGTGATACATTATGCTGCGATTTACATAGTCTAAGAGAGGTAGAGGGTATACCTATAACCAAGAGAGGACTTTTATCAGCAGCTCAAAGAGTGTTCGACCCAATTGGTTTTACTTGCGCTGTAACAATCATTCCTAAACTACTTTTACAAGAGACGTGGAAGCTAAAACTAAGCTGGAATAAAGAATTACCAGAAGAAATTGGAACAAAGTTTCGGAAATGGTTAAAACCAATAACACTTCTTGAATGTTATCACATAGCTCGTCCTATCTGCAGAACTAGAAGTTTTGTTGCTGAGTCATCATCTTTCCGTATATTCTGTGATGCCAGTAAAGCAGCATACGCTGTATGTATTTTTATTAGAACGCTGGAAGATAATATGATAAATCACCTGTTACAAGCTGTTACAAGCTAAATCCAGAAGTACTCCAATAAAAGAACTTACATTACCACGCCTAGAATTACTAGCAGCGGTTATGGCTACTCGTTTGTATAGAACAGTGACAAATGTAGAAGAATTTAGTAAGTTGAAAACATACTTTTGGACTGATTCTACTGTAGCCCTTACATGGATAAAAACCGATTCAAAATGGAACGTCTCTGTTAGAAATAGGGCTAAGGAAATCCAGCAATACACAAACATATAAGACTGGCACCATGTACCTTGTGCTATGAATCCTGCAGATTTACCTTCAAGAGGGTGCACACCAAAATATTTGTTATAGAAAGCAAATGGTGGGAAGGACCGACTTGGTTAAGAAAAGACGTCAACGAATGGCCCAAGACAAACGAAACCTACTCAGAAGAACAAGCATTTTGTTTAACAATCACCCTATAGTTAAAAGAATGGTAGAACAATTTCACAAAGTTTGTTCCATTGTCGGAATATATAACTGCTGGTCTTCCTCTCCTTGCTATAAACCTGCATAATGCAAGAAGAAATATTTCCGTTGAGAGTGAACTGACAAGTTCAAAATGAACAGCTCTGTATATGGCGCAGGTAAAAACAACTATCCACACTTTACCTTCAGTCTTCAGGTGTAATGGTCCTGCTAGATCTATCCCAACAACTTCGAATGCAGCTGCATGCATCTCTAATTCTGTCTTTTGGTAATGGAGCAAGAGCAGTGTCTAAGGCCTTCTTCTTGAACCTCTTGTATTTTAAGCAGCTTCTAACTACCTGTTTCACCAGCTGTCTAGCTTTCACAATCCAATATTTTTCCCTTAATAAAACCAACAATGTTTGTACACCACAATGACTATTATTTCTGTGAAATTGTTCTACCATTCTTTTAACTATAGGGTGATTGTTAAACAAAAGCATGGGATACCTGAAATCATGTGGTTCTTCTGAAAAATAATAAAGGATGTTTAGTGGCATATCAGGTAAAGGATATATCAATTGAAAAAAATGCACTCCAGCCGGGACTCGAACCCGGGACTCCCACTGTGGCCGTAGGCACTTAACCAACTAAGCTACCGGAGATACGGGTTCCAACGGCTAGGTGTTATTTATTCCAATTGATATATAGTTAGTAGCGGTGAGATGTAGGAGACTTCTACAGCTACTAGGAGGGGTTAGAGGGTGTGGGGTGTCCATTCATGATTGTTGGTTATGTGAACTTCCTATTTGTTCACAAAATTCGACATATAGCGACCTAATGTAAGTATCGAACGTATGGAAATTCTAACCTACAATGTCAAGCCAAGAAAATGAAACACAGAAAGATTTTTAGTACCTGCAATTATAAATAATAAAGGATGTTTAGTGGCATATCAGATAAAGGATATCAATTGAAAAAAATGCACTCCAGCCGGGAATTGATATCCTTTACCTGATATGCTACTAAACATCCTTTATTATTTATAATTACAGGTACTAAAAATCTTTCTGTGTCTTCTGAAAAAATCAATTTCGTTTTCATTCTTATCAGTCCATCTTTATCTTTAAATAATTGAAAATCTTTAATCTTCTCGAAATAACCTTCATGAAAACCATACCTACCTACTTTTATGAACATTATCATTTAATTTTTTTTTTATTTTAGTCGTTTTAGTACCTACATGACTTAAAAGCTTGTTTTTAAAAAGGTTTTTTTTTTACCTTTTTTTCCCTCTCTTCGCCAATAAGTGGAGTCGCGGCCGACAAGCCGCAGCCGGCGGGCCCGGCTTGTAAGTATTTCCGGATATTTTGGCGTTCGGCGCGCCCCCTCGGCTGAGCCGTGTCGGGTATCGCTGGAAGCGGGAAGCGCCAAATGCGCGCAGCCGGCGCTCCTCTCTGAAATCTCCGCTCGTAAATCCACGTCCGCCGATAAACACGCGCCCGAATCTAAATAAACCGCCGGGCGTCGCGTCGCGGCGCCCGACCGCCCATTGTTTTTTACCGACGAAAAAATAGTGCATGGATGTCAAAGGAGGTACACTGGCAGGGCCGTATCTATCGAAAATTTGGGGGGGCGGTTTAGGATCGCCTCAAGCTTTTGTGAGGCTGGGGATGACAGTGCGGGGTGCCGGCAAGGAATTATTTATCCACTAAGAACAAATTTTTGAAAATTGATACGCCACTAGAATAGTATATTTTTGCATGTCACTTTTTAAAAAAGTAGGCCGGGGCGATGGGTTTAGATCACTTCAGTGACGTATATGGAAATTAATTCCGGGTGGGGAGGGATCATTTTTGTAAATTTCTTTCAAACAAGTGCATTTAAAACAATTCTGTAAAATGCGCCGCAGGCGAAATTGTTTAAAAATGTTAAGGAAAGTTATTTAAAATTAGTCTTAGGAAATCCCAATATCTTCAGATTTTCAAGCTGCAGTGAATATTTCCTAATTCTGAAATAGTTTCGGCCCCGCCCTTTTAAATACACTATATACTGACTGGATAACCAGCTGTACAAGGGACTCGGAGGCGCGGGGCCAGTCAAAACGCTGGCCGCGTACGCCGCACCGTTCGCACCCGCCTAGAGCCGGCCCTGGAGTTGTTAGACCAGTATCAGTAGTGAAAACACCTTTAAGGCAGTGGCGTAACTACAGGGTGTTCAGAGTGTGCGGTGAACACGAGCCCAGAGCTGCTAGGGGCCCACCGCCATCAAGATTCATGCAGGGCACATAAATTTCGGTTTTTTCGATGCGAGCCGATTGATGGTGCTGCGTAATAACCGACGAATCAAAATCTTTAATCGGTTACATATAGAGGGCGATTGAAATTTGACAACAATAAAAATGCAAGGGTAGTACGGTAGTACAAAAATTTATAATAACTTAAGAGTAAATGTACCTACAGGATGATCCAAACTCGACACCCCAGGCCTACTGCGGGAACACGAAAATTGGAAATAAAATTTCGAACAGGGGTTCTTAAATAGGACATACTATAAGGCCCAATTATGACCGAAAATTTGCTTTTTTGTTGTTTGGGAAAATGGCCGCTGTGACGTCATCAATATTTTCCCCCAGAAACCATTTTTTTTCCCTAAATATTGAAAGTCCTTATCATTCTCAACGACTTTTATAGGAAAAGATGTTCTGTATCTTTTATTGTTCAAAATTTACAATTGATAGTCAGAAATTATTTAAGAGAATGTTAGGTTGTCTTGAGCACCCTTAAATTATTTCAACTGGAATATTAAAATACAATTTTCCTAACAAACTATAGCTAATAGCAAACAAGTCAGTAACAAGCACAATTCAAAAATTTAAAAAATACTCCAGTCGAACAAATTTAATGGTGCACAAGGCACATACTCTTAAATTAATAATTTCTGACTATCGCAATTATTTTCATGTCTAGCTAGACTTCGTAAAACCGATCCTAGTGAAAAAAAAAAAACATGTTTTTCATTCCATTCCATTTAAGAGCCCCTGTTCGAAATTTTATTTTCAGTTTTCGTGTTCTCGCAGTAGGCCTGGGGCGTCGAGTTTGAATTACCCTGTACAGAACGTACATGGTGATTAAACATTTTGACCTATAAAATGGCGTTTTTCGAGCTGTAGTGAGCAATGTGCATTATTTTTAACTGTTGGTCAATACAAAGTTTAAGTTGGATTGTTCTCTATGCACCTACAGGGTGTCCCATGTCCCATTTTCGCTACTTTTGCGAGGTATCTCGGTTATTTTTAGAAATAAGGAGTTGCGGTTTTCGGGACACCATTATACGCTAACTTGTTGAAATGGTAAAAATCGACCGCTATAGATTTTTTCACGTGAATTCAGTGGCGTACACGTTTTTTTTTTTCTAGGAGGTAAGAATTTCAAAATAAAAATATAACTTGCAAAAGTATCGAAAATGGGACATCCTGAAATTTTGAACACGGGCCTACTCTCCCGTAGTTACGCCACTGACTTTAAGGTTTAAAAAATCTACTATTTTTAATTGGTTTTTAATAAAAAAACTGAAACAGGTTTAAGATGAACAAGTTCAACATTAAGACTTTAAAAATATTAAATATTAATTATAATAACAGCTGAATATTCCTTCTCGCATTTATATCTATCCCTTTTCTACTTATTTGATTTCTCATTAATGCGGATATATTCCTACACATTCTTCGCCTGGCCTGACGACACCTTTAGAATTGCCAGTAGGTATGGTAAAAGATTTCTTCGCGCCACTTCCCTAACTGACCTTTCATAAAAATAATAAATAAATCTTCAAATACAAATTAGTACTAACACAGAAAATATATTTTTTCTGTGGTACTAATCTATTCATAAAATATACTCTGGGAATCCCCTATTCTCCTAATCCATGGCGCACGCAGCCATATGCACCACCGTTCACCGTTCACCGTTTACTGTTGTCCAGTGTTGCCAGTTATGTTTTATTTTATTTGAAAGCATATTCTGATGATAAAACTCGGTACCTACTGTATTGATCCAAAAATTATGTTTTGTTGGCAGTTTTCGGGCGGGTTTCCATGCTGTACTGGAAAACCAGTTTAATAAATTATTACATTCGCTGATGCTCGGGGAGCTCGTTCCAGTGGTGGTGCAAAAGCATATTATATAATAGTGGTATTTCGGGGGGGGGGGGAGTTGAGCCCTCAAAACTCCCCCTCAGATACGGCCCTGTGCACTGGGGTTCAGAAAATCGCAGCTATAATAGATGCGTCCACTGATATCCAATAAGCGCTTTTCGCGTAATCGTATATATTTTCTATTAATAAAAAATAAATACACAATACACATCCCGTAACTTAAAAAACGACTATTATTTTTGAATAAAGAAACAATCAATTTTTTATTGACTTAACTTTTTACATTACTAGACATTAAATATATCGCGAAATTTGTAACCAATGAGAATAGCATCTAAGTACGATTTACCGCGATTTTTCGATCTGCGTACGAGCATTGAGTAAAGGAATAATTATTCCTTTACTCAATGGTTGAAGTTAGGTAATTTGTATTTTGTATTAGGTATTCAAAAGAATAAAGAACACATTCAGTACCTACTTTCATGTATACTAGAGCCATAGAAGAATCTACTGTCGTCGTAGGTTCTTCTATGGTAGAGCCCGATTTTTCATTAAGGTACACACATTTTTTTATTGGCCAAAAAAAGTTGTAACAATATTTAAATATTCCGCCACATTTTGGATCAATTAAAGTACGTCCCGCGATTTGCCCAGTTGTCACAATTATTCTGATCGGCGTTTCCAATATTAAAGTCAGCTGTTAATCATCCATTCAAAATTTTATTAAATTAAATTAAATAAAATTTTTTTGATAATTCAAAAACGCCGGACACAGGAACAGTATATAGCAAGACGTTGACAACAACGCAAAAATTCAAGCAATCAGCTTATTAGGGACATGATGTCACACCCCTAGAAAATTTTGACGTTTACTGATATATTATTAAAGACTGCTCACGGCTGTCACGTCTAACACATTTTTGGCTCACCATCAGAGCCATCTATTTTCCAGGACATAAATCTATAGCCGTGAGAAGTCTTTATAAATACGTCAGTCAACGATTTTGATCTTAATATTTAATTTTAGCGCCTTTCCCAGTCGCAAAAAGTTTGGCGTTTATTTTCAATATAATTAATGTTGCATTTATAAAAAAAATAGCGTGAAAAGGCCCATTATAAATGTCTCTTTTCTCTTGTATTACTTACTTTTGCTTACTTCTCAGAAATAAATACCTAACTAAAATCCGTATTCCGTCCGCGCCTGTAGAAAAAAATTTAATTCCATTAATAAAATTAAATAATAAAAAAAAATCCAATAAACCTTGCAACAATTTTTAATTCCTGATCAACAATTGCAATAATCAAAACAATTCCACCATCTCAAAATTTAAAAACAAATAATACAATTTTTTAATACATCAAGTTCATATAATATGAACTTTTCTCTTTATTTT
This sequence comes from Pseudeuparius sepicola, assembly GCA_963920635.1. Taxonomy (NCBI): domain Eukaryota; kingdom Metazoa; phylum Arthropoda; class Insecta; order Coleoptera; family Anthribidae; genus Pseudeuparius; species Pseudeuparius sepicola. The sequence continues at coordinate 12,398,848 of OY987302.1, read as the reverse complement.
TACGAGTTATGTTATCGACAATGCGCGTATTCTTTTAGGCGAGAATTAAGAAGGGAGCCTAAATATTACATTTTGGAAAAAATCTTCTGACACTCGTATAAAATGAAGGATCGTCTTTATTTTATAAAATTTTCCCCAAAAGTTTTTCTATAAAACGTTTAAAAGAATAATTTTTTAAAGCTTTTTTTTTTCAAATTGTAGCAAACCAGTGCATTATTGAGGAATGTTTTATAACTAACTTTAAGAAAAGTCGCTTCCCAAATACACACATAGAGTGTGCGTACTTTAAAGTGTATACAAATTTTGGGAGATATTTTCAGAAACTTTTTTTTGTTCGAAAGGTCCTCCAAAAACCCCTTCTTTTGATGCTATTACTTTTGTCAAAATGCAAATCCAGGGACGGCTACGATTTTTTTTATATCCCCGATTTTTACGAAAACGATTTAGCGATTTTTTTATTTAAAATCTGACACCACGCAGCGCGTTAATCAGGATATTCATAAGAAATGCATATCTGTTTACACGCAATAAAAATAAAAAGGCCTCCAAATCAAATTTATAAAATACAAAAATCAAACAAAATAAGGTGATTTAACGCAACTTACCTTTATACTACAGTTGCACCCTGAAAGTGGGCTTTGAAATTTCGAAAAAAAAAACAATATCTGTTATTTTTGAACTTGGAAAAACTAAATTTGGTACACGTTGTGGGTGTTCAAGGGCATCGATAGACAGAAAACATAGTTCAATTGTACCATTTTAATGGGTTGATACAGAGGGATGCACCCTAAAAATGGAACACAACTTTTTTGCCCGTTGGCGGATTTACAAAATTGTTACTTTGTGTTATGAAGAATTTAATTCGAAAACTTTTTTACTTCTGTTATTATTCGAAAAACTTTATCGTTTTCGTCGAAAACGCGAATAACTGAAAACACGTATTGCAGATGTGATTATACAGGGTGTTAGTAAATAGGTGCTACAAACTTTAAGGGGTGATTCTACATGAAAAAATAATGACAGTTTGCTATATAAACGTAGGTCCGCAAATGCTTCGTTTCCGATATACAGGGAGTCAAAGTTAAAAAAAAGATAATTTATTTATTGTTATAGCTATGCACACCTAACTAAAAATGTTTTATTCGAGATATTTTTATTTTCATTTGTTGTTTTGATTTATTGTTGTATAGGATAGGTTTTTGATATTGTTATAATAGAAATTAAAAATACGCGTTATGTTGTTTTATTTTTTTGCATAAAAATGGCGGCCCCTGTGAAAAACGGTAAGAGAGCTTTTTTGTCACTAATTAAGCGAGGATTTTAAAAATAATTTTTATTTTAAATTATCTCAGTGGCGTATCATTTATTTTCTTAAAAATATCGAGGCCATTACTGATTAACATAAAATTTTTAATCGGGTGTCAAAGAATGCGCTTTCTAGTCCTCTCAAAACCCACCAAATTTCATTTGAATATCTTAATCCGTTTCAGCGCAATAAATAAATTATCATTTTTTTTTAACTTTGACTCCCTGTATATCGGAAACGAAGCAATTGCGGACCTACATTTATATAGCAAACTGTCATTATTTTTTCATGTAGAATCACCCCTTAAAGTTTGCCGCACTTATTTACTAACACCCTGTATAAAATCTTTGAAAATTCAAAAGTTGGCTATAATGACATTAAACGTCAAACTTGAATAACAACCATTTAATAGAAAAATAATCCAAATAAATGGATTGGAAGAGGAAATTATTGCCCAAAGAAAGAAGTCACAATTGTTGAGATCTGGTGACCGTGGCGGCCAAACTTGTGGGCAATTATTTCCTCTTCCAATTTATTTATTTAGATTCTTTTTCCATTAAATGATTGTTACTCAAGTTTAATGTTTAATGTCATAGCCAACTTTTGAATTTTCAAAGATTTTATATATCACATCTGCAATACGTGTTTTCAGTTATTCGCGTTTTTGGCGAAAGCGATAAAGTTATTCGAAAAGTAAAAAAAGTTTTAGATTAAAATTCTTCATAACACAAATTAACAATTTTGCAAGTCCGCCAACGGACAAAAAAGTTCTGTAACATTTTTAGGGTGCATCACTCTGCATGAACCCCTTAAAATGGTACAATTAAACTATGTTTTCTGTTGATTGATGTCCTTGGTACACCCACAACGTGTACCAAATTTGGTTTTTCCAAGTTCAAAAATAACTGAGATATTGATTTTTTTCGAAATTTCAAAGCCCCAAATTTTCAAGGCCTCTAACTTGTCAGGGGTGAAACTTAGTATAGAGTTACCTAAGTTGCGTTGAATTACCTTATTTTGGGCTCCCCTGTATGCTCCTGCTCTGTGTCGGTTCTTATACGGAACACCCTGTATTTTTCGTGTACCCACAATAAAGCGAATGAGAGCAGCTGTATGCAGCGTGTCGTGTGCGGCAGTGACGTGTTACTCGCCCTAGCAGTTTTATAGCCGTGCCAAATTGGCTGTTTCTTTTTTGCACTTGTTTCGGTAAGAATTTTATTTAAAGCAAAATATTGTAAACTTTTAGGTACCTACCATTTTTCTGGAATTTGCCTGCACCTTCATGTATACCACCTAAGGACCTAAATATAAAAAAGGTCTGCCAAAATGTCTCGTGGTGAAAGCTACAAATTGAGGCAAATCACGAGACAATAAATTGCAAGGTCTGAGCCGAGTTGCTTCCAGTGAAAGTTGCGGTTTGTTAGAAACGTGATACCAGGGTAGTCCGGGTGCATCCGTCATGTTGACATTTTTATTGTGGGCACGTTTGTTTTCTTTTTACAAGGAAGAGATTAGCAGGCGTTGGCATCAATTATTATAATAATTTAGGTAGGAGAATATATGAGTTGTTTCGGATTTATGGGCTTCAGGCACATGTGAAAAACTGATATGCCTACCTACCTGCTTAAAATAAAAAATTGCATTTTAGCATTAAGTAAAGGAATAACCTTCACTCAATGATTTTAGGCATATTTTCTCTATGTTTGATTTTCAGCATTTTTATTAAGTATTAACTAAAACGTTTGTTCCATCATAATATTTAATACATATATACTATTAGAATACAGTCTTTGTTAAAATGAAAGCAAATTCGGTTTGGTGCATTCTTCACGCTTTAGTTTTCAAATAAAAAAATATTTTTTACTTATTATTTGTGCACTAATTGTGTTGTTACACGTGTTCTAGAATTTCATCAAAATATATATTTCGAACTTAGGACAGTAATATACCATATATACCCCGAAAGGGCTTAATTTTGAGGACGAAACGTTTTATTTATAATTCGACCTACCAACTTTGGAGGTCTTTTTGAACCTTAAATGAGGAATTCTAGAAAACGACTGGACGAGACAACTACATTTGTAACACTTTAAAAAAAAAATGCTGGTCAGCCATTTACTAAATTTTTATCTAAAAGTAGCCATTTTAGCTATTTTTCAAAAAAGTTCCCTGGCTAACATTTATTAATTCACAATTTTTACTAGATTTTCGGTTTCTACGGGCCAAACTGCGTCGGATAGGTTCATCTTGAAAGGTTTATTAACTTGAAAAGGTATTTTTAAAATAAATAATACAATGGCACTATTTAGCGGCTAAATTCACTATATATTTTTGAAAAATCTAGCATCTACAGCATTAAAAAAATAGCTGATCAGACATTTAAATTCCACATTAATTACCAAAGGTCGAAATATATAGGGTGCTTCTAAATTCAATTTAGAAACACCCTGTATATGCAGGGCGTGTTTCGGTTTGTTTAGGACAAACTTAGGTCCTAAAGTTCTTGAGAGTTTTTGAGACACAGGCTCTTGAACTGAAATTTGGCACTGCAGTGTTTTTGGAGATGGAGAATAAGCTGAAAATGTCAATTTCTACCGTATCTCACAGAGGGCGCCACTTGCGCTATTTTTGGATGGTGCTTTTACTCGTAACTTTTTTGATGTCATCTTGCAGATCCATCATTTTAGTGCATCTTTTTATTCTGCAACAAAAATATACTCTTGTTTCATAACGATAAAATCAAGCGTTTGCGTTGAAATTGACGAAACGTGAACCAAAACACCTGTTAACTCCAACATTAGAACATACAATTTTCACCTACCGATTTCAAAGGTTACAGATCACTATTTAATATAAGAAAAAAATCCCTATAAACAATGAACCAAAAATTATTCGCTTTCAAAATGGAAAGGATTGAATTTGACAAAATTTTGACACCCTATTTCAAGAAAGCCATAGTGATATTTTGACCAATGTCATTTCTCATTTTGATTGTACAATTGATAGCATTTGAAAACGGTAGTTTACAAAATTTAAGATATCTAAAGCAAACCATTTTTTAGATACTGGAAAAGTTTTTAATTTCCCATCTAAAGAGCTGTAGATTACTAGGGGCATATTTCCAAAATATAGCATATTACTCGAGAGATTTGCAGGAAATCTGGTAACTGGTAACTGGGGTTTTTGGTACAAGTGTGTAATTTTTTCTGACGCAAACGTGTTTTCCTCTGAAGTTTTTATGCGAAAAGGTGTATGTATACTTTTTGTTATTTGGAAAGGAAAAATATAAAATAAAATTTAAATTTCGATACCCTGTATGTTTTAGGTAAGTACCTACGCGTTTTTGACCCCACCTTTACATGAACTATTCGTCTTATTCTTCCATGTTCTTTTAGCTCTAGAAACCTGTACACTGTTTTTTGAAACACCCCGTATATGGTTCTAAATGTCAATTTAATGCCGACAAAGGGCTTATCGCCAATCACAATACACATCATTATGCACTTGATGCCTCTTGGTTAACTAAAGAGTCCTTCACTATGATTACGAAATGGTGCATAATGGAACATGGAATGGAACACTCATTTTTTCAGAAATACATAGATATCTACTATCACGATACGAACTTAATAAATTTTAATACAATAGTTATACATATATATTTAGGTACGTATAGGTATGTATGTACAGGGTGTCCCATTTTGGGTGTTTTTGGGTGTTTTTCTCAAAAATCTCGGTTATTATTAAAGCTAGAAGGTTGCAGTTTTCACGTCACTGTACTACTTTTTTGAGAGGAATTTGGTAGACCAATCAGATTTTAGATAAGTTTTATAGTTTCCGCGCATTGGCGCAGAACTGAAATTTTCGATTTTTTGGAAACCTCTCTCCTGGCTACAACTTATATATATCGACAAATTTAATCAACTATTTTTATAGATTTTTTAATAATTAGTTTTTTGGTAGCGTTAATAGTTTTTAGATATGAACTATGGTTTCCATTTAAAAAAAAAATAACTTTGGTTCATATCTCAAAAACTATTAACGCTACCAAAAAACTAATTATTCCATTCGATTCTACGCCAAAAAATCTATAAAAATAGTTGATTAAATTTGTCGACATATATAAATTGTAGCCAGGAGAGAGGTTTCCAAAAAATCGAAAATTTCAGTCCTGCGCCAATGCGCGGAAACTATTAAACTTATCTAAAATCTGATTGGTCCACCAAATTCCTTTCAAAAAAGTAGTACAGTGACGTGAAAACCGCAACCCTCTGGCTTTAATAACAACCGAGATTTTTGAGAAAAACACCCAAAAACACCCAAAATGGGACACCCTGTACCTATGTGTAGAAAGATTGATCTCATCTCACTATGTTTGCAAGACATAATTATTGGATTAAAAACAATTTGGTATTTTTTATTTGTTATAAATCTATAAACAACTATATTAATATGACACCACAAATAGTTGGGGGAAGGCAATAATTACATCTGCCTTCCATTTTAACTTCTCATGACAACTTTTCTACCTTCTACATACTCAATAAACTGCTTGCTACTGAGTCTGATGTATTTTCCTTAGTCAATGCCATATTATTGTTTACCTACTTAACATTTATAGCCCTCAATTTCCCTTTTTTTTTCGATTATACGTTTTCTCGACTTACCTATACCCCGATTACTGTAAGAAGTCCCGATTTTGTCAGATGACATTCTCCACAAAATCCCTAGGAACTTTCTGTTAACCATGGGTATAGCATTGGTATACTTGTCTCAACCAGTTAATGACGTCACTCATTGATTTCTGATGTGAAAAGTTACCCAAGTGATACGAAAAAAAGTACATAATAAAATAAAAACTCTATTGCAATCACGCTTATGCCGCTACAAATAAAAATAACTATGACTACAACTCATTTTAATAATAATTTCAAACGTCATGGAAACCCTTTCATTTTGGTATTTTGGTATAATCAGCTAGTCGCAACTGCGTCTATGGTGCGTACTCAGGCAAATTTTATTTCGGTGTTGTGAAAGTGACAGTGAAGGTTTTCCGGATCGTTCAAAAGGGTTCAAACTTTGGGCAGTGAAAATATTCGCGGATTTTGTACGTTTCGTGAGTTTTACTGTTATCTGTGTTGTTCTTGTTCATGTTATTAGTAGTTATTTATTGTGCAAATGAGCTCGTTACTGACCTGGACTTTATGACTCGGTTGTTGCATTAATGCCAACTTAGGATGGCGAAATTACCAATTGACAGTCCCAGTAAGGACTTCTTAAAATAATTTGACTACATCATAGCAATCCCCTAAACAATTTTCTAAATAATTTTCATTTCGTCTTTCCCGAAAGGCCTAGATGAGTAGCCTACCGAGTTACAACGTGCAGATAACGATAACGTCCTTCGATAAGGGTAAAAACTTACAGTCTCAGCTCCACAAACACAGCTTCTTTAATATCAACTGTACAGGGTGTCTCAAACTCGATGCCCCAGGGTCGCTATTGGCTAATAAAAAACGCAAATGAAAATTTCACTTGGGGGTTTTAAATGAGACTACTTGGGATTACTTTTGAGCCCACAATTTTATTTTTGGAACTTTTGAAAATGCCTGTAATGACGTCACGAAATATATTTTTCCCAGAAACATAACTGTTTCTTTTTCTATTGTGAAAGAGCGTGTTTTTCTGATAAACTTTCATTAAGAAACTTTTTTCATGCCTCTCTTCGTTTAAAAGATACAAGCAGAAATATGCAAAAACACATATATTATATATATCGGAAAAATCAAGTTAGCCGTGATTTAATTTGGTCTCCATGGAAAATATTAGGATATTTAAAGACTTACGAACTACCTACTTGTTATAAAAATATAATACTATGAAATATAGCGGTAATATTTTAAATTTTATAAATAAAAAAACAAAGAAAAACATTGCAAGTAACTATTAATAATAAATGAATAAATAACAATTTTAACTATAAATTATTTTCTATGTGCCCCCCATCTTCTAAGAAACACATTTCATATCGTCGCCGAACTTCTCTTTGGGTGGCTTTTCTTAAAATTTCCTGGGAAATGTCTTGGCACGCAATTATAATTTTTTCCTTCAAATGGTCAATATTTTGTGAAGGGGTCTTATATACATTATTTTTGAGAAGTCCCCATAAACAAAAATCTAAAGGGGTCACGTCTGGAGATTTCCCTGGCCATTTTATTGGCATCTATCCTCATATATTTCGTCTAAATAATCGCGGACAATACGTGCTGCGTGAGGTGGAGCTCCATCATGTTGAAACCACATTGATCGCCTTAATTGAAGAGGCACATCTTCAAGAAGAATTGAAAGTTCATCTCGAAGAAAACTCAGATATCTTTCGCTATTTAAAATTCCTTCATAAAAATAAGGTCCAATTAGATGGCGACCAATGATGCCACACCAGACATTTATACCAAAATGACCTTGATTCCTTATAGGATTGGTAAAATGAGGGTTTTCTGTTGACCAATAATGTTCATTTCTTCTGTTTGGCATACCATTGCTCACAAAATGGCTTTCGTCTGTCCAAAGAATGTGATTTAAAATGTGCCTGTCAACAATTTCTGGTATTGTTATAATTTGGGAAATAAAATTTACTCGCTTCTCTCTATTCAGTTCCCCTAATTGTTCTAAATAGTGTAACTTGTAGGCGTGATATTTATTGCTCTTCATAATTCTTTGAACTGAGGACTTATCAAAATGTAATTCCCTGGGGGATTGGGATTGTCTTCAAAATATTGCAATACCTGGGCTGTTGCATCATCACTGCGAGTTCTTTTTCGAATTGGTTTATCTTTTCAATTACAAAATGCACTTTGATTTTCGCGAAGAGTTTTTTCCAGTCTTATAAATTTTTTGTGATCAGGAATTCGGCGGTCTGGATATCTTTCTTGATAAATTCGCACGGCTTTTCTGGCATTTTTTTGGGCTTCCCGTAAATTAAAATCATATCAACTTTTTCATCATGTGTAGTCATTTTGATTGAAATAAACGATTAAAAATGAATAATAACCAAGACTAAATATTTTAAAATTGACAAGTTATTTCACAAACTGCTTTAGTATAGTCAAACTGTCTGTTGTTTTTCATGGAGACCAAATTAAATCACGGCTAACTTGATTTTTTCCGATATATTTAATATGCGTATTTTTGCATATTTCTGCTTGTATCTTTTAAACGAAGAGAGACATGAAAAAAGTTTCTTAATGAAAGTTTATCAGAAAAACACGCTCTTTCACAATAGAAAAAGAAACAGGTATGTTTCTGGGAAAAATATATTTCGTGACGTCATTACAGGCATTTTCAAAAGTTCCAAAAATAAAATTTTGGGCTCAAAAGTAATCCCAAGTAGTCTCATTTGAAACCCCCAAGTGAAATTTTGATTTGCGTTTTTTATTAGCCAATAGCGACCCTGGGGCATCGAGTTTGAGACACCCTGTACATTATGTTTCAACCCTCCCGGGTCATCTTCAGCAGTGTAACATTACAGATAGTTTAAAGCTTTCTAGACGTGGTCAAATATGTGTGCGAATGTGGAAAATTAATATAAGTAAAAATTATGTCAAAAGCCTTAGTCAAAATATTAAACAACGTATAGGTAAAATTGTATAGAGGAATCCTGAGGACACTAGGTATGTACGTAGTCGCAGTTAAAAATAAGGCGGAATTAGAGACCATTTGGGAACTTTATAACGGGATTTCTTAGGGGTTCTGAGGAACCACAAATTCATATTCAATTTTTGCGAGGAGGGCACGTCCAGTTACCATTACGATTAAACACCCAATCCATGATTAAACCACGATTAAACACCCAATCCATGATTAAACCACGATTAAAGACCCAATCCATGATTGGGTATTTAATCGTAATGGTGACTTGACGTCTCCTCCTCGCAAAAATTTAATATGAATTTTTGGTTCTTCGGAACCCCTATAAGAAATCCCGTTATAAAGTTCCCAAATGGTCCCTAATTACGCCTTATTTTTATTATTGCGACTATACGTACCTAGTATATATCCTCAGGATTCCTCTATACAATTTTACATATACTTACGTTGTTTAAGGCTCAATGTACAGTACGTGCGTGGTGATTCAATATTTTGACCCATAAAATGGCTTTTTTCGATCTGTAGAGAGCAATACGCATAATTTTAAACTGTTGGTCAATACAAATTTTAATCTAAGTTATTAATCACATTTTGAGACAAAAATTATTTAAAAAGATTGATCACAATGGCCGTTATTAGCATTTGCGCAATAAGCCTAATAACTGCCATTGTGATAAATATTTATAAATAATTTTTGTGACAATAAGGATGTAAGATTAGCGAGTGTAAATGTAATAATTACAAGAAAAGGTGATAATGGGCAAACACTCAAAGTTAACAAAAAGAAAAAAACTAGTAACCGCATACACGTGTTTCATGCTATTTGGCAATCATCAGTACGGTGTAACATTACCCAAATCAAAAGATAGGCATGATTTGCCAAATAGCATGAAACACGTGTATGCGGTTACTAGTTTTTTCTTTTTGTTAACTTTGAGTGTTTGCCCATTATCACCTTTTCTTGTAATTATTACATTTACACTCGCTAATCTTACATCCTTATTGTCATTGTATCTTGGGTTATGAAGATTTCCAGGCAGGTCGCTTTAGCAGCCTCCGTGGCGATGTTAGTACAAGCTTCAAAATAGGAGATGTGCTGACTGAAGCTGCAAATGTGCTGTTGGCTCCTGCCTGGACTTCATTTGTTGCTTCCCAAATCATGCCTACCTTTTAATTTGGTTAATGTTACACCGTACTGATGATTGCCAAATAGCATGAAACACGTGTATGCGGTTACTAGTTTTTTCTTTTTGTTAACTTTGAGTGTTTGCCCATTATCACCTTTTCTTGTAATAATTTTTGTCTCAAAATGTGAGTAATTACTTAGATTAAAATTTGTATTGACCAAAACTTTAAAATTATGCGTGTTGTTCGCTACAGATCGAAAAAAGCCATTTTATGGATCAAAATGCTGAATCAGCACGTACGTGCTGTAGGTACATTGAGTCTTAAGGTTTTGACTAAGCCTTTTGACATAATTTTTCCACATTCGCACACGCACACATTATTTGACCACATCTAGAAAGCTTTAAATTTTCTGCAATGTTACACTGCCGAAGATGACCCCCCCAGGAGGATTGAAACATATGTACAGTTGATATTAAAGAAGCTGTGTTTTGTGGAGCTGAGACTGTAAGTTTTTACCCTTGTAAAGGGTATCGTTCAAGATATGGACTATTTCCTCAAGTGATAACGTCCTTTCTTCCCCGCAGACCTGGCCGTTCAGCTTCCAGCGGTCGGAGGCGGCGCCCCTCGACGACGGCGGCGGCGGGGAGGCGCACCAGGGGGCGCAGCACCAGCACCACCCGCCGTGGGAGGACGCCCAGCCGCCACACATCGGCAGGGACCACGAGGTGTCCTATTACTACTGATTTATCCGGTGCGGATAGACCGGCTTTCGACCCAGATTTACGGCCGCCGGAATGAGGATGTCCCCACAAATGATGTGTGACTGTGTGCGAAAAGGGATTATTTGTGTAAAAGGGGGGGGGGGCATTTTTGTTTAGAAATTTAGATAAAATAAAATATGTAAAATTAGGTAGGTATAATGATAAAATTTAAAGTATTTAATAACAAACGTGAACTGTCAGGTACCGAGGTGGATTGGTCGAGGAACTGTCCGGTAACTCGCATATAGTTGGTTTTGTCCTATAAATAAAAGAAAATAAGTGTGAGTGTCAATTCTGATGATTTTGCCTAACATAGCTTATTTGTCTTATTAAATAATTCAACGAACTAATCCAATACAAGGCGATACAACACGCCACAAATCATACAGTTATAGTACTAGGGAGTGCAATTGATCGCGAGGGGATTAGACACGCGACGCGATCACCCTACCTACTATCCACAGGCGCAAGGGGATTAAACTCGCGGTGCGCCTCACAATCAACTAGTACTGAGGAGTGCAATGAATATGAAGGGATTTAACACGCGACATATTCCATCCAGTTACTAGCACTTTGACCCGAAAGTCCAAAGCTGAGTGGTGCAGTAGACAAAAGGGATTAAACGCGCAATTGTCCTCTTCAGCTATTAACAACTATGTTCGTACGAGTTATTATCATCAACTTACATTATTTATTCTCAACTCATTAATAATTAAATCGTCAAATATTACATAAACCCGATAATTCAAGAGATATAGGCAAGATAATCAAGAAAAGACACTCAGTGATCAAGCTCACCTGGATTACAAGATTTTAACAACACAAATTTAGTTCTGCATTTCCAACCACTGGAATACCACTTTCTTTCACCGACGTTGATACAATTATGCGTCTTATAATTTTTACGAAACCCAACAGTGCCTAGTGTTTATAATAAGTATAACAGTTCGTGCCTCTTGTAGGGAATTCTGTATCGATAACGCCGAATTAACATAAACTATCGACGGTCGGTTCTACCTACGCCTCCGCTTATAATATTTTCTTTCGGTCTCGATTTGGCTTAGAATAATTAAATAAAATATACAGGGACTTACATTTGTGATTATGGTTAGATTATATTTATTATCCGGGTTTATTAAGGGGGCATTATCACACATAGTGCCAACCCAAGTGTGTTTTTGGAGTTTGTTTTTAAAATTATTAGGTTTTTCAAGAAACTAATGCTCAACTCAAATACTACAATATATTGGGCATATTTGGACAAAAAATCAGCCAAATCTGATGTCTCGTTTCCGAAAACAATATACCTGAAATGTGATTTCTTCTTCTTCTCTAATATAAAATTACCAGAACCTTTAGGTATATTGTTTTTCCAAACGAGACATCAGATTTGGCTGATTTTTTATCCAAATATGTGCAATATAATGCAGTATTCGAGTTGATCATTGATTTTTTGAATAGCATAACGATTTTCAAAATAGACACAAAAAACTCACTTGGGTTGGTAGTATTTAATGTCATGTGTGTTTATGCCACCTTACAGGGTTATTCACTGAGAATTGACCCCCCACCTAACTTTTTTGTTTTTCAAGATAAAAGGGTGATTCAAGAAACAAAATCAATGGTTCGGCGAATACTTTTTTATGCCATGACCGTTTAGGGTACAGGGTGTTCCAAAAAAGTAGGACCATGGCAACTTATTTCTTTTAAATGGAACACCCTGTATATTATTGGATTTTTGAAATGTGCTCATCAAGACAATCAAAATGATATAAACTATGTGGCATTATCTTTTTCCGTTTTTAAAAAATTCCGTAATAACGAAAAATATTTGTTTTAAACAAGAGAGTAATATAGTGAAACTCCAAAATGTTTAGGACCTTTTACAATTTTCCTGAAATTCTTTATTTCGAGAATATAATCAGTAAAATTTGAAAAGGCTCCTAAACATTTTGGAGTTTCACTATATTACTCTCTTGTTTAAAACAAATGTTTTTCGTTACATTGATCGTCTATCTTTATCACGAGATCCACAAATTCGAGTTAAATAAATTAAGTATAAAATTTGAATACGGAATTTTTTAAAAACGGAAAAAGATAATGCCACAAAGTTTATATCATTTTGATTGTCTTGATGAGCAGATTTCAAAAATCCAATAATATACAGGGTGTTCCATTTAAAAGAAATAAGTTGCCATGGTCCTACTTTTTTGGAACACCCTGTACACTAAACGGTCATGGCATAAAAAAGTATTCGCCGAACCATTGATTTTGTTTTTGAATCACCCTTTTATCTTAAAAAACAAAAAAGTTAGGTGATGAGGGGTCAATTTTCAGTGAATAACCCTGTACTTTGTCATCGCACGAGAATTGAACCCTTAATTGTTTTATTTTTCGCCGAAATACGAATAGGTACCTCAAAGTTGTAGATTAGATACCGCAAATTCTAGGCACAAAACCGTTACAAACTAATCTTATATTATTTTTTAATTGGAACACCCATATACAGGGTGTCCAACTTTAAAACTGTACAAATCCGTAAAATCTTCACTTTTGGAGATAATCTCCTAAACTTTTTTTTGTCTGAAAGGCTTTCAAAAACCGCTCCTTTTGACCTTCCTGCCATTTTCAAAATGGAAATCGGCTGCGATTTTTTATATCCCTGATTTTCAGGAAAACCATTTAGCGATTTTTTTATTTAAAATCTGACCACACAGCGTTAATCAGAACACCCCAAAACCCCCATATAACAAATTTGAACAAAAAGTATACAGGGAGTTCCATTTGTAGGATGTTAAAGTTGAGCAAAATAGGAATTTTAAAGACATCTGGCGAGTCAAGTGTGCCATGGAATCCCTTCAACACAGTTGCATGGTCAACAGGACAACTCAAAATGTTGGTGTGAAAAGATTTACTACAAAAATATACAGGGTATTTTTCTCTGAGCCATCTCAAAATTATGAATTTTTATTAAACTTTATACTGGTCAGGAGTGTTCTGGAATCATTGAAAAAATATTAATAAACGCAAAAGTAATTCATTTCTTTACAAAATGCCAACCATGAAATCAAAACAATTTAAATTATTGGACCTTTATCTCGACAAAGACACAGTGTCTAAGATGATACATTTTCTGTGCATTTCCTGTTGTGGCACTCCAGCCACATTAAGTGATATGGACTTACTGACTGGCAGGCTTCTGTATTTTTTAGATTTAGTTCGTTTATAGTATGTGGAGCGGTTTTGATATACTCGATTTTTGACCCATATAAAGTTCAAAAAATTCAGTAATTTGAGATGGCACAGATAAGAACACTCTGTATATTTTGTATTGGACCTTTGCACACCAATACCTTTTGTGGTCGTGTTGACCATTCAACTGTTTTGAGGGGATTCTATGGCACACTTGTGTTGGCAGATGCCTTTAAAATTACTATTTTGCTGAACTTTGACACCCTGCAGAATGGAACTCACTGTATATTTTTTATTTAAATTTGGTATACAGGGTGTTCGAAAAATAGACGGAGATATTTTAGAGGGTGATTCCCTGTTAAGAAATATGAAAAAAAGTTTCTATAAACATGGGTCCGGAAATGCAGAGTTTTCAAGATACAGGATGTTAAATAAAAAAAATAAAACATGAAATTATTAATGTCTTAAAAATTATTTACTCGATTCTGTTGAAATTTGGCAATGTTATTTGTTGTATTAAGAGGCTAATTTCGCCCTAACTAGATTAAATTTATTAAGTCCAGTGGCGTCCCGGGGGGCACCTTAGCGAATATTATTATCAAAAAAATGTACGCCACTACCTTTTTTTGTAACTTTAATATTTTTTGTTTGATTAAGCATCTAAAAATACAACTTCTTTCCCTCTTGTATTGTTTTCCTATCTCACTTCGTTTTCGAGAAAAAAAAATAAAAACCGTTTTATTGCATGTCACTGGACAAAATTGGTTGTAGTGTACTTTATGTTATGATATTGGAAAAGTTGCAATAACACTCTTTCCTAGAAATGCTTTTGATTATTTGTTTTCCAAGGCACTTGTGATTTTTTTTGCAAAAATTGATAAACCAATTTTGTCCAGTGACATGCAATATATTTAACATCCTGTATCTTGAAAACTCTGCATTTCCGGACCCATGTTTATAGAAACTTTTTTTCATATTTCTTAACAGGGAATCACCCTCTAAAATATCTCCGTCTATTTTTCGAACACCCTGTATAAGGGTTCTGGGATGTTGTGATTAACGCTGTGGGGTCAGATTTTAAATAAAAAAATCGCTAAATGGTTTTCGTGAAAATCGGGGGTATAAAAAAATCACAGCCGGCCCTGGATTTGCGTTTTGAAAATGGCAAGAAGTTCAAAAGAAACGGTTTTTGAAGGCCTTTCAAACAAAAAAAAGTTTAAGCGATTATCTCCAGAATTGAAGATTTTACGGATTTGTACGGTGTTAAAGTTGGACACCCTGTATGTTTGTATAAAATTTGCTATCACCGTATAAAACATCAATTTTATTCGAAATATTTTTAATAGTTATTGGTGGGTGTAATTATAGCGTGATGACCCTATACATAGTATATTTCAGATATTATTTATTACATCACAGAAGAAGCACGTAATTCTCTGTTATTTCTTTAATTTCTCAATAATTTGCGGTGCTAATGTATTATTATTATTGTGTCACATTAGTTTTAATATAGCTGGAGTGGAATAGTTTCCCAGAAATACTACCGCAATGAATTTTTGACCAAAGTAACCTCAAAAGGGCATTTTAATTAATTTTCGCCTTTGGAAGCAACTATTTCACACTAAACTATTAAAGCTAAAGCACAGAACACAATATTAGTACAAACTAAGAAAAATTTGACGAATTAAACGAATAACAAGACTTTCGGCGTTAGTATTTTTTCTCCAGGGTCAACGGCACATGATGAATTTAAAAATAGAAATAAAAATTTCCAATTTTCGTAACTTTAAAACTCTACTTAAATTCATATAAACTTGATTCAGATGAAAATGATGCGTTTGCCAGATTGTCAATTAAAAAAATTAAAAATTTTCCAAAAAAATCCGTATCAATCTGAGTGTGTACTTGTAACGGTTGAACAAAATTCTGAAAATTCACGTAAAATAAAATTGATTTATTCACCCTTTGTACCTATAATTTTGTTGCTTATGAGCTAGATACTTTTTAAATTACAGGGATATAGTTACTGAAATATTCCTTTTATTCAGAAGTGCTACAAATACCATGTATTACTGTAATTTTCCTTGTTATTAGGTACATGTATAACTTAAACTGAAAAAGTTAGGATTGTATTATCTATTTATATAATATAATTATGCCGACCGCAGAAATATTTCTGTGATGCGGACTTGGACTTATTAAATTTTATGGTTTTATGAAGAGTTTTGACCTGTTAAAAATATAAGTATACAGACCTAATATATAATGTAGCTATATACCTATTTAGGTTTGTGATAATAGGATTTTATTTACTTACATACATACATGTTTAGGTAGGTACGGCTGCAGCCAATTTGAACTTGCAATGTCTTGGGCAATGTCGGCTCTTTGGAAAAGTTATATGCGGGCACAGAATAAATAGCATCACAGAATAAATAGCTTCACAGCTATTTATTCTGTGATGCGGATGCGGGGCGGGAAAGGGCGGTGTTGCCGGATGTCGCTGGATGTCCCTCATATCGGCATAGAGTTCAGATGACGGTGTTGCAAGTTCAAATTGGCGGCGACTTTACCTATTGTAGGTATTTATTAATTATATGGGTGTATTTGTACCTAATATTTAATATAAATTTGATAAATGAATGATAATATTCTATAACTGTTTGCCCGATAGGCAGTAGTGATCAGATTACACATATTGAATTCAAAAGCTTTGAATAAAGAACCCTACCATATTTCTATTTCTCAAACATCAGATTGGCCAGTATAAATAATAAATAGTAAATATCTTCTGCGCGTGTCAGAATATAAATTAATAGTGTGTCCCAAATTCGACCGCGGGATCTCGGTAAATGCGGTAGACAATTTTATGGGCAATCTGATGCCGTTGAGAATCTAGGGCTAACTGCGAACAAAACTGAAATTTTCCATTGATTTTAATTGGGTTTTTCGCCACCAAACTGGTTAAAAGACAACTTTTTCAAGTTGCCTGGAAAATTTATAAATTCTTAACAGTTAATGAACTAAACTTTGAACTTATTGTAACTTAAAAAATATCTTCAACCAATTTGTTTCCTAAGCTTTCGGAGAATAAATCTTCCTCCTTTCTCAAAGATCATGTCACGTCACTTTGACGGCGTAAACAGATCCATTGATTTTAATTGGGTTTTTCGCCACCAAACTGGTTAAAAGACAACTTTTTCAAGTTGCCTGGAAAATTAATAAATTCTTAACAGTAAATGAACTAAACTTTGAACTTGTAACTCAAAAAATATCTTCAACTTTGACGTGACATGATCTTTGAGAAAGGAGGAAGATTTATTCTCGGAAAGCTCAGGAAACAAATTTGTTGCAGATATTTTTTGAGTTACAAGTTGATAGTTTAGTTCATTTGTTCATTTTCTGTTAAGAATATATAATTTTCCAGGCAACTTGAAAAAGTTTTCTTTTAACCAGTTTGGTGGCGAAAAACCCAATTAAAATCAATGGATCTGTTTACGCCAGAAATAAATTTTAGAAAATATGAAATTTTTCATTTTCGTTTTTGTTAAATACCTATATATTTTAGAAACCGGTGGCACAGAATACTATTTGTTCTGTGGCACCACGTTTGATTTTCTTATGGATGCCATTTTTTGTTTTTTTAAACTGACTTTAAAAAAAACTGATATTACGATTTAAAAGGTTTGATATAAAAGTGATAAAGATATTGGAACATTTCGGTTTTCTGGAAACGACTAGAAAACGATCCCACATATGGCTTTGGTTTCTCAACGACATCAGATTGACCATAAAATGGTTGGGGGTAGGTACCTGTATATAGTACGTGGTACCGCGCGTACCTACTTGGGTGCTACGAGGTACCAGGAGACGTTGCCTGCAACGTTGAAGACGCTACCGGATATAAACTATTGCTCATAGAAAAAAGTTGTTAAGAAAATTTCGCGCTGTCGCTATTAACAGAAAAAATATTATTAGATGTGAAAAAAAAATGCAACCCCTTTTTTTTCGATTATTTTCTTATAACTTGTTATACAGTGTGGCCATTTTAGTGTGCAACATATGGGAATTTTTTTATTAATTGCACAACCAAAATACAAGTATTGCCGAAAGTTGGTGCATGTTCGATAATCATATTTAGGTGCCCTTAGAATGGTTGCAAGTTAAACAGCATACAGGGTAAGTCGAAAAATATAAAAATTGCACAAGAGTGAAGTACCCTTATTTCAAAAAATTCAGGAAAAGGTTATTAAGAAAAGTTGTTTAGAATTAAAAGCTATGCCTAAATACCAAAACAAACCCTTCTAAGAAAAAAAAAATTTCGTCGATGAATTTCCACAGGTTCTTATTAAACATTTAAAATACAAATTTTGCACCTTAAATGAGAGTTTTTTAATAGACACATTATCATTACTAATGTTTTACCTTGTTTATAAGAATTTTTGCGAAATTTTAAAGTTGCGTTTAATATCGTTGCAACAAACATCAAGTTTGTGATTCCCTAAAAAACTTAAAATCTAAGTTAATTTTACAAATTGCTTGAATTTGAACAAAGTTATGATAAATTAATTTGATTTTGATTAATTTATGAAAGTGTTCAGGGGGAATATTAAAAATATATATTTTTAGAAAATTATTAATGTTTAAAAAAAAAAATTCTTAGGAGGCCATGTTTTGGTATTTAGGCATAACTTTTAATTGTAAACAACTTTCCTTAATAACATTTTGCTGAATTCTTTGAAATAAGGGTACTTTACTCTTGAACAATTTTTATATTTTTTGACCTACCCTGTATGCTGTTTAACTTGCAACCATTCTAAAGGCACCTAATATGATTATCGAACATGCACCAACTTTTGGCAATATTTGTATTTTGGTTGTGCAATTAATAAAAAAAATTCCCATATGTTGCACACTAAAATGGCCATACTGTATATGCAAAATTCAAGAAAACAAATTTGCAGAGCATCTTGTTTCCTTCAAAAATGGTGCGGACTTTTTGGTAAGATTAAAGATACAGCTGTTATCGGCGAAAAACTATTTTACCCCTAAATTCAAGATTGTGGAAAACCTGTTGATAGTCAAGGTCTATTTTGGTTGATGGTTGAAAACTCGGATTTTATAAGGGCCCTACAACACTTTCAGGCGGCCTGCACAGACCAAGTCAGAGATACGGCTGCCTGACCGGACAGACTTGTGAATCCAACAGAAATTTGCCTGCACAGACCTGTCGGAACTGGAGTGCGTGAACAATCGTCGCAGGCCATCTCTTCAGTTAAACATGGATGGCAATAAAGGAACTCGTATTTTTGGAGGAGTTTATTGAAATTTATCCTTGTTTATGGATAAAGTTAAATCGAAGTAGTACAGTGACAAAAACAAAAAAACAACCGCCTCATGATTAAGCTGATAGAAGAAGTGCAGAGGCCCCAATCAACAACAGCTCGTTGGAATTCGAAAATCGAAAAGAAACTGATCATAATCCTGACAGTTGGCCTGTATCGTGTAGTCGCAAGAGATTGTTTCAGTCCACCTCAGAGACAACATATATTTGTCCTTTATCTCTGGTCCACCTGCACAGACTTGGTCTGTGCAGGCCGGCCGGACAGTCCGCCTGAGCCTGAGCGTGTGTTTTCTATACCTACATATACGGTGTACTACCGATAAAAAAATTTATTCTTACCCAATGAATTGCATTATTACCCATATAAATTCGATTAAATTTACTGGATTATTGTGGTTGTGCCAAAGTTAAACGGTATAGTACCGGGAATTAAACTTTTCCTACGTAGAGCGCAAAAGTTGAACAATAAAAGGCATCTAGAGAGTGTTCCTTAATGACATGCTAATACTTAAGGGGGTTATTCTTGGGCCCATTTTAAGAAAAAAACTTCATATGAACGTATGTCGTAAACGGCTACATCTCCCGAAATAATCAAGCTGCTGAACTGAAATTTGGCACTGCTATGTTTTTGGGGATGGAGAATAAGCTGAAAATGTCAATTGCACCGTATCTCACAGAGGGCGCCACTTGCGCTGTTTTTTGATCACGCTTTTACGCGTAACTTTTTTGAGGTTATCTTTTTGGTCCTGCAGGTCCATCATTTTAGTGCATCTTTTCATTCTGCAAGAAAAAGGTACTCTTGTTTCATAACGATTAAATCAACCGTTTGCGTTGAAATTACCAAAACATGCCCCATAAAACACCTGTTGATCCCAAATATTCGAAACATAAAATTTTCACCTACTGCTTTCAAATGTTACAGATCAACTGTACATTCAAAATGATGAATAAAATGCCAAATGGGCATTGGTCAAAACACCATTGGTTTTCTTGAAATAGAGTGTCCAAATTTTGTCAAATTCAATCCTTTCCATTTTGAAAGCGAATAATTTTTGGTACATTATTCATAGGGATTTTTTTCTCAGTTTAAATTGGACACATTGGACACATTGTAACACTTGAAGGTGGTAGGTGAAAATTTTATGTTTCGAATATTGAAATCAACAGGTGTTTTGGAGAACGTTTCGGCAATTTCAAAGCAAACGGTTAATTTAATCGTTATGAAACAAGAGTACCTTTTTCCTCAAAAAAGTTACGCGTAAAAGCGTGATCAAAAAACAGCGCAAGTGGCGCCCTCTGTGAGATACGGTGAAATTGACATTTTCAGCTTATTCTCCATCCCCAAAAACATAGCGCAGTGCCAAATTTCAGTTCAGCAGCTTGATTATTTCGGGAGATGTAGCCAAAATTCAATTTAAAAAAATGAACTTCAACGACCTATATCTCAAAAGTTAGGACGTTTATGACATACGTTCATATGAAGTTTTTTTTAATGGGCCCAAGTATTAGCATGTCATTAAGGAACACCCTGTATATGTCGAGTCAAATCACAGAACATTCAACACTACGTAGTCAAATATACGCCATGGAATTAAGTACCTATACCTCAAAACAGTTGAATATGGTCTGCAGGGCCATTCAAAATGTTGGTGTGCAAATACCAAATAAAAATATACAGGGTGATGATTTTCTCCGTTACAGCTCAAAATCATAAATTTATTATCTACATTACATATAATAATATAGGTACTGTCAGAACCATTGTTGAAATTTTCGCACACTGCACCAAATATTTTGTATAAAATTTTATATAAAAACTATAATAATTAAATATTAAAATATCTATATAGGTAGCTCAACTTAGAATTGAGTCTTAAGAATTATTGTAAGACATATTACAATCTATTTGTTTTAATTTGTTTTTGCTCCAAAAATTAAAGTTTGAAAGTTGGTGTAGCTGTAGCGGGATTTATTGCGGACGGTTTCAACAAGCTTTATTTGACTATCTATGGCTCAATAAATAGCTAGTTTACGGCTGTGTAGTTTTACTTAGTAGATAAAATAACGAGTTTTGCATGGCTCCTTAAGTCTATGTTGACACTTACATTTTACAAGATTTGACATGGAAAAAGCGTTGAGTAATGTATTAATACGTCAGTCAACGGAAAAAGTCTCGATATAAGAGCAAAATATATAACATTTTTAAAAGCACCTGAACAACAATTGAATGCATCATGCATCTTTGAGCATGAGTGATCAGACAAACTTGCGTCCAAAAGATTTTTACCGTCCTGGTGTAATTTTGAATTAATGGGAATACGTTTAAGTGAACGTCCACAAATCCATAATTGCATCAACGGAGCCTAACTTTTATGTTTATTGATTTTTGAGAGATCTGACATTTCGTGACAATTGACGCAAGCCAAAGTCAGCAAAACTGTCAGAAGTGCAGAAAAATGGAACGTGAAAACTTAACCCTGTGAACATGCAAATTTAGATTTTGATTATGTGTTTACTACCGAAATAATGAAAATACCATTATTTTTACTGAATAATTAGTAAGAAATCACAGTTACAATGGATATATACGATGTGGTGAGTACGGATTTTGCTCCAAAACGCGAATTTTGGCGGCATAACTTGACCGCTTTCAGCATGGACCTTTCCATGCGTTTCTAAAAAAGTTAATATTTTAAGTATATAATTGACTCTTCGAATATCTCTTTGGCTTTAGCAGTTCCTTATCTACTTTCTTTTTGAATATTTTCTTTCTCTGTGCAGTTACACAACTCTATCGGACCTTAGCCTAGGCCTAAATTATCTCTAAAAAATACAACCATTTGTTATTGCCACCTACGTGAGTTCTATTTAATTTTATTTTCAAATGTTCCTAATATTTATTGTATATTCAAATTATTAAAAAGATATCTCAAAAAGTAAAAAGACTTTCATTTTTTAAAGATAAGTACGTAGGTACATTTCAAATGGTTGCACAAGAATTATTAGTATTTCTTTATGTTTGGTCTTTAGGTGCCTTCTCTGTAGGTACCGAGGTAGGTATAGGATATAATATTTATCGATCATTCAGAAGGCTACGAAAGTACAATTCCATGTAGCCACAAAAACATTGTTAACAAAAAGCTACTTTTATTTTTATCACAGTTAAGATATGACTCAGTTATGCCCCTGATATGAAAACAGGCTATTTAAAAGTTTCAACTTTCAATTGCAAACTATTTTACTTCTAAAATTTTTAGCATGACATCCAGTTCTTAGATCTTAGTGATGTCGAAGCACACGAAAGGGCAAGAGTTTTGGCATCGTTGCAGAAAAAACCGCCAAACCTAAACCATGAATTTCCTTGGTTTATCGGAAAAAAGAAAACATCACAGAAAGGTAAACTTATGTCATAACTGTAGTGTACCTACATATTAATGTTAAATATTTAAATAAACAGAATCATGAGACATCTCTCTGAATATACTTATAACACTAGAATAAACATAAACATACAAAATATAATAAAAAAATATAACAATAATATGGTACACAGTAGGGTTCCTTTTTTTAATTTCCAATTTGGTCTAATAAGGATAACGCCCTTTTTTTATTCAATTTGCAGAGCATTTCTTTGTTGTCTACATCAAATACAGCTTTTAAGCCGGTATTGCACTTATCAGTTGCACTTATCAATTGCACTTATTGCACGTATCAATTTAAAATTATTTACCGATGGATTATTATCGTCAAACATTTTAGTTTTAGCTGTCAGGAAAGTGCCACAAGCCGCACAGATAAGCATAATAACTCGAAAAAGCATCTAACTAAATACCACATACTGACACCTATCACAATGTCAGATATCAAAATATTGTGTCAAAACTTGGTTACTACTCAATGCGATTTCCGTCTCACGTATTTTATATTATACATAGAGCTTTGACTTCTTCCTGGGATTCTTTATTCAAATGGTTAGCCTTATTTGAGTTGTTAAAAAAATTAAAATCATAATTATTCACCGAACTATGGTATAAAATCTAATGTGCAGGATAAGTTATCACTGTAATTGACCCTTAATTTTAATAATATGTCCTGCAATGAAAAATTATACGATCTCTCTGCTGATGTCATTGTAGTTGCTACGGTGAGTCTGTAACCCAACGTGACAAAAGGACGTGACCAGAACTTTAGGGAAGTGTCAAATTCTGTTATTTGGCAAAATGATAAAACTTATCGGTGGATTTAGCATACCATGGATTCATATTAATTTACAGCTGTTAGTCATTTATGAACTTATCTGTTTGATTGCCAGTATTATTGATTATTTTAACTAAAACTTAACAAATACAAATGGCAAATGTGCCATATTTATATATTGGCTGGACCAACACTATATTAAAGACCTGTGCATAGCGCTGTTTCAAGCGATCGCCACTGGCGCCACACGACGAAACAAATTACACGGTGGTTTAATGCTAAAACACCATTGTTGCAGAATCTTTTATAAAATAAAAACATGCAAATGTGTCTGTTACAACGAATTTAATATCAAAAATAAAATATTTGTTTGTTATGTCCCTCTAATTTGACAAGTTCACATGGCATATTTCATACATTTTCTTAACAAAAGCGAGTCTAAAAAGCAAGCAAACCTTTTGGTTTGAAATGAAGTCCATGGCTAGTTGTAGTGTAAGTAAGCATAAAACACATTAGATTTTTCAGTTTTTTCTTTAAATGGAGAATTATTGGTTCGCTTTGGAGCTATAAGCAAAATTTTCTATTTTTATTCTTGCATACGTTACAAAATATTCTTCCAAAATAATATCTAGAATTTTCACTTCTTCATCTGGTTGATCAGATCATCCCATAATTCCAAGATAGTGTTTAATCTTCTGCAATTCACCTAATGGTCTGTGCAGTGTGCATAGCATTTTCTTCATGTGAATGGAAATTTCATGTTATCACAAACAAATCTACCTATAAAAGCTGTGTTAATAGGATAAAACTGCTAAATACTGGACACAAAGACAATTCGTTACCGTGAAAAGAAGGCAAATCGTAATAAAGCTGGATTTTTTAAATTTGGGACATTTTAAACGTTAATAACTGACATACCAATAACCACAGAATATATATATATAAAACCTATAATAAGTCGCCATTTTTTTCGTCGAGTGGCGCCACTCCAGTCCGTAACAACAATGAAATATGACGTCATGCTCGGGTCTTTAATATAGTGTCGGTCCAGATATTGGTGATGTCACGGGTGTTTTTAAACGAGATTAGCAATACAGTAATCCTTTAAGTAAACAGCTGTCAATGCAATCTTAGAATCAAAGAAATCTAAATATATAAAAATATAAGTTCTGTTATAAAAAAGCACAATAATAGGAAAAATGTTGTATGCAATTTTGTGCAAAAGTTTTCAGTGTACGCAATGTATTTCATTACCTTAGCAATATCGTTACATCTTTACAGGCAAAAAACAAGACATCGACCTGAAATATGCAAACGAAATTGAAGCAAACAAACCCAACGCCCCCATCCCCATCATTCAGCCATCCCCCGAACCACCTCAAAACTCCCCATCAAACGTTCATTACCAACCGATTGTCAACAACCTCCCGCCGCACACCAATTTTGTAAACATTGCCCCGTCGCCTATGTTCAACCATAACCCCCACGTCCAATCTCCCGTCTTTGCCGGAAACTTTCAACACATGCATAGCCCTAACCACACTCCTATGCAACCTATAAGAACTATCCCTGGGACGCCTTTCTTCTTTGCTACAACTGCTTCGGTCGTTAATCCTGTCTACGTCGTTAACCCTATGTATCAGAATGTCGGTCATCATTATCCACCTCCTTTTGTGAATGGTGTCGACCACACTGGACAGATGAAAGTAAACGTTTCATCTCCGCCGATGCCGTTTGCTAATACCAAACCTTACGAGGTGCCGCAGGAACAGAAAAACCAAGTTAATGCTGAACCGATGTGGCAAAACTATCAGGTCGATAACTTTTCGAAAGATGGCAACTCTAATATTCCCAATGATTATGTTCAACAAAATCCTGAACCCGAACAACAACCGATTCGTGTCGAACATCAGCAAAACGATCCTATACTTCCTCAGGACAACAACAATTACGAGAATACACAATATATTAACGAGCAGCTTGTGGAACAGTCGGAAATACCAAATGACGGCGCGACAGCGCAGGAGAACAAGCCCGCCCCTTGGGGTGGTGGGAAGTCGTGGGCTAGTCTCTTCAATTCTCAGTCGGGCGGAAGAACTCAGAAAGGAGGTGACGTCGCTGAAGCTTCAAATGATCAGGCTGTGAACAACAAGATGAATGACGAGATGTGCCCCATAAAGCACCCTAAGAAGGCGTCATTCGTCGATCCGGAATGCTACAGGATGGGGGGTAAGTTGAATTAGTTACAAGATAAGCGGGTAGTTCTGTAATAGTGGTCATCAATAATAATGGACCATAAAACTATTTTTTCTTGATGTACCTATGTTATAGTACTGGATGAGAAGTGCTCATGTTTTTTTTTTAATTTTTAGAACCGTAATTTAAAAAAAAGTCTACGGTATATTTGGTATAACTATTTAGCGTGAAGTTTGGCAAGGCCGCAAAACGACCAACACGTCCAGTCACGTAACCTCCAATACGAGGGCTAGAGCCGTTTTCGGGTGCTACATTTGGAGCGCTCCAGGGTAACTCCGGAGCATTTCGCACGCGTTTTTAAGCGTTAGAGTACTTTTGAGTTTGACGCTCCCGAGCTGCTTAGATTTCAGAATTTATTATATCAATTCATTTTCGGTTTATTGTGACGCGTTTCAGTCAACGTGCATCAACCTCAGTGGAGTTTTATACTCTGAGAGCATGCGTGGAGCATTACGCACCGAACCCGAGAGCGAAAGCGGCTCTGCATTTCTCACTAGCACATTGTCAACGTCAATAACTCGTCGTAATCAGCTGTTTTTGTTTTGTGTTCACGTCATATTTTATCTATGGTTAGCGTCAACATTAGCTGGATTGCAGTTTTTTTTCGAATTTATTGCATTATTTTTAACTATGGACGAGGATTTTGTTAAAGCATATTCTGACAATCTGCCCTTCGTACATTTTGATATGGTATGCACCTTTTTGAACTCTAATACCAATACTGTTCAAGCTGAAATCAAGCTTGAGCCATGGGAAAACTAAAAGGTGTGTATTATCCTTGTTTATAAAGAGACGTATTATTTATATAATAAATACCTATAAGGTATAACAAGTACCTACCTCGTACCTATGAACACTTTAGTTTTCATAACGAAAACAACAAAAAATAATAAATCGACAAGAAGAGGTTAAATAAGTCAGAAATTCAAAACACAGAAACCGCTGATTGAGCGGGATGCGGGATGTCGACTGGGCCGGGTCTGACTTATATTTGACAGTGTACGGCGTTGCCTCAGGAATTTCATACCTGAGTTGTTTAAATAATATTCCTGAGATTTAATTTAAATAGTAATTCTATCCACCTTATAGGGATTATCTTGTAGAATACAAGGGTTAATAATAAAAACTAGTTAAATATTCTTGGAATATATTAAAATCCTATTAAATTGTAAATAAATTCATCATTTGGTAGACAATATATCTTAATAGACCCCGTAAAGGGTCCAGCTGACCCCAATATTTGAATTTGAATTTCAACTTTTGGCTTATTTAAGGAAAAAAACAACCAAGTAGGGGTTATTTCTTGACTTAAAAATAATTTTCTATTGGATCATAATAAAAAAAAACTTAAAAAAAATTACTTTTATAAAAACGACAAAAATTTCTTGCAAAATTTGGTAGCCGAGGGTTTTGTGGGAAGATTAGTCATAATTTCGTATTATTTTTGCTGCAATCCGTAGAGGGCGCTGCGTAAGCTATCATTATTTAATGTAATTTGCCCTAACTTTTTTGACAGTAAACTTTTACGACATTTTGTGAATGTATCTTCTTCCCACATGTTTTCTAAAAAAGGTATACTTGGTGAATAACGCCAATGGTGACCGTTTTCGAAAAATTTTCAAATTTCTGCATCGATGCAGGTGCATATCGACACTTGTATGCAATTAAATTCAAAATAAAATTTGAATAAACAAGCACATTTATTTGTTGACAGTTTAATTAACTTGTTATTGTTGTTCATAATGAACTTTTCATCATATTTTCCATTTTTCTTTTTACTTTTTTAAGTTATTTCCGGACACCCTGTATAACATAAAAATAATTCTTCTTCGAACCAGTAAAATCTATATCACAAAAGCAAGAATTATTTTTTTGGTCTTGAGCTCGTCAAAAATCTCCTCTGGAGATATGGGTATTTCAGGGTACACATAAAGGAGTGTTAACCCATTCAGCCGGTTTCCGCTAATATTGTTTCTAATATAATTTTTTTAAATTTTAAGTTTTGAAAATGTTCTTTCTGGTGTGGCGGTGCACACTGTAATTGTGCAAAATATGTTTAGTAGGTTGTTTTGCTGCCACCGACAGAGTGTGTGCATAATATACGGCGGCGTGTTCTCAAATCTACTGCACATGTTTTAATTTCGAGAAGACAAGATCAGGGTTGGGTAACTACGTGTAGAAAACAGTTTTCTACATTACACGTCGAAAACCTATGTAAATTACATGCAAATGTAGAAAACTATGTAGAATATGTAGAAAACCTCCTATTGGTCAGTTGCCATCACATGGCATAACAGAAACATAACATAACCTAATACTTTCACAACTGGCAATTTTATTATTAAGGATTCCCGCTTCAACTGCGAGTTTTTTTCTAATTGATCTTTTGTCCATTCTTCTCTTCGGAATAAATTGAGTGAAGAACGATAAAAAAACTTCTTCACATTTATTACATATTAAAAACCGTAGATGATAAATGTGAAGAATATTAAAAATTTGATATTAACAACTATTCTAGTATTCTGTTTGTGATTTAAAAAGTAACTAAAAATAGGGTTTTATGTTTATTTTGTAAATTTTTAGAGTTTGTTAATTTATTATAATATGCTGGAATAGTATAGGTATGTATTTATTTCTTTTGAAATGAAAAAAGGATATAACCTTTTTTTTTCTACTGAGTTTTATACATGCATAATATGTAGAAAACCCAGGAGGTAAATTACATGGTTTTCTACATGTAGAAAACCCTGTAAAATACCTGACGTATTCTACTTACCCAACCCTGGACAAGATGAAACAAATAACAAATTGTAGATGTTTGATGTTCACTGCATTTTCAGATTAGGCCAGGAGTATATAATTTTTGGTATTATTAATTTTGATATTAGCTCTGGGGGGGGGGGGGCAATTGCCCCCTTTGCCCCCCCCCCCCCTGAATACGCTACTGAATTTTATATATTTCATGAATTCCTGTAGGTTCCTGTTTTCTACCATAGTATAAAAGTCTGGGCAAGCATAATTTTTCTCAGATATTGGCACATTGAACATTGAAATAAAAAGTGCAGGTAAAGGCATTTTTTAAAATTATGTTAATATATCTGGAAGAAAAGAAGATTATATCTGGCAGTTTTACCAAAAAAACCTGTCAGATTGGCAGTTTACAATAAAAAAACTGCCAGATTTTATATCACTTTCATATTTTTTATTTTCCATTGAAGCATTTGCTTGTAAGTTTGTTTTTTGTTTCTCTATATTGAGAATTAAAATAAATAGTTATTTACATTGCAAGATGCATAAGTCCACTTTTTTTGCCGAGGAGGTTGTTTAAAGACCTTAAAAACCTCTGGGCCCTTTCGAGTAGAATACCGCTGTGCTATGGGTGGCATTTGTTTTTTAATAACCCTGTTATAGAGGTTGTAGAATATCTGCTGAGGTTGGAGGAGGACATCCTCCTCCTCAACACATTTCCCCATCCCTTTTCATGAATTAAATTAAATAAAACCACGTCTTCAATGACGATCCGCGATTGGTCGGTAGGCTATAAAATTTCCCCTGTGTCGGCAACAGGGATGTACTCGATCGCAAAAATGTAGTTACGCGGTTTTACCTTGTTGTTTTCAGCTATTTAGACACTGCCACAAATAATTTTATCGCCAATAATTCTTTTCCCAAATATTTTGATGTAAACCATTGTAAAACTAAAATTAAATAAAGGTCGTGCCTCCGTGCGGCCCTGGCGAATATGTCAACTCACGTGCTCTTGTTTACGCCAGGCGTAAGAGTTGCTCGATTTTAAGTTGCTCGATTTTACTATAGAGTTCAACTTTAAAAAAATAAAAACAATAAATTCAAAATACACATATCAAATTTTGAATTGAGGGTTTATTTTTGATTTGAACAACTTTCTTTTATAAACATTTTGTCTAAAGAACAAATAACGGTACGTCTCTCTTGAGACATTTTCATGTTTTCTTAATTTATTAATACCTTGTTCACCTGATCTAATGCTTTTTATCTTGACAAGCAAATGAATAATAAAAAAATTTCTTCTGTGAACTCCATGCATGTATAAATATGATATTTCGTAAACATTTTCCAAAATACAAAAACCAACGTAATTTGTCACAAAATGTATAAAAAATAATAATTTTTTAGTTTTGTCAATTTCTGTTTCCAACAATAAACATTTCTAGGTGTTTTTTCACAACTTTTTCATTAAATTAATGTCCGATATTAGCCAGTGTGAACAATAGAATTTTCAGGATATGCTTTAAAGGGGTGCATGGGGGTAGTTTTTGCCCGGTATTTTTTAACTTTTTTTTACTCAATTTTATTTCAGAATTCTTGATGGGTTATGCTTTGGACGGAAGGGCTATAAGTCTGCAGCCGAGAGGATTGATAAACCAGAGCAACTACTGTTACATTAACTCTATTCTGCAGGCCTTGATTGCTTGTCCACCTGTTTATAATCTGTTGAATAAACTTGGCCACAACCTGATGTCAAATGAAAAAAGGAAGCCGACGCCTGTCATCGATGGAATGTAAGTGACCTGCTCTTCAAGTACTCTCGCATACTCTCGATTTATTTAATTCGCCTTTTCAAATCATATATCCTTGTCAGGTGTAAATTTGTGAAGGAATTCAAACATTTGCCGGCAAATATGAGGGTGAAGAGGTCGGAAGTCAAAACCCAGTCAAAGAAGGAACAGGAAGTGATAATCAACACAGATGTCCCTTTCGAGCCTGCTTGGATTTACAAAATGCTAAACGGCATGCGAACAGATCTTATCGAAGGGAGGCAGGAGGATGCTGAAGAGTTTTTAGGATTGTTGTTGAACAATTTGAACGATGAAATGCTCGAGGTAAGTTTGTTTATAGTTTCCACCTGTATACCCCGATTACTGTAAGAAGTCCCGATTTTGTCAGATGACATTCTCCACAAAATCCCTAGGAATTTTCTGTTAACCATGGGTATAGCATTGGTATATGTGTCTCAACCAGTTAATGACGTCTCTCATTGATTTATGATGTGAAAAGTTACCCAAGTGATATGAAAAAAAGAACATAATAAAATAATAACCCTATTGCAATCAGGTTTATGCCTCTACAAATAAAAATAACTACGACTACAACTCATTTTAATAATAATTTCAAACGTCATGGAAACACTTTCAATTTGGTATTTTGGTATAATCAGCTACTCGTGGCTGCGTCTGTGGTGCGACTGGTGCGTACTCAGGCAAATTTTATTTCGGTGTTGTGAAGTGACCGTGAAGGTTTTCCGGATCGTTCAAAAGGGTTCAAACTTTGGGCATTGAAAATATTCGTGGGTTTTCTACGTTTCGTGAGTTTTTTCGTTATCTGTGTTGATCTTGTTCGTGTTATTAGTAGTTATTCATTGTGCAAATGAGCTCGTTACTGACCTGGACTTATGACCCGGTTGCTGCATTAATGCCAACTTAGGATGGCGAAATTACCAATTGACAGTCCCAGTAAGGACTTCTTAAAATAATTTGACTATAGTTGGATCTGGAATCTGTTTTTTGCAGTGATCTAGATCGAGTTTATTTCTATATTGAGAAACGCAATAATACTTATCTGGATGGCGGATTTTATCTCATTTTCATATGGCTAAATTCAGCAATAATTATCATGACAAAAAATCCATTATTCTTTAACCTTTGTTGAGTTTCTATTCTATTGATTGTATTAATTTAGTTTAAGGCGCTACGATACCCCCCATTTTCAAGGGTTTCGTAGTTTACATCTCCTACTTGCATTTCTTAATATTTTCACTTGATTTTTTTTTGTGGCTTAGATAAAACTACGAAGAATCGTCGTTGTGTATCACGAACTGTGCAGGACTAATGCCCGACATACCCGAAATTCGACTATATTCGGTTAAGAATTTCGAGTATTTCCACCGCTCAAAAATAATTCGAAGGACACAACGACGATTGAGGCATTCTATAACATTATTTTAAGACTACTTTCAAGTCGATACGTTTGTTCGTTTGGCTATGATTTGAAAACTACGAACCCATTGCCCGGCAATAAAATGATCCGTGAATTGGCCATTCGAGCAGGAATTAGACGTACGGAGATAGGCGGGCGGGCGGGCGTTCGCTGGAACTCGTGGTTCCCCTACTTCCCCCTACTTCGGCGTACCTCACCGGGCTCGGAAACCACGTCAGGGGAACTTTCAATCGATATCAGATGGTTCATTTTTCATTTTATTAGTCTCAGTGTCCCTTATTTGTGTTTCGCTTGTTTTGAATGTTAGTATGTTAGCAAATATTTATATTTCCGAGTACCCGAAGAAAATATTTTCTACCGCGACATTATGTATGTCGACTGGCATATAATAATACTCATTATTATTATTCCTCCAGGAATTATAAATAAATAATTATTAATCCATTGCGCCACAAATAAATTTTAGAAAATAAATAATTATTATTCACAAAGTACCTACTTTTTGCTTTTGTGTAAAATGGTTTAATCCCTAGGGCATGAAATGGCCTGGTCGTGCAAAAAGAGTAAATTTAAATTCTAGACCAAATTGTGCGCTTGATTTTTACTTTAAAAATGTGATAGGTACAAGTAATAATTTTGCCAAATAAATGGGTCATGTGAAGCATTTTTTGAAAACGAATTCCTATGTAAATCGCTGCATGATAAAAGCTAATTTATATACTTTCCAGAGGGAACGATAATAATTCTGACATCCAGTCAGTTTTAGAAACTTCTTCGTTAGAAGATTGTTCGAAAGTCATTGGAGTTGAAAATCGGGCAAAATAAAAATAGTACATTTTATTGTTCCAGTCTGTCGAATTTATGACATTTTAATACATTTTCTAGGATGTTCGATAATTCAGATTTGTCAGAATAAGGGGCAGTCAGGGCAAGAATACCTATAATGTTTGATAATGATGTCACAACAGTCACATGTAGTGAAACCAATAGGAGTAATTTGTGGGCTTGAGTGCTTTTATTCCCGTAGGTACCTAATATGGTTTCCAGAATTTGAGAGAGGGGTACCTACATTGCATTTTGCACACTTATTCGGATTTAGGTATAAGTAGTACTGCCGGTGCATAGGGTTTGGGAAACAAACTTTATGGGAAAAACAGGGCTTTGAATGGAACATTTACAAGGGATTAGAAATTAATAGCTCCTATTATCTCACAACTATTACTTTATTTAAAAAGGGAGACCAGTTTCGTAACTCTATAAATTAGTCCTTGAGGATGTAATTTTATAGATTAACGAAACCGTTGTGATATAATATGGCCTATTCACTCTAATCCCTCTAAAGTGAACTCTTACAGTGTAGAAAGTTTTTAGTTAGATTTATTTATTATTACACAAATGTAAATATGGAATACCTACTAGTTATATAAAACATTTTGACTCTACTGACTCAACTGACCCTAATGTGGTTCAAGAAGAATTCGGTAATCGAATCGTTAATTTAGATTTTATAATTGAGCAATTACAGAAGTTTTTTTTATACACGAACCCTTCATAGCATGCACCTTTGCTGATATGGAAAATAATAGTAAAATTGCTTCGACGCCAAAAAGCTATGCAGTGTGTTGCCAACGAAAAGTGAACGCCCTGAAAAATATCATTTTTGCAATAAAGCAAACAGGCCACCGCCGTTTTTTAAATATATATTCGCGCTTCTTCGTCGGCATCGGCGAGACTCGTGTGACCCCAGCGGCCGTCGGCGGCGGCCGGCACGAGTTATTATTTCATATTATCTACACGTCTACACAGGAAAAAAAGACTGTTGTGATTTTAGTGAGTTAGTGTATATAGTCACTTTTCCATTACCTACTTTAAATATACAAGCAAATCCATGTGGTCCCAACAATATAATCTATACTTTTGACGTAATTGCAGATGAACCAATAAGTTTAAAATAGTTTGAATTTCCGTTAAGAAGACGTATTGTCACTTCGATACTAAAATTGGCATACTACGATGAAAGCATAACCTCGGTTTTAAAATATCTTATGTTTTATTTAAACAATTAAATTTATTTTATTTGAATAATAATAATTCTCACCCTCAGACTACTCCAAACTATATAAGAGTACCCCAGAAGCAACTGAAAAAACATTATAATTCATTGGATGAACAAAATAACTTAATTGCAACTTTTATATTCATCAATGTAAGTAATCATAGTCCAAGCAAATTGTCATTTTTTTATAGAGATAGAAAAAAAAATGATTCTTAACAGGTAGATATTTTCAGGGTTGGTTGTGGGTAGCGTCCTGAGTATAACCCCAAAAAATCACCGTCGAAGTCGTGTTACGAACCCCGCAATAGGAGTGGTTTTGCAAACATTTTTTTGCAATTTTTTTTCTTCTCATGTGTACAATTTTTTTTCTTCTTATGTATACATTATTACGTTCTCTACAACTTTCCCTCATGAAGTTTTTTTTTTAACTTCAATACTTCACGAGATATAGGTAAAAGATCACCACTATCTAAAGTGCTTTATAAGGGTAAAAAAAAATTCTTTAAAACAAGCTGATTTTTTCAGGGTTAACTGGGGGTTAACTTAGGAGTGCACACAGTGATCGCAAATTAAAGGTTTTGAATCAACCCTACACTCTATATCGTTCGTAGTCATAATGAACACTGCAAGTGAATGGCTATAATTGATATTAGTACCCACAATTAAGTATTACAAATCCAGCAAAAATTCAGTGACAATAGTTGTAATTTCAGTATAATGAACAGTTAAATGTATCCCTATTCAATTCAACACCATGAAACGTTATGTTGTTCTGACAAAAGAATGTGCTTAGAAAAGAAGTATTATAGAATCAATTCCAGAACACGCTATTTATTGAAATAAAATATTACATTTAAATTATTCATTAGAATTCAATATCAATTGTAATTGAATTGATTATTGTTAGTTACAAAAAAGCTTCTGCTTGAGTTTGAGGAATAATATCTCATATTGAATTAAACAGGGTTTTTTTTACAAAGTGACAGATTTTTCTCAGTGTAGTACCCACGGCCGGCCTGCCCCTCGATCGTAGCACTATGAAGGGGCAGGCTGGAGTGGGGAGTCGTGGGGACTAGAGGAAGGAAAAGGATAGGCATATCTAATCGAGCGACGTTTGTCCTGAATTGAGTCGGGCACTTTGGGCGGATTTCATAAGTATCGTAGCCTCTTAATGTTTAGAATTTGTATAATAGTTACAATTAGGCCTGAGGCAAAATATCGATAAAAACGAAAGTATCGATACTATCGATTTTATCGATACTCGATATTCAATTTCGATAAATCGATATTATCGATATTTTCGATCTCTTCGATTTTATCGATTTTTTCGATCTTATCGATCTTTTTGATTTTATCGATCTTTTCGATTTTATCGATCTTTTCGATTTTATCGATCTTTTCGATTTTATCGATATTTTTGATTTTATCGATCTTTTCGATTATATCAATCTTTTGAAATTGTTTGCAAAAATAAAGGAAATTGCTGCACCCATTGCGTACAGACCGCGCCCGCAGCAAGCCGATCGGCCTTTTTTTGTCTAGCTTCTTAAATAAAATTGATTATATCGATTTTATCAATTATATCGATAAGATCGATTTTATCGATAAGGTCGATTATATCGATAAGATCGATTTTATCGATAAGATCGGTTATATTGATTTTATCGATAAGATCGATTTTATTGACAAGATCGATTTTATCGATATTTTTTCAGTATCGATTTCCGATACTGAAATTCTGAGATCGAACAGTCCTAGTTACAATCTAACATTTCTTTTCTAATTTTAGCTGATGAAATTAGTCAAGAATGAAGAATTGATGGAAAAGGCTGTCAATAATAATGAACAAACAGAAGAAGATAAAGATTGGCAGGTAAGATGCTATTTTTAATAAAGAATTGGGACAATTTTGTATTATTTTTGGAATTCTTATTGTCTATTTTTTATGCCACTCAGAAATTAAAATAAACTATGAATTAGGTAAGGGTAAATACACTTGAATAAGAACATACCTAAGTTAAAATCTTTACTTTTCTGTGTTATATGATGGGAATAGTTCTTCTTCCTTTAAATAAAATTGTAGTTTCAGCATCTATTTTATACTTTTGCTAAGTCTCAACATAGAACAATCATAAACAAAACTAAGGGAAAAATCTAATCATAGTTATAAATGTATTTATATCCAAAACATGAAATGTAAATAAACTTTTCAATTCAATCTATCGGCATACTGCGAATAATTTAACAATAATAGTTTTTTGTTTTTGTTTACGGAAATTGACAATTTTGACGCCATTGTAAAACAGGTAATGGGACCAAAGAATAAAGGCAGCATCACACGCCGCACAGAATTTGAAAAAACACCGATAAGCGACATATTTGGAGGATTCCTTAAATCGCGGATCCACAGGGCTGGAGACCACATTACCGAAAACATTCAGCCATTCTTTACGCTACAACTAAACATTGAAGTAAGAATGACTCGTGTTCAATGTAAAACTAGGTGTAGAAAACCGAATTTATTTTAGCGGGTGAAGACGGTGAGGGAGGCCCTGGAAAACCTGACAAATAAGTACCAGCTGGAGGGTCTGACATCGTCGAAAACCAACGAGGAAGTGGAGGCATGGCAGCAGGTTATGCTCGATGAATTGCCAGTCATACTAGTTTTGCATTTAAAATGTTTCGACTTCAAACTGGATGGGTGTACCAAGATTGTCAAGGCATTAGAGTTTCCGATAGACTTGAAGATCGACACAAGTGAGTAATTTGTATTTGCATTTTCTTTTAAGAAGCCAAGGTAATAATAATAAAATAACTCTCACCCTCACAATGTTCCAAATTAGGAGTACCCTAGAAGCAAGTGGCCCCCGCAAGTAGCTATTATTTAGGGTTCATTTTCATTTGTGGCTATTTATATTTCCCTCAATTGTGACAGTTAACTAATAGGCAGAGCTGGGAAAGATCGCGCCAAAAACGATCTAGATCATAAACAAGATCGCTTTTCAAAAAAAGATCTAAAATCATTTAAAAATAGATCTTTTCATGCAAAAACGATCTTAGATGAAAGATAGTCTAAAAATGATCTGTTTAAAAAAGATCAATCGATCTAAGATCTTTTGAACGATCTAAGCTCTTCTAAACGATCTAAGATCTTCTAAACGATCTAAGATCTTCTAAATAATCTAAGATCTTCTAAACAATCTAAGATCTTCTAAACGATCTAAGATCTTCTAAACGATCTGAGATCTTCTAAACTATCTAAGATCTTCTAAACGATCTCAGATCTTCTAAACGATCTAAGATCTTCTAAACGATCTAAGATCTTCTAAACTATCTAAGATCCTCTAAATGATCTGAGATCTTTAAACAAAATTCACGATATTATATAGTTACTAAAATCTAGATGTCTATAAATACTTTTCCTAATTTTGACATAGTATAAAATGACATCTTTCAAAACCTGAGCAAGTGATGATACATCCACTTTTGCGTAACTAGTTGTGTGAAGTAAAATTTTACGTAACTAGTTACGTAAAGTTACTACTCTAACTGAACTGGTTACGTAATCAATCAGTTGATATAACAATGGAGAATTAGACTTTTCTTGTAAAAACGTGTTTACCGATTATTTATGCAATTTATAATTTTATAACTTAAGTTATAAAATTCGGAATTTTGAGAAATAGATAATTGAAAAAAATTACGTCAGTTTGTTTACATTATTTGTCATTTTTCGCGAATTCTGACAATTTGCACCTTAGCTGAGACCTAGAGATCTCCTGAGGTAAACTGCTTTAAATGAACGCTCGTTAGTAATGTAAGTAACTGAATTCATAATACATATATTTTAGAAATAATATGTAGATTATATGTATAAAAAGAAAAATCCTTGTTCGTACAAAATCTATTCATTCTTCTAAAAAATATATACCTACCTTTCTACCTACATTAATTTGTATAAAAAAATCACAGAAACGTTTCAAAAAGAACTACTTACAACAATTGAGGTCAAAATGAGAACATATTTTACAAATATGTAGATATAAAAACAAAAACTCTTATTCCTACAACAACCTAAACTCTATTCAAACTAAACGCAAGTGAAACATAAACACAAGTTGTTCCATGGCTCGGCTTGCTATTGGCCAGCCGGCAATATAGTTAATAGTATAAATTTGCAGGTAATTAAGATCAAAGATCAGATCTTTTTGAAACGTCTTTTTAAAAAGATCGTTCTTTAGGGAAAGATCAAGATCGCGATCAAGATCGCGATCCAGAATACCTATCGCGATCAAGATCGCGATCTTAGATCTTTAAAACCATCTTTTTTAAATAGATCTGCCCAGCTCTGCTAATAGGGCCGTCCAACAGAATAGGTAACTGATAGCATCTGGAGGTCAAATAAAGCTTGGTTATTAAAGCAGTTTGTGTTAATTTTGCATAGTTTTGATTTATTTTCGTCGTAAAAATTGTAGTTTTGGTTTATTTTTGTGTGTTTCCGTTGTGTAATAAGTGCATACAAACAGTTGATATTGACAATGAGTCCTTATTTTATAAATTAACAAGCTCGGAATACCAAAGCAGCGACCAGCTATAAATAAAAACTAAATGTTTGGCACCGAGTGACTCAATGTGGACAAGTCTTAAATGCCTTCAAATATTTGGATTTTTGTTTTTCTATTATAAGCAGTGTAAAAAAACTAAAACTTAAATAAAATGTATAAAAATTGCTTTCACCTCTAATAAAAAAATAAAAAATAGATATGTGAGAAAAGTTTAATTTGCTTTTGGTTATGAAATTTGCACTTTTTTAGCAATTATTCATTTATGTCTTCTGACAGTTATATGGAATAAAACATCCAGAATACCTTTGCACTAGTTGAAACTGCAAAAGCACAATCAGTTTTATCATATTATAGTTTAATTTATAAAAAGAGGATTTAACTAGTGATGGAGGTAACTGAAGTTTCTCATAAAAATTAGCCGAGATATATTAAGTGAGCCCCTCTGGATTACAAGGCAAACAAACAATATTGTTTGTTGCCACGGTGGCGACGTTTGTAGCATGTAGACTGCATGTTTTTCTGCCTTCAATCGACCTTGGTTTGAACCAAAGTGAATAAGACAAGTGTACCCACTCCGTGCGGTCGCCGGACTATGAAAATGTAACGTTATTGACGGCAGGGAGTGGGAGAACTGGGCTGACTGGTGGAGTGGTAGGTAGGAGTATTTACGGGCGCGGGCAGGGTAAAGACAATAATTATATAATTATAGGTAACAAAAAGTTCTCAGATTATAAATAAAGGTGGCCAATTCTCGGATTTTACTGTATATTGTAGTAATTTGAACTTAAGGCATAGGCATAAATTAAATAGTGCAGTTTTATTGCATATTATTTCATCAATAAAATATATTTCCGTTACAATTATCTTCCTTTCAGTGTCACTTTCGTCTTTACAACATGTCCAGTTTTGAGGTAATTTTATGACACTTGCGCCATTCCATAGTTCATCAAAAACAGATTCCTCAGAACTATTTGATGTTGATTGACATGTATCTGTTTGCAATTCTGAAATTCCGAGCTTTATTTTTTTAGTTTTTTCAATGTTATATTTAGTGATAACATGTCTTTCTGGTAGAAGTAAGTCGCCGAGGGTAATAAGGCCATGATAGTAATAAGTCCCAAGTAGTATTTTTGCCTCAAATATATTTATTTCGTGATTGTTGCCCCAACTATGCATTGCTAGTTGACCTATCATGCAGATGTATACCGGTAGAATAAATAGTTCTTTAGTTCAAAACTGATCACAGGATGTTGTGTTAGCTGAATATTTTATCTATAAAATTATAATTTTTCGTGCTTTTAAAGCAAGTTTTCATTCAAGGTGAGTGGTCTCAATTGTTCAAGTATGTGCAGCAATTGCTTAGGACTTGCATGTCTCAATAGAGATACTGTTTTTTCTCACCAGCCCGAGTGAACTATTTGGTGCTGACTGATAACGCAATTAATGATTCACCTAAAACTTATAACCTTTTGTATCATTTTGATTTCCCTCCCATTTTTTCAATATAGATTGTTTAATATATTTTCTTGTTTTTCACATGAGCTTTCTATTCATGACTTTCTCATTTTTACAAGCTAAGGACAAATTAGATATGGAATGATTTGACATAAAAGAACGAATGGAAATCAGAACACTATAATGAATAAGGGCAAAAAGTGAGTACAAATTAACTAAGGCTACTAACTTGTTTGGACATATTTACA
The DNA here is from genome assembly GCA_963920635.1 of Pseudeuparius sepicola. NCBI lineage: Eukaryota > Metazoa > Arthropoda > Insecta > Coleoptera > Anthribidae > Pseudeuparius > Pseudeuparius sepicola. Next base: position 12,358,717 of record OY987302.1, on the reverse strand, counting down.
GTCATATACTTATGAGGTTATGTTGTGACAAAAAATAACAATCTATGGGTGTAATATGTATCTATATATGCATAGATATATCTATATATATTCTACATACATTATTCAGTTACTAATTTATACTGTAATCATTTTAAGTTTTTTCAACAAAAACTATGTGAAATAAAAACAAAGAAATCTTTACCCCTCCATATCATGGAAACCGTTCACTTTACCATAATTCTGTATACTATAACAATTCTTGTTCGGAATTTAATGTATATCATTTGAAGAGCACACGGGAAAAACGATCTAAGTCACTTTTGGCAAGTTTTAAGATAAATCAGTTTTAAAGTTTGAAAGTCCCCTTTTATTACATATGGAAAAAAACAAAATATCCATTTGTGTTAACTATTATGATTTATTAACGTTTTGAAAAGTAAAGTAAAAGTAATACCAAATTTTTTTTCAAAAAACAATCCCAAAGAATATGGTAACTACACAAAAAAATGGAGAAGAGATCTAAGTCCAAAACAAATTTTGTTTTAACTGCTTTTAAGGAAACAAAAATAACAACTTTGACCTCAATCGTTTGTTGTTTTTGGACAAATGTACTAAACTGTCAAAATAAGAGCTTCTCTCTTTTCTGAAGATTGTTGTTGCTTCATATTTCCTGCAAAAAAGGAAAAATGTTTGTTTTTTTGTCAAAAAAATCCGTAAACTTACATCAAATTCATCATCACTCTTATTGCTTTCTATGGTCGGCAACTCCAAATAATAATTTTGATGTTCCTCAGCAACGAATTTCTTTAGCTCTTGTAGCTGTAGGTATTTTTTCTTTGGCACCGGAATAGCTTGTTTATATAACAATTTTGGAGATCCCTGGCAAGTCGAATTGGGTCCCGCAATAATAAAGCTGCTTCTCGCTCCGTTATAATTTTCTCTTGTTTCTATTGTTCTTGGATGTTCGTGGCTTATGCGAATTTCTCTTAGGGGTCTTGTTGAAAATGGACACTTCTTCTTGTAGGTTGGTGCTAGAGAGTCTGTCCAGGCGAAAAACATGTCTTGCTTGCAGTCTACAACATCAAATGGTCGTGGTTTGCACCTGGCGTTTTTAAAAACTTCCACCCATTGCTGTGGGACATCAACTTCACTTTTTTGGTTAATTAGACCAAAGTCTTTATCACATTCCAGGTACGAATGCCCTCTTATAGGAAATGTGACAAGCACACAGTCAAAGCGCTTTTTTTATGTACCAGGAAATGCAAAAATCTTATAAGGGTATAATTTTTGTTTTGGCCAGCGCAGGAATCACAGAAGATCTCTAAATGTCGTACTTCTGCACCAAGAAAATTGTAGCAAAAATGGTTCAAAAGGGACACAACATCATCTGACCCTTTTTTAGCAACAGTTTGCGGGTATGTATAAAAAATAGACTGCCCTGATGAAAGGATATGGACATTAAAGCTTACGAACGTCAACTGCCTTTTGTAATAGATGTCGTTAGTCGTGATGTTCGGTGTTGGTAAATTCTTGGAATAATCCATTGTTATAGCTTCAAAGGTTACTTGTTTTCGAGCATTTTTCTTAGCATTACGTTTTCTTGAGTAAAAGGTTTCCGCTTTCAGTTTGTGTAGTTTGTGTTCAATTTCAATAGTTCGCAGCTGTTTCTCTATATCTGACTTCTTTTCTTGATTATCAGCACCTATGTTTTTTAGTTGAATCTCCAAGGAAGACTTTTTGGCTTTAACTTCATCGCAGTAACTGCAGGTATCTGATCTTGGATACCCAAACCCAATGTTAAATTTTGTCGAGAAAATTAGTCTGTAAGATTCATAACTTATTTTCTGATCCGGATATTTTTCTCGAAAGAAGAGATACATCTTTTTAATATTTAGGGTCTCTGGGAGATACAGTTTTTTTTGATTTTTTTAAACTATATTGAGATACACGGCCTTTGAATGATCTAATATGTTCCTCGACAAGTTGGATCATTTCTGGACTCATCTTATGTCGTCGATTTTGATGTCTACCTACAATTTAAAATTTACACAGGTGTAACATTCAGATTTTTACCTAATTATTATGTTTTACACATCTTACCTCTCATATCGTCAACTGAGCTACCCTCCCTTTTAAGACCACTTTTTAATGTTATTAGTCTTCTGTTTGTTATTCCATGTAGACTGATAAAGGCCTGCTGACACACTGACATTTCATGGAATCTATTATTCTCCCCATTTCGAACTCTTATTTTATAACGAAATGCATTGGATCTCAAATTAGCACTATCTTCACTCTTCCGTGGCCGACGTCTTCTAATTGGCAGCATGGAAATTAACCCAGCTAAATGTCTGTTCTGGGAATTTCTGTTTTCTAATACATTAAAGTTTCTCGCAATATTTTTCTTTTCGCCGTCGCTCAATTTTTGAAAACAGCGATTTTTACAGCTACAAGGGTTCCCAGTCTCAAACGTATGGTTTCGCACATGTTTATCAACATCTCTTACACGACCACAAGACTTTCTTTTCGTGTCTTACTTAAGTAATTTGTCAATGGCACAGAGTCGCTATCACTACTAGACATGACAATAATATTATTTTTGACCTTGATAACGCGTAACAAAAAATGCACTGCTCGCCCGAACACGATTAGAATCAGACTACGTCGACTCATTCGTCTACCCCTTGGATTGGCTATTGGACTTGGATCAGTTATTCATAAATTGGGAGGACTTAGATCGCTTTTTCACTGTACACTTGTTTTTAGACGCGAATCTAAGGGACTTAGAATGGTCTTCCAATGTTCGACTATGGACAAAATAAAATTCGTATGCTACACTACCTTTTGGCGTAATAATCCTGATTTTTGATATTTTGGACTTAGATCGTTTTTCCCGTGTGCTCTTCATTTGCGTATAGGATGACGTTTGCGCTAAACCTCATAGTTTACTAGATAGTCACGCAAAACTGTGAAAAATAAGAATTTCCTGCCCTTTTCACCCCCTCCCCCCGAAACCCGACGCTGGTGGTGGTGTAACTTTTTAGTACTAACTCTTAGGAGGGTATGGAACTATTTCGCGCTAGAAAGGACTTTTTTTGGATGTTTGGGTTTGGCCTAATTTTGTGTTAGTTTTACTGTACTACAAGTGGATACACTTGTCTTATTCACTTTGGTTTGAACCGAGGTCGATGCTATCCTAGTTCTATCGGGAAAAGTCGGCCCTAACCGCAAATGGCAACGAAGATAAAATATTAGTAATTGCCCCCCCTCCCCCGCACAAGCATTCAGTTGCTTCTGGGGTACTCCTAGTTTGGAGAATGGCGAGGGTGGGAATTATTATTATATTACACTGTTTCACAAAGCAAAAGCCAAGGGGAACCACTTATTTCCAGAGCTGCTCTCCTCGAAAACGGCCACGCCGAAAGAACGCCAACAATACAAACTCCTCGCCGTCGTCTACCACGACGGCAAGGAGGCCAGCAAGGGCCATTACGTCACGGACGCCTTCCACGTGGGGTACAACGGCTGGCTGCGGTACGACGACGCCGCGGTCAAGCCGGTCCGCGAGGAGGACGTGCTGCGGCCGCAGGGGGCCCGTGTGCCCTACCTCCTGTTTTACAGACGGTGCGACACCATCAGGGGAAAGTGAGTGTTGTTGGGGTTAAGTGGTGGAGTCGAGGTGGGTGTAAGAGCGCGGGCGGTCCAGTCTTGTGGAACGAGTGAATGCTTGGTTATGATTGGTGTTTTTGTTTGTGGAGTGGAAGCTGGAACAGTTGTACATTTGCCTTGGAATCTGCTAACCGCAGAGCGGTTTATAAACCTTCTTAATGATCCTCATGTATCGGTAGTTAGAAGTTTCGTCATTCTTCATATTTAGTAACGTTTTCAATAATTAGAATGTTGTGCCATCAGTATGTTTTTGAATTAAGATAATATAATCCTTTGTTTTTCTACCTTTTGAATTGACGAAAAACAAAAATTGGTTGCATACTACACGTATGGTTTTATTAACTATAATCATCACGTACAGTGTGTACCAAAAAAAATTGGAAACGTGGGAAACTTATTTATTTTATATTTGTCAGAAATTTTTATTCTTGATAAAAGTTGTGAAGGATGGATGTTTTAGCTGTCAATGTCGTTTTTTGAAATTTCCTCAAGAGTAAACTACCTTCATTTGTAAAGATAATTAATAATTATGTGCAAATATGAAATTCGAAGCGGATACCTCAAATTTTATTAATTTTTTTATTTTTGATGGTTTTTTTTTTTCAAAAACGAGACTATTGCATATATCTTTGAAGTGTTTAGTCACATTGTTTTTAACTCTTGAATCGTGTTTAAATCCAGGCTGCTTTCAGTAGTTTTCAAATATTCCTACATGATCATTATTTGTTGAAGGGTGTTGCCCACACACTTAACCAAATTTTCTGTTTGACAAGGGTATTGTTTTATTAATACCACAATATTTAATTAAAAATTGTTCTGACGCGACTTAAACAAGTTATTAAATAATGTGATATTTATTAATAAACAAAACAGTTTTATCAAATATAAAATTTGGTTGAGTGGGCAACACCCTGCAGCAAACTATTTGATTTTTTAATGATAATCTAGGAATATAGAAATGGTGTGACTAAACACTTCAAAGATAAACATATTCTCCATCGCCTCGTTTTTGAAAGACAAGTAAAAAAATAAAATTTGACCTAGCAACATTTCAAATTTCTCATTTGCATGTATTTTTAAAAATTAAGGTAACTAACTCTTCAAAATATTTAAAAAAATGATATTGACAGCTAAAACATTATCCTACACAACTTTTGTTGGGGTAATTTTTCATTCAAGGACAAGCACCAACTTTTATCAAGTATAAAATTTTCTGATAATTAAAAAATAAAAAGTTTCTCATATGTTTCCACATTTTTGGGACACATTGTATAATGTGTACTTTTTTTCTAACAAAAAATGTTAAGAGTTTTGTAGTTATAAATTATATATTGAGAAAGTGTGCAATGAGAATGATGTGTGGTAATTTTATTGTATACCTTGTAAATTTTACTTGGAAGTGATATATTAGACCTGGGCTGTTCCGTAACTGAAAGTTGAATTGTGGCTATTGTTCGCTATTATATCTACTTCGAATTTACTGTTCAAACATTATTTTAGTTGTAAGTATCTTATTTTAATAAATAAACTTTATATATAAATTATATTAACTTGTTGCTTTTTTTTACCACTCCCAACACTCGGCCAATAATAAATTATTACCATTGACCCGTCTAACTTTGATGCAAAGAAAATAAATTCCTCTTAACTTTCAGACCTATACCATAGAAGAATTTACGTCGTAGTAAATTCTTCCATGCCTGTACTTATACAGAATTGCTAAATATATTATATACAGGTTCTCACAGAATACTCTTGATATGCAATATCTTTGCGATTAGTACACCGAGATTTTCTTATAATGGAGCCATTGCGTTGCGAGCATTCAGGATATATATTTTTTGTGAGAATGTTAACCTCAAAAAGTGTATGCAAGAAATATTGGTCTGTGTTCCTTTGACAGCTGTCATTTAGGAAGAGCCTTTAATTTTGAATATATATTTCTTGTGTTAATAGATATTTAACGATCAATGTGTTAACTGAAATTGTATCTTCTAGTCTTAAATTTGGTACCCTATCAGTTTTAGCTACCACAATATATATAATTTTAGCCTGCCAATAACCAATGAAACGACAATTTTTGAAATATTAACCAATCAGGTGATGATTTCAGTGATAATGCCATTAGTGGTATTTTCGCAAGTAATATCATAAGGGCATCTAATTTTTCTGAAAAAAAATCGAAAAAACACGTTGCTAAGTAATATTTTAACAAGAAGCACGAGTGCTGGTGGCAACAAAAATCCGAGTCGAAGACGAGGATTTTTGCACTTGCACGAATGCATTTTGTTAAAAAAATATTACTTAGCATTGTGTTTTTTCGGATTTTTTCACAGGAAAAATTAAATGCCCGAATGGTATTTGACAAGACTATTTCATGAGTAACAGATTATTCTGCATACACATAGCTTCCCAAACATACTACCTATTATACAACAGCTGTCAAGTTTTGCCGCGGGTAAACTCGAAAAAACTGCTGACAGGTCCTGTCATACAGTTTTTCCATCTACAAACCATTTGTAATTAAAAATTGCGTGTTTGTGATTGGTGGAAATTAAGACGAGGGAAATAGTCGCTGAAATCCTACTCTCTTAGGTACGTCCTAGTTACTCTAAACCAATATTGTGGCAGCTAAAACCCATAACCCGATACCTTCTTCACATTACCAAATTTAATATAAGACTAGAAGATATCTATGTTTTCAGTTAACACATGGATCGTTAAATATTTATTAGCACAAAAAAAAACATATTCATAACCGAAGGCTCAACCTAAATGGACTTTAACTTTTAAGCATGATAATTAAATTTATATACGTTCATCTGACCTCAATGGGCTAAGGGCATAATTATCGCTTTGCGTGCGAGAGGTTCTGGGTTCAAATCCCAGTTGTGGCAGCTTTCTTACTTTTTTTAAATTTCATTTTCGAAGAGGGGAAATATTTATACTTCTTGTAGTTAATTTATTCCTAAGAAGTTGGGTTGATAAATTACGGCTACATACACACACACACACATTATTAAACTCTTTTGCAGTTGTTAAATCCTCTTTTTAAATACAACTCGTGGTATGTCTAATAATAGACAACACCTTTCATTCATTTATCACTTATTATAATCAACGGCCCTCGTAAAATAAATTGGACCGCCATTGGGCTTTAGTCCCTCCCACCAATTTTTAGCCCGGCAGCCGAGGGCACTGGCACCCGCCTGGATAGCCGCCATATTGTGTGTATTCTAGGGGATTTAGAGTGCATTCTAGGGGAAAAGCGAAATTTGTGGTGGCAACATAAAATGACATTTGACAACGGCCAACCACAGCCCTCGTGCATTTGACAGCCAGTGACGTGTGCCCCCAAGATCGCCGACCTTTCGGTGAGACATTTATAAGTATATAGGTGGGACAAATGATTGTATTGGAAGATCAGTCCATTTTATTTTATGAGGGCAGTGTTATAATCCCAATGCTAAGAAAATACCACTCCTGAAATCATCTGACTGATTAATATTTCACAAATTGGTTTGCAGGCGCTGCATTCTTACATTAAAATCACTCTGCGGGAAGAGGTAGAATTGGGGTGGTTATGAAAATGTTAGCAGAAATAAAATTAAGTTGAATAATAACATTTAATAAATGTTGCAAATAATTACACTAAGAAATTTAAATCATAATATATAATGCAATAAAAAGTATTTTCTTATAACAAAATATGTAGAATAGTGACGGAAATCAAGAAACCACAATCACTACATGGAAGCGAGAGAATCCTAAATTAAAAATATATTTTCCACGTTTTATAAAAAATCTGTTGGCATAACGCTTATTATATTACTCAATATTTTAATTTTTCTCAACTTCACAATTATTCCCCTCAGACTTTAAAATGTTTCCACATTTCCTGGCCTTCCTTCAAATGTTACACATTTGCCGAAAAATCTGTCAAAGACATATAAAATATAACTTTTCGCGTTAAATTTATTCACAGTAGATATAGATGTAATACGCCATACTAGTCTGACGTCATGTAGTGGGGTAGGTCAAGGCACTGTATCCAAACAACCTCGTAGATACACGGGCGTTTTTGTGTTTTTGACTAAAAAAATTATTTAAATCGGTTTCCTCGACAATAACTATCCATCTTCGATAAGGTAAGTGTATTCTGAACTTTATAAGTGCAAATTTCGATTGATCAATAGTCCAGTTTTCGTAGAAATTGACCAAAAGGATTTCTAACCTTACTTTTGACATCTGCGTTCACATGCTTTTTCAGTAGTTTCTACTGAAATATCAATATTATTCCATCATTTTCAGGTTATCAACGAACACACTTTTGCAAATATGTTATATATCACCTCATCAGCTCTAATGGAATCTGGTTCGCAGGAAACAGAACCAAAAAGTTCGTTGGGTGATACAACAATGTGAGTTCACTTCAAGTGAAATATAAGTTTTTAAATAAATTTTATTAAATGATTTGCCATAATTCGTTGATAACCTGAAAATGATGGAATAATATTAATATTTCAGTAGAAACTACTGAAAAAGCAAGTGAACGCAGATGTCAAAAGTAAGGTTAGAAATCCTTTTGGTCAATTTCTACGAAAACTGGCCAAAATTTGCACTTATAAAGTTCAGAATACACTTCCCTTAACGAAGATGGATAGTTATTGTCGAAGAAACCGATTTAAATAATTTTTTTAGTCAAAAACACAAAAACGCCCGTGTATCTACGAGGTTGTTTGGATACAGTGCCTTGACCTACCCCACTACGTGACGTCACCACTAATATGGCGTATTGAATAAAAATCTGTCAAAATTGCACCAATCTTTGGGAACAAAAACTCCTCGGCTACTAACTCAAATTTGTATTTACACTTCTCTAAGTAAACCGACAGTTTGAAGAGTTTATTCTTAATAGAGCTACTACAGTGCTAACAGTCAATGAATTATATGTTTCCAATGTTTTTGAGTTAAACCTATCATCTACTAAAAAAAAATCCACTCAAATCCTAAAAACAGGACGCTTATAAATCTACTTTATGAAAAATATAAAAAATATTTTTTAATTGCTACCGAAACTTTTTCAATTCTCGTCCTAGACGTTTTTGTTCGCGTACTTTCCGAAAAGTTTGCGCTTACTGCTGCAAACAGGACCATTTGTACCACCATGATTTTTAGTATTTGACAGATGACACTCCGCGGATTGCTTTAGTTGCCCAGGGCGCGCAGGGCAAAGTTTTTCTGGCACTCGCTGCTCGTCCAGTGCAGGATCAGCTGGTCGGTGCCGGCCTTTATCGCCTCCTCGGCGCCCTCCACCAGGGACTTCTGCAGCTGCATCTTATTGCTCTCCAAGCTCTGCGGAAAAGTCGGGGATAAGCGATTTTTTCGAGAAAACAGACCACCCGCATCTACCTGTTTGGATCCCTTGGATATGGTGATGAGCAACGATTTCAGCGTTTCCTTGTATTTTTCCGGCCAACACAACTTTGACACCAGCCCACCCTTGAAAGCCTCGTCGGCACTCTGTACGTTCGATGTATATAACATGTGGGCGGCCTAGAACAGAGAACCAAGCTGAAGAAAGACGGAAAATATACGGATTTACACAACTCGAAAACTAATCCGAAATTAGTTCTTAAAAGTTCAGTTTGCGAAGAACTGAATCAATTAGGTGGTAAGATTCTCTTAAAAAGTGTTCGAGCAGTCTTGACAACAGCCGAAAAATGTATTGAAGAACGAAATGGAGTTTTTGGACCTCTGAAGGTGAATCAGCAGCTTTAAAATGAATCATTGTTCTCATCTACTTATTAAGTTAGAATAGAATAGTAGTTTCTTTATTTCCATTGAATTACAGGGTATCCCATTTTGGGTGTTTTTCTCAAAAACTATTAATGCTACCAAAAAACTAATTATTCCATTCGATTCTACGCCAAAAAATCTATAAAAATAGTTGATTAAATTTGTCGATATAGGTATATAAGTTGTAGCCAGGAGAGAGGTTTCAAAAAAATCGAAAATTTCAGTTCTGCGCCAATGCGCGGAAACTATAAAACTTATCTAAAATCTGATTGGTCCACCAAATTCCATTCAAAAAAGTAATACAGTGTCGTGAAAACCGCAACCCTCTAGCTTTAATAACCGAGATTTTTGAGAAAAACACCCAAAATGGGCCACCCTGTACATCCAAAGACGCGGCAACGTCAAACACATATACAATGTAAACTTAGGCAGCAGAAGATGTAAAAATTACACATTAAATTTCATATTAAATTACACATTAAAATGTATCAAAATCAAAAGAATAAAATTGTGTTCTCTACTTGTTAATGAGATGATAATTAACATCTGCAAATGACAACAAAATATAGTTTAGCAGCTTTTGGGACAAATTATTTTCAAATTAGCAAATATGTGAAGTACGCCTCAATAATATTATTATTTTCATCTAAGGAAATGTCACTGCAAGTTATATAACGTACAAGGTGTCCCCAGATCCACTTAACAATAAGTGTGAAAGGCAAAATTTTTTCAAGTTGGAACTTGACCTTTGGAGGATGGGCCTTGCTTGTGCTTGACAGGATCAATTCATTTTCAGTTCAGGTAAACTACCTTTTCCTCAAGAGATATCGAACAATTTTATTAGAAAAAGTAGTTCACAATGCAAATTTAAATTCCCGTACCAAATTTTAAAACAATTTTCAATTTTTGTGGTTTTAGCACAAATTAAGTTCATTTATCGAAAAACTTTTATCAAAAAAGTTGTTTAGAATGCAAATTTAAGGCCCTGTACCATATTTTAAAACAATCGGCATATTTTTTGCGCTAAAACCGTAAAATTAGCAAAATTTGAAAAATCAAAGTGTGCCGATTGTTTTAAAATTAGGCACTACTTGTTATTTAGTTTTTTATTATCCCTAAAAACTCCACTAAATTACTGTCATTTGTTTCCAAAGCCTAATAGGATAATGGTGCTCACTTAATTTGGATCACCCTGTTGATTTGGGACATATGAACTACCGCTATTTCTCAGGCTTATGCAGTTTTAATGCAATAAAATAAGAGTTGCCTCCCTTTTTAACAAAATGGCATTTCGAATTTTTGAACTGCAATGAAGTGGCAAAAGAATTTCAACGATTTTATGTCATTGTCTGATAAATATTTCAATATTTCCTTATAATAATTTGATTTCAATCCTTGGTTTTGTAACTTCCAACAACACAGCATTATGCAGGATGATTCGAGTTTTTTTCACAACCGCCCCATTTTCAGATACGATACATGCTGTTTAAATTCTCAAAAATAAAAAATGAAATGTTAAAATTTTTGGGAATTTAAACACCATGTATCTAGAAAATGAGGCGGCTGTGGAAAAAAATTAATACCACCAAATAATCTAAATTGTATGGTTTTCCGCCACCTGAAAAGTCTCCTGTATTAAAACTGAATCGCCCTGCATATTTATTTATTTCATATTTCATTTATCTTGATTGCATAGAAGTTTTATCTTCTGTGTTGTGGTTGTGTTGATGTTTGTAACTATTTGTACAAACTTGTACTTTGTTTATTTTATTGGCTTTAACAACGTAAAGTTCTCCCTCATATGGCAACAGAAACAGAGTAATAAATTTGGTTGCGAAAAAAGTAGTTTCGGGAAGATCCAATCCAAAGCATATTTTCTAAAACCCTTACATGACATAATAAATAATAAATAACACAAATAGGCGCTGGCACTTTCATGCTACAAATTTAAAAAAATAATAAACATGTACATGACAAATTAAAATACGAGTAGCATGTATCCCAAGGCAAAGAATATTTCAGTATCCACTGAGGTAAACAATAGGGTACTTGACGAAATTTTACAAACTTGATAAAACAATTCCTGGACACTTGCCTAAGACCCTACGATTATTTAAAAAATATATATTTACGTAATTAGCAAGTTATTAGACTTTCTTTGAAATTTGGCGGGAAAGCACTTATGACGTCACAAGTGTTTTATAACGGCAATTTGGCAACATAGCGATACCACTGAAGTGTTCTGAGACATAACCTTATTCGGCAGTGAAAGTTGCAAGGAAAGTTGAAATTTCAAAATTCTAACCTCAAACTCCCAGACTTATGATGCCCCGTGAAACCACTTTTAGCGTTGATTGATTCCTTCCTCCATCGACGATTTTAGTCAAGAGGGGTTTTTTGTTTTTTTCGTAAATACTTATTCAATTGTTTTTCTGTAAATTTGTTTGGCTAGGTTGGGCCTAAAGTCTGGAATTCGGGCTCAGTAGGTACTTCTAAGCACTATGGCGTCTTCATAAACGTGCCTTCAAGATGGTCCCTAGGCCGAGGTTCTCTCTTTATTAATAACTCATAATACCTACTGTATTCTTACTACAACGTAGGTACAAACCTTTGCAGTTTTATCCCATGGATTTCGGCAGACGCTAACAGCATCCAATTTCGGCAAATGACGGATTGTCCTTTCAGGGTCCATGTCCATGATACCTTACCTTACCTTACACATCTAACAACACGATAACTAGGTCCGCAAACAATATATAATAGTAAATATCAATAACAAACTATAATAAATGGCACAGATATTATCTACTAATATTTTGATTTAGCGAGATACGGAATGACAGTTGGCATCACGGGATGTCATCTGCCGATCAGAAAACCATACGTGTTAGATGACATGTGGATATATGAATATGGTTAGATGCCTAGGTGGGCGGGTAACGTTGCCAAATACGCGAATATTTCCCCCATTATTGGTACCTGAATATTTATAGTATGTTCCGTATACAGATATTTTAACTAAATTGTTACGTGGCAGAGATGAAGGATATAGTTTCCAGCGTGGGCAGCATAAACAGACACCATTTTGCTATTATATAGAGGAGTCAATATATGGAACATATTCGTAATAAAAAGTCTTTATGTGACAACATTTGTGTGTGCAATTGCTGGAGATACTTGAATAGAAAACTGCAATTTGCCTTTGTTCCCCGAATGATTGCAAACGGGCACCGGCAACGTTACAGTTCCGTTTCTCCTGAGAGGCACAGAGTTGCCACGTTTGGCGTTCTGGACAATAGAACGACGAAACTGTAGATGTCAGTCTGAACAAAATTGTGCAACTTTCTAATTATCATAAAAAAAGGGTTAAAAGCCGTTGTTTCATTTATTATTTGTTATGTTGGTGCATCTACTGTAAACCGAGTACCATTTTGGAGAAATTAAAAATATTGTCAAGTACCCTATTGAAATGTGACATAATGTAATTTAAAAGAAGCACTTACAAAGCCTCTGCTGATTTGCGGCAGTCCGAGCAAGAATCCAGCTTCTGCCGCACATCCGAGCGCCGTGTATGGGGTACTGAACGTCGCGATATCACTGGCGATGACAAAGTCGAATAACGGCAACATGGTGACCGCCAAACCAGAGCAGTCACCTTGGATGCCGGCGACGAGAATTTTCGGGAAGTGGAGCAGGCACAGAAGGAAATCGCTAGAAGAGACCATTTGCAGTTTCGAGAAACCATTTAATACACCTGCGTGCTTACCGGACATGAGTCGCCAGTTCCGTCGCCTTCTTTTTTACCTCCTCCTCATTGTCGGAGACGAGGGACTTATAAGGAAGTCCCAAGCAAAACGCAGTTGAACTAGAGGTTAGTGAAACCACATAGCAGTCCTTGTCCCTGGCGTATTTATTTAAAGCTGACGTCAATTCTTTTAGAACCTGTATAGAAAATAAAATCAATTAATGAAGCCCTTAAGGTTATACATACATTTTTGATCAACGTCAACAATTTCCTGCATCGGGCGTAATACGTCATTTCGCGGAAAGCCTAGTCATTACAGGTATTGCCGGCAAAAGCTGTAATAAAATAACTATTACCTTGTTTGACTGAAATTATGCGTCATTTCAGGGATTGCCCTTCTTCATGTTAGTCAAACAGAGTAATCGGTCGAACCATTGAACGTTACAGCGTCTGACTGCCGTTTCTTCAGTCATTTGTTGAAAAATTGTAGTTTGACTGAACAAATGGCAGTCAACGCTGTAACGGTCGATTACTCTGTTTGACTAACATAAAGAAGGGCAATCCCTGAAATGACGCAAAATTTGAGTCAAACAAGGTAATAGTTATTTTATTAGAGCTTTTGACGGCAATACATGTAATGACTAGACATTCCCCGAAATGACGTATTACGCCCGATGCCTACGACATATATATACCTACAGAGTGTCTGAAATTCGAAGCTCACTATGTGTATTGTTGTTAATAAGAGAGCTAAAACGTTGGTCAAATGGAAAAAAAATGAGTATGTTTAACCAAAGCGCAAAAAAGCGAGAAGGGATTTTCATTACTCATATTATGACATCAAACTAAAGGTGCATTTTTCGTTTTTGGGTCATTTTTTATGATTTTCTACTTCTGCCTTTTAAACCTACAATTACAATAGGTAATTATTATTAGACCTAAAAGTAATTTAAACATTTATTTGTATTGTCTAAAATTTTAGTTTGGATTAAGGCACCAACTGGTTTAATAATAATAATAATAATAATAATAAAATGAACTTTATTGTCAAAGATAAAATCTTATGGACAAAGTTTTCACAATACATACAAATTAACAAAAACCGTCATCATGCTGAACAGAAGTCATATTACAGTCTCTAGTCAGAACTTAGACTAAACTATCCTGAAAGTATTCATCGAGTACATAATATGCTTTTTCCAAGAGAAGAAGCTTAACCGTGCTTCTAAACATTGTAATTGAATCAATATTTCTTATATGCAAAGGCAGGTGGTTGAACATCTTTCTAGAAGTGTAGAGCAGTGATTTTTTTACACATGTAGTATAAGGTATAGGAAGATCTATCCTTAGAACCTGCCTCGTGCTGCAGCCAGAGTTCCTAGACGAATTAAGAATATTATTACGATGTTTTTTAAACATTAAGCAGAGAGTCTCCAGAATAAATATCGATGTGAGGGTCAATACTTTGTGGGCTCTAAAAAGAGGACGACATGAGTCACGCAAACCAGATCCAGTGATGAATCGCAGTGCTCGCTTCTGAAGGACAAAGACAGATTTGAGCAGTGTCTGTCCACAGTTTCCCCAGAAACAAATCCCACACCTCAAGTGAGATTCAATGAGGGCAAAGTAAGCGTTCCTCGTTATAGCTTTACTGAGCTCACTCGAAATAACTCTCAACGCAAAACAACCCTTGGCCAGCTTATGCCACAAATGTTCAACGTGGTCCTGAAAGGACAATTTACTATCAATGTGCAAGCCAAGAAACTTACAAGAGTTTGACTCTTTCAAAGTTCAACCCCCTAGAGAGATTCCATTAATTGAACACTTAAACAGTAAAACATTCGTCTTTTGCACATTAAATGAGAGCCGGTTAGAATCACACCACATCTTGACTTTAAGGATATCAGTTTCAATTATGCCATTCAACTGCCGAGGATCCTTGCTTCGCCAAAATATGGTGGTGTCATCTGCAAACATGGTAAATCTCCCTTCAATATCTATAAACGCCAGATCGTTAACATACAGCAGAAACAAAACCGGTCCAAGGACAGAACCCTGGGGAACACCATCCATTATCATCTCCCCAGGTGAGATCTCACCACGAAGGCAAACTGCCTGACTACGTCCGGAGAGATAAGAGCGAAACCATTGAAGAGCCACACCACGAAAACCATAACATTCCAGCTTGCTGAGTAAAATTCCATGATTTACACAGTCGAACGCCTTAGATAGGTCACAAAAGACCACAGCAGCAGCCTCACCACTATTTAAACTCATGTACGTAAATAATAAATAAAATAACACTGCTTCATTTTCTGGCATCCTTTTCATGGCACTACTTAATTCACCCTAATCATTCCCAACTTTCCTGCTCTTTATGAAATTTTAAACAAAACTAATCTCACTTCCAATGTTTCAATTGAAAATGTCCTAACTGTCATGTAACTTGTAAACCTTGACAATGGCTGCGTGTTAGGTTACCAAGCACAGGATTTTCAGTGAGGTTGATGACACCATATTACCAGTTGTAAATATTGGAAAAATATTACAGATGTGCAGATTGATCCGTTACAGCAAGCACAAGCGAACGACCTGAAGTTATTTGTGCTCGCACTGCTTGCAAGCCACTGGCTTTGCAGCAGTGCGTTACCAAAGCAAATTTTGAAAATATATCTATGAATCATGCTACTTACTTCAAAAATTGGTTATTTAAGTAAAGTTCAACGTTGGCTGCCTGCCACTTGTCATAAAAAAATTGCAACTAATAGTTATGTATACTGAAATGGAACAGATTTAGCATATTTTTATAATGGTGTACTTTAAACTATAACAGGGAAGTTTCCTCTAAACTTCGAAATAATATGTTAATCCACTTAACATCCATTGATGTAGTATTACCAATTATAGTACGGGGCACTAAAGAAAAAGCGGGCAGAGCCTGCTGTTGAAATTACTGTCAAAGCTTACGAGTACAGCGGTTCAAAAAATTAATCGGTGGCATACTACTACAATCGGCCTTGTTTACTCAATCGAATTTCGATATTTCTTACTACTAGAATGAAATTAATCACATAACTCTTTAATAAAATCCCCCTCAGCATCTTTTTCATAAATACATAATTTTGTTATTAACTAAAAAAATATATAAAAATTTTAATTTGTGTTATGTTATGTTCCTTAATTTGGAGCAATGAAATTGCCTTTGCGACATTGCCAGTTATACTAGTAATCGAAGCCCCAAAAATTCGATCTCTATTCTAATCTCAGCACTTGCACATTGAATCGAAATAGATTTTCTAGAGAAAGACAGTTGAAATTTGAATTTCAAAAACGTTTTTAGGGCATTTCCCGGTCGAAAAAAAATCGGAAAAAATATTTTGGTGTTTTATTTACTATTAAGATTCATAATCAAAAATAAGAAAAAAGTGTGAAACAGGAACATTATCATACAGGTACAGAAGTATTTAAGCAATACACCGCCGATTAATTTTATGGGCCCCTGTAGTCGTAAAACGTCGACAGTAACTTCAGCAGCAGACTCCGTTCGATTTTCTTTGGTGTCCCGTACTGTACACTACCAACACAAAACTATAACTTTCCTCAAATGTGTTGCATAAATTAGTAATTTCAAAATAAAGTAAATTAGTAATTTCAAAATAAAGTAATTTAAAATAATCTTTAGCTGACAGCATAACCAAACTGTCATCAAGGTTAGTTAGCTTAGATTTAATGAGGGCATCACTTATTGCAATAATTCTTTAAGTTGTTATTTTTGCTAGTCAAAAATCAGCTAGTAACTGAAATGGGCCTGTTTCACACTTTTTTTTTATTTTTGATTATGAATCTCAATAGTAAATAAAACACGAAAATATTTTTTCCGATTTTTTTTCGACCGGGAAATACCCTAAAAACGTTTTTGAAATTCAAATTTCTTGGGCCCGTGACGTCACGGGCCCAAAAAGCTGATTGGCTACTGTTTTGCGACGTTGACACGATTTACGGCAATATCGATATGTTTCTATTTGAGATTTGTGAAGACTGAAGAAGAAGAAAATTAACCTATTTTGTGGCAAAAGCTAAATAGACATAACACATGACCTCAATATCAGGGGGCGGCGCGGCGGTACACGAGTGCATAGTGGCTAGTAGATTCCTCGAAAAGAGCAGAGGCCATAAAAAGAAATAAAAAAATAACCTCTATATCAATTAATTTAATAATATACCACAATCGCAATGTTTTTCCCTTTTTTTAGTTAAAAGTTATATGCACAATGGTCACCAACTTGTAAGTTGTCCAAACCTAAATAAATCTGGTTTATAACAAAGAGACATAATCTTGACAATCAAAATTTAATAATTTAATTATGACATCGTTGGTTTTTGCCGCTGATCTTCATTTTGCAATTTGCAATTATTCTTAAAGCTAACTCTCGAATGTGTTTTCTATCATCTCCTAAAATGGCTATAAAAAAGGTTTTCCGGATGACCAAAATATTCCTTTCTCCTTTCTCTCAATTACAGGATCACTTTTTCCAGTTCTTCAGGGAGGTAACAATACTGATAATGCTAAATAAGTGCCTAGCGCCATCCTTATTACAAGACCAATTAAATTTGATTTCAAATCAGCATACGGTATACACTTTAACTTTTAACTTTAACAGGTTTTCAGAAAAACATTTAGTTTTATTAGCTCGGTTTACATTAAAGAATGTCAGAATGACATAACAGACTGATATAGACACGACACACGACCCACAAAACAACTACCTGCGTCTGTACGGTCGAGTTCGGACAACCGTTTATACAACTGTCTATCTCTAGAGAATCGATTTCGATTCAATGTGCACGTCTGAGATTAGAACGGAAATCGAATTTTTAGGGCTTCGATTACTAGTGTAACCGGCAACGTGGCAAACGCAATTTCATTGCTCCAAATGAAGGCGCGCAGTTTAAATTTTTTATATATTTTTTAGTTAATAACAATATTAGGTATTGACGAAAAAGATGCTGAGGGGGATTTTATTAAAGAGTTATGTGATTAATTTCATTCTAGTAGTAAGAAATATCGAAATTCGATTGAGTGAACAAGGCCCATTGTCGGTATATATTATTTAAAAGTTAATTAAGTAATAAATCTCCCTTAAAGCGCGCAGTCTGACAACGTTGGATAGAAACCTAACTTTTATAATATTCTGTAGTCAGATCGCACATCCCGACTTACATAGCACCCAAATCAATATTGAAAACAAAGAGAATTCACTACCACTAAATTTGAGAAACCGTTAACTTCCCTATTGAACAATTACATTTTTTGGAAGACGAGCAATCCGACTTACCATGACCGAACAGAAAGAATCCTTGTTGTAGTAGTGCAGGTCCAAGTTGATATGCTTCCCGCTCTTAGACATGGAGAACGTGTCGTATTGGGGGCTGCCCCTCTTCTCCAGCTGCTCGCTCTTCCGCAGCTTCATCTTGGCGGACTCCATCGCCTCGGTGGCCCATATGTCCTGCGGCGGTTCCGGTTCCCTCTTCACCTCCGCCCTCTTGCCCTTCTTCTTCTCGGCGCCCGGCTTCTTCAGCGGCTTATCGTCCCTGTCGGCCGTCTCGCTGCTGCTGGAGAGGGAGCTGCTCGACCTCCTCCTTATGAGGTATGTGTCGGTGTTCGGGATGAAACCGGGCGAGGGCGGGGGCGTGTGCAGGGAACTCCGAGCGGAGTCCTTCGACTTTTGCCTCGATATGGAGGCGGCGACCGGCGGTTTGGATTCAGGGCTCATCACCGGGCTACAGATAAGGAATTTCGGTTTAGTCGTCCAGTTTTGCACTAACAATAATAATAGCCTTTATTTGCCGACAGTAACAACTTACAGGCAAATTTAAAAAGTAATACAGAATATAAACGGAAGAAAACTCACAATATAAATAATAATAATACTATTATTTTGTTTTCATTGCCATAGAACAGCAATGTTTCAGAAAAGTTTTCAATACATGGGGTGTAAATTGTTTAACAAACTTGATGTGACACTGCGTAATGCTCCCAATCTTAAAGTGTTTAAATATGGTCTAAAGAAAATGTTAGTCGAGCAAGTCCATTATTCTGTCAACGAGTTCTTATTATAAAATGTGTTTTACTATGTGGGTATATTTAGCTTGACCTTTTCTTGGTTACTGTACTGTTATTGTACACTTTAACTTAAGAAATAAAGTATTATTATTATTATTATTATTTGTGGCTAGGGATGACTTTTCCCGATAGAACTAGGAGAGCATTAGCTCAAGTACTATGGAAAACCCTAGAAAACCATAGTAATTCCCAAACAAAAGATTTCTAAATCAGAGAAAAGAAGTGAATTTTTAAAATATTAACCAATACCACAAGAGTGGTGTGCCTATTATCGATAATATACTCAAATTATTTTAAGAAGTCCTTACTGGGACTGTCAATTGGTAATTTCGATATCCTAAGTTGGCACCAATGCAGCAAAAACTGCAACCGGGTCATAAGTTCAGGTCAGTAACTAGCCCATTTGCACTAATAACACGAAAAGTAACACGAACAAGAACAACACAGATGATGGTAAAACTCACGAAACGTAGAAAACCGGCGAATATTTTCATTGCCGAATGTTTGAACCAGTTTGAACGATCTGGAAAACCTTCACTGTCACTTTGACACACCGAAGCTAAATTTGCCTGAGTCCGGCCATAGACGCTGCCAAAAGCAGCTGATTATTACAAAATACCAAAATGAAAAGTGTTTCCATGACGTTTGAAATTATTATTAAAATGAGTTGTAGTCATAGTTATTGTTATTTACAGCGGTATAATCGTGATTGCAATGGGGTTTTTATTTTATTATGCTCTTTTTTTCGTATCACTTGGGTAACTTTTCACATCATAAATCAATGAGTGACGTCATTAACTGGTTGAGACACATACCAATGTTATACCCGTGGTTAACAGAAAATTCCTAGGGATTTTGTGGAAAATGTCATCTGACAAAATCGGGACTTCTTACAGTAATCGGGGTATACCTTTTGTTAATTTTAAGAATTATAATTCCAAAGCTGAAAATACCACGACTGCGCAGCAGGAGTGGTATTTTCTTAGCATTGGGATTTTAATGAGCGATAAATTAATGAAAGGTATTATCTATTATTAGGCATACCACGAGTTGTATTTAAAAAGAGAATTTAACAACTGCAATCAGTTTAGGAATTATTCAGTATGTATAGCCATAATTTAACAACCCAACTTCTTAGGAATAAATTAACTTTAAGAATTATAAATATTTCCCTCTTCAAAATGTATTTTAAAAAATAAAAAAAAACAGCCACAACCGGGATTTGAACACGCGACCTATCGTACGCAAAGCGAGAAACATGCCCCTAGTCCATTGAGTCAGATGAATGTTTTACTTAACTAGCTGTATATAAATTTAACTAAAGTCTATCCAAGATACAGCGGCAGTGGATCAAAACACGTGACCTATTCTCTTATTGGTCTGGCCGTCATAAAATGTCAAGTGTTTACGCCGCGAGCAGAATGCAGGGCCGGCTCTTCCCTCAGTCGAGTTTCCTGCATATTTTAGATCGGATCGCGAGCAGTATATTCTGTAAATTTATTTTGCTACTTAATTTAAGGAAATTTATAAAGATCCACGAAAGGCAGAAACACACATTTTAGAACTTCTAAAAGAATTAGTTGAGAATTACATGTCACTTGGAATCT
Source organism: Pseudeuparius sepicola (assembly GCA_963920635.1). Classification (NCBI taxonomy): domain Eukaryota; kingdom Metazoa; phylum Arthropoda; class Insecta; order Coleoptera; family Anthribidae; genus Pseudeuparius; species Pseudeuparius sepicola. Next base: position 12,337,791 of record OY987302.1, on the reverse strand, counting down.
CATATTAGTCCGACCCTGCTAATCGATCGCAAGGCGGTCATGTGACTTTGTTTATATCTACTGCCGCTGTATCTTGGATAGACTATAGGTACCATGGTTAAAAGTTAGTTCATTTGACAGCTGTCGTTTAGGTTGAACTTTCGGTTCTGAATATGTTTTTTGCGCTAATAGATATTTAAAGATCAATGTGTTAACTGAAAACAAATCTTCTAGTCCTATATTAAATTTGGTAATGTGAAGAAGTTATCGGGTTATCAGTTTTAGCTGCCACAATGTTGGTTTAGCATAACTAGGAAGTAACTAAGAGAGTAGGATTTCAGCGAAAATACCACTAGTGGTATTATCGCTGAAATCATCACCTGATTGGTTAATATTTCAAAAATCATATCATTTCATTGGTTCATATTGGCAGGCGTTGAATTCTCGCTGAAATCCTACTCTCTTAGGTACGCCATAGTTACGCTAAACTAATTACAAGGCTTATTGTACAAAGCTTATTGTGGTAGCACAAACTGATAACCTGATAACTTCTTCACATTATCAAATTTAATATAGGACTAAAAGATACACTTTTAGTTAACACTTTGATCGTTGAATATCTATTAGCACAGAAAATATATATACTTAAGGCTCCTTAATGATAGCCAGTGGCGCACCCAGAAAATATGATTAGGGAGCCCAACTTAAAAAGTTTGACGTATTGCATACAAAATATCAAGCAAAATATTTTATGATTAAAAGAAATTCCCAGGCCAGGTCTCGGATTGGAAAAATAATTGCAGAGTCGCACAGAGGATAGTACATCTACGATACCACCCTCAAGAATTTTTTAAAATATGAAAGGTCTGGGCGGGGGGCGAGGCCCCCCCTGGGTGCGCCATTGATGATAGCTGTCAAATAGACTAATTTTTAAGCATGGTAATTAACACATTCACCAATACTAGTCACATACATATGTCCGGTACCGTTCATTGCAGTATGACATGGACTGGTTGTGTCATCTATTACATTGTGCTGCATCTTTAAGACTTAATGTACAGCACGTATGTGGTGATTCGACATTTTGACCCGATAAAATGGCTTTTTTTCGATCTGTAGTGAGCAACACGCATAATTTTAAACTTTTGATCAATACAAATTTTAATCTTAGTAATTACTCACATTTTGAGATAAAAATTATTTAAAAATATTTATCACAATGACCGGGAGTATTGGACCCACAAGATGCTCCAAAACTTTTGTGCGAGTCTTGTAGAAGCTAACTGGATTATCTCTTGGTACCTGTCATAGTGTTTTTAATAAGGATTTGGATTTACACTGCAGCCCTACTACTTTAGCTTGTTACCAAGAAAGTTAAAGCTGATTTTCCGCATAGAGCAGGGTTTGACGGAATTTAACCCAACAAAGCCTGGTTCCATCCCTTTCTATTTGAAAAAGGTATTATTGTGTCAGAAAGTTGGGGGTGGGAGTCATTTCCAACAATTTTTGTAATGAGTGTTTTTTATTAAAATGAATTTATTTGATGTTTGTTTTTTATTTATTGTTACTCTATGCTCTAAAGTTAAAAATTATCTACCCATATTCACACAAAAAAAAAGAGGAAAGATCGGGGTTTGCAAATTGGGAAAACATACCATTAATCACAATAACTTCACAGTTCACATTGGCTTACCTGTTAGTCGCCGGTACCGGAGATGAGTTGTTGTTGTCCCTGCTATCCTTCTTCCTCAAGTTTTTTGGAGACTCACTGGTAGTGCTGCTCTGCAGATCGTTTTTTAACTCGGTCGCCCTCTTGCGAAGCTCTTTAAACGTCCTCGTGACCGAGATCACATCTTTTTTCTTCTTCGCAGATGGCTCGCCATCGTTTTTTAAATCGTACAACATTTTTATCGCCCCTTCATCACCTAAGAGCTTGTCCACTTCGGTTTTGCTTTTCTTGCCGGTTTTTCCGTACTTAACCGGGCTCTTTTTCGGCGACTCGGCAGGGGGGTCTTTTTTTGGGGCCTTCTCGGGGACAGGGACTTCCTTTTTTGTCGGTTTTTCGGCAATTTCTTTTTTCGTGACTTTTTCAGGTGCCTCCTTTTTTGGAAGTTTTTCAATAACTTCCTTTTTCGTAGTTTTCTCAGCTGCTTCCTTTTTTGGGATTTTCTCGGTGGTAGTTTCCTTTTTTGGCACTCGTTCATATACCCTTCTTTCTTTCTTCAATTCTTCCTTCTTTTCTTCTTTTGGGTTTTCAACCGTCGGCTTTTTTTCGGCGGGCTTCTCAACGGGCTTTTCAACCTTGCTCTGACTGGGTCTCGGAGACATTGACCCCACATCGGAAGATCTGGAATAAGGTCTGGGAGACCTGGACTCATCGTCCGGATCCCAAATAACTTTCTTCTTTATTACTCTTGAGCTTTTCGTCACGTATGCAGGTGGAGGGACATCGATTTTTGCCGTTTTGACGTCAACACTATCGTTTGGAGCTGGCTTTTTCGCTTCTACCGGTGAGGCAATCGTTTCGCTTGACTTCCGTTTTCTGGAATACGTTTTCAAAGCCATATTGACTTTTATTTGGGGTTCCACCTCAATCGGTATCTTCTTGGTTATATCTTTCTTATCGGCAGTTGTTTTTGTACTGTTTTCCTTATTCGAAGGTTTGGAGGGCGATGAAAAGATTGCTGGCTCTGCCTTGTCTGCTGACTCTTTCTTTTCTACCTTCTCAATTTTTTCTTTCTTCACCATACCCACACCTCGACGACCCTTAAGAGGTTTTTGAGTTGGTGTCAGATACGGCAGGTCGTGCAACTGCTCAAGGGCAATTTCCTTTTCCATTTCCCTAAGTTTTTGAATTTCGGCTGCCGAAGGAGTAACTTCTTTCGACAGAACTGGGGGCATGTCATCTCCGTCACCCTCGAGTATGGCCAACAAATCGTTGTTATCTCGTATCTCCGAAGCATTTGACGGTTCACTAATTGTACTTTCTTCCGTTTCGGCACAGTCCTTTTGCATACTTTCAACCATGTCTTCCAATTGTGACTCCTCACTTTGACTACCTGTAAGAAACGGAAAATCTTATTTAGATATTAAAACCTGCTGACTTCATTTTTCAAAAAATTAACTTACTTCCCTCACAAATTTTACAAAAATATGTTATTTTTAATACCTGGACACAAACAAATATTTTATTTTTAGAATATAAACATGATCCCAGAGATCACCCTCCCACACCGCATATTATTGGTTACAGACCACTTCTCAGGATTTACTCGTAAGTTCACAGTATGCTAGCGCTAGCAGAAAGTCAAATTAACACTCCTATCTTGTTCAGGGAAGTCAAAATAGATACCACATACAATTATCTGTATTGTTTCTGGTCCTATTTGCATCCTGGGAACTTGCAAAAAAATCCTTTGTGTTTGTTTATTTTTCTGAGATTCACCTTCAAAAATGCCATTACTTATTATGAAAAAATAATGTTTGAAATATAATATAAAACAATTTGATTGTATTAAAACTGAAAAACGGTGCTAGAATTCCAAAATTAAACCGGGATGTTCAAAAAACTAAAATTACCCCAGGAGTAAAGTAATCCTTCTTATTTTAAGAGTCACTACAAGTTAATAAAAGTATATTCAAGTTATGTATATTAAAGCATATATTAAAGCCTGGCGCTCGCACCTACAGCTACCCTATAATATGTTTGTCTGGCCAGGAGTTAAAACTTTCGAAACTGTCTGGCTACTGAGGAAACATCTTCCCAAGTAACATGTATAAAATTCAGCTTTTATACTATATGTAAGTACAGTTACAATTTATTAAAATTTAAGGGTGTCTGGCAATGGATGATGTGATTTCTAATATTATTACGAAGAAGATATAAGAAAATTACGCTTTATTATTGGATAAAGTTGGTATTTTATACACTTTTGCTACCTGTTACCTGCCAAAGCCATGGTGACCCAAACTTCATAGTAGCCATCATTCCTAACAGTGTTGGAGGCATGCGCAGAGAAAACTTTCAGCTTTTATAAAATGAGGGCTCTTGCTCTATTACAGGCTAAGTCAACTTATCATAATACTTTTTTTCCAAACACCAATAAGAAATTATACTAAAGTCTATCCAAGTTACAGAGGCAGTGGATCAAAACATTGGCCACTACGTGACTTATTCTCTTATTGGTCTGGCCGTCATAAAATGTCAAGTGTTTACAGAGCGAGCAGAATGCAGGGCCGGCTCTTCCCTCAGTCGAGTTTCCTGCATATTTTAGATCGGATCGCGAACAGTATATTCTGTAAATTTATTTTGCTAATTTAAGGAAATTTATAAAGATCCACGAAAGGTAAAACACAATTTTTAGAACTTCTATAATAATAATAATAATAATTTATTCAACCAATAGACCTTACAAGTAAATAAATACAATCAGTATAGGTTACTTCGGTTTACAAATATTAGAGATATTTAAATGAGATATTGAATTTTGAGGCACTATATATCTAACGAGTCAATAGTAACAAGTGAATGCAGGTATCACTATCTAATTAGAAACTCACCCACAGAGTAAAAACAGCCATCTAAGAGAAAATCAAATAGGGCATTCTTGTATGTTTTAAAATTCGAAGTGTCTTTAATGTAAGCTGGAAGTTTATTATATATTTTCACCCCTGCATAGAAGATATTATGGTCACTTAAAGACAAGTTATGTAGTGGCACCCTTAGATCCTCACCGAATCTTGTACTATACGTATGGTAGACATTATTAGGGGTAAGTCCGTAAGATTGATCCTGACATACTTCAAGATCTCAAGAAGATAAATGCAGGGTACAGTCAGGAGATGAACATTCTTAAAGATTGGTCTACATGTAGCTCTAAAGCTCGCATTTTCTATTGAATTCGGAATATTCTACCAGCCTCCACACTACAACCCCAGAAAATGAGACCATACTTAACGCGGGAGTAGAAGTTTGCATAGTAGTATGATATAAGTATTTGCCTACTGCATAGGTTAGATAATCTGAAAATGGTATATGAGACTGATGACAGTTTGTTAAGTAAGTCATTGACATGTGTATTCCACTTTAAATGTCAATTTATATGTATGCCCAGAAATTTTGTATTATCTACTTGTACAACAGATTTATGAGATGCTTTTATCAGGTAAGATATACCATTATGTTCTGTTCTAGTACCAAAATTCATAAAAAATTGTTTTACTAACATTCAAGAATTACCTATTTGTTTCAAACCAATTAGTGAATCTTGACATCATATCTTGAGCCAATCTTAAGGCCCAAGTCATATTCTTGCCAGTGGCCACACAACTGTTATCGTCCGCAAACATAATTAAATTTCTATTATTGGTGCAGGATGGTAGATCATTTACAAAAAATGAGAACAACAAAGGTCCAAGCACTGATCCTTGGGGCACTCCTAGCCTGTTCAGAACAGTATCTGAATGAGTTTTATTTATCTCAACGAGGTGAGATCTATTAGATAAATAGGATGTTAACTAACTATGAATCCTACCTCTCAATCCATAGCAATATAGTTTATTGAGCAACAATGCATGGTCAACAACATCAAAGACCTTACTAAGGTCCATAAATATTCCTATACAACTTTGCCTGTAATCAATTGCTTGGTATATTCAATTTAAGAAAGTAGATATAGCAGACTAAGTAGAATTTACCTTTCCGAAAGCCATGTTGAGCCTTATCAAGTATGTTGTTTTTTGATGCAAATGATAGTAGTCTGCTACAAACAAGTCAGGGGTGGAGATCCGCCCGTGGGCAGAACTAGCGCCGAAGGAAGCATAGGCGTGCGGAAAGATTACTTTTTGTCAAAGTAAATAAATTGTTATTTTACTCATACTTTCATGAACGGAAATAATTGATTGAAAATGTAATATGAGATTGCTCTTGGCTACGTATTGTAGACCCTGAATAACTCATGAAGGGTGCAATCGCATTGTATTGGTGGATTCCAACTCATATTTTTGAAGAAATTATGAACATGCACGATAGGTTATAAATCTATCTATCATCACTGATGGGCTATCTGTCAAGTGTGTTTCCTTAGGTTATATTACAGTCATCTTTGTCATTGTAAGAAAAACTTCTCAGCTGGAAAGGGGTTGAAGATCATACATATAAGCCGATTTCACACGATGGACCGGTAACTACCAGTTCACGTGGCTCCGGTTGTAATGAGTGATGTCATTAAACTTTAACATTTAGAACCAGTATTAACACTGTCGAAATTTGCGGCATTTGGCGATTGTTTGTAATAATCTAAAAATTTGTCATATTCATTTCAAAATAACTAGTCATCATTATTTTGTTATTCCGTTGAAGATTTTATTCGAATAAATTGAAAATATATATTAATAAATATGAATGGTGAGCACTACATAATAGAAATACCAGGTTATAGACATGGCGAGTCTTCTACTTAATATTTCCATTTTCAGTCCATTTTTGGCTACTACAGTTTTGTTAATACCCAATATTTTTAACTCCCCTTGTTTAGCCTTGTCACTAATAAACACATTTCGAAATGTCACCATGAAATGAGGTAATGCTGTTAATCATTTGAAAGAAGAGGGACAGGAGAGAGTAACCACAGTTAAAACCAGGCGTATTCACGCGAACAAAGAAAGGGCACTTGGCGCTGTCTTTTTACTATGAACACTAATAACCAAAGGCACAACCACGGTAATTACCAGTCCATTGCGTGAATTCGGTTATAACATTTACAGTGACCAAGTTTCTAAATGTAACATGTTTCTAAATCACCGACATCATAAGTGTTTTTAAAAGAGTTAACAGGAAAACCCCAAAAATATCTTAAAACTAAAATGAAACTTTTCTACCCGGAAATATCGTCAGTTCAAATTAACCGATCCGAATCATTTTCGTGATTGTATGAACTAGGCTTTACGCATCAATAAATTATTTTTACTTTATTTTAAATATTGAATTATAGAAAGAAAACTAATTTTATGTTTGCCATTTCAAAGAAAAGTAAAGGCATTCTCAATTCTCATTACGAACAAAAATTCTCAAGTGTACCCAATTACGTAACTCTATCTTTAATAACTTCATTGGTTCATTTAATTTTTAAATGGGTTTTTCGCCACCAAACTGATCGAAAGACAACTTTTTCAAGTTGCCTGGAAAATTCATAAATTCTTAACAGTGAATGAACGAAACTTTAATTTAATTTAATTTCCGGATAATTATATATTAGCTAGCTTTGATGTGGTTAGTCTTTTTACTAATGTCCCTGTTGACAAATCATTGAATATTTTACGCAGAAAGTTAGAAAGTGATCAGACTTTAGTAGAAAGGACGAATTTGAATATAGATGCAATATTAGAAATAACAACACTACGTGTTAAAACCACTTATTTTCAACTAGGAAATGAATTTTACCAGCAGGAATTTGGAATGGCTATGGGGTCTCCTTTATCACCGTTCATAAGCAATTTATTCATGGAAGATTTTGAACAAAATGAATTGACTAGATATGTTCACCAACCTAATGTTTGGTGGAGATATGTAGATGACATATTTGTTATATGGGAACATGGATTAGATGATTTAAATTCATTATTAAATTTTATAAACTCACAAGAACCTTCTATTAAGTTTACCTTAGAAATTGAAAATAATAATCAATTACCTTTCTTAGATGTTTCTATACTGAAATCAGATAGTATAGAAACTAGTGTCTATAGAAAACCAACACATACTAATAGATATCTCCATTTCAACTCCAATCATCATATTAGTCTTAAAAAAGGAGTAATTAAAAGTTTGCATGACAGGGCTCTAACAACACAAAATTTGAAGAGGAAATCAAATATATAAAATATGCTCTTGAGAAGATTAGTTATCCTATTGAAATTGTTGAGCAAGTTTTTCAGGATTGCCAACAAAATAATTATTGCTTATATTCCTCGACTATCAGATAGGCTAAAACGCATAGGCAATCGTTTTAATGTCAGAACAGTATTTAAAACCAAAAATATGTACACTAAGATCAATGCTAGTTAAAACGAAACCATTTAATGAGATACAAACAATGACGTCAGAACCTATAGACAGGTTTGTTTTGATAAACGCTTGACGCCCAGAACTAATCACAATCTAAGCGCTCCATTAAATTATTCCGAAAATGTCGCAAGATTGTCAGAAATTGCCCCTTTTTGTCGAGCCGCAGCGAACTTATTTCGACTCTGGGCTTGGAGGATGGCGTCGTTAGACCATCCCCCAAGTCTTCAGGTGAGGTTCCGATGCTTCCGGCGCCCCCAAACAAGAAAAAACATGCGATATCTAAGTGTGATTCTGGAGGAACTATAACCTGGAATCACCGGGTGTATAGTTGGTTGATGGTTGACTTTCTGTCTTTGTTTGTAGCATGTTGTTAGAGTAGTATGGATATATTTAATCTTGGCGTCAAAATAAAGGGCATTTTAACAATGGGGCACCATGTCTATAGGTTTTGACGTCATTGGATACAAAGTTCAAAAAATTGCATTTATAAAATTCCTTGTGAATGTGTAAAGTTCTATGTTGGGGAGACTTGTAGGCAATTTAACGTTCGTTTAAAAGAACATAAAAATTATATCAGGCAAAATCAAATTTCTAGGTCAAAAATATGTGAACATTCTTTTAATAACAATCATAGGATATTGTGGGATAGGTCCAAACCAATTCTCAAAGAAGAAGTAGGAAATAGACGAACATTTAAAGAATCTGCATTTATTCTAGGAATGTTCAGTGGAATTCAGTAAAATATTATTGCCACTTATTCAAATAGAAATTAGTATAGATAATTAGATAGAACACAGGGTACAATATCAGGCAGGTGGCTAGGCTATTGTTTCTGTTGTCATGACATTTTAACCTGAAATTTATTAATCTGTCACTTAACTTTGACGTGGCATGATCTTTGAGAAAGGAGGAAGATTTATTCTCCGAAAGCTCAGAAAACAAATTTGCTGAAGTTATTTTTTGAGTTACACGTTTAAAGTCGCGTTCATTCACTGTTAAGAATTTATGAATTTTCCAGGCAACTTGAAAAAGTTGTCTTTCGATCAGTTTGGTGGCGAAAAACCCAATTAAAAATTAAATGGATCTATTTGCGCCACAAATAAATTTTAGAAAATAACTTCATTGGTTCTTTCACACGTACCCTGACCCTCTGCTCCCAGCTTATTCGCCAGCCTCTTCGTCATCTGCTTGGCGAACGTCGAATTCTCCTTCTTCACCATGTCCATCTGCTTCTTCCTGCCCCTCTCCACAATCTCCTTCTGTATGTCCTCCTTGCTGACGATCTGGCTGGTCAGGTTCCTGTACGGCACCTTGACGCCGAGCCGCGGCTTCGCCGACCTGCCGTTGGCCACCGCGTCGACCGGCCTCTCCAGGTGGTGCCCTAGGATGTGCAGCGGTATGCCCGACGAGCTCTTCCTACCCCTCGGCTTGATCTCGACGTCCTGGGACGTGTCCGAGTAGTTGCTGGCCGTCGACTGGGTCTCCTCGCGCGGGTCGTCCGCCAGCTCCTGGTCCTCGGCGTGGGTCTCGGAAGCGTGCGCCGACGACTCGTTGGTGACGTCCTCGTACGTGTGGATCAACACCAGCGTCTCTTCAGGGTGTTCGGCGAAATCGTCGGTCGTTTCCGTTTCGATTACGTCGTACATGTCATGCGGCTGCTCGTCGGAGGTGTTTGCGGCGGAAAGTGGATCTGAAACAACTTGGAGGATTTTTTATGACAACCACAATTAGTACTTAAAGTTTGTTCGGCGAATGTTCGGCCCTACGTCCCAACTCCCTTCCTTGTCTGGCTCGTGAATATACGACCGATATCCGTCGTATAGTCATAGTAAGACAAGGATGGGAGTTGCGACGTAGGGCCGAACATTCGCTGAACAAACTGTAATACGCCATATTAGTGGTGGACGTCACGTAGTGGGGTAGGTCAAGGCACTGTATCCAAACAACCTCGTAGATACACGGGCGTTTTTGTGTTTTTGACTAAGAAAATTATTTAATAAATAGCTAGTTTACGGCTGTGTAGTTTTACTTAGTAGATAAAATAACGAGTTTTGCAGCCAGAAAGGTATATATTAACTTCTTTTTATAATACCAAGCTTTCGGTCTACTTCGTGACCTTCATCAGGGCTAGAAAATTATTTAAATTATTAGAAAATATTGAGAAAAGGTTGAAATTTTTTTAATTTTAAAATTTCAACCTTTTCTCAATATTTTCTAATAATTTAAATAATTTTCTAGCCCTGATGAAGGTCACGAAGTAGACCGAAAGCTTGGTATTATAAAAAGAAGTTAATATATATCTTTCTGGCTGCAAAACTCGTTATTTTATCTACTAAGTAAAATTATTTAAATCGGTTTCTTCGACAATAACTATCCATCTTCGTTAAGGTAAGTGTATTCTGAACTTTATAAGTGCAAATTTAGGCCAATTTTCGTAGAAATTGACCAAAAGGATTTCTAACCTTACTTTTGACATCTGCGTTCACATGCTTCAATCAAAATTTGCACTTATAAAGTTCAGAATACACTTACCTTAACGAAGATGGATAGTCGAAGAAACCGATTTAAATAATTTGTTTAGTCAAAAACACAAAAACGCCCGTGTATCTACGAAGTTCTTTGGATACAGTGCCTTGACCTATCCCACTACGTGACATCAGACTAATATGGCGTATTTTCAGATACAATACAAGAAAATATGCTCATATCACTATCTTACAAACAAAACTAGACATGTGCCGAGGGATTATTCCCTCAGAGGTTTTTTCCCAAAGTAGGGTTTAAACCAGGTTGGGTTTTTTCATTAATTCCTTTGGGTTTTTTTAAGGGTTTTTTCCCTGAGGATTTTTTCGAAAATGAGGGTTTAAACAGGGTCGGGTTTTTTTGTCACTTCCCTTGGGCCTTCCAATATATTATTTTTTTACTTTTGACAGATTTGACACGAAATGACATGAATTTTGACAGTATACATAACATAATACATAGTATAAAGCGAATCGAGAATATAAATTATAGGTTAAGAGTCAGATTCAAGTTTCAGTTCGAAGAAAACATCCACAAATTATTTCCCAGCTGCATTACCAAAGTTATACTAAATAAAATATTAAAAAGATGCCAAGACATTGTTCCGAAGAATGGACACAGTTTAGAACAATAAAAAATAAAATCAAAGAGTCATAATAATAAAAAAACTTAAAAATAAAAAAGTAGCGGAATATAAATACTGCAGTAAACAATATTTTTCCAATGTGGTCAAATTGAGGACACATATTATAAAACAAGTAGAGACCTCGGAGCGCCACCAACTTGAGGAGTGCCTAGTTGTGGCCGTGCTGAAACCACGGCAAGCTTACAAGGGTCTATACACAATACTCCATTTATTAAAGCCTGTTTTACAAATAACAATTTTCGTCCAACAAATCCCCCAATAAATCTTACCATTTATTTTTCTGAAAACTTTGTTTGAAATAAATGATTGCTTTTTTGATAGGGTAACTTTGTGGAACATTTGAGATCCATGGCCTTGGTACTCTCAGAGATATTTTTGAAAAACCCGAAAACTACCGAAATTTCTTCGGTTTGTAACTTTTTTGTTTCAAGAGTTACCGAAAAATTTTCCCCAATGTCATTTGTGGGCAAAACTAATTGCTTTAGGCCTACTTTATCAGAATTTAAAACAATGTCACGGTTTAATGGGTGCTCTCTTAGTACCCACCGAAAAATGTGACCATTTTAATGTAGCGAGCCGTGGCCTCGAATCCTGTACCTTCTTCATGTTTTAGGTATTTTTTTCTCAACATACTACATTGGAAATCTTGGAAATGTCTTGCGAGGTATCGGTATCTTGCGCATTTTTCACAATTTTCTAGTATGCATGACAGCTATAAATAAAAAAAATGTAAGTGTTAAGAGAGCACACAACAAACCATGTTTTTTTTTTCCAAATTCTGATAAACTAGGTTTAAAGCAATCAGTTTTGCCCACAAATTTTATTACAATTTTTTTCGGTAACTCTTGAAACATAAAAGTTACATGCCGAAGAAATTTCGACGATTTTCGGGATTTTGAAAAATATCTTGGAAAGTAGGCCATGGATCTCTCATGGAACGCAAAGTTAGCTCATCAAAAAAGCTTTTTTTTTTTTCAAATAAAGTTCTCAAAAAAATGCATATTTGTCAAGATTTTCTCGAGTGGCCCTTCATAAATAGACACCCTGTATTTTTGTCCTTAACTTTTCGAGAACACCCTGTATATAAATTCTGAAGCTAGATTCGGATTCTCCAGAGAAAACTGCATCATCCTGGTTTTAAGCTGGGCTTTTCATTTCAAAAACTAAGGATATAATCGGACTTTATTTGAGACACCTAATATACCCTGAAAAAGTTTCTCTTTTTGCTATGCGAAAAACACAATTCACTTAGAAAAATAGTTATTTGTGTAACTAGTGCAAAAAGTGCATATTTGTTGCACGAGGCATGAAGTTTTCAGCTCGAGACGCAGTCGATGGCCAAACTTCATTTCCAGTATTTTTTTGAATTGTTTTCTTCATTGCCTGCGAAGGTCTCAGGTTCTTCACTTAAAACTCTTTTTCGAGTTGTTGTGAAGTTTCCGGTATTGGTACTTGGTTCACCTTCCAGAATTTGAGCAGCTATTTCAGTTTTTTTTAGAAACTGAAATTTTACCAAAAGTATTTATACCAACAGGTTGAACGAAGCATTTTCCGTTATAATATCTTATAAAGAATCTAGTGTGGCTGGTAGACTGGGGACGAAGGGATGCATTTTTGCGATACATTTCAACAAAATTAAAACTTCTAATTTTACGGCTTATTACAAATAATGAACCAGGTTTGTTTGTCTTGCTATCGGGAATTTTCACAGTTATGATAGAATCCATGTAGTTAATATCATTTAATGGTAATTTCTGTAACTTGTCTCTGCGGCATGTTCCTGCAGTGCCAAATACTGCAACTATCTATTACAATACACAAGTAAGTAGGTATAAAGTTAAAAATCGGCCAAGTGCGAGTCGAACTCGCACACGAAGGGTTCCGTACCACGGTACAATATTTAACACTAAATAGTTTTTAAAAATACTTTTGTAAAAATAAAAAAAAAAGAAATAAAAAAGCTTGCCCCAGAGCGTGGTTTCGAACGCCGGACCTCTGGGTTATGAGCCCAGAACGCTGCCACTGCGCTACTTGAAAACGTTCGATTGTAGTTAGTTAGCCGTGTCATCATTCTACGAGATTTTACATAAAAATACAGCGCGCTCGTATCTGAAAAAGTCACATATGGGATAACAGATGGGCCTCTGCGAGCCCCCAAAGTCCGAAATCGGAAATTCTCCACATTAAAACAATACCAAATAATGCAAATGTCAATAGTTGGACGAATACGTATCGATCGGGGGGCGGGGCGTCGCTTCGGCCACGATGTAAGTATACGGTATGATCCCGCGGACCTCGCCAAATGGCGAAAAAAAGCGGCCCAAAAGGGGCCCAAACGGCCAAACGGCTTTTTCGATCGGGGGGGCTCTTTCGCAGGAGGGAGGCCCATAACCCTCCGCGGCCCCATGCGAAAATTGAACTCGACCAGCGCTTTCCGTTCGAATCCCTAGCCATATTTCCCGAAAAAAATGGGAAAAAATTTTCCAGGGGCCGAACGGCTCTTCCGATTCGGACGCGCATCAAAAGCCTTCTTGCCCATCAGCTCGGTCGGCCGTACGTCAAATTTGGGCTCAAAAAATCGAACACTGCGACCTGTAGACGATAAAGTATGCACACCTGTTACTGCCCAGCAGTAGGAGCCAAAACAAGGTCCTATAGGTCCGGCGGATCCGGTAGGCCCTTGTTAACAAGTAGGTACCTATTTTCCTAATTATTATAAAATTCGTAAATTCCCAATAAAATCCCAAAGCGAGTTTTTATAAGAGAAAAAACCCTTGAAAAAAAAACAAAAAACAATAAATATTTGAAAATAATAAATTATAAAGTCTAAATGTAGGGTTATTTGGTATTTTTCCATCAAAAAATAAAAACCCGTTTTTTCCCAGCACTAAACAAAACAAAGGAGGACAATAAAAAAGGAATCACTGTTGGAATCTCTACTCTTGCTCATGATTTGATTGGCATAGATTATATTTTGGACGTTGAATCCTCAAATATCATATTATTCTAGTCGAAATGATCCAGCTATGTGTTTTTATATAAATATAATATCTAGAATGTTCGTTTCTTAAACTGGTTGAATAGATCATCCTATAATTCCAAAATAGTGTTTATTCTTCTGCAATTCTCATAATGGTCTGTGTATACGATTTTCTTCATGTGCATAGAAATTTCTTGTTTTCACAAACAAATCTACCTATCAAAACTGTGTTGATATGACAAAACTACAAAATATTGACCGCAAAGAGAATTTGTTACTGTAAAAATAACGTAAATGGTAATAATGCTGGATATTTAAAATATGCTACATTCTAAACATTAGAAACTGACATACCTATCCACAGAATACCCCCCCCCCCCAACCTATAATATAATGAGTCACCATGTTTTCGTCGAGTAGCGCAATTCCAATCCGCAAACAACAATGAAATATGAAGACGTCATTCTCAGGTCTTTAATATAGTATCGGCCCAGCCTATAGTTTATAGGCAAAAATCAGTATGTTTTTAACGTTCAAATGCCACGAAATTATTTCTGTTTTTCTGAAACACCCTGCATGTAAATAAATGGTAGCTAAATGTAAAATTACTGCAGAAACCCGGCTCACAGCAACATATTTTTAAAAAAGCAAAGTATTATAAAACGATGGTATTCTTAGTGGAACATAATACAAAATATAATTCATAAAGCATATGTCAATCGGGCATCAAGCACAGAGGGGACAAAAATTGACCAGCCTGGTGACATCATACTTTACTCACGTCATGACTCCAAACAGTGTGGATAGCCACCAAATATCATTACATTCATTTGTTCCTTTTTAATAATTAAATAAATTCACACTACTTAATTAACTTCTAATAAATGGCTTACAAGCTCACAGCCGTAAAACTGTGAATTGTTTATAATTATTAGTTAATATAAACAGCGTTATCAATTTAAGTGTGCTCGCACCCAATTTGCCACTTGGTACCTATAATTTTTATAACTTTATCTTTGGATGGGTACTCAAATAAATTGCCTGAGCTATGTTTATCTAAGAAAGTATTCATCATACCAGGACAATATTTTTTCAATAATATTATTTGAGAATTTTATAACCAATATGAGTCGCTGGACTGTCTCAAAATATCAGTTGAATAATTACTAAAATAGAAAGGAAACTTGAACGGAAAAATGGCAGTCGTAATAAAAAAAAAATCTCAGCAAGAACTTGCATGGTCTCAGGGCTCCGAGTTCATTGTATTGTAACTGTAAACTGGACTCAACTGTGTCCCCGGATGGACCTATAAATAACTATGCTTGTAACCTTTCTTATTTTGCATTTTATTAGGTCTTTCTTCATAAAAAGTTTTGCTTATTCTGTAAAGTCAATAGACATACTCAAAATCCCAAAATAAAGTTACAGGGTGATTAAAAACAAGAAAAATCTTACAGGAAAAATATATTTATAACATCAATAAAAGCTCAGGTATGAAATTTGAAAGTTGTATTTCAAAGTTATTGTTTTTGAATTCATTATGATTAAAGTAATAATAATTATAGAAAATTAAACAAAGTCAATTGACATTTTACCTAAATTAGGAATTTAAAGTCAACCATCCTTCAAGGTCAAAATCTTAGACAAGGAAAGCAAGGTTGGCATGATATACAGGGTGGTTCACTTTTATGTGGTATAATTCTAAATTTATACAACATTCAACAATTGTTCAAAATGTGATCCATTCTGTTGCACACATAATTCACTTCGACGCCTAACGGATTGAACAGCATCGATTAAATTGCCATTTCTCAATTCATCGCACGCATTTCTGATACGATCAATAAGTTGTTCCCTTGTTTCTACAGGAGTCGCATAGACTTGTTCTTTTAAAAATCCCCATACGAAGAAGTCCAGAGGTGTTATGTCCGGAGAACGTGGTGGCCAAGCGACCGGTCCCCCTTGTCCGATCCACCTATTTGGAAAGTTATTATTTAACCAGTTCCTCACATTTCGGTGAAAATGTGCAGGACAGCCGTCAAGTTGGAACCAAGCCAACAATCTTAAGTTTAAAGGAATGTCTTCCCACATATTATTATGCTCAGCTACTAAAAACTCCAAAAAATTGTCACCATTCACTCGCTGTGGCAAAAAAAAGGGTCCAAACAGATGATGGTTGTACAGTCCAATCCAAACATTGACACTAAATTCGACCTAAAATTTCTTGGCCGGATTGCATGTGGGTTTTCTTGTGCCCAAATATGCTGATTATGAAAGTTTACTACTCCACGACGAGTAAAACACGACTCGTCCGTCCATAAAATGTTATTTAAAAATTGTCTATTTCCTTCAATTGACTCCAAAATCCATCGGCAAAACACTAATCTTCTTTCTGCATCGCCGGGCCTTAAACCTTGTATGGGTTGTAGATGATACGCATGCCTGTGATCTCTTTTTAAAGCTCGCAAAATTGCAGACTTTGAAACACGTAGGGCCACTGACACTCTTCTGCTACTTGTTGTAGGATTCCTATCGAATTCATGAAGAATCTCATTGTTGCGTCTGACTTGTTGGATATTGTTTTCATTTCCTCGTTCGACGATTCTAGTTCTCAGACCGCGAGTTCTGAATTGCCGGTGCATGTTAACAAACACAGAGGGACGCGGATGGCGCCTATTTGGAAATCGCCTCCGGTATTCTCTGGCTGCTTCCGCAGAGTTCCCATTTGCAACTCCATAGCAGAAATGGATGTCAGCCTGCTCTTCATTTGTAAATTGGAACGGCATTTTAATTATTAACAAAGACAAACTGCGGCGCTGCTACGTTCATCTACTGGATGACAGATTATTGTATTATTAACTGTCAATAAGATTTTCTTTTCCATGGCACACTTATCTTCACCAGTACGGCGATGCAGAAAGGACATTAGTATTTTGCCGATGGATTTTGTAGTCAAAGGAAATAAGACAATTTTTAAATAATATTTTATGGGCGGAAGAATCATGTTTTACTCGTCGTGGTATAATTTAGAATTCTACAAATTTAGAATTATAAAAATTATTAAGAAATAATACAGATTTGATAAAAATGTTAAAATGATAATAAAGTAATGTACCTCAAACCAAGTGCCAGTTTATTTTTAAAATTGTTTCCATAAAATTAAAAATAAAATAGCTGAATCCGATAAGTGTTCCATAATTAATTTCTGTTATTTGCGATATTTATCAATAATCTTAGAAAACACATTTTTAGGCAAAAAAGGCTGAGATGGAAACGAAATAATTTATTTACTACACAACCGTGGCAGATACAAAAAAATGTCAAGATACACTTTTTGTAGAGAATTGAAAGAACTTTACGGAAAAAAAAATTACGTTGATGTGAGACAGGTCCGTACTAATTACTTTTTAAATTTAGTGATAGTGAAAACCCATAACTCCACCACTGGTTATTTCAGGACCTTCATATTATCACTAAATATCGTAGTCAAAAAGGTGGTACTACACATCAAATTTGGTTTAAATATCTCCACTGGTTCAGACAGTGTAAAAAATACTTCATATTTTTTCCAACACTTCAACGCCCTGTATCTCGGAAACTAAGCTTTCCCCGATATATGTTGATATAAAATTTTCATTTTAGATTATCTTTTTCTATCTAATGTTAAAGTCCTACCACGTAAAAGTGAACCACCCTGTATATCAAAAGATATATATCTTGATATATATCTTGATACATATCAAGATACTTATTCTCATATTTATATTATTTATCAAGATATATATCAAGATTTAAAATGCAAGTACTTAGTTACAGTCAACGCCTGAATGCTTACCAAATAATGCACGACCATGGAAACCAGCCCATATTTTATGAAAACTATCTTATCATAATCAATTAAGAAATTTTCACTAAAAACGATGTTAAAAATAATTATATTGGTCCTATTTACAAACAAAACAATGCACTTTATCGTACTAAAAGGTAGAAGGAATTTGAAGAAGTTTTATTCAGAAAAAAATAAAGTTTTAGGGCTTCCTTCAAAAGTACCTTGTTAAATATTTACATGTGAAACGAAATCCCGGGCTCTTGCTTTTCACTTCTGCTTTTGCAACCAAACTCTGAACAATTCGCCATTGTAAGAGTATATTTTCCCCTTAATCACTGTTACTTTTAATTCACAAATTCTCGAAATTAACTCGCAACGTACTCGCTTTGTCTGCCACATATAAAATGGCCGCCATTCAAAATGACGTAGCAAAGTCTATACACGGCAGGGTAGGTCAGCATGGTGTCCTCTCTCTTTCCTTGTCTAAGGTCAAAATTGTTTGAATAATAAGCGAGTTCGGTAATTTGCTCGCAGATGCGAGCAGATTTAAGAATATCCAGATGTTTTCAAGTGTGACAAGTTGACCTAATTTTTTAAAATTGTTCACATTGATAATAGTCAGGAGTCAGGGAAAAGAAAGTCATTTATTTTCGTGACACAAATTAATATGGTGAGAGCAGCCGTACGAAACCTAGTTCAGGGCAAGGTTAGTTAAGCTAACCTTGGTTCAGTGATACCAGGAAATTTTTTTTTTGAAGATTGGGGTTGGGGAAGGTTGAACATTTTGCTGAAGAAACTGTACCTACCCAATTTTAAAAATAGGCAGTGCCAACATTTCAGGGAGTATCCTAGTGCCAAAAACAACAACAACAACATCTTCCCCCAAAGTTGCATTCGGTATTTAAAATTAAAACAAATGAAAATTGAAAAAACAATATAATAACAAAAGCTCAATAATTATTACGTCAATCACCATCCCAGATCACTCTCGTCGGCCAAGGTAAGCGGAGCAGCCGGAGCTTGTTGGGACATGTCCGATTTTAATATCCGAACGATCGCGATTTACCCCCCTACCTTGGAGATGTAATAAATGAATGATTTGGAGCAAAACGAGCACTCTGAGGTAAATACCGAACACACTAAAAAATGTTGACTCCAGGGTGGAGATGATTTAAATCAGTTGATTAAAATCATGATGAGCATTTTTTTTTAATAAAATGATTATTAAAATCATGATGCTTAAAAATATATTTATTCATAGAAAGAAAACCCTAAAATCGTTTTGGATACCAAAACAAAACAGATTTTTTTTTATAATAATATTTATTATAATACTTGAAAAGGAATTTAGCAGCTTTTCACAAAAATGAAACTTTCAAAAAATCCTTCTAAAAAAACAGAAAACCTAATCTGAAAATAAAAACTGAATATTGTTTAACTTTATTGTGGTTAAAAAGACTTGTGAAGTGTATAAGAAATAAGAAGTACTTTACTGATCTGAGTATATTATTCATGCTTGAATAGTTATTTATGTACCAAGGCACTGAAGTTCAACTTTTTATGACTCATTGGAATTTAGTTGCCGAGGCCTCTGGCCGGGGCAAATAAACCACGAGTCATAAAAAGAACTTCAGTGCCACGGTACATATTATATATTTTTTGAAATCGAAAAAAAATGTTTTATTAGACAAGAAAATAATCGTACGGGGATCCATGAACCAACTGAGAGCGGCGTTGCTTGACTTTGACGATCGCTTTACCTAGATCAAGTATGACAAGACACGGTGCCTTCGAACAGAAAAACCAAACTGCTGCTTGTTGTGCAGCCTCCATAACAAATCTATTGATATTCAAACCTACTAAAATATTTATACTGAAAGATTGCGCTGCTATAGGTTAACAATTTCGCAATGTGTACGAAAAGTTAAATGGGCCTTTATTGCCCGGGTTTTGAATATTTGGTCACTTTTGACGGGCAATGGCTCCGCGTCTGACGTTTGATGTTTACATCTTGCCAAGGCCTACTTATTGAAAAAATCGTACAATAATGGGCTACTTTATTTATTTATTTATTTATCGACGGCAGTGCCATTATTGAACAATTTGAAAAAACCTTAAACAAACTTTTGTACACAAATAGAATTTCACTAGCTTAAAATCACATTACAGTTACTGTAAAATCACAGAGAACATTTTAAAACAGACCTAAACCTATTTAAACTAGAATCGCAACACCCGCAACACTACTCAGTTGATTGGCACCTTCGAGAATACGCACAATTGGATCATTCATGCCATAGTTAGTAGGGTGAAACGGAACATTGAAGGTCCTTACGTTTCTACCCCATTTAAACACCAATATTGAAGGGAATCAACTCAAGCAGCTCAGGACACTTTATTTCATTATTAATCAATTTATGAAGAAAACACAGATTGGCAATCTTCCTTCTTGTTTGTAATGTCTGCATATTGAGCTCCAATCTTATGTCATCATACTGGTATTCACCCCTTTGATAACCACAACGGTATGCAACAACTCTCAGAAATTGTTTCTATACCCTCTCGACCGCCTCGATGTGAACGCGATAACCAGGGGACCAGACAACACGGATCTTACAAAGGAACAATATAGACTTTTGAATGTCACAATTGAAAAGTCTGCGGATATGCGCTGTACAAATCCGAGGACCTTGAATGCCCTAGCAACCACACCATCAATGTGTTCACTGAATGTCATCTTCTGATCAAATATGATTCCAAGATCCTTAATCTTGGTGCAAAGTGGCAACTGATTACCACCAAGCCTGTATCGAAAACTCAATGGCTCAGGCGAGTGAGTGAATATTACTTTGAAGCACTTTGATATATTGACATGCATATGGTTCGCCTTGCACCACTGAAAGACCGTGTCAAGGTCATGGTGAAATTCGAAGGCCCCATCAGCCAAGCCAATCGCTTTAAAAAACTTCAAATCATCTGCAAAAAGCAGACATGAACAGTGCTGGATACAGGGCACCAAATCTAGCAGGAAGAGCGAAAATAAAATGGAGCCACAGTGCAAACCCTGCTACTTTAGTTGACGATTTTGGGACACTTCACTACCGATTTCAAAAAAAATATTTTTTCGTTTGACGAAACAAGATATAAACAGTTAAAAAATATACATGTTAAAAAAAAGCAGCCAACATCAATTAAAAAAACAATCAAAAAAATTATGATTTAAAAAAATCCTTGATTTTTTATTTAAAAAAAAAACATGATTTTTACCGACCCCGGTTCACACTACAGCAAAAAATCTAGTGAAATACTATGGTATAGGTCAGGGACCGTTTAAAGTAAGGGGACCCAGGATTATACTTTCCAAAGTGAGGCCGTTTCTTTCCCCATTCTAATGGTCTCAATGATGCCAAGTATGCAATTTTATTGGAGAATCTATGGATATAACAGGTACCTACTTTGATTGTTAGTAAAAAGTAATATGATTTCTAAAAATTAGACTTGACAATGTTCTGTCAACAAACACAGAATATGGCAAGTGCCAAATGAATCAAATTTATTTTATATTTGAATTTGGTTTCCTGCAATTATTTCCAGGAATTTAAGTAATATAAGTATGGTAAGTCAGTGTCGATTTTGCTTATTTGAGAATTTGTCGCTTTTGCACCTTGTTACCAGGTTCCTCAAACCATTTGTAATATTATGTAGGTTTAATAGGTACGTACTTGAACTTTCTTCCCTTGTTGAATGTATCTACCCAAAGAACTTTCACAGATTTCGGGATGGACTAATAAGATTAGGTCTTGTACTTAGTTCTAATCATGTAGTTTTTCTCTGTGCTCATTTTTGTAATTTTATTTCTCACCCAAGGTACCTCACAAACGTAAAATAAACTTATAGTTGTAGATAAAAACTGTTTAAAAAAAGACCTGATTGAAGCTACCTGCTTAATAATTTAATATTTAGGAAATACCATTTTTGTTTTTAACTACTTACTTATACCTAATGCCCACGTAATGGGAATTGCAGGATTACTAAAGGTGAGACAAGAAAAATCTGGTTGCAATTATTGGGACTACTACAGGTGGCCGCATTACCTTTAAGTGACTATCTGGAAGTTAGAAAACTTAAAAATTGTGAATTATGATGGGAAATATTTTGCCTCCTTTGGAATCTATGGCACTGGCATGTCACATAAAACCTGATGGCAGTTGGACACTGACATATAACATAACTTTGTACCAGCCCACTTATGTGGTCTCCTTGGAGACATACAGAAAACAAGGCTTCATTTTTCCTATGTGATAGACTGTGACATGCTGGGTCCCCTTATTTTAAAGAGTCCCTGGTACAGGTGAAATAGCGTATCTATGTGCAATTGATCTTTTCAATAGTAAATATCCAGCGGTATACGTTTTTGTAACTTTGTAAAAGTTAGTAAGAAAATGCATGGATTCATGAGAATCTTTCCTCTAGAATCACCATTATTTAAAAAAAGACACTGAAGGATTGTTGAATTTTAATTCTTAATTTAGGTTAAATGTCAACTGAATTTGATGATATGGGAATAACTTTAATAATTACTTTGGTTAAATTTATATAATTATTATTACTTTAATACTTTAATCATAATAAAGGCAAAAACAATAATTTTGAAAGATCACGTTCAAATTTGATATGTACGCTTTTATTTATATTATAAACATCTTTATCCCAAGAGATTTCTTTACTGTTCTTTCAAAAAGCAAGTACTTTATTCTAGATTTTCTTATTTTTTAACCACCCTGTATGTTATTCCGAAATTTTGAATATGGCTATCGACTTTACAGAAGCAAGACTTAATGAAGAACAACTTTTACTACTATAATGCAAAACAAGAAAGTTTATAAGTGTAGTTAGGTCCATCCGGGGACACACTGTATTTTTGTACTAACCTAGGATTAAGGTACTAATGTATTTTACTTGATTTTATTCAATGTTGTTATTCTAACTTGTACCGGAGTTGCAAATAAAGCAATATTATTTATTATTATGATTATTACACGAAATATGCTGCTCGAGCATATTTTAAATTTTCCTATGTTAATATTAAAGTAAACTTACCCTCTGCAGCACTATCAGACACATCAACACAAGTTGCTTCTTCTACAACTTCCATAGTATGCTCTGGACTCTCATCAGCCGTACGAGGAACGATACTCTCCCTTCCCTCTTCCTTGACTTCTTCTTCCACCATTGGCTCTTCTTGTTTATCGGCATCCGCGATAACCAAACTATCGTCCACGCTCTCCTCGTTCCTGTCTTCGATGGAGGTCTCCATCATCTCGACCGGGTGTTCCTGCTCGGGGGGACGGAAGTCGGGTTGTTCCGCGGCAGTTTCTGCTAGAATTTGAGGTGCGGGGACCACCGCCTCTTCAGTAACATGTTCTTCGGTTATCTCGGTAACCTGCTCTTCAGAGATGGGTTCGACAGTGGGTTCTTCTTGAATTATGGTCTCCTGAGGAACTTGCTCTTCATATGTATCTTGCATAGTTTGTTCCTGAAGAGAAAAAAAATGCCGGAAAGATGTTCGAGAGAAGTGTATTATAGAAAAGTAATATATCACAATTTCAAAGAGGACAAGGCATTCTAGATGTAGAGAATTTCTAATCCATATAAATTTTATGTTGTCAAGTACCATATCCATATTGTAACCAAAATTTATCATTAAAGCTGTCAAATATTGTAAAAATAAAGTTTAAGAATTTTTAGTTAAGTGAGAATCCCGGTAAATTGGTAAATAAGAGGGTAAAAAAATACTAGTCACTTTGTAATTCACAGAAAATAGTATTTTCCTTTTGCCAACAACACTTATGGCAGGCAGTCAGAGCTGGGCAGATCTATTTAAAAATATCGTTTTAAAGATCTAAGATCGCGATCTTGACTTAGATCTAGATCTTTTTTGTTTTACTAACGAACGATCTCTTTTAAAAAGATCGTTTCAAAAAGATCTGATCTTTGATCTTAATTTGACGATCTTAGATCATTTTAAAGATTTAAGATCGTTTAAAAGATCTAAAATCGTTTTAAAGATCTAAGATCGTTTTAAAGATCTAAGATCGTTTTAGAGACCTAGGATCGTTTTAAAGATCTAAGATCGTTAAAACGATCTAAGATCTTTTCCTCATTATTTGTTTTCATTCATTTGTGAAACATTTCTGTGATTTTTTTATATAAAATAATGTTTTATTTTTGTAGAATAAAAAATAGTGCTCTAGGTTGTTGTAGGAATAAGAGTTTTTGTTTTTATATCTACATATTTGTAAAATATGTTCTCATTTTGACCTCAATTGTTGTAATTCAGTTACTTACGTTACTAACGAGAGTTCATTTAAATCAGTTTACCTCAGGAGATCTCTAGGTCTCAGCTAAAGTGCAAATTGTCAGAATTCGTGAAAAAAGAAAATAATATAAACAAACTGACGTACATTTGTTAATTTGTATTTTATTTTCAATTATCTATTTCTCAAAATTTCGAAAGTTATATTTA
This sequence comes from Pseudeuparius sepicola, assembly GCA_963920635.1. Lineage (NCBI taxonomy): Eukaryota > Metazoa > Arthropoda > Insecta > Coleoptera > Anthribidae > Pseudeuparius > Pseudeuparius sepicola. Next base: position 12,313,243 of record OY987302.1, on the reverse strand, counting down.
TAATAACTTAAATTATAAAATTGTGAATTGCATAAATAATTGGTGAACACGTTTTTACAAGAAAGTCTAATTCTCCATAGGTATATCAACTGATTGATTACATAACTAGTTTGGTTAGAGTAGTAACTTTACGTAACTAGTTACGTAAAATTTTACTTTACACAACTAGTTACGTAAAACTGGACGTATCATCACTTGCTCAGGTTTAGAAAGATGTCACTATATACTATGTCAAAATTAGGTCAAGTATTTATAGACATCTATATCTATTAACTATATAATATCATGAATTTTGTTCAAAGATCTTAGATCATTTAGAGGATCTTAGATCGTTTAGAAGATCTTAGATCGTTTAGAAGATCTTAGATTGTTTAGAAGATCTTAGATCGTTTAGAAGATCTTAGATCGTTCAAAAGATCTTAGATCGATTGATCTTTTTTAAATAGATCATTTTTAGACGATCTTTGATCTAAGATCGTTTTTGCATGAAAAGATCTATTTTTAAACGATCTTAGATCTTTTTTTGAAAAACGATCTCATCTATTATGATCCAGATCTTTTTTGGCGCGATCTTTCCCAGCTCTGATGGCAGTTGAGGTCAAATAATTTTTTAATTAAAAAAAATATTTACAAGGACTTTTATCTTGACATCTCTAAGATTGAAGGCCCTAGGCTCCAGTCTCAAATTATATGTTTTTATTTTGTTGTACTATAATTACTATACTTTATAACTTTTTTGTTTTAGAGTTATATAAAAGTATTAGAAAATATCTAAGGAGTAATAGTAGAATCCCTTTCATCAGAAGTTGGATAATATATTGTCAAGGTGATATCACACTCAATTGTGTATAAAAGTAATTCTGACATAAGTCCTCCTTACGGCAGAATGCGTGTGACGCAAGGGGGAAGAACTCGTAAAAAGACATGGAGGAAGGCAAACCCTTATAACATTGGCAATTATTTCTTGTGCTTGAGAATGCAACGTTATTCCCTGTTTACTCGTTTTGCACACGTTAATTCCCGAACATACGAAATGCCACCGAGCTCTCTGCCAAGCTTGCCGGCAGCCGAAAAAGTGAGCCCTGTGTGGTAACCCAAATACGCAGTTAACTTTACGTACTATAGAAACAGGCACAAAACGCGTTGGCTAACTGGTTTTGTCGGCCGGTTCGCTGGCTGAAGTTCTTTGTTGCCGTATTTCAAAGACGATGGTAGACGCGATGATGTTGAAAAAAATATAATAGGTGTTTTATTACACCGCGTTAAAAATAAATGATAAACAAAAATGAGCAAGTGGTCGCGTGATGCAAGCTTTATTTTTTCGGTATTACAGAGTTCAGAAATTCGGCTTCAATATGCTAAAACTTGTATAGAAAGGTTTTCTTTCGTGTGCAACTCTAAACCTTTGTAAATACTGAAACTATATTATTACTATTAAATGTATTGAAAGAAAATACTTAATGATCACAAAATATAAAATAGGAAAAATATCTATTTATTTATTTACTTGCATTTGCATCGGTAAAAGAAGCTGTCGAATCATAATAATAAAATAGAAAATAGTATTAGTTACCCAAAGCACATCCAATGTATAAAAATATCAGTTAATACTGAAAAAAAACTTTTGTTTGTTTTCAATTCTCCAATATCATAAAAAACAGAGTAAAAAACTGTTTATAGTAAACTAGTACTGTTTAATAAGTAGTAAAAAATATTGGATGATATAATAGTTATTTATGTAACTTTCTCTGGCCGAGGCAAATAAACCACACGAGTCATAAAAAGAACTTCAGTGACAAGGTACATATTATATATTTTTTGAAATCGGAAAAAAATGTTTTATTACGAAAAAAATAATCATAAGGGATCACCCGTCCATGAACCGACTGCGCGAGGTGTTGCTTGACTTTGACGATTGCTCTACCTAGGTCAATAATGACGCGGCACGGCGCTTCCCAACAGAAACTCCAAAGTGCTGCCTATTCTACAGCCTCCATGAAAAATAAATTGATATTCAAACCTACTAAAATATTTATGCTGAAAGATTGAGCTGCTTTAGGTAACAATTTCGCAATGTGTACAAAAAGTTAAATAATGGGCCTTTATTGGCTGGGTTTTGAATATTTGGTCACATTCCACAGGCGAAGACTCCGTGCCGTACAATAATAATGGGCTACTTCAGTGACGATATCTGAGCTTTTAATGACGATTTTGAGACATTTCACTGCCGATTTCAATAAAAATTTCGTATCAATCTAAGCCTTGTCTTTACTCGATGATCTAAAGCGCTTTTGACACCCAGGAGTTTTTGTAAGTGATTTTGTAACTTTTATGAGTAGAGAAGAGGCTATGAAATGAATCACTTTGGTAGTTTTTAATTTCTGATTTTCGCTATAATTTGACATGATAATTGTTTCGCCAACACAGTGGCTTCTTCAGATGTGGAGTACAATTTATAAAATTTTTATGGAAGGCTCTTAACTAGACAGACAATAATAATTACTGTATTATGCTGGGAAAACCCATACTTTATTTTATTGCAAGGTTGTTAATGGCTTAGTGGTATGTATACAAATATTGAAAAGAAATCATAAATTCAATAAAGGGGTGGATATAATAATATAATATTCATTTGCTAGTTTAGCAAAAATTCTGATTTATGTAAAATTTTGAAATCTTCGTTGAAAGTGTGGTTTTCTTCTATTAAGTGTAATGCTTATTTTGAATCTGATTTTGTCTTGGTAGATCTTGTATGTTTTGCTATTCTTTTTTGAAACTTCTTAAAACGTCTGTCCAAATATATCTTAGGGCAATCCCCACAAGCTGGCTTATAGTCGCCGATTTGGATCTTTTTATTTAGCGCTTTTTATGTGATTTAACATTGATTTATTGGTTTTAAAAGCGATGTTAATACTTCTTTTTGTAAAAAGGAGACGCTATGTTCAGTTGGAGTTCCAATAATAAGCCAAACATTAAAATTGTGATTATTATCTTTATCTCTTGGATATAATATACATACTTTATTAATTAGTTTTCTTTTAATTTGGATCTAATTATCCTTTGGGGTTGCTACCTTTGTTAAAGGCGACCTGCTTGATAATTTTTAATTCTTTATTATAATTTTCATTAGACAGAGGAACACTGAGGAACATTAAAAATCGTGTTTATTATTGACGTTTGTAATAGTTAAATCTAGAAAATTAACAGAATTGTTATTTTCTATTGCGAGTGGATAAAAGGCCCATGTACTCATTGGTCCGTACTTGGGTACTCACCATGTATGAAAATTTTGTATGACTATTGTAGTTACCATTTTTTAGTAAGTCAAACAATAAGAAAGTTGAAGGAGGATTGCATCATAGATGAATAGGTACCCCTGTACATAGGCCCTTCTTCCACAGGCCCACCCATGTTTTTTGGATAATCACTCTTGTCGAATGAATTTCAGAATTTTATACATTGCAGGTCTGATTGCATGTTCTCTATATTTTATATAATTTGTTTTTTTTTTAATCGTAAGAGTTTTATTTTTTGCATTTTATTTTCAATTTGTAGCTTTTTGTAGCATGAATGTTTAAAAACGACAGCCTATTCGACAAATATAACACAAACTGTTATATAAAATAACTAGGTAGGTATAATAACAACTTATTGTTGTTGTTGATCTCAGCTGTTCAGGGCTGTTTACAGACCTGTTTGAGTTGAGAGACCTGTTCAAATTTGTTCAGAGAAGCTGTTTAAGGCTCTTCCAAACAGCTTTATATAGCTCCTGTGTTTTGTATTAATATTATGATACACACTTCTTTGTAGGTTGTTTCTCACGAAAAAATTGCTAATCAAAAGAGGCGTCCACATTTGTAAATATTTGTGCTGTGCGTTGTATTCGTTTTCGGCGAAAATATTTTCGCCGCAAAATTTTCAAATTTGCCCACATAAATATTTACGTTGTGCGTTGTGCGTCGCGAGCAACACGTGTGTGTGTTTTTCTGCAAGAACGCCGGCGTCGACTGTGGCTCGCTGTTTATTTATTTTTCTTGAGAGAAGTATTATTTAAAATTAAAAAAATACGAATTTAACATTCAAAGAAGATATAATTCATTTAATTGAGGAGTATCAAAAACATAGAGTGTTGTGGGATGCCAAAGATAAATGGCATTTTAATAAAAATAAAAAAAATGATGCCTGGGAAGAAATCGGGAACATATTTTCAATTGACGCCGAAGACGCGAAAAAAAAAAAGGCCAGTCTTCTAGGCTCATTTAGAAGAGAAAAGGCAAAAAGGACAAAAACGATTGGAACTGGTAAAGGTAAGTCTTTGCAGTTTGCAGTGTATATTCATATATTATATATCACTGTTTATGTAGTACATTAATACATAATCAATAATCATTGTAATATATTATATTATAGACTGCGGTTTTTAGGTGCCAAAGAGGTGTATAGATCAGACTGGTTCGCCTTCAAGAGCTTTGCTTTTCTCATGGATAAGAATGAACCAAGAGAAACAATCAGCTCGGATGACACAAATGTGAGTAAAAGCAAACCTATGCATTTAGTTTATATGTTGATTTTTGTTTATTTATATATAAATACGTATTATAATACAATTACATTGCCTTAAAATTCGCCAATATTTAAGCGTATTGATTTTGCCATGGAATAGCCCCTGTACTTGTTATAAAATAATCTGCAATCTCTTTTCGTATCTCTTTTGCATTGGCGGGTGCTCTTCGTGGTACGTTTCTTAGCTTGTGCAAGCCACGTCCATCATGTGAACTTCTCCAGCTTCCTTCTATTATGCGCCCTTGTTCTTCGATATCTAGCGCCCCAGGTGGAATGTAAATATTGTTAGAAGTTTTACTTTTCTTTAAGTAGTTATGCAAGCATACTATTGCCATGACTATTACTTGTGCTTTATTAGGCTCTAACAGAAGGGGTTTTCTTAACACCCTAAAAACTGATGAAGTAATTCCAAAAACGTTCTCGACGACCCTCCGAGCCCGGCTTAGGCGATAATTAAATATTCTTTGAATTGACCCTTGTGGATTTATTCCTGGATATGGTTTCATAATGTATTCGGTTAGAGGAAAAGCATCATCAGCTATAAAAACGTAAGGTATATCTTTTTGTCTTTTGGGGAGGGACTTGGATGGCGGCAAGTTTAGACTACCGGCTGTAATTTTTCGATGAAGTTCACAGTTTTGAAAAACTCCTCCATCCGAAATTCGACCTTGGCATCCGATATCAACAAACAAAAAATTATAATGTGCATCAACGAGTGCAAATAACACTATGCTAAAAAAGCCTTTATAGTTATAGTATTCGCTTCCACTATTAATGGGTGCTTGAAGGTTTATATGTTTGCCGTCCATGGAACCAACACAATTTGGAAAGTTCCATAGTGTTTCAAACCCATGTGCAACACGCAACCATTCCTCTGGTGTTTTTGGCATCTGAAATAAAAAAAAGTTCTTAATCCTAATAATTAGTATAATAAAATAACAAAAATAATATTAAAATAACAAAGTAATAATATTTTTTCAGGATGGATTAGTAGAAGATAATGAAGTAAATGTGTTTGGAGAAGGCAATGAATCTGAGGAAATCACTGAATATTCCGAGTTAGACAAAACTGCCGCAACATCCTCGGCGTGCAGTGATGGTATCCCAGAAAAGAACCATAAGCAGGAAATGACATCAACAATAAGTTTCGTAAAACCTTCCACTCCAAAAAGAAAAAGGGGAAAAATTGCGGAAAAAGAAGATCCTAGAATTGCCAAAGCTTTTGAAATCCTACAAGAGCCTACACCAAAAGAAGACGCTACGTCTATGTATTCAAAATATTTGGCACTAAAACTTGATCAGTTTGATCCCCCAACAAAAGCTGCTTTGATTCATAAAATAAATGGCATTATTTTTGATGCGGAAATGGAGAAGTACCAAATTCCAAGAACTTCTAATTATCCATTAAGTTCACCATCTCCTGCATCTACTCCACCACTTGCACCCTCTCCTGTCTCACAATATTCTCAGCCATCCAGCGAAGTACATGCAGGAGTTGATCCATCAGTTTCTAGTTTTCGATTTAATAATAATTATACCCAATCAATAATCAGCCATAATGCTTCGTCACCAAGTAGTATAGAGGATGAATTACAAGAGTTCATCAACTTATAATTATTTTTTACTTATAGCTGTATGTGTATTGCAATGTGTTCTTATTTATTAGCCCCAGTCGTAATATAATAATAATAAAAAAATGAAAATGGTAACTTACCTTTACCCAATCCTTCAAAACTTCTATTAAAGCACTGCATACTTCTGGAACTATTAATGATATACTCTGTTTCGATATTTTAAATAAATATTGAAGGCTGGTGTATGAATCCCCCGTAGCCAGAAACCGTAATGTGACAGCTAATCTCTCTTTTACAGATATGGCTTCCCTCAGCTTTGTGTCCATTTTAACAATTTTAGGCCCAATCTTGTTTAATAAAATTTCAAAATCTTGTGGGGACATACGCAAAAAATTTTTGAAATGACCAGTACTTTCATCTAATAATAGTACGTTTAATAATGCACTACCACCACCTACATTTTTATTTCGGTAAAGATGCTTTGTCCAATAGCGTCTGGTTCTCTTTGATTTCTTCTCTTTTTCATTCTTTGTAATTAAATGGTGCAGAACAATGAAAGCAGCCCATTTTCTTTTTACTGTACTTACTGTGTTATTAGACATGATGATACATTGACTGACAAAACAAAATGGCAAACACCACCACAACTACATTTATTTTCGTCGAAGTTAATAAATGCGTCCACACTGGAATGGAGTTGCGGCGCAAATCACTTTGATGTTTCCCAAAAAACCGACAACCGACGGTTCGCGTGCGTTGAACGTGGCGAAAACTTTTGCGTGCGACCTTATGCGGCACACACGTCTACATTAGCGTAAATCTGTACAGGGCGCAAATATTTGTGCTGAATACAACACACAACGCAAATATTTTCAAGTCTGGACGCGGCTTAATGGAAACAGATTGCATTCAGAAGAATTATTCAAGTATTGGGATTTAATTATGGTGGAAATAGGGAAATTTCTTCGAAATGTATGCCGCTTACAATACCTATTTGATGTTCTATGAAACAGATTTTAAAACTATTGGAATAAATGAAAGTGTAAGCTAGTAGTATTATTTTTATTTAGACTGAACAAAAAAACGTCAGATGCGAGACAATAAAAAATTATAAGAGAAAAAGTTTGAGCCCAAGGACCTCAAAGATAAGCTCCACAAATGTACCTAACTTTAAGATTGGGTCTGAGGACTTAAGATCTGTTCGTGAAAAAATAAATCGATCGTAAGTGACAACCAGTGTTGCTTACATTAATTTTCTTGTCATAATATATGATATTTTTGCTCCCAGAAAATAAGAATTGGCCCTAAAGGTGCGTCCTGACCTGAACATTTTACTGCGAACGAACCGAACGCGCAGAGCGCGCACGAACGAATAAAACAAACAGACCGCGCAAATGTTCGCTGTGTTCGGAGCATTTGCTGTATTCGCCGTGTTCCCGATCACTTTACTTTCATTCATTCAGTATTCTCGCAGATTTGAAGCATGGATGATGTTATAGTGGTAGCTAGAGATTCGTGGCTTGACTTGATATTCAAGCTACTTGACTTGACTGGAAATCAAGTCAAGTTCAAGTCAAGTAGTAATTTTCCAATATCAAGTCAAGTATTTATTTCTCAAGTAATTGAAAAAATAAAGTTTTTCTTGAAGCTACTTGATTACTTGATTTTTTATCAATTTCAAATTTTATTATCAGTTAGGACAATTATTAGGTAAATAATAATAATAAACCTTTGCATTGTACACTTTTTTTGCAAAACTAGGAAAGAACAAAAATAAACTATTTTAAGTCCGTACCAAAACTATGTGTATAGTCACAGAATAAATAGGAAGCTATTTATTCTGTGGTATAATCAACAAAAACTTCTATTTGGGTGTCTGTGTCTGTGTACCATAGACAACAAAAACTTCTATTTGTTTCACGTTAACACCGTTCAAAGCACTTTTTTTTTCTTAATATATAAACATTTTTCTCGGAAACTTGGTTCTTATTTTGTGTGTTAATAATAAATAAACATGTTCACAAGTAAAAGTAAATTTTATTTTATTGCCAATTATGGCTTGACTTGATATTCAAGCTACTTGACTTGACTTGAAATCAAGTCAAGTTCAAGTCAAGTAGTAATTTTCCAATATCAAGTTGTAACGAAGTTACTAATTTCCCGTTTTCATTTTTATTTTTAACACCCACTTATTTCCTCGCCGCGCTATTTTTAGCGGCCGGCTATCCGCCTTAGTGGTTTTTATATTCACACCGATGACTTTTTCTACATAGTAGGCCGACATTCCAGTTTAATTGCATTTGATTAAATCCTGGTTTTGATTATTTTCCGGCTTTCCGCCGCCGAATAATAGATTCTTATGTTACCACAAGGGTTGTAGGATACCGGGATATTAATTCAAATTACAGCTAGAGCCGCCGTTCTTGTTGGAAAACCGGGTAAATGAGACATGCCCGATCCAGAGTCCACCGTCCGGCACCTGTACGGGGTACAACCACCCCTAACTGCCCGCCTAGCGTCCGGCAGTCGTTCTGAGTGCCAGAGGAGTGGGGAGGATCACCCGATTCTTCGCCACGGCCCCCGACCAATGGGCGACCGGCAAACTCGACGATGGCAGCGCCGCCCCGGGATATAAAAAGGCTGCGGCTGCCGAGGAGGCTCTCCTTCAACCGATATAGTCCTGGTGAGCATTATTAGGTTAGATTTAGAAACTTGTGGGAATGGCGAGAATTCCCGGACCAACCTCCTGCTAGAACATTCCTAATCGAAATAAGAATAATAGTTTGCGGCTAGGAAATTTTAGAGCATGCTACCGCACCGCATTACCGCTAGTAGATTGTTTATCTAGAAGGTAGATCCTGCACTGCCTGATTAACGAGTCTTTCTTTCTTTGCTTACAGATCGGTGGACCACTCTGGGCCGGTGACGTCTATTTAATTTATTTTATTGTAAAATCATATACGCAAAAATTGTACAAAATAAACCGTGCTAATTTTGCTTAACATTCTTTATTTATACCCTATCCTCGACGAACCACAGACCCCTGGAAAATATTTTCTCTGACAAAAGCTATCCCGGGTATAAAGCGGAGCATACCGCTCTAAAAAACTGGCGCCTGAGCAACCGTTTCACCGCAGTTCCGATTTTCCCTTTCCTAGATAAAGGAGGCTATAAGGAAGCCCACCGGTGAGTACCAGAAAAAGGGAAAATCGGACGTGAACGCAAATAGCGCTATAAAGTCAAGTAAAATATTTAATTTGTCCAAAGCTTGATTTTCAAGTCAAGTAATTTGTTAAAATGTCAAGCTACTTGACTTGCTGAAACCCTAATGGTAGCCTGGTGCTGTTTCCTAGTCCATTCCCTAGGTTCAAAGAGGAAAAAGAAAATGAAGAAAATATGGGTGAGGCGTCTATTTTCAAGGCGTGAAAACAATGCATTGCTGAGAGACATGGACAGTGGGCATTTGAAAAATTTTACACGCATGACCGCAGAAGATTTTGAAAGATTGATAATCCTTGTGGGTTGTGGGTCCTAAAATATCAAAAATAGATACAATTCACTCATGTTAACTGCGAACTGTGCGAACGGTACGAACGCTACGAATACACCGTCCTGACTGCGCAGCAGCGAGCAACTGCGCGCCTTTGAGCAAGCCAGATTTACCGACAGCCGATGGAAAACATTTGGCGCAGAGACACGTCCTGACTAGCCGAATTCGTTCATGCGCACTCTGCGCGTTCGGTTCGTTCGGAGTAAAATGTTCAGGTCAGGACGCACCTTTTCGATGCAACAAAAAAATATTTAAGTTTCTGATTGGAATTAAGATACGATGTTTTGTAGAATTGAGGAGAACATCAGAGGTGACCCATTTGACCAAAAAAAAAATGGCAATTCGCCATTACATTTAATAAGTTTACTTCGGACGTGTATGGAGTTAAATGTACGTCCAAAGAAGTCACGTGACTCAACTCGCCAATGAGAGCACAAGACGTATACCCACTTCTATATACGTCGGACATATAAATAGCCACTGCCAATGCTATTTCTATGTGAACTCCTAAATGTTCCTCATTTTTATTGTTTACCCGAGGTTTTTCTCTTTATATGAGAGGATAATTATTCCTTATAATTATTTTGTTAATAATAACTACCAAAGTGCTTCATTTCTTACCGTTAATATAGATTTTCATCAAGTAAAAAACCAATCGATCCAATATACCTAAATAGACTTGGTTTTTTGTTATGTCCCAAATGCATAAACAAAACTGACAAAATAGCTCTTTCTAAGGCAACCTTACTTTTCTGAAAACAGGTAGACTTTGTCACCCTCTCAATGTAGACCAAGAGCTGAAAATTTATCGCAGAGCACTTTAATACTTGAAAAACATTTTATATTTTATACTATTGGCTTATAGGCTGCTACAGTCAGCTCTTGGTCTAAACTTGGAACGATTTATGTCACGAAACTACATAAACTACATTCAATGCCAGCTATCTTGAAAACAGGAGAATGTAAAATCACAAAAAAATAGTTTTGCAATAACTTACCTCATAGACATAATTATTAGCAGCCTCATTTCCATTAACAACAGAATCGACAACCTGATCATTTACAACCTCTGAAGTATATTCATGTGCGCTAACATTACTAGTCTCGGGCATGTAAACATTCTCGCTTCCCTGCTCCAACATGTATTCGGTACCAGTTTGGGTAATAGGAATACTTTCTTGATAGACTTCTGTCGTAACCGTCGTGGTAGTCTGGTGATATTCAGTGTGCTGAATGAACGTGTTGTCGCCCTGGTGTATTTCTATGTTAGATTCCATATTATAAGTATTTGACTGTTCCATCTCGGATTCATAAGGGGTGTTTTTTCCGCTGAGGTCATCAATGGAATTTTCAGCGACGTTTTGCAAATACGGGTTAATGCCAGGTATCAACCCACTTTCATCTTGTGTTCCACTATCCATTATTGCTCTCTAAAAAGAAAAAATAATAAATGATATATGATTTGTAAAAATGCTTGTGATAAGGAGTAATGAAGGCTAGAAGGCTTGTGGTGCTTGATGCTTCCCTTGACAAATGCAAGCTCATCGGATATTATTTATACCTTCAAATCACTTAAAAGGGGTGTGGAATATCACGGAAAATTGACTGCATGTGTTGCCAGCAACGAAAAAGTTTTTCGAAAATTTCTTATGTAAACATAATTATGCATTTATACAATTTCTCAAGAAATGCCACTAAAGCTTACCTCGCTGTAAAATAGCCAAAATCCTTCACACTAACCAAATAATCAAATACTTCATAAGGACAATATACTTGAAACCGATAATTCTACACAAAATAGCGTTATTTCTCAACTTTCATGATAAAAATCGACGCTCAAGCCGCGGCCATACCATCAACAATTTTCCCAAAACGCCATTCCTACGTCACCCACTTGTCACATTTTAACGGGCGGCCCATACCAAAAACAAAAATCCCTAGAACATGGGTGAGTGGTGAGTTCAAAAATGATTGTTGGGTTTTTGTTTGTTAATTATTAGTAATAGGTACAAGTAGGCATTAAAAAATAGATACAATAATATGCGTGCATCTATAGTACCTGTATTAAATTGGTTAAGTTGAACAGGGTGCACTCTGATTTATGGCATATTATAGATCAGGGCGGCATATCTGGACTTCTTCGCCATTTCGCTATCAGTGAATAAAGATTATTATTATTATTATTATTCTACACTTATTATTGGGCGTATTCGATTGGCAATGAATAAGTGATCTGGATCAATCCAAACTGATTTCAGATCAGTATATAAGGCGTTCGATTACCTGGATTTTAGCCACGGTTAGTACTAACCGTTGATTCCATCGACGCTCCATTGTGGAACTCGGAGCATCAAACAACAATGAAATCGGTTCATCGGTTGGTGCTAGAGGAGACAGGAGGGAGGAAAAGGAGCAGCTCTGGAACGCAAAGATCTTGGGCATCCGACAGAGAAATAAGCAAAGTACTGGAGTTACTCCGGAGTACTCAAGGCATCACACCCAAAAGCGGTTCTATTCTGTCCTTGTCTTTCTGTGGTTGTCGACTGTCGTACCTTCTACCTTCGCCAATTTTCATCCATCCGGCAGAGGGCGCTGGCGCCCGCCTGGATGGCCGCCATATTGTGTGCATTCTAGGGGATTTAGAGTGCATTCCAGGGGAAAAGCGATATTTGTGGTTGCAACACAAAATGACATTTGACAACGGCCAACCACGGCCCTCGTGCATTGATATCATCACAGACCTTCTATATAGGTCTGTGATATCATGATACAATAAAATTGATATATTGACACTTTTGGATATTCAACATTCATAACTGTTTTTCTTCAAAATAATGTCGAAATTGAATTCCTCCACTACAAAAACGTAGAAAATGGCATATTACTTGCTGTTTTCAAATTCACCCCCACTCAACCACCCCTTCTGTATTATACAAACTGTGTTTATTTTTTGGCAGATTTTCCACAAAAATATAGCTTTTTAAAACATATTTTGTACCTATACCTATGTGATTTGTATTCTTATGTTTAAAAATCTGCAGCAGTATCAAAATAGTACGTCCTATAACTTCGACATTGTAGGTATTTTATAAAGGTTTTGTAAATTATATTTTGGTAAGTCTTTGACATTTACTTTTTTACAATATTATTACAGTACTGGCAATTCAAAAATTTTGTTCCTGTACCTGCATTTAATTTAATTTAACTAAAAATTCCATATGTTTGGCTATTCAAGACATTGCTAATATTTGAATTTATATACCGAGTGACGTCATTCCCGCGTTAACTCAGATTGGCCAGAAATTAAGAGGTACCTATAAACTGTTTATTGCTGGAGTCCGCTTAGAGATTTTCTCTGAGTCCGCCTGGATAGCCGCCATATTGGGCCTATTCTAGGGGAGAAGCGAAATTTGTGCTGGCAACGTGGCAACACAAAATGACATTTGATTTGATCAAGGTCCAAGAGGATAAGGATGGTACTTTATCATAGAGAGATCATATATATGATCTCTATGTATTTTATCTGGACCAACAAGTGTTGGTCCAGATTTTATATATTCCTTGGACCACGGCCCTCGTGCATTTGATATATTTATTACAAAAAAAAAATAAAGAAAAATAAAGAAAACTGTAAAAACAAACATGTGAATAATGTCAAATAATTGTCAACTTCTGTTATGTCTTCTGTCAATTTCTTTTCTCAGTTTTGTCAGTTTTTGACGCAGCCGTATGGCGTAGACTTCCCTCTGTGGTCTTTGCTTTGCTTCTCAGCCTCTCAGCCATGTTGACCTGTATGAGACTGAAATTTCATCTTTCGGCAAGAGCCTGAGGCCGTCTCAGCAGAAGTTAACAATAATTATGCCCAAGTGCGATGTAAAGACGAGATACATACCAGCCACATTCGCATGGACTCTGCTGATAGCGGCGACCACTTTATTTTTCTACTACCCGTGAGTTATTTTCGTATTTTCGTGTTTACTATTACCAAACTTAGATTTCACGGTGACATTTTCTGTTCCGAAGGGCCCAGTATTACATACCGAAATTCCCATGGGTGCCGGTCTACCAGGGGGTCATTACCTTCTTTGTATTAGCAAATTTTACCTTGGCCACTTTCATGGACCCAGGAATTATACCCAAAGGTGTGTATTGCTTTTGTTCTAATTGCATGTGTATTCTATTCACGTTTTGAGAATATTACAAAGTGCTTTTGCAATAATTGATATTTGTTTCGGACAGTCTAGAAGTGGTTTAACAATTAGGTTGCACTTCGGAGTGACACCACTCCTTACTTATTACTTATATATATTATGTTTAGTTTTTATGTATTTTGTAGACTGTTGATATTGTTTTATTTTCATTTGATAAAAAAAATTCCGGTTCATGAGATGATTCTTATTTCTTATTTTAATTCTTATTTTAGTAAAACTTCCGCACGGTGTATTCAGTCCTCCATTTTTATGAAATTTGGCTACCCCCCTATTTTCGGCGTCCCTGAACACGAATCTGACCTTAGTTTTTGGAGGCCGGATGTACTTTCTAAGAAAATTAATTTTAAAATTTCCTTTATCAGCTCATTTTTATAAATTATAGTAGTACGCGGCTCAAACTAATCACCACACTATTTTGCACCTTTTGCAACATCGAAACTTTGCGAAAACCCAAGGAAAATTTCGGGTTTTCGCCAACATTTCATAAAAACCATTGGCTACATACACTGTGCGAAAGCTTTGCCCTTATTTTATGTAGGGTACCTTATACTTGACCTAAGAAGTATATTTTTTGAAGGTTCCTACCACAGACATATAAAAAACAATAGACGGACGGCGCAATTTACTCGCTAACATTGAGTAAAATGTTATGGAAGTGGCTATTTATACGTCCGACATATATGAAAGTCAGTATACATCTTGCGCTCTGATTGGCGAGTTGAGTCACGTGACTTCTTTGGACGTACATTTAGTTCCATACACGTCGGAAGTAAACTGATATAGATACGTCGGAAGTGCATTTTTCTCAAGCATCGTTGCAATAACGAGCGTGTATGCCCTCCTTTTTTGGCGATGGGCGCGGCGGTATGAAAAAATAAGTGGTAATTATTTCCAATGGTGTAACCCACCCCCGATTTTCTTGAAATTTTAGCCCTATTTTTGTCCGACATTCGGTAAACTTTGATGTTTGATGTTGTCGTTTGACGTTTGAAAGTTCGACATCGAAGATTAATTATTATAAACTCAAATTCCGTCAGGGATAACAACGGACACGGACCTCCTGTAGGTAACAATACATAGTAGTTAACAAAATGTATTTAGAGTTGCTATATTAGAATATTGAAATCGAACGACTTCGCTCCGATGACGATTGTTGTTCTATGCTTTATTTTTCTGATAACACCCAGGCGTACACAAAATTCTAAATGGAACGAAAAAAGTTTATAAACGACTTGGAAACAGCAGCTGCGTCAACATCAAACGGAAACTTCAAAGTTTACAAATCTGGCTTTTTTACAGTGCCGAACGTCGGGCGAAAATAGGGGGTACTTAGCCAAAATTTCAAGAAAATCGGGGGTGGGTTACACTATTGGAAATAATTACCACTTCTTATTTTTCCATACCGCAGCGCCCATCGCCGAAAAAGGAGGGCATACACGCTTCTTATTGCAACGATGCTTGAAAAAATGCACTTCCGACGTATCTAAAATCAGTTTACTTCGGACGTGTATGGAGCTAAATGTACGTCCAAAGAAGTCACGTGACTCAACTCGCTAATGAGAACGCAAGACGTATACCGACTTTCATATACGTCGGACGTATAAATAGCCACTTCCAAATGTTATACCATAAGAGGAACAACTAGTGTGTAATTTGACAGTTCCCTCGTGATGAAGTACACTGCACATTGCCGAACCACTAACTAATATAAATCTCTCTAAATCTCAACAAAAACGAACTTTTAAACCCAAAAAGTTAAACAGATCTATAAACCTCAATAAGACTCCGAATGTCTCATAAAATATCTGAGAAGATTGTACAAAATTTCTCAGCTGGAAAGGGGTTGCAGATAACAGACATAAAATTTAGACTAACCAAGTTGTCAAATGTACAGGGTGTTGCAAATAAAGTGTTGTCTGATTATTTTCTTAGTTTTTGAGATAAAAAGACCAACAAAAAACCAGGATTATGCAGTTTTTCCTGGGGAATCCGAATCTATTAGCTTCAGAATTGAGATACAGGGTGTTTTCGAAAAGTTGAAGTCCAAAAATTAATCCTTAAAAAAATTAAAAAAGATATTGTTTGATTGCATTTTTAATATTAATTACAAAATAATGAAATCTGCTCATTTATAAATTGAATACCACTTCTGGTTTAACCCTCGGGTTTAACTGGAAATTACCTTTTAAATTATATGTAACATTATAGAGTTATCTCTTGCCATTTTTGAGGTATTCGACTGTTTCCTGCCCCGTTGACATGGAATAAGGAAGTGTCTTCCAAATAGTTACATAATTGAAAATATTATACTTGCTGGTAGGTCATGACTTCATGATTGCTTTTTAACACATTAGGTAACTGCACACACCTAAGATATATAGGCCATGGACCGAGAATTTGTTTCATCCAGTTTCATTTTTTTTTTAAATAGTTTTTAGTTTTATCTTTTCGAGAACACCCTGTGTGTTGCTTCAGAAGGTAGATTTGAATTCTCCAGAAAAAACTGCATCCCCTGGTTTTTAATAAAAAAATTTATTTCAAAAAATAAGGAAATAATCAGACTTGACACTTTATTTGAGATGCCCTGGGAAAAAAATTAAAGCGATTTTGGTACTTATGTGACAAAAAACTATAGCTTGAAGGTAGGTACTTTTAAAAAATGACCAAAAATACTTATCTCTTGGAGATAAATATTGTAAGCATAAAAAGACCATGTGACAAAATTTCGTGCTAGGCTATTTTTGAGGTCTTTGTCTCTTAGTTCAAGTGGCTGCCTGTTTTTACTCTCGATATTATTTTCCTAGCAAACTTGGTATTTTTATTGAATACCACATTCAGAAGAAGTCTCGGTAGAAGTCCAAAATAATTTTATATTCTATTTGTCGCATTTTGAATCACAGTTTTTTGTGCCAAATTGCATAATTTGCTAGGGAACATGCTACTTTGATTGATTTGATTGATTTTAGATTGACAATGAAACTAATTTCATTTTTTTCTGGATATTTTTTATTGACATTATTAACGCTTATGCATTCATCTTATTAAGACATACTAATCTCAATCTCAAATATTTATTCTATTTTGATCCTAAAGATTACTTAGCTATGTATGACAAATCCTCAGACAAATCCATAAAATAGAATAGTACATAATGCAGTCCTAAAATTTTGTTGTTATTATTTTACTCATCAACTTATGAATAATCATGATTGTAAATAAGGAAGTCCATAAATTATTGATAAATTACTAAATCATCCATCTGGATGATAACATTTTATTAAGTAGGTATCAAGCACCTACTTGATTATAGATTATAGATACGCAAATTTAATAATACAAGTTTTAGCATATTGAAGCCGAATTTCTGAACTCTGTTATACAGAAAAAATAAAGCTCGCATCACGGGACCATTTACTCATTTTTGTTTATCATTTATTTTTAACGCGGTGTGATAAAACACCTATTATATTTTTTCAACGTCGTCGCGTCTACCATCGCCTTTGGAATACGGCAACAAAGCACTTCTGCCAGCGAGCCGGCCGACAAAACCAGTTAGCCAACGTGTTTTGTGCCTGTTTCTAGAGTACGTAAAGTTAACTGTGTATTTGGGCTACCACACAGCGCTCACTTTTTCGGCCGCCGGCAAGCTTGGCAGAGAGCTCAGTGGTGTTTCGTATGTTCGGGAGTTAACGTGCGCAAAATGAGTAAACAGGGAATAACGTTGCATTCTCAAGCACGAGAAATAATTGCCAATGTTATAAGGGAATAGCGCTGCATTCTCAAGCACGAGAAACAATTGCCAATGTTATAAGGGTTTGCCTTCCTCCATAAATTAAATAACAATTATATGAAAATTAAGTCGGTAAGTTACACAAAATTGAGCTACGCCCCTGAACTGTGACTAGTTCCATATTTTTACGAGTTCTTCCCCCTTGCGTCGCACTCATTCTAGGGGTTGATAAACATGTTTTTTTTTAATCAAAACAATTTTTTTTTTGTTTAAAATATGTTTTTAATTTAATCCTATAAAAAATGTTGTTTAATACAAATAACAACATTGTTCAAAACAGATGTATTAAACTAATCAAAAAAAAATTTTGACAGGTAAAATTATGTGTTATATCAAGAATGCACTTCCATAAAAATATACAGGGTGAAAACTATTTGTTTCCCAGATTCCAGTAAAATCATGTTTATTCAATGCAAAAGTACAATTTCACAAAATTTCATATAAATTTAGTTATTTTTACGAGAGAAAGAAATAAAAAACCGAAAAATCGGACATTTTCCTACACAAAAGTTGTAGACATTAAAAAATCTAAAACTTTCATTTTTTAATATAACGTACACGTTTCAAGGGTTAAAATGAGCCTGGGCAAAATATTTAAATCGAAAAAAACACCAATAATGTTTTCCGTGGACAGATTTTGGGTTTTTCTTCGAAAAATGTTAATATCTCTGAAACTATTTGTTTCCTAGAATTCAGTAAAATCATGTTTATTCAATGCGAAAGTATACTTTCACAAAATTTAGTTATTTTTACGAGAGAAAAAAAAACGAAAAATCGGTTTTCTGCCATTTTCTCCGAAAATTTATGTTAAAAAATGCCTTATACGTGTGTAGGACATCATTCGCTAGGAGGCCACGTTTTGCTTAAATTCGCGCAAAAAAAAAACAACAGTTTCAATCCATAAACAGCACCCCCATTTCACCATTTTGACTGATTTCGTGTTTAATTTTTCTTTTTTATCTTTGTTATGAGTATGACCTAAATAAATTTTCCGGCTGGTCCTTGCCTGTTAATAATTTTATTTGTTTTTTTCCTTTAAAATCCGCTTTGGTACTGCCCTATGTCCGATTATCTTAATTATGAATGTAATAAGTCTTAATTTTATAAAAGACACTAGGTACCCTCTTTTTCGTGTCGAATTAATACCTATCTTTGAACTCTATGCCTCTGCCACTGGTTGCATGGAAATAATGAAATTGACGCATAATGTTGCTATCTACCTGAACATATTTTATATCAAAATTCATTTCAAGATATGGAAGATATAAAAAATATTTGATATTTTTTCAAAATTTTAACGCACTGTATTTTGAAAACAAAGTGTTTGTTGATTAAGGTATATGCGCTAGATGTTTAGCCAATGCTTGCACATGGTTTACAGTAACCATTAATTTTTCCCTAATAATGCAATAACCTTTATGCGGTCCTTGCGGAAGACACAGAAAATGCTATAACCTGGCAATATGTTCATATTTTGCAGTCAGTTGAAATGTCAAAGCCTTTGCCTGTCAAATTAGTTTTAAGTTTCGAAATGCATATCTTTAGAAAATGGTCTGACGACCTCATAAAATATTTGTTAGAAAATGTTTTAAACGATTTATGAAAAAAGTCTGCTTTTATAACATTTGAGTGGTAGGGATTATATAAAAAAATACATTTTTTAAATTGAACGATTTAAACAGGTTTTAAATGAATGTTTAAAACCATTTTTAAACCAAAAATCCTAGTGCTACTAACTATATCCACACCATTTTTGATTTTCGAGATGCACATAAAAAATATTAAATTAAATAAATTCTTTTATTAACAATAATAGAAAAATCCGTCCAAAGCACTAGAATCTCATTGCTCAACCTATTTTGTAGCACCTCCTGACGAAGACAGAGAAGATGACTTTAGGGCGCCACTCTACAAGAATGTTGACATTAACGGCATTACCGTTCGTATGAAATGGTGTGTAACTTGTAAATTTTACCGACCACCTAGATGTTCTCATTGTAGCGTTTGTAATCATTGTATAGAGGTAAGTTCAACACTAGTCCTTAGATCGTTTTTTTATTAGAATTAACAAAAACTAGATTTTAATACATTTTTCAAACACAGCAAGAATTTGAAATATTCTGCAATATTTGTATGAGGTAGATCTCAAGTCGTCAAATAATTTACATTCTCTTGATGTTGACGGGACTAACTAAAGGTGTTTTCAATATTAAAAATTGTCCACAAAGTGTCCCAGAATATGTAATAGACCTTTGATAATACCTATTTTAAAAAAGGGGGTGGCTGAATTGCTTTGCAAAAATTCTGAAGAAATAAATTGCACTTTTAGATGTAGGAAAAAATTACAAGGGAAAAATATGCGGTGATTCAATTAAGCAACTCAGGTAAAGGCAGTATCGAGAACTGCTTGTATTACACTGAACATAACACCAGTCCAAATTGATGTTCCAAAATAGTTCCTCCTCATCAGTGTCATAATTAAGGAGATTTCATATGTCTGAGCACTTGAGCCTCGGTGTCTATTTTTAACGATAAGAAGCTAGAGACAGTACTGCCTTTTACTATAACGTGTTTACTACTGGGCTGCCAACAAGAGCAAAAGTTTAAGGTAAACGCACGTTTCTGAATCATCTTTTGCCAAAACTAGAAATAGTCAGGGAAATGATGAACAAGCATAGGATTTACGTAAATCGTAATATCTTGGTTCAGATGAACAGTTATTGTTTTGTTTAGGTTTGATTTTTATTAGCCACCAGTGCGTACAAGGTTGAGGTCAGAGCATTGTTGCAGCAGGCTGATACGCTCGAATTGAGAGAAATCAACAGAAATAGTTCATGCTGAAAGATAATAGTTGTTATGGAGACTGCAATATTATTTATTATTTACATAACACTTTTTGTCAGAGAAAAATGGGTTTGATACTTTCTAGTTTTAGGTTTCATTTTTAATAATAACAAAATTCAAATTGGTGAAACTTTATTATATTATTATGTTAAACTGTGTACCTAAATTGGTAATTTCCCTATTTTTTAGTGATATTTTTAAATTATTAATTACTGCCTTAATCAAATATAAATATTTGACTTAGTACTGGATCTTTTATGGTAACAATTTATTTGTAAACAAAAATATATATTCCATGAAATTATTGAAAATCCGACCTATAATAATTTTGATAAACTTTTTTTGGCAAAACAAAAAACATATTTGTAGTGTGTTCTTGGGGTTAGTTTAAAAATTTGTTAAAAGCATAGTTTAAAGGAGCCATAGATAGTTAGAAGCATTGTTGAAATCGTCCGCAAAAAATTCTGCTACACCAACTTTCAAACTTTAATTTTGGAGTAAAAATAAATTAAAACAGAAGAATAATTATTGTAATGTGTTGCAATTGTCACGAGTCGATACCAAGTTAAGTTGAAATAGAGGTATTTTGATTTAGTTATTAGTTTTTATATCAAATTTTATGCAAAATATTTGGTCTAGCATCACAGAAAATATACTTATACAGGGTTAACTATCACTTAGTACAAAAATTTTTATGGCAGATAAAGAAAAATTAGACTTGCTAAAATAAATTTTCAAAAATTTTCTAACATTTGTCTTAAGCCTAAAAAAATTTTTTTTCAAATTGTATTAAACCCCTCAAAAAACGCCGCCTATGGACGCCCGCGCGACATGTCTAAAAATTTCGCATATGTCAATAGCGCGGCGTTGCCACGTCTATCAATTTATCCGAGGATTCACCACAAAATTTCGATTTCCTTTTAAAAACGATTACTTTCTGAGGAACATGTAGAATGCCTATGAAACACCTACCTTACTGACATTTCCAGGATTGTTTGCACCATTTTCTGTTTTCTTGCTTTTTTACATTAAAAGTCACACAACACAACATTCACATTTTTTAAATCTGTTGGGGATCTCTTGGTTTCCCTCTGCTATTCCTTTTGTTTGAAGCGAGGTACTCAGCCTGACGACCACGACGAGGTAGATCCCCTCCGCCAGGAAAACCCCGAAGGGTAACCGAAAAATCACAACTGCACTAGCACACATTGCACAAATGCACATGCAAAGCACTACAGTAGCTGTTCAAAGAGGCCGCCGTTAACTTCGATGCACAAATTCACTCGGTTAACTAAAGAAGTCCGGATACGTGCAAAAAGTCCATGATTATTCCGGATTTGAACAGCTGCACCTTCAATTCGTTCACGTAACTGCTGCTCGTTGTCGATTTCCTGCTCGTACACAATCGCCTTCATGAATCCCCAAATACAAAAATCCATTGGATTCAAGTCTGGTGATCGCGGCGGCCATGCAATGGGCCCTCCTCTTCCGATCCAACGGTTGGGGCATTGGTCGTCTAAAAGTGCACGAACAGGTCTCGCAAAATGGGCTGGTGCACCATCGTGCATAAACCACATGTCATGCAGTACTTGTAGTGGCAAATTATCAAACAAAACATTTGTCAGAAAATACAAGTATCGTTCAGCGTTTAAATTTTCCGGTAGAATGTATGGTCCAATTAATCGATCTCCATAAACTCCAGCCCAAACATTGATGGAAAACCGACGTTGGAAATTAAACCGCCGAACAGCATGTGGGTTCTCATCGGACCAAATATGGCTGTTGTGTCTAAAAAAAAAAACAAAAATTAGAAATATTCACAATTTTGGCGAAGGCGTTAGGATTGACATAGCCAATTTTATAATAAATAAAAAAGATAATATGGAGGAGAGAAAGCTATAAGTAAGTAAAAATTTACATACGTGTTTAAAACCCCAGCACGTGTGAAGCAGCATTCGTCTGTCCAAAGAATGTTGAAAACAAAGTTTGGGTCTTGGGCGATTCGATCACGTAGCCAAGTGCAGTAGGTCATTCTCACCGGAAAATCATTTGCTTCTAATGCTTGGACCTTTTGTATGTGATAAGGGTGAAGGCCGTTTTCCCTTAGAATCCTCCATGCCTGTAAATAATTGTATTGTTACATTTTAAATTTTATGTAGGTATTAGGTGCAAGCAAAGACAATCCCATCACATGGGATAGTCTTTGGTAGAAGTCAGTTTTATTGGTTTTATTTTACTTGCCTTGTTCTGAGATATTCCCAATCTCCTTGCAATAGCTGTAGTGCTTATGGAAGGTTGCTCTTCCACCAAATCAAGCACTGACTCAACATCGTCCATGTTCATTTGCCCTCCAGGCCCACCCCTTCGAGCTTGCAAAACACCAGTGTTTCGCATACGTTGTACAATGTTCACGAAAGTACGTGGGTTAGGCATATTTGCCCTGTTAGGAAAACGAATACGGTATTCTGCTGCAGCTCGATGTGCACTTTCATCGCATCTCCCGTACATTATAACCATGTCCGTTAACTCGGCGTTCGAATACTCCGGCATTTTCACAAAGACGCTGAACGATTTGCCGCGAAAATCAAGACAAAACTGGGAAATAACGCCATGTTACATTCGCAAATGCCCTCCGTCGGCTACTAGCCAAACTTGAAAAGGTTTGTTCCAACAGGGCCAATAACCGTGCTCAAGCACGTTCAGCGCATGCGCACTACCCCGCTGGCTGTTCCAACTGAATTATGTACCTACCGACACGGGACGATACACGCACTGTTCCAGCCGATTTATGGATCATTTGTGTATCGTCCTTGTACGATAAAAACGGTGCCTGGTCTAAAGCAATAACCGCGTTGTACTGACATGCGCAATGTAGTCATGTGACAGAGATAAACAATAACCTCATATTTTTGTTTTTACGTAGATGGTTTTAAATCGATGGCTGGGATCGTGTTTTTTATTTCTTGTTGGTTTTTGGCTTGTTGGGTAGGGCGGGGAATCGTTGAACAATAATTTTTTAGAGTGAAGAGTGAGGTTAGCCCACCGAACATTCGGTTAGCCACATATTAAACACGCAGGTTAGGTGCGGTCGCAAAACGTGATTTGGTCGATTTGATTCACAATCCGTTCCATCTGAAATTTTCTTTGGGATCGCACATGAACGGTGCAAAACTAGCGCATGCGTTCTTTAAGGGTTATCATCTAGTTCATGTACAGTTCTGTGACGGTACGTAAATTCGAGTTGGAACAAATGATCCCAAAGAAAATTTCAGATGGAACGGAAAAATTGTTCAACGATTCCCCGCCCTACCCAACAAGCCAAAAACCAACAAGAAATAAAAAACACGATCCCAGCCATCGATTTAAACCTATCTACGTAAAAACAAAAATATGATGTTAATGTTTATCTCTGTCACACGACCATACACTGCGCATGTCAGTACACGCGGTTATTGCTTTAGACCAGGCACCGTTTTTATCGTACAAGGACGATACACAAATGATCCATAAATCGGCTGGAACAGTGCGTGTATTGTCCCGTGTCGGTAGGTACATAATTCAGTTGGAACAGCCAGTGGGGTAGTGCGCATGCGCTGAACGTGCTTGAGCACGGTTATTGGCCCTGTTGGAACAAACCTTGTATGTACAGTTAGTTGCCTAGCTAGGAAGTTATGAAATGACGAACGGGGCAACGCGGAGCAGTCGAAAAAACGTTTCATAGACTCGACCGGGCCGATACGTCGCTTAATTCATACCGCCGAGGCTTCAGAACAATAAATCCTTTATCTATGCTTCAGAAGAGGTTAGATGGTGGACAAGAATTCATCAGAGGAGCTCCGGGGGTATTAAGGGAGACGGCTTGTGGTGTCGCGGTAATGAGCTTTCCGCGAGAGTAGGAACCGGTCCGGATACGAGCTAAGGTAAGGGGAATCTAATAGCGCTGCATCTGTACAGATTCAAATCGATTGTTATTTATGTATTTTTTAAATTTGTTTGAGTAAAAAGGTATTTTCACCGTTCCTAAATCAACGGCAACACCGCGGAAAATCACTTCAGCTGTCAGTACCTTCAGAAGCCAAATTGGATGACGTCATTAAAGGCGGGGATTTACAGGGAAAATAGGGGTCTTTACCCGTTTTTTTAAAGATCGTAAAAAAAATCTAAAAATATTTTTCTATGTTTTCTTAAGCCACCCTGCGCACGTGGTAAAAATTTTTGTACTAAGTCATAGTTAACCCTGTATTTTCTGTGGTAGCATGCGTAAATTTTAATAGCGGTTCTGACAGTCTATGTGTAACTTTGTCTATGTTAAAATAATCCTTCTTACTTTGGAAGAAATATAAGAATGGTATACAGAAAAGTTGTTTAGAATTAAATGTTATGCATCAATTGTGATAATAGCCATCAAATAAATAATATTTGTGCCAAATTAAAATGACGGATGTAAAATCCTTTTGTCCAAAGGAAACTTAACAAAAATTTAATAATTGAAGTCTTAAATTAATTTGATAATGGAGGTGTTAAATTGAAAATAGATCCTATGCTGCTAATTTTTAATCCAATGTATTTTGAAAATACCTTTAGTAGAAGAATTTTAATTATCTAGATCTATCTCCTATTGAAAATGTTGCAGTTCGTATAGCATATTTCTGAATGTTTAAAATTTTTGCTAGAATACATTTGTTGGTTTAATCCCCAGAAGAAATTAATATAGGAAATTATTGACATAAGTTTGAATTGAATCACTATGAATAAAAAAGCTTCACCAAAAAATATAAAATTATTTGTTCAAACATTCTTTTTTACTAATCTGAAAACAAGACTTTAAATTAATCTTGCGAACCGTAATTAAACAAAATTAATTAATTAAATTAATTAAACAAAATTAAAATTCCTTTTATTTTAGACTTTCGACCACCACTGTCCTTGGGTGAACAATTGTATAGGCAGGAGGAACTATAGGTTCTTCTTCTTCTTCCTCATATCACTGAGTGTCCATATGATTAGTATATTTACCTTGAGTCTCATCTACATCCTTAACTATAGCAAGAGCTACAACAATCCAGAGCCGATAATAGCGTATCCTTTAAAAAAAAAACATTGCCATTTTCAGGAAAGTATCCTATCATGAGGTTAATAGCATTAAAACGACGGCTGTCTAACCTGGAGTACTCATTGTCACAAAATGTTTATTCGATGATGAAAATATTGCTACTTCAGCAACAATGAAGTGTGAAATTTTAGGAACTGTCCCAACCGATTCTCGTACTGTCATTAGTAAATTAAAATCCTCGGGACTGTTTTAGACCAATAACAGTACGAGAACCGTTTTGGGATGGTTTTTAAAATTGAACACGAACAGAGCAAATTGGTTTGATATTCCTAGTGGTAGTTCACTAAAGGTATTATTTGGTGAGACCAACAAGAAAATTTTCCTTAATGCTATACATTAGTATGGTGCTAATGGGGCTTATAACGGTGTTGGCGATCCCGATATTCGGGTTGACCGGCTTCCACATGGTGTTGGTGTCGAGGGGCCGCACCACCAACGAACAGGTCACAGGGAAGTTCAAGGGCGGCTATAACCCGTTCTCACGGGGCTGCTGGGACAACTGCTGTTACGCGCAGTTCGGCCCGCAGTATCCCAGGTGAGTTTGACATTTTGTGTGAGGTTTCAGCAATGTTAGTGTTCTCGTTAGATTTTTAATGCATTAGGTTTACCGAAAAAATCAAAGATTGATTTAACCACAATAAGAAACGCGATAGCTACTTTATGATATAGTGTCTATTTCTCTCGTGTTTAAAATTTTGTTGGGGTCAGTGTCATTCACATTCGATGTTCTTAGTTTTTCTTAGGAATCAAATGATATTGACATAATATCTGCTGATGCCAATATATCGGCCGGTAGACCAACGATTATCGGTGTCGGCTTTTAATTTTCACCATCATAAATTTAACTGTTACCCCAGTGCATTCAATTCAATCCAAGATTCATTCATAATGAGTCTTGGTATAAGTAATTGTTCTCTATAGAAAAATATTGTATTTTTCGCAAATATTAGTGGCAATAATAACTAAAATAGGTATGGTATCTGTCGAGAATTGCCAAGAATTTTTCTCAAAACGAAGTCAATGTCAAATATGGCGTATATTGGCCGCGATATACAGGGTGATTCATTGGGAATGGGAAATACTGAAACCGGATTTACTCTTGTTTCATAACGATAAAATCACCTGTTAACTCCAAAATTCACGTTATGAAACAGGAGTACCCTTTTGTTGCAGAATGAAAAGACACACTAAAATTATAACCCAGCAAGACGAAAAGGATCGCCTGAAAAAAGGAATGAGTAGAAGCACGATCCAGGATTTCACATTCCAAATTAATGACCCTGTATATATTGGCCACTGTTTTATTGGTATTGGCCAAAAAATCTCTCGGTCTATCCGTTTTTCTTTCATTTATCATTTAACTAAACAAAATTTATTGCAAATTATTAAGGAAACATTAAACAAAAACAAGAGTATCATTATTGTTAATAGTCAATAATTTATTAATATTTTAGTGTCAGGCATAGTCTGCGTACACTAATTTGACTATTAGTATCTATATACAGAGCTTCACATAGACTGTCAGAACCAGTGTTGACATTTGCGCAGGCTACACCAAAAATTTTGCAAAAAATTTGATATACTTCAACTTTGATTTGATTTGATATACCTCAACTTAGTATCTAGTCCTAAGAATTGTAAGACATTACAATTTTTCTGTTTTAATTTGTTTTCACTCCAAAATTAAAGTTTGAAAGTTGGTGTAGCAGGATTTTTTGTGGACGGTTTTAGCAATGCTTTTGACTATCTATGGCTCCTTTAATCTATGCTATTAGATTTCAGTAGAGGCCCTGTATTACTTGAAAATCGACAGTTGTTCGTGTTAACAGAAGATTAATTTTGGTCAACGCTTGGTTATTTCTGGTAATGGTCGCATTTTCTCCATAAAATACATTAGTAAATCATACATACATTTTTTCACTCTTTTCCCTATCAGCAGGATGCGAATATCTCAATCCTTAAAAAATAATTATCTCGAGTTAAAGTGATACACTCCACGCTCTTGCTTGAAAGCACATGGTCAAGGTGGATTTCTGGAGAGCTATGTTGTCACTTTAAAAAAAAACTTAGTTATATCGATATACCTGTTGCTCGATGCTCAATTGTTTTTGTGCTTTGTAGAAGCCCGAGTAGAAACCCTAATAACTTTTCTATTTAACATTTTTTCTATGGAAGTTTTTGCAAATTAAAAGCAGGTGCTCAATAATTCTTAACAATTTGACACCTGCCATGATAAGAATATGATTGTCCAACCTCTGTTACGTTTTTTCGTGTCATGCAGTGCCTCTAGGTTCCACAGTTTAGGTTATGTCTCAGGTTATGTTTGATTAAGATTGCCTTTACCGTAGCTTCGTGTCGTTTGTGCGTGTTTAATGCATCCGTGTTTTCTTCTAACAGACTGCTTTTCAGCTTGATTAAGCCGCACAAGTACAACGTGAAGAGGCGGCACTGCCCCCACGGTCCGATTGCGACCATCACAAACGAGAGCCAAGTTAAGACTTACATGGACAACAGTAACGGGGTGCGCAACATCAGTTTGAATGCGTACAACAAGGTAAGTACCGCTTTTTGGGAGATTATTAATGCTAACTATGTACAAAAAAAAACCCAAAAAACTGACCAAGTGATACTCGCTTCTGGTCAAACCGGAAGTTAGAAATGACAGGATAAGGTACTTTACCATTTTTTAAAAGTAGCTTGAAAGTGTAGTTTTTTTTGTCGGATGAGTAAGTACGGTTGCGTCAGACGAAACTGGATGCTAAAAATCCATTTCCTTGGGATATTTGGATTCTGTTCCGACATTTGACAATGTCGCATTCGTTGGTCGCTTCATCTCTTGGTCTAAGCTTGAATCCATTGTTTGTTGAATGAATTTTTGGATATTATTACTCCAAAAGCCTCAAGAAAATGGCTTTACGTCATTCGCTTTTGTCAGTTCTCGACCGCTTGATTTTCAATCAAAATTTGTTGTTTTGTAATGATTTAACAAACATTTATTACAAAATCAGTTATTTTATTTGTAAAATATTAAAAAATATAAAAAGACTAAAAATTTGAAGAAAAAACATTTGTGGAGCTTACTAGTGTCTTATAGGTAGGTACCTAGTTATAGGTTTTAAAATGAATAGGAACTTCCTGAGATCATTACATTAAGTACCAATTAGGTAAGGTAATATAGAAAAAAAAAACATAAACTTTGTCACTTGGTTTCTTGTTATTATTGTTAGCTAACTTCTTCTTTTTAGTTATAACTTTTTTTTTGTAATTTGTTTTCCTTGCTGTGGTCGAGAACAGAACGAAGTTAAACTAATTTTCGACCACCAAAATTCATCTTTTTAAAATAGAAAATACATTATTTCTAGACTTACATTGATGGTCGCAAACTAATAATTAGAAAATATAAATAATTAATTCTGCTCAAAGAAAAATTAATGGAAAAAGATTCACGTAAAAATTACTACACAGGGGAAAAATCATTAATAAATTTTAGTTCTCGACCATCGTGGTCGAGAACTAAAAACTGGCAATTTTTCAATGTCGGTTTCGAACCACTAAAAATTTTCACAAAAAACTCCTTGCTCCTTTCAAAGGAGTATGATTTATTCTCCAAAAACTCAGAAAACTAAGTTGTTGAAGGTATTTTTTGAGTGAACATTCAAAGTTTCGTTCTTTTAATGCAAGTTGCTTCAAGGACAAATTACTTTAAAAAATCGTGTATTACACTGGCAATTTCTTCATGAATTAATTCATGAATTTCTTCATGAAGTTACTTCACGAATTAGAGCATGTTCTATTTTCCGCCAGGTTTTGCTTGAACTTCAGGAGTACTAACATTGAAAATTTGAACACAAGGAAGGTTCTATTTTGATACTGGTTTTTGTTTGAGGCATTATATACAGGGTGAGTCTGAAATAACTGGCATCCTTTTTTTGGGTAAGAGAGATGGTCATTCTGAACAACTTTTCTTAATAATTTTTTTTTCCTATCGCCGAAATTTTTCTCTAATTTTTTTTAAATTTACCAACATTTATTTCATACACAGCGGATATAATAGCATAAACTTGGTCTCAAAATACTATACTAGTTGATGATTTACCATTTTCTACTCGGTTGTTGGCAGGGCGCCAGTGTCGTGTTTTCATAGAGGGGGATTTTGAGGGGATGAATTATTATAGAAAAATCTCGGCCCTAGGAAAAAAAATTATTAAGAAAAGTGGTTCAGAATGACCATCTCTATTACCCAAAAAAAGGATGTCAGTTATTTCAGACTCACCCTGTAGACGAGGAAGAGGAGAGTACATAATTTTAAAGATAATCTTAGATAAAAGGTGTTTAATGTTCACAATTTTTGGGTACATATTATACGATTTATCTTACAATGTGTTTTATTTCCTCTGGGGCAGCAACGCAACCATGTCTTGGTGAGCATGTTTGGTAAGAAAGTCCAAATTGGAATATATAGTCTTCATCAAGCTCTTCTGGGATAGAACTAGGACATTCGGGTCTTAAAAATTATGTAATGTGCAACATGCCAATGTTATGGTTTGAACCAGGGACTCTTTAAAATAAGGGGACCCAGCATTATACTTTCCAAAGTGAGGCCTATTCTTTGTACATTCTAATAGTATCAGAATCTATGAATATAACAGGTACCTACTTTGATTGTTAGTAAAAATTAATAATGGTTTCCGTGATTTCTAAAAATTAGACTTGACAATGGTGTGTCTACAATTACAGAATATGGCAACTGTCAAATGAAACAAATTTATTGTATAGTTGAAATTCTTTAATTGTCACATCTGAGTATCTGGAAGTTAGAAAACTTAAAAATTGTGAATTATGATGGGAAATTTTTTGCCTCCTTTAGAATATAATATGGCACATAAAACCTGATGGCAGTTGGACACTGACATATAACATAACCTTGTACTAGCCCACTTATGTGGTCTCCTTGGAGTTTACAGAAAACAAACTTCCTCTCAAGGCTTCACTTTTCCTATGTGATAGACTGTAAAATGCTGGGTCCCCTTATTTTAAAGAGTCCCTGGTTTGAACTTTTTCCATATTCAAATTAATTGTAGTAAAAAAAAACTCTAAATCGTTTGGCTAACTATTCCTTCTAGCCCGACTTAATCTGTAGTTAAATATGCTTGGTTTTTTGGTAATATTTCTAAATGGATATGGTTATAAAATATGTTCTGATGGGGGAAATGCAGCATAAAAAAATATTTTGTTATTTATTCTCTTGTATTGGTATTTGCTAGAATCTGACATAAGATGACAAAAAATTCATCAATTTCTTCACCAGTGTAGAATAGAACTTGTCGTGAATTAATTCATGAATTTATTCATGAAGAAATTGTCAATGTAAAACAGGCTTTAATCAGTTTGGTTCAGGTTTTTGCTGAGAAAATCCCAATTATTGTTATTACTATTATTATTAATTAATGTATTTATATATATATCTTCCCTGATAATCTGAAGCTGGCTCTTGTAAAACCTATTCACAAACGAGGAAACGAATCAATACTAGAAAATTATAGACCTGTAAGCTTGCTGTCTTCCTTCTCAAAAATATTTGAGGCTTGCATGTGCATTCAACTAACAAGTTTTTTATTATATAACAAAATTATAAGTGACACACAACATGGATTTATTAAAGGGAAATCTATCACCACAGCTATTTTTAACTTTGTTCAAAAAATTGTAGAATCCATAGAAAATAAAAAGGCAGTTCTAGGTCTTTTTCTAGATCTCTCCAGAGCGTATGACGCCATTAACAGAGATTTATTACTGAACAAACTATTCAGTTGTGGAGTCAGAAACAGTAACTATAAATGGTTTCAGTCATACCTAGCAGGGCGTAAACAAAAAACCTGCATAGTTCACCAGCAAAAAATGTATAAATCAACAATCCTTGAAAACAAATTAGGAATCCCTCAAGGCAGTATAATTAATCCAATTCTATTTTTAATCTACATAAATGATTTATCAACTAACATACTAAATACACATGCAAGTCTCACAAACTATGCTGATGATACCAATGTTCTAATACGAAGTAACAACTTTAATGAACTTATACAGGATGCATCTGAAGCTTTTGAGCAAACAAAAATATGGTTTAGACAAAGTGATCTCATTTTAAATCAAGAAAAAACAAATTTAATCTTATTTCAGAGCCCTCGAGGTGTCGTGGATGGTAATGCCATTATCCTAAACACTGACACATATAAACTTCAAAATGACCCAAAATTCCTAGGAATCTATTTAGATAACAAATTAAAGTGGGAAATTCAAATTGATAATATTACAAAAAATTTAACTCGGCATGTTACTCCTTAAAAGTGTTATCACAGTATCTGAATATTAAAATAAGGAAAATGGTGTATTATGCAACATTTGAGTCAAAAATGAGATATGACATTATTTTCTACGGAGCCTCGACGGCTTTGATAAGAATTTTCAGCATCCAAAAAGCCACTATAAGAACAATGTTCAATCTAAACTATCATGAATCATGTCACGGAAAATTCAAAAATAATAAAATACTTACAGTGTATGCTTTATATGTACAAGAATGTGTACTATTTTTCTTCAAAAACAGACATTTATTTGAAGATGCCAAACCACAAAGTATACATAACACAAGAACACTTAACTATGTACTTCCAGCACATAGATTGATATCAACAAAAAATATATATATTATAACTGTATAAAATATTACAATCATCTACCCGAATGTATCAAACAAACTATCATTTTAAAAAAATTTAAAAAACAAATTTTTGATTTATTATTAGAATTAGAACCTTACTCTATAGAGGACTATTTAAGTTAAATTCTACCTTATTTCTGTTTTTTTTTGTAATACAAACATCTCACCGGCATGTTGCCTACTGACGTTGTCTCCTTTGTTTTAATGTAATTACATGTGGAAATAAAGATTGCTTATTATTATTATTATTATCTCCTAATGGAACTCGCGTCTCGCAGATGTCCCCGGGCAGGGACGGCCTGGACCCCGACATGATGGAGCCGTCGGCGTCCCAGTCGCAGGACTGCGAGCCGACGCCGCCGCTGCAGAGGCACGGCTCCAAGAGCAACTTCTTCCTGCCGCCGCAGGCGTCGTTAGGGGAGCAGGGCGGCGAGTCGCCGAGGCAGCACCTGCCGCCGCGCGGCCTGCCCCACCCCCACTACCCGAGGGGCAGCCCGCACCCGCGGCCCCGCGGCCTGGGGGACGGGCGGGGAGGCACGCCCGACGGACTGGGTGAGTCGGAACGTTCTCCGGGAAGGTTCGGGCCAGTTCGGCAGTTTACTTTCAAATGTAACTTTAGGTTTCAAAAAGATGGAAAACGACCTGCTCAAGCATGGTCACGTAACTCGATATCCGTCAGAAATTGCATTAAAAAAGTTTTACTTGGAAAGGTGCTTCTTTTTCAATTTTACAGAAGGGTGCCAGACTTGAACACTATACGTCGTCGAGCGTGTAATACCTTCAATGTGAAAAAATTCAAATCTTTCAGGAAAGCCAAAAAACTTGTCACTGTTAAATTATCTCAAATACTTTAATGCATAGTATATTGTAAAAAAATTAAATAAACTAAATAAGTTTAGTCACATTGGAGTATTGGAGGAAGAGTAAACTTGCACAGAAAATAAATTTGAAAAATATTACTTTCAAACTGAATTTATTGCCATTAAATGAACCACAGTTCACAAAAAAACTCATTTTTTTATTTTTATGCAATAAATATAAGCAATTAAAAACTGCATAATTCAAATCATTCTTGTAACGCGCCCTCCTTGGTAGTGACGTCAAGTAGCTCCTTGATGGTGGCGCCTCTGGTGGGCGGCGGCACCATGTATAAACTAATATGGGCGTAACATGTATAAAAACTACAGCACCATGCAAGCTTTCTTTAGAAAGAGTAACGAGAACGTCCCATCCTTGTCTATCCGTCTTATTATAGTCTATCTCAGTCTTGATATTGTTGATAACATATGAAAAGAGTGTGCTGTATTAAATAGTTATTTACATTGCGAGACGCGTAGATAAGCACACTTTTTTGGCCCGCGTTGCCTCGGGTCTTCAAACTCTCCGAGGCCAAAGAGCTTACGCATCGAGCAATGTATTGTATTACATTTTTCCTGCTACCGACAATTTCATATTAGGTATTTATTTATTTATTTCACACAAGTCACCTACAAAGCAGGTATATGTACAGTCAAATACATGGGAAAAATATACAAATTTCACTATCATAAATCTAGTAATATAAATTGTTTAATAGGGTACATGTTAGTGTGCGAGGTTGTGCAGTTTATACAAATTGTGCAAATTATACAATTTCAGCATTCTGTGTTAAAAGTATGCATTTAGGGTATAAAAACAGTTTACTGACAAAAATTCTTTCAGAGATTTCTTAAATTTCTTTAAGTTTACAGTTTCTTTGATATGATTTGATGAAAGATTATATAGTTTTGCGCACATGTATCTAGGACGTTTAGTGAAGGTAGTTAAATTGAAACTCTTCTGGAGGATATGGTGGCTTTGTCGTGGTGGATAATTGTGTAGCGTATTGATCTTGTCAAAGTTTGTGTAATTTAACTTTACAAATAATACACATTCATATATAAAAATGCAACAAACAGAAAGGAGTTTGTGCTCAACAAATAGGGGTCTGCATGAGTCTAGTGGATTCTTAGAAGTATACATAGAAGTCTCTTCTGGAGTATAAAAATTCGTTCAATTCCAGTTGCAGCTCCCCAAAACATGATCAAATATTTTAGATGGCAGTAGGCAAGAGCATGATACACCTGTAATAATTGTTTCCTTGATATGACATTTTTTAAGTTTCTAATAGTGTATAATATGCGGAGTTTAATTTGAATGCTACATGATTTAGGTGTTCATGCCAAGTCGATTGTTCGTCAATAAAAAGCCCCAAACATCTGCAATTTTCATGTTTTTGTATTGGTATTGAATTTACGTGGAGAAGAATAGTAGTGTCTGGTCTCCTTTTACAAAAAGATATGTAATCGGTTTTGGAGATGTTGAATGAATAAAATTGAGAGAGGATAAGGTTGGATTTTGTTTCTAACTCCGATTCGGAGGAGGCTGATATTGCCATGGTTGTATCATCAGCAAAAATTACAATTTTTGCATCTCTTAAAATATAATCTTCCAAGTCATTTATAAATATAACAAATAAAAGAGGGGACAAGACACTGCCCTGCGGTACTCCCATTAATTGTTCAAGAGCAACTGAGACATGACCATCTATATGCACACAAACCCTTCAACTCGTTAGAAAAGACCTCACGCAATGCCATCCATTACCACTGACACCATATTCCCGTAATTTTTCAAGAAGATATTCTCGTGGGACACAATCGTAAGCACGGGAAAGGTCAAAGAAAATACCTACCACGAACCTCCCTTTATCAATAGATTGATAAATGAATTGTAACAGGTCAAAAGCAGCAGAGCATGTGTTGTGGTCCTTATGGAACCCATGTTGACATGGAGATAAAATCTGTTCTGCATTATTTTTTCAAATATCTTTGATAATGATTTAACACATGTGATCAGCCTGTAATTTTCTAGGTAAGTACTTTGAATTTAAATACACTATGGAGTAGTGAGTAATAATCGTCATAATAACCCGTGTCCAATTATTACTAAAAATGATAATCAGTTGTTACACGTCAATGCATAACGCGATGGTAAGAAAAATGAATCCAAGATAAATCCAAATTACCTACCTCAATTCTTGGTTGGTGAGTAACGAGCGGCCGCCAGCTAACAGTGTAGACGGGCGTGGGAAATAAAAGATTTTTTAAATAATAGGTGCCACCTAGTTTGTGCGCTCTACACCTCACACAATTTCTTTTAAGTCCAAACTAGGAAAATCCTTCGTAGGTAAAAAAAACTGAATTCAAAAATATCAACAAGATTTACTCAAATGGCACTAAATATTCTCAGTTATAAACAATTATTACTAGTCAACTTTAAAGCTATGCCTTTCAGATTTACCAGATGTATTAATAATACATGCTGTATAGTAAAACAAAGCATATAGTATCATAAACCCCCCGAGCGTGTACACGTTCAGTTCACAAAAAAAACAATAATAGTCAGGACGTAGCAATAGTTAATTACAATAGCTAATTACAACCCCGCAAGAGTTGACACGACATACGCAATAATAAACAAGACCTACGCAATAATGAACAAGACGTACGCAGTCATAACACAACGTACGCAATAATAAAAGGAAGGTAAGCTGTAGCAGCCTACACTTTCGATTGTACACGTAAATCAAATTAGTTTTACTAGGCCAGGCACGATAAATATAAAAAAGGTAAACATGCAAAACTTAGCTGCAAGTTGAGTCTTCAACTGCGATGTTTTTGGGCGAAGCAGTCAAGGACAATGTGTGCTCCAAGAAGAAAACCGCCAGGTCTCCGCCGTTAGTGAATCATCAAGGCCACGCTCCAAACTCAAATCCAAAACAAGAAAAATTCGTAGACCGTAATTTAGAACTTATATTCAAAAAAAAAACCTAAAATAGAAAACCTCTTTTAGTTACACTCATAGGCTAAACCTATAAGTTAATTTGGAAATTAAAACCAAAATGGGGACTTGAAAAGCAAAAATAAATCCTACCTCGAGATATGAGGGTTTTTATCGACAAGTGTCCGTGAATTATCGTAAAATTCCGGCACCAAAACCGTTGGAGTAGGTGCTCTATAAAGAAAACACTGTAAAAAAACAGATTCATGAATAAAATATTCACAGTTGAACTTACCCAAAATGTAATCTCGGGATGGAACGAGATGTATTAATTAGTGGATCTCTATGTATCAGGTATTTACGGCTGGTTACGGCAAATTATATATCCCGCAAAAGGCGGCTAGAAGTCCGTGAAACAACAAGCCAAGTTCCGGCACTTCTGGTATGCACAGCAGGCGAACTACTCCCGGAAAACAAGCCGGACGAGTTACACAACACTCGGAATCGGTCCTACTGGCGTTTGGAAATATTTTTCCCAAAATTTATGCCGAACCACTGTAATATCGGGAACTTGGAATCTCAACTGGCGACGTAGGTATAGTATTTCTAAGCCTGCAAAAACATTAGGGTATAAAAACGATTTTATTCGATAGACTGGATCCGAAGGACATCTGTGATTAAAAGTGAGGAAACACAGCGAGGGTACAAAGCACGAAGCACAAACACATAGTAGTCTCTGCCGCTGCACAATAGGTGGCGATGCAGTTGCCTTAGGAAATGGCTTTAATTCTGGAATTAGAGATTACATCAAAAACATACTTAGGAAGCGAATAAAAATTAAGCAGTTTGGAGGGATTTAAAACAGAAGAATATCAGGAAATACTCGTGAAACTCCAGGGCGATTACATGCCTAGATAAATAATTATTGTTTTTATTAGGTATTTCCTAGTGACCACCCCAGTGAGTTCACCAAATATCGAACTAAAACCAAATTTGATTGTAACAGTGATAAATATAAGAGGTAGAATGCAGTGATAATAAAAAAAAATTCTTGTGCAATTGAACCCGGGACCTATGAATTACTAATCCCGTAGCCTCACCATTCAGTTAAAGAAGTGCTTGTTAAATTTAAACTTTTAGACGGTTCTTATTTTTGACCTACATCAGATCCCTCTGGAAATGGGTCGCCGAACTGTTTATTTTAACGTTAAATTTTCATTCTCCCTTCTCTAATTCTTTGTGGCTGTTACTCCTGTCACTACCTTCCGATCGATCGAGCTGTGTGGCGTCACCCGTCACAACCATTCCCGCGCTTTTCGTGTCATTTCAAACGAATAGCTTGCGGTCACAACTTTAATTATTTTTAGCAAATTAAATATTGCGATTTGAGGGATGATATTTGGTATGTGCTCTTTCTATAGATAGGCAAATATACTAAAGATATAAAAATAAGTTTCCCATTGTCTGTGAACCTCAAATTATTATCTGCCATATCCAAAAATGATCTGTTGCCAATGATGGTACGGAATAATTCTCCTTGCAGGTCCCCAGAGGGCGTCTCCCACCATGCAGCAACGTATAAAGGCATTGGGGGTGCCGACTCCCCTGGCCAATGCCATGTCTAGTCCCGTGAGAAGGTAAGATTTGACTGAGATTTCCCTTTGTCTATTTCGGGTTTCCATCCTTATTTATTTTTTGTATTTCTTTTTTTATTATTATTTCCTTTTATTAATGCAATGGTGAAATGTCTTTCTGGCGTTAAAAAGAGACAAAATTAAAATGATCGATGCAGCCTCGAAAGTATTTGTGAATCTTTGGAATAATAATTATGCTCTCGTAGTGCCAATTTTTTAAATAAGTTTACGCCTAATTTTGCTTTATTTTTGAACAATTTTACTTATTTGTGCAGATTTTGTAAATAGCGACTCAATAGAATATTGTGCCAATAATTCTGCCAAAATAAGAAACATATTTTCAGTTGAATTTATAAGCATTGTCCATTATTGTTTGTAATTATTCTGGGGTACTTTTTAAGAAGTCAATTATTATTTTTTAAGAGACACGAAACATCAAATATGTACCTACACTTATTTTTTTAATAGTTAAGAATGTTAAGATTGTAGTGGTTAGATTTTTTTGTTACGGGCTTTTACATTTGTATATAGTTAGTTTTGGAATTGTGTATATTTTTTAAATATTTTTGTAAAAGTCCATTTAGTTTTTTCTTTATACCTAGAAAAGTATATTTTTATTTTATACTATAAAATTATAAAAGTTGTGTAAATAAATCACTTGTTAAAGCAATCCACTCTTTTATTTTGTGATTGTCCTAGAAAGACAGAGAATACCTTGCATTCATAAAGCTTTTGCTTTCTTATATTTATTTTTATCTTCTTTTTTTTGTAAGATCGCATTTAAATAAACTTGATTTTAACATACTCACCTACTTTTATTTCATTTTCCTTTTAGTTCGTAGTGTTTTCTTTCGGTGTTCGTAGATTATTACTAGAAACACATCTAACTGCATGAATTCACGTTTTGCCCAACTAACAGTCAGTGCCACCAAAAAACATACATTTTTGTAAATCACCCTTTGTCATTGTGGATTTTATTTTTCCAATAATTTGTCAATTTACATGTCATTCAAAATAAAATGTGGTTTATTAGTGTTTTCTTAATTTAAAAAATGATCGCAATAACTTCGAAATTTTGATTGTTGTTATTACATTGTGTTATATGACCTTTTTGGACTCATTTCGATTTATCTACTGAAATATTCAAAAAAAAATAATTTTTGTATAAACTGTTTTGTATGTTACATCATTGCGTGAAGAAAAAGTGAAGCAGTGTCAAACCAATTATATATTTGTTGTTGATTTTAGAGTATTTTCGACATAATTTCCCTTGTGTTTTGAAACAGAATTGTGAAGGGAAGGAGCTGAAATACCAGGTCACAATAGATTGTGGTATACCCTGTACAAAATGACATACAAATTTAAACTCTGCACTTCACTTACGTTAGTTAAGTATGACTTTGATGTATAATGTAATAATAATATAATAAAAATAATAAGTTTATTCAAATATGATCCGTCATACAGTAATAATACAATTTTTTTCTCGTTTCCAGATTTGCCAGAAATGCCATTAACATTTGATTTTTGAATAGAACACACTGTATATTATGATATTTTTGGATTTATAAAATTTTATGAATCCAACATTTTTTGTGTCTAAAAATGGATTTTTTTCTATTTAAAAATTAATTAAATGCATAAGACATAAGCTAGTCACAGATCGGCGTAATTGTTTTAAAACATCAACACTCATTCATATACGACGTGCATCAACATATAACTCTGTTTATCCACACACCTTGATTGATGTTTTAACACTTCAGTTCGCGGTAAACGACATACACGAACGCATATTCTTCGCAGAACGATGTCGGCGGAGTTGCATTTGATTGCAGTGGCGTGCGCTATCTTTTTAAATTCTCTTCTGAATCCACCACGCAAAGTGTTAATTTTTTGTACAACTGTACTCTTTGTCGCATCTGGCTGTACAACTTAATTTTTCCACCAAAATATTATAAATTTTTGTCAAGGTACTTCTTTGACTTGGTTTTCCATAAACAAAGATGACCTCGAAATAACTAAAAAAATTCTCTTAGGAAATCTCGAGTTAAATTTCTTCAGTCTGACATGATTGTTATATTACTCTGTAATAATAAAACTTCTATGTAAAAAAACTGTCTGATAAGTAGTAACTACATTTATTATATCCGAGGAGAAAATATATTTATAGTGCGATAATAAACAAAATTTGAAGTGTTTATTATAATAAATCCGGCATAATCAATAATTATTAATAAACTCGAGCTGACAGAAGAAATTTTAAAATAGTATATATCTACTTCACTGAAGAAAACCACGGCAATGATGCGCGTTTGTTAACACACACAGTGAAACATCACCTTGCATTCATCAATGCAAACACATGTTTTCAGCGAGGCCAGGTTCAAAAATGCGTCGTACTTCTTCAACGTGCATTCAAGTACGTGGCGGTATTATCACCACAGATGGATGTTGTTGAACGGGCGTCCATGAATGCGTGTTGATGTTTTAAGACAATTACGCCCGTCTGTGCCCAGCTATAGACATAGATAGTTAGAAGCATTTCTGACGGAATTTTCAAACTTTAATTTTTGGAACGAAAACAAATTAAAACAGATAAATTATTGTAACGTCTTACAATTAAAAAAAAAGCAATTTTGGAAAAAAGTCAATATTACATAATGGAATCCAAATATACAATGTGTTTCCCTTTAAGTTGAGACATTTTATTATTTTTTTACAGGTTGGCCGGTTTTCAAAAACTTTTTAAATATTTTGACACTAATTGTTTTCAGATTTGTCTTTTCCATGACCTACTATGATCAAAATTATACCCCCAAAAACTGCAAAAGTACATTAGGCTTTTTTTTTTGGAAAAAAATGAATAGCACAGTCGCATTGGCCATACCCGAAAACCCCACATACAAAGTTTCACCGTCATAACTTATAACAGGGCGTTCACAAAATAGCTTCAAACATAGCAAGAATACGTTTTTTCGGAGTACTCTGTACAAACACCGAGAGATTTTTAAAATTATTTCTTTGCAGTTTGATTATGGCTCACATAAGCCATCAATTCCACGATTTCACGGCCCTGCCTTAAAAATACAAAAATCGAAAAAATCCATTTTTCAATTGGTGTTTTTTTTACATTTTTTTCTACATTTTTAACTTATGCCTATTAAAAAACATAAACAATATTAAATTTTGGAAAGTATTTTCAATAAAAAGCACCCTTTTTTTATTTTAAAAATTGATTGGTATCCACGTATCCAGGGTGCTCTTTATTGAAAATACTTTCTAAAATGTAATATTGTTTATGTTTTTTATTAGGCATAAGTTAAAATTGCAGAAAAAAAATGTAAAAAAAACACCAAGAGAAAAATGGATTCTTTTCGATTTTTGTAATTTTAATGTGTCTAAGGCAGGGCCATGAAATCATGGGAATTGATGGCTTATGTGAGCCGTAATCAAACTGCAAAGAAATAATTATTATTGCTATGTTTGAAGCTAGGTATAAGTTATGACGGTGAAACTTGGTATGTGGGGTTTTCAGGTATGGCCAATGCGACTTTGCTATTCATTTTTTCCCTAAAAAAATGCCTAATGTACTTTTGCAGTTTTTGGGGGTATAATTTTGATCGTAGTAAGGTCATGGAAAAGACTGATCTGAAAAAAATTAGTGTCAAATGTAGATCTTTCGGAGCACTATATTTTTTAAAAAAGTTTTTGAAAATCGGTTAACCCGTAAAAAAATAATGAATTGTATCGACTTGAAGTGAAACACACTGTATAATATCTTACCAAAATCGTTAAAAATGACATCAAATATTACCAAATTTAAAAAAGAACTTAAGAAATATCTCATTGAAAAAAAGTGATTTTTGATTGATTTCATTTCATCAATTTAGTTTTTTTATTTTAAATTGTTTTATCATATTCTCTATAATAACTGTCAAGTCGGTTGAGAATAATAAATAAATGAAAAAAATATTGGGACTCAATACTAAGTTTTATTATATTATGTATAGCTTTGTCTATGTTTAATGTCAATAACAACAAGGTGGCTGTGGAAAATATATTTTCAGGGTAGTAGTGTGCCTATTATCGATATTACCTTTTGCTAATTTTACTGCTCAGCAGAAGTTGTATTATTTTCAAAAGTTATAAATATTTTGCAGTTTCGAAAATGTGATTTAATAAATAAAAACAGTAGCCACAATCAGAATTTGAACCTAGGACCTCTCGCATCCAAAGTGAGAATCATGCCACTACACCACTGTGCCTTCATATAAAATTTTCCTAACTAGCCGCATTTAATAATTACCATGCCCAAAAGTTGAAGTCTATTTGATAGCTGTCATTTGTGTAGTAATATTTAACAAT
This sequence comes from Pseudeuparius sepicola, assembly GCA_963920635.1. NCBI lineage: Eukaryota > Metazoa > Arthropoda > Insecta > Coleoptera > Anthribidae > Pseudeuparius > Pseudeuparius sepicola. The sequence continues at coordinate 12,271,074 of OY987302.1, read as the reverse complement.
AAATGTGTTAAGAGGGGGTTGCCGACAGCGAGAGTGACGTAAGATTTCGTATTTTTTTAAGTTTTATAGCATAAAATCTAATAACATTTTACCTAGCAAAAATTTAGTACAAACATCTCTGTCTTCATTTTAATCATAAGATCTTAAAAGCATATGCACTGGAATTATTATTTTTCCCAAGGTTTTCATAACCTATAAAACAAAATACTGCTTTTAAGATCTTATGATTAAAATGAAGACAGAGATGTTTGTACTGAATTTTTGCCAGGTAAAATGTTATTAGATTTTATGCTATACAACTTTAAAAAATACGAAATCTAACGTCACTTCCGCTGTCGGCAACCCCCTCTTAACTGAAATTCTATCTTCTACTCCTATATTAAATTTGGTACTATGAAAAAAGTTATCTGGTTACCGATCAGTTTTAGCTACCACAATATTGATTTAGCGTAACTAGGGCACAACTAAGAGAGCAAGTAGGATTTCAGCGAAAATATCACACTCGTGGTATTATCGCTGAAAGCGTCACATGATTGGTTAATATTTAAAAAATCTTGTCATTTTATTAGTTCATATTGGCAGGCATTGAATTCTCAACATTATCAACTATACTTTGGTTGCAAAATAAATTTCAATCAAAATAACTGTTAGAAACAAATTAACGACTTTAAAAATATTAAATAATGGGAATAAAATAAAGAACAATAATAAATGTATAAAAATATTTTATTTAGTAAACTGCATCGTCAAAAAAATATTTTTTTATAAATAAAAAGTGGGTTGTGCACGTAGGTACCGTTTAAAAATTAAAAGTTAATATTATTTTCGGTGAAAACTAGAAATGATTAATAAAAATATGTCAAAAGTGTTGTTTTATTAATGCAAGTGAAATTCTGTGTTTGAAAATTGTATCTGGAAAATAAAGAAAAGGAAATGAGGTGCGCCATGAAAAAACAGCAGCCTGCAGTTTCAAGTTTAAATTCAAACTGTTTTAAAAAAAAATTTTGTTCTCTGCAATATTCCATTTGACGCCACATTCTTCCCATCATATGACGATTTCATTAACTATCAATTTCTAGGCAAACCATAATGACCTACAGTACCCCTTCCCACTCGGAACTTGCATGGTAACCGCCTGAGGATATTGAGGCCAATATTTCCGTTTTCTAGGTGGACGTGACCTCCCTCCCGGGTAACCCCCCCGCTTGCCGCTTGTACCCTCACTCGTTGCGCTAGTACTGTAGCCCGCTTGTGCTATTCCGCAGATCTAACCCGAGCACGCCAACGCAGCCGCGCCGGCCCGACTTCATCGGTGTCGTCTACGGCAACCAGACCGGCCAGTACTACGAGTTCCAGCCGCCGGGTGACCCCCACCCCCACCACCCACCCCCGCAGGGCGGCTACGGCAGCCCGCAGCGCCGCTTCATGTCCGAGGGGGAGCTCGTGAGGCAGGAGGCGCAGCTGTCGTACCCGCGCTCCAACACCACCGTCGATAACATAAGGGAACTGGCCAATTCGCCTCAGAGGGGCGTCTACATGTGGAAGGACAGTTCGCCGAGCGGGTACCCGCCCGGCGCGCAACAGCCCGACTTCTACAGGTCGAACCCGACGAGTCCGACGCAGCAGGTGTACCCGGTCTCTAACGCACGAACTTACCACCCCGCCATGAGGGGCGGGGTGGCGGTATACCCCCCGCAGTCGCCGCAGGTGCACAGGAAGATGACCGCGAACGCGCCGACGGTGCCGGACAACAGGCGCCGGCCGATGTCGTTTGTACGAGCGCTGGAAATGTCCGACACTGTCGACGTGAACTCGCAGACGTCGCAGTGCTCGCAGCACATGTCGCAGAGGCCGTCGACGCCCGACCGCACCAGCGTCTACGACATGAACTACGAGATATCGGTATAGGACAGGTGTTGGCACTCACGGTTCCACGGATATGAGTGCTCGTAGTTTCGTTCAGAGACCCGGTGACACGGCGGGGGGGAGTGTGGGTGAATTCGGGGTGGTCCGGGGCGGTAGGAGGGTAGGGTCGGGCTAGGCGAGAGAAATGACCGGCGAAGACTTAATGACATTTTTAGGCAGTTGGTGGATCAGTGGGTTGTAGTTTGATAGTTTTGCGTGTCGCCATTAATACAACTAATGATAGAAAGAAGAGACATGGCTATTTTTCGGTAGTTCATCTTTAAACGGTTAGTACACTGCTTTTCAAAATGCAAAAACAGCAAGTAACTCTGGTTTCCGCATCTTCTTCATAAAACTGGATTCCTTTTTGAGAGAAAAGGTTTGTCAAAGTTTAAGTTTTTCATACGCACTTATTATTGTAGCATTAAAAAATTGTGTGTGAGTTGAGTATATTTTCTAATATCATTTTAAAAGGTCATGTTTTATGTTTTTAAAGACAATTTTCAATTTTTAGACAGTTATATCTACAAAATTCACTTAGCGACGACACCACTGATCCAAAAACTGCATATTGAGACAAAGACTAATAACTGTCAAGTAATGTTATTTTCCTAGTAATGGTTGTGTTCATCCATTAGTCTTTCGTTTTATAAGAAAAATAGTGAGTATTGCAAAACTAACATTTGTATCTAGAAAAAATAAATCTAAAACACGTGCAAAATGAGGGTGTTCCACTCAGGATTGTTTTTTCTGCTGAAAAGAAAATTCATCGGAAAATTAGGTTGTCGTTGACTTCTAAATCTAAATATATTATTTTTATAAGTTGTATTATTCATAGAAAAACGTGAAAATGAGAAAACTTTAAAACTGGAGACACTGAAGACCAGAACCTGATGATTGGTGATCCGTATTGACTATTACAGGAGTGAGTGATAAAAAAATTAAATAGTTGAAATTTGACGTTTAGAAATTGAGGCCTGCCTTGTTAAAAAGTAATTTGAGCCACGTTTTTATTTTTCAGATATCAAGCAGCCACAAACTTCTTTTTGATTTTGGTAAAGTGCCTTTTTCGTAAAAAATATGAATCATTTTATCTATAAAACAAATAATTATTATTATTATTCAAGAATGCAGGTTATGTCCCTATTGTCAAATTGCAAAACAATAGGCCTACTTTGATTTATTCGATTGTTTTCTGATAAAAGGATAAAAATGAAAGTAGGCTGATTGTTTTGAAATTTTGAAATTTGACATATGAACATAAACTGTATTCTTACATTTTCAACATCTTTTACACAAAAGGCACTTTACCTAAACTCTTGGAAAATTACAAAATAAAAGTGGGCAATTATTTTCCAATTTTACATGGGCAAATAATTTTATATTCTAACAACTTTTCCTGATGAAATTTTTCAATATCTTTTAGAGAAAATGCACTTTACTTAAACCAGAAATAAAATTTGCCAAGGCCAGCTTTGTTTCTGGAAAATAAAAAACGTGGGAAAACTAGGAAAACTGGCCAAAAATAAAAAAAAATCTAAATTTTTAAACCACTGTAACGTTTTTGTTTCTTGAGGTACAGAAAATAGTTTAATATGAAAATTGTTTGTAACAACTGTGAGAATCAACGATTCGTTGGTGAGAATACAACTATTGTATATTTTTTTAAATATTAGATATAACTAACTTTGGGCTCTCTTGGGATCAAAAATTAAGTTGTCTGGAAAAAAATTATTGGCGCATTTAATTTGATATGTCACACTTGCCAGTTTGTTCTGTATTTACTATAAGAATTAAGAAAAATTATCTGTAGCATTTGTGATTGGCAGAAGGTCTAGTTAACCACGAAAATAAATAATCGATTATGACTCTAAATTAAAGTAGGCACAGTAGGCTTTCAAATTTTGAAAATAAAGCGGTTTTTATGGTCTTCATCGAATGTCGAAAAGCTAATCTAGAATTGTTATTTTAAATAATAAAAAATGCGAAACTCGTTGACATTATTGTCTAATAATTCTAATAAATTAAAAATACTTAAAGGTAACACTCAACAGGTAGGTAATGCCATAATATAGCAATTATCCTAAAAATTAAATAATAAAATGTTCTACCTACTATCACAATACAATCAATAGTCAGTGAATACCTAGTAAACAACATTTAACCTTTTTAGCATCTGCATTTTAGCTACTGCATATTTCAAGTATTCTCATTTTTTAGTATTAACACATTTTGCGGAGCTGTTGAGTAAAGTCACCTGTTTAGGTCATTTGCAAAATTCCAATAGGAATGTCATTCATGGGTAACTTTTTTTGTCAACCGCAAGTATTACCAATATTTTTCTTAATTTTTTAAAGTAAATACAGAACAAATGGGCAAGTCTGGCACTTCAAATTGAACATTTTGCTTTACAAAACACAATAATTCAATATTTTTAAAGATAATTGAACACCTCGGTGCAAAAACCGGACAAGTCCACTTTTGGGTAAAATTGACTTTCTCCACTACATTTATGTATTAAAATATCGCCGATCGATTGGTGCAAGAATCAGCCAAGTCCAAAGCAGAATAACGTTGATATACAGAGTGACCGTATTTCGAGTCTGCATGGGGATCTTGGTTATCTTAAGAGATATGAGATCGGTTAAATTGGGGCAAAGTTGCGGAATTTGATGTCGAGTAACATGGTAAAAAGAAATTTTGGCTAGCCCTTTTCGTTTTGAAAATAATGCGAAAAAACTGAAAATTGTCGTTTTCGTTTTTATTTTTTTAAACGAAAACGGGTGGCACTGGACATTTCTAAGTTAAACATTATTAAGGCACTTTTTTACAAGGAATCTAAATGTGACCGCGCATTTTTTTCTCACCTCCCTGGACAAAGATATGACGATCCACTTTTATTTTTCTTATGGGCGCCATATTGTATTTTTGCATTTTTGAAAAGAGGATTTTTTCTGGTTAAAATGATATGTCACACATTAAGCTTTACTTTGTTTTTCTTGCCATAATATCAAATTAATTGTTTTTGCATAGAGTGCCTTGGAAACGTAAGCCCCATAATGTTTGACATTTCTGCATAGCATTCCTTGGAAACATAAGCCCCATATAACGTTTGATAGTTTAGTACAAGTGTCACGGATTCTTTATTTGACTAAAAAAAATTAATTTTCACATGAAGAAAAGCGTGACATGATTCAAATTTATTATTCCTCAAATATAAATGACTTCGAAGGGATATTGGACGAGCCATAAACAATTTAAGGAATCGTGCTGCATTGTGCCTTGAGGAACAAGAAGGACAAATTGAACATTTATTGTAAAACAGGATTGTCTACTCGTCTAGGTTTTTGTTGTTCTTGTGTTTCCAGTTTAACTCTTTTAGTGTTAATGTGTTATATGGCAAATGACAAATAAATAACAAGGTTTCAGATCCTACTCTCGTGGTACGTTTATGATTTATTTAATCAATAAATTTAACATTAACTGAATTTTTACTGAACCGTTAAACAATATTCCAAAGCACACTTCGCAACAATGGGTAACCAGGCTTATGTTTCCAAGGCACTCTATGCAAAAACGTCAAACATTATGGGGCTTATATTTCCAAGGCACTCTGTGCAAAAACGTCAAACATGGGGCTTACGTTTCCAAAGCACTCTATGCAAAAACAATTAATTTGATATTACGGCAAGAAAACAAAGTAAAGCATAATCTGTTACACATCATTTTAACCAGAAAAAGATCCTCTTTTCAAAAATTGAAAAATCCAATATGGCGCCCATAAGAAAAATAAAAGTTGATCGTCATATCTTTGTCCAGGGAGGTGAGAAAAAAATACCGGGTCATATTTAGATTCCTTGTGAAAAAGTGCCTTAATAATGTTTAACATAGAAATGTCCAGTGCAATTCGTTTTCGTTTAAAAAATAAAAACGAAAACGACAATTTTCAGTTTTTTCGCATTATTTTCAAAACGAAAAGGGCCAGCCAAAATTTCTTTTTACCATGTTACTCGGCATCAAATTCCGCAACTTCACCCCAATTTAACTGACCTCCTATCTCTTAAGATATCCAAGATCCCCACGCATAGACTCGAAATACGGTCACCCTGTATAGCTTTAGGACTTGGCCGCTCGCATTTTCCCAAAACTTATAAACTATGGACTTGTCCGGTTTTTGCACCGAGGTCTTCAATTTAACTTCGAGTCCAAGAGAGCCCAAACAAATTTTCATGTTAAACTTTATGCCATATTTCGAAAAATAAAAAAGTTACAGCAGTTTAAAATGTCGAATTTTTTCGATTTTTCGCCATAGTTTTCGTAGATGGCCATGGACAACAAAAAGGCCGCCTGGAGGAGTTTATTGTTCGTACCTGCCACCAATTTTTTCTGTGAAAAATAGCCGAGATATTTTGAGTAAGTCACTTAAATAAGCCACCCTGTATACATATGAGTCCATACATATTTCACGTAAGTATACATATATAGGTCCTTATAGTGCAGTCGATCTGAAGATACTCTGAAGTAGCAACATTTGCGCTGGGCTCAACCACAATACATTTCTCATTCTTAATGAACAATAATCAGGAATTGTAACACTTTTTCTAAACGAACGAAATAAGCATCCAAGTGGACGAACCTGCATTTTGTAGCGATGGAATCAAGCATATTGAGCTATACCCGACATACCGAAGTTTTGCCAAATTTAGTTTTAAGAATCAGGGGTATTCCGGGATTCTTAACTAACAAATGAAAGGTGGTAAACATTCTCGTTTACTGTTCAGTGTTCACAAACCGCACCCTCAGACCTTTTTTTAGTGTGTGCAAAATAACGTTGCATGTTATCGTTGTCGTGAAATCAAATCAGGGTGGATCTGGTGTGAAAGTGTGGGAAGTGATGATCAAATCAAAAGGCAGCTTCTAGTCTGACGATAAGGGATGTTGTTGGTTTTTGTTTTGTTTGTAGAAATTGAGTCCTTTTTATTAAAAAAATATAGTTTCATTTTTAATTTAACTATAAGACCACTGGAAAATGTGACACTAGACATATGCGTATTTTTTCATTTTCAGTTCAGTTGAGTTAGGTAATATAAAAGCTGAGTTCGGAACTGGTCATCTATTCCCCTTTTTACTCCAGCAACAATAGTTTTGCTATAGCAACCATTGTTGTCAGATCGAAAAGAGGGAATGGAGAACCAATGCCGAACTCAGCTAAAGTCATTAGTGTCGTTATTGTTGTTAAATGAGGACAAAAATTTTCGGTGCCTTGCACCTCAGAGATCCTAAAGCTTAAACAAACCCTTTGCTGTTGGATTAAGACTCAACATACAGCACGTACGTGGTGATTCGACATTTTGCGCAAATGCTACTGACGGCCATTGTGATAAATGTTTTTAAATAACTTTTGCCTCAAAATGTGAGTAATTACTTAGATTAAAATTTGTTATCGATCAAAAGTTTAAAATTTTGCGTGTTGCTCGCTACAGATCGAAAGAAGCCATTTTATGGGGCAAAATGTTAAATTACCACGTACGTGCTGTACATTGAGTCTTAAATGGCCATCCTCTTTTGTTTGTTTAATTTTTCAGAAAATTCCTTAAACTGGGCTAATATTTTATGTGGAATTAGTTCTTATAACTCTTGAGTGGAATGGTTTACCAAAAACTACGGCAATCTGACTTGGGTAGTACTCGAGTACAGGTACTCATTGTGTATTATCATCATCGGTATTATTGGTTAGTTTGAATTTTTGATTTAAAATCTCAACTGGATAGTTATTATTAACTGTCAACTACCACAGTTAGTAATATAAGAGGACATAAAACATCTTGCATGCATCTTGGCTTACTTTTCCAGTGGTAAAAGTTTATGTTTTAGATTTGTCAAAAGTTATACAAATGTGAGGTCTGTATCCGCCTGTTATTGAGTGGTATACTATATTTTTTGTACATTATATTGGTATGAAGTCTGAACATGAATGAACTTATTACACGTGTTATTTTTTTGTTGACTCGTTTTAGGCTGCTTGAGATATTTCTATTGTAAGGAGTAATATGACTAACCCAATGTGACTCAGACATTTCTTTTATATACTATTAATTTTTTAAGTGTTCATAGGTTTATATATAATAATGTAAATAATCTACAAATATTTTTAGTGAAGATGAGAGTAAATGTAAATTGTTTTCCATTGTCTAGTGCAGTTTAGTTAAATTGTAAAAAATATATTAATATTTATACGATACCTATTTTACTACAAGTCGAATGGAGGCGTAAGCAATGGGTCATCAGTTTTAGTTGTTTTTTACTATTCTATACTCTGAATTGTTTTTAATATTGTAATAATTGTTAATTATTAATGTGAGAAAGAACCTGACCAGAAGTAACACTGATTTTTAAAAATATATTGATAACAATGAAATGTTTTATTATCATTAAGAAACCTTCAACTTCAACAGAAGCGTTGACTGAAGAGTGAATTCACCCAACGACAGAAGGCTTCAAACCAGACGATCCTAGATCATCCTTGCAACAAAATCCATAGATCAAGGATTGAGTTGATAACATAAACAAGTTGAATTTTTATAGCTGAGAAACAATGTGATGGCTACTGGTTACTTACCTAATCTCCATGTTTTGTCATTGGTTAATAGGAAGATGGGAATTAACACTTTCAAAATGGAAAAAGGTATAGTACTGCTGTCAGAAAATAAGATTTTTGTGAATTATGATTTCTGTCCGAAATCAAATATGTTTTTGACAAACTACATAACATCTAATTTAGCTAATAGCTATTATAGTTTTATAGTTTTGGGAAATTAAAAGCAAAAATGTATAGATAAAAATAATTTCGCCATGGTGGCGATGTTCGTGGCGTCGCTGAACTATTTAGACTGCATGTTTTTCTGCCTTCGATCGACCTTGGTTCGAATCGAAGTCGAGGCAGATGCATGCACATGTCTTTATAGAAAAACACCGCTGATGACCAAAAGCTCTGGAACAATTGTGTATTCACGGTATTGCTCCTTAATAGCTTATCACTATGATTTACTAATTGTCCTACACTCGCTGAGATTACTACGGTTTTCCAAGGTTTTCCGTAGTACCTACTTGAGCTAACGCTATCCTAGTTCTATCGGGAAAAAGTCAGCCCTAGCCGCAAATGGCAACGAAGAGAAAATAATAGTAATTTGCCAACTTCCCCCATATAAGCACTCATTTGCTTCTGGGATACTCCTGGTTTAGAGTATTGTGAGGGTGAGAATTATTATTATTATTATCTGACAAATGAGAACCAGTTCAGAACTGTTGTTGCAGCAAACCTATTATTTTGTTATTAAAATTACGCCTGTGCGAGTGAAAATGGCTGTATTTTTATTTAAGTAAAGGCAATATATTTGCTATGGTTTATTACTAAAAATTCAAAAAATCCATAAATTGTATCAGTTTTATATTATAACTGATATAATAATTATTCACTGTTTTTTTTTAATATTTATTTTTTTTTCTTTACCACCTATACAGAAAGTTATTATTACATACAGTCATTGAGTATTATTCCTTTACACAATGATACAGTCTTGTATATACACAATTCCAGGGACCTTGTTCTAAATTATTTATGATTCCTTAATTCTAATTAGTTAAAGCTAAAGTGGGATAATTTAAAATAAATATATAAAAAATAATGCGAGTTGTGCTGCAATAAGTAACTCTGGGTCAGGAAACGAATCGTTGAAACATAATCATACTACAAATGCTATGATCTTCGGGCTACACTGTTCTTGTAACTTCTACATCGTTTCACTAATTCAAACTTCCTGTATCGCATGCAATGCCATTGTGGAACTTGGGACATTGCATCTAGTGCCTAAAAAATAATAATTCAAAATCATTATTAGTCACTCCCTTCATACGTGCCAGAATGCATAGGGGAAATTATGCTCAAGTGTTAAACGACAACAATAGAACCACCCGATTAAGGATGATAATGCAGTTACCCAAACTGTGAGTAAAAGGCAAATGAACTTTTATATGCCTGCAATCAAAAGCCATTAACACATTAACATATGACAAAGCTTCAATTAAAATTGTTCATAAATTCATTTGTAACTTTTTAAAAGTGAATTAGTTAGACACACGTGTGTAATTGTGAAATTTTGGGATTAAAATCACAGTTTACTTAAGGATTAAAATGTTCTAGCAAATAAGGAAATGTGATGAATCAGCGAAGAAATATCACTTTATTCATCAAGGTAATTTTAGAGTAATTCTTTCGAGAAGCAAAGAAACTTGAATATACCCACACTATTCATTAGAGTAAAGGATTGTAATTTTGTGTCACATACTTGTGTGGACGAATATCTAGAAATGGTTTTAAATCCTATTATTAGACCATTCATAAACGGGGTTAATATTCTGTAGAAAAATAGTATGTGTGGTTTCACAAAATTAGTAGGTGCGGGATAAGATCTCTGTATATATTGTTGGTTCTGAGTATATTGTTGGTTCTTTAATTTATTGAACAAAGTGTCTGCAAGCATATTTTACGGTCCTGCTAGATAATGCAGTATCCAAAATTTGTATTTTTACTGTTAAAATGTTACCGGAATTATCATAATAATTATTGTGTTTGAATGTGTACAATTACTCTAAACGCCAGGCTGCTATCATAGCCGAACAGAGTATCGTTCGGCTATGCTACTATACTATGCTATGGATGCATTTTACAGCATATTACTTTTTAGTCCAAATATGTCTTGCAGTATTGTGAGGGTGAGAATTATTATTATCTATTATTATTATTGTGTATTTTATTTGATTTTTTAAAGCAAATTTACTTTTAAATTAAGTAAATACATGTTTTTTTTCTGTGTAGGGTAGAATTTAGCGTATATTTTTAGTGATAAAAACAGACGATTGATGCTATCTAAAAAAAAACATGTTTATTTTAACAAAAGAAATAATTTTAAATTATTTTAGTTTAAAATATTATGTCTGTTTCGGCAGAACTTTAGTTAAGTTTTTAGAACGTCAAAATGAAACTGCGCAAACTTACTCCTGACAGTTCCAAACTGGTTTGAAGTTCTACTGAAACAAACCTATTACTGGTAAGCGTCGTGGTAAGTAACTAACCGTTTAGTGAGGAATATTAAGAGGCGCAACCTTACGGGACGCAGCATAGCCGAAAACGCGGCCCGAAAAGAGTCCGAGATAAAAAGCGTCCGAGACAAAAAAATACATATCCTTCCAGTAAAATATAAAATATATAAAATTGTACCGTTAGCCGGTTGTAGAGTGATCGGTGTTCTCGAAAACATAAACAAGTTGTAAAAATCCGTGGTCGCTAGGCAACTATAGCGAGTGGGGGCAACGGGGGGCTTCAGGGTAAGCGCTGCGCCTCTTATTATTCCTCACTCAACGCTATAACTTTACTTATACCTACAGGGATTCAAGTCAAACCTGTTATATATCCAATAAGCTCTGTATTCTGTTTTTTTTTTACAAAGATCAAAAGCTTCAAAACATTCCATTCCAAACTTTATTTAAAAAACCTCGTTTGCTATGCCTATAGGAAAAACTCTTTTTAAAAACTTTTTATTCTTTAAACGGTTTATGAATTCTTACATATATATGCTTGAGAAGAGTATAGCAGAAGTTTTATTTTGTTGTAGATATATTATTTTATTAATTTATTGGAAGATAATTCACGCAAAATCATATATCATAACTTTTCTTCAAAACCTGTGTGAATATATACCTGACTTATAATATTGACAGTTCCGAGCGACCTTGTGCAAACAATTTTAGCAGAAACATCTAGTGTGCAACTCACGAAAATATTTTCTGATTTCATTATACCTATATACACTTTGTATTTCTATAATAAACATGCCCTACTTAACATAATATGTTAAGTGACAAGTGGCCGTTATAACCCTCTGGAGCCTCACATAAAGATAAACAAATTAAACCTTTTAGCTAGTCTGAAGCAGATTATATTGAAGCTGTCTAAAACATGATTTTATATTAGTTATTTTTACTTAAAAAACTTTTTTCATTATACCATAGCACATTTTATTACTTTAATTACCTTTGTTAATCTTTTAGTAAGGGACGTTCTAAAATTTAAATGCTTCAGTGCATACCAATTATTGATCCTAAGCTAACAACTTAATTTTACAATCAGACGCACTTAATAACATTACATAGCAGGGCATGCACTCACCGATTCTGAATTATCAACGGGCATTGTCCAAACAAAACGCTGGCCTGCGATCAGCAGGACAACAAAAGAGGCAATTGCTCTCACCCACTCCATCACGACGAATGAACTGAAAATGCTTGATTGCCTTTATTGGCCAGAACGCATCTGGGGAAGATGCACTTGGGACCCCCCTTTTATATTTGTTTACTTGATGCAGCCTGCACCCACCTATGGTCTCTCAATTTTCTCAAGACCTAGTTTTGGTCTTTGTACTTGGAAAACGCCAGTGGTCGTAACCCAATTCCTTCTATTAAGGGACGCCGGGATGTTGAGAATTATGAATTAGGTGGATAATGACGTTCGAGAACTAATTTTCTCATCATGTTTCTTCGGTGTGGCTGTCAGGTGACATGACATGGTTCTAGGTATAATTATCAAGTAAACTTTACTCAATGGCGTGATTCAATTATTAGTTGCCATCAGTTTTAAGTTTCTTCATTTTTTACAATTGGATTAAAAAAATCGAAGCAATACAAAACTGCAATCTAGTTTTTTTTTTGTCTACAGTGTGTATCCCCGGATAAGTGTTGGAATAGGTGTAAATGACAAAAAAATTGAGTTAGATCATGGATTTAAGGAAATTGACTTATTTCCGCCTGGTCTCAAACCGTGAAATCAAATAATCTACAGAGGATTTCGGGGGAATTAATATAAGAAAAGTTGTTAGGTACTTTTTTGTTCTAAACAACTTTTATTCATTCAAGCACGAGCTATTTCCAGAATATAATGGTGATGATCCAACTAGAATATTTTTTGTATTTTTATTCTTTATTCCTATTCTATTTACCCGGGGACACCCTGTTATATTTTATTATACAGGGTGTTCCAGATCAATTTAACAATAGGTGTGATAGACAAAAAAAAATTTGAGTTGAAATTTGATCCTGGGATAAACTAATTTTCGAAAAATCTCGTATGCTTTGGAAATTTTAAAGAACTATTTTTTCATCAATAATTGCTGTGCCTTTTTTGATTTTAGGATAAGAGGTCATAATATGACAAATTTTTGTTCAGAATTTAATTTCCTATTGAGAATATTGTAATATATATATATATAATATTATATTATTATATTGTATACAGGGTGTCCCATTTGAAAAAATTGAATTTTTTACATAGCTTCCGAACGCGATGTTCGATCCCCATTTTCATACCATCGTAATAGCGGAAAAAATACTACTACCGTTGGGTGAATTCAGTCAACGCTACTATAGTTTGCCTACCTAAGTGATTTTGTAGCTCCAAGTATTAAAACTATTGTAAGATTTAAGTAATTTAATTAACTATAAAAAAATTTTAGCCCCGATGAAGGTCACAAATGCTGGTTTGAAACATCGGTTATTAAAAAGCAGTAATATAAAATATAAAACAAAACTTGTGTAGCATTTCCCGGGGAATTCGAATATGATGGCAAACTTCATATACAGTGTGTTGTTAAGTTATTTAAAAAATACCCTTTTCCAAAAAATTGTGGAGTTGGATTTTAATAGGGAATATTAATAGGTAATGAGTGTATATAGTGTAGTCATTTAAATGTGCAACATATGGGATTTATTTTATTAATTGATTGGACAACCAATAAATACAAACATTCCCGAAAGTTATTGTGTATGTTCGATAATCATATTAGGCGCACTTAGAATGGTTGCAAGTCAAACAGCATACAGGGTAGTTCAAAAAATATAAAAATGGTACAAGAGCAAAGTATCCTTATTTCAGAAAATTCAGCAGAATTAAAAGTTATGCCTAAATAACAAAACATGGCTTCCTAAGAATTTTTTTTTCGAAAAACAATATCCCAATTTTTTTGTAATATTCACTCTAAATACTTGCATAAATGAATCAAAATAAAATCAATTTCGCATAACGTTGTTCAAATTCAAGCATATTTGTAAAATTAACTTAGATTTTTAATTTATTTAATTTTAGTTTTACAATAATTATTGTTTACATCAAAATATTTCGGAAAAGAATTATTGGCTTAATTAAAATGTTTCAAAACATCGATAAAGTTATTTGTGGCCGTGTCTAAATAGCTGAAAACAACAAGATAAAACCGAATAGGTAACTAAACTTTTGCGATCGAGTACGTCCCTGTTGCCGAGTCGGATGAAATTTTATAGTCTACCGACCAATCTCCGAACATCATTGAACACGTGGTTTTATTTACGCCAGGCGTACGGATTGCTCGATTTTAATATAGGTGTTTTTTAATTATCATTATTTACCTAGGGAGAGAAATATTACTTCTCATTAGAGGAATGAGGTAAATAATGGTGATTTCTCAGGTTAGTAGTAAAAAAAATAATTTTTACTGGAAGTAGAAGAAATACACATATTTTTGTTTGTATACCTACTTAATAATTATTTATACCACACAAGTAAATACACAATACAAAGTTGAAATTGATTTGAATAATATTAATTTCTGAATTAAGAAATTAATGTTAAGTGACCATTTTTCCCCACATATTTAATTGACATTGTAATTAATTTCTACTTATTAGTAATCAATATAGATCAAATACCTAGAATTACTAAATAATTTGAAGAAGAACTATTGTTCGCGTATCCATAATATCATAAAACAATAAAATACGATTTGACACATGACGAAATGAGGACGAGGAAACACGTTTTGCGTTTATGTTTTGTGAATATAACCTCCATTTAGTGGATAATTTTGTAAATATTAAATATTTTATAGGAGTATTTTAATTTTTAACACAGAAGAAGTCAATTAAAAAATATGGTTAGCGAAGAAAATACAGCGAATCTGCGTCTTAATTTTAAAGGGGGCGGCTCGTTCGTCAGTCGGAAACCTCAATTTTCTAGCGATGGAGAGTATGTGCAAATTTTTGGATTATGAAATAGAATAGTAAAATACTATTTGATCTTATTTTATAGAACCGTGTACGTTGCTTGGAAGAAATCAATCTTAGAATATCAAACCAAAACTGGTAAACTGGTTAACGAATTCAAAGGATTGCAGAATGATATTGTAGGATTTGCTCTTTACAATTACGATGGTTATGAATGTTTGATATTATGCTCGAAAACAGGCGAAGTCGTAATCTGGAAGACTCTAACGCGATATAAAATTTTTGAAAGGGTACGTATGTATATACATTTGGTTGCGTTCAATGCAGGCCGAATTTTTGTAATCGCTAGGTAGCGCTATCTGTCAACCTTTGACAGCGCTGAATCGCTTCCGTGGTACGTTGAATGGCCAATTTATAACTTGGTCTTGTCTGTCATCAGATTTTTTGTAGGTTATGTTTCTGTATTTATTTTCGGTATTTTCTATTTTCGTTTTTAAGATAATTTGACTTTTTGTGTCTGTTTTTTACCATTTTGGCTCATTTTTATAGTGACGACCAAGAAATAATAAACTGCACAGAGTTGGTGATACAAGAAGCAGTTAAGAACATTTGTACCACTTATTTATAACCACTTCTCCACACTAATAATTGTCTCTTACAATTTTCCCAACTTTCCATTTTTTTATATATTTATTGCGTAAATAATTATTTCTTGAAATCGGCAGTGAAGTGTCTCAAAATCGTCATTAAAAGCTCAGAAATCGGCACTGAAGTAGCCCATTATTGTACGATTTTTTCAATAAGTAGGCCTTGGCGAGATGTAATATCAAACATCAGACGCGGAGCCATCGCCCGTCAAAAGTGATCAAATATTTAAAACCCGGCCAATAAATCCCATTTAACTTTTCATATACAATGCGAAATTGTTACATATAGCAGCGCAATCTTTCAGTATAAATATTTTAGTAGGTTTGAATATTAATCTGTTTTATATGGAGGCAGCACAGTAGGCCGCAGTTCGGATTTTCTGTCAGAAAGTGCCGTGTCTCGTCATACTTGACCGAGGTAGAGCGATTGTCAAAGTCACGCAATGCCGCGCGTAGTCGGTTCATGGACGGGTGATCCCTTATGATTATTTGTTCGCCTAATAAAACATTTTTTACGATTTCAAAAAAATATAATATGTACCTCGGCACTGAAGTTCTTTTTATGATTCATGTGGTTTATTTGCCTCGGCCAGAGGCCTCGGCAACTAAATTTCAAATCAGTCATAAAAAGTTGAATTTCAGTGCCTTGGTACATAAATAACTATTCTTTTTTGGACAAATAAACAAAATTAAGAATATCCCAACAAGAATTTCGAGGTTAAGCATTTCAGAATAACAGAGCGAGAGCAGGATTGGAAAAAAAGATAGAAACATGATAAGTCCGCTACCAAAAAAATCTAGCGAAAATAAAATCGATGCCGAACCGAGGGCAGCGATAGCTAGCGCTATCTGTCATTTCTACCCGTTCAATGCACATTGACGTAAAGCGCTGGCAGCGATTACAGATTTGGGAGTGCATTGAACGCAACCATTTAGTTTTAATTTGGTATACATAACATGTCAACTTTTTTTAGCATATTCCAAAAAAGAAATTAACCACTTTCCACATAATACCATCGAAAATTGAAAATGAAATGAACGCGCTTATTTCACATTCTCAATCAAAGGAAGGTGTGATAGGCTTTGCTATTGTCGATATAATGAAAAAAACCGCGAAAGATTTGAAACTTAAAATAAACAAAAACGAACCGTTTCTCTTAGATGTCAGTAAGGCAGGATACTTTGCTGTAGTACAAAAACACGCGGTTTACTTTGAATCATTAAAAAATATAGAAAGCCATCTACATTCAAGGCAGTATATTCAAAATACTAGAAATTTTACATGTGTGGCCTGCCATCCAAGTCAAGAGTTAGTATTAACTGGAGACTCTACAGGACGAGTGGTTGTGTGGCAAAATATTTTCCAGAAGGAAAAAGCCCAGAGTGTCTTTCACTGGCACACGTTACCTGTCAGTTGTGTGGGTTTTTCAACCATTGGAAGTTATTTTTATAGTGGAGGAGATGAATGTGTGTTAATAAAATGGCAACTTGACAATCCAAATCATAAGCAGTTTGTCCCAAGGTAAGAATTTTATTTACACTGACTATTAGCCTGGTTCATGCAGCAACTTTATCTTTTACTTTTAACTTATCTTTAAGAAATATTATATATGTCATTGGTCAGTTCAAATCAAGGGACAAATGCATTGCTTATTTCGTAAAGATAAAGTAAAATTAAAAGATAAAGAAGCTGTTTGAACCAAACATATGTTTATCTCGTGGCAACTTGATCGGATTGAAATGACTCCGATTCAATGAAGTCGATTCTTTTATAATTCTGGTGTTCACATAGTCAGTATTGAATCCAATGGTTTTTGAATCCTCTCTAGGGACATCATCTTATAATTATTCCACTGTAGGTTGGTGCAGTTTCAGGCCCGAGCATGGCGTCGTATTTCATTGTTTGTGGGCTGGGGTGGCACTATAATACTGCAACAATGGCATTTTAGCATTAAACCACCCTGTCGATTTTTTCGTCATGTAGCGTCAGTGGCGCGACCAACGAAAAATACCGGCCGTGGCGCGGCGCAAACTCAACGTGACTCTATGAGTTCTCATTTAGGTTAGGTTAGGCATTTTGTTGTTAATATTTTTTAGAATTGAGTGCCTAAATTTATCCAAATAAAATAATGAAATATTTACAATAATTCCAATGTATTGCATTTTCCTACACTACTTTACAAATGAAGAAATGGTAAAAGTATGCAATGCTAGAACTCCTAGAGTCACGTGAGTTCGCGCCGTGCCACGGCCTGTATTTTTCGTTGGCCGCGGTCAGTGGCAATCACACTTTGCACTGGTCTTTAATATAGTGCTGGTCCAGGTTTGGTGTATACCTACAGCATTTACATACACTTAACTTCTTCACTATCTAGGAAACAATTAAAACCACTGTTCACCGATTGAATTATGGACCTCGGTTTTAATGATTGTTGTTAAAAGTAGCTAAAGTAGCTGTATAAAATTAACCAAGAATGGTTTTATATTCTTTAGAGTACTTATGTAGCGGTCTCATCAATCTTTATAACATATTTATATTTATATTTATATGTAGGTACACAAACATAATATATGTAAATACATATTATTTTATTAAATATAATCTACCTAAAATGCAATATAATAATTATTTCTGAATAATTACAAATACCTATAAGCACCATATTTTGGAATAATTTCCCCAAAATTACTCCAGACAAATAGAAGTATAAATAAATACTATATTCTGATTTTGAGTTTTGGTAATTCTAATTAGAAAAAGTCAATAACAATTAACATACATAATTTTCAGAACTTCTAGGAAATGGCGGAATTTCACGTTGCGAAAGTTTTAGGTTGCGAAGAATGGGATTTTTTAAAATTTCTAAAATACCTACTAGTTGAATGAGTTTCGTTATTTTCTCCATCACTTTTTCAACTCCCTGAAGATGATTTAGGATTTGATACAATTCCAATATTCCAATAGGTGACGCCAAGATGTGTGAAGGCAACCTAGATGAGAAGAAATTAGGGCATATAGAAGCAAATCCAAATATCTAAGTTATTTTCTCAGATATTATTCTATTTTAATGACCCCATTCCATATCATCTGTATTTCCCTGATTAATGAAAACGCCGTATATGCAAAAACATGGTTTTGAGATAGTTGAGGTTTCGTGTTTTGCCTCCTGCTATTCACAGTTTTTAAATATCGAAAGCGAGTTTTTTGGGAATATAATACCAAATGCACTACAAATTTACCTGATTGAAATTCTTGCTAATCTATTTCAAACTTTTAAAGAGAAAGAGACATATACAGCAATTTTATTCAAAATTTTAAATGAATTCCCGTATCTGTGAGATGAGAAACTAAAAACAAAAACAGAGGTAAACAGAAAACCTACATTTACGATTTTTCATTGTTTTAATAATATAAAATATATCTGTGATATTGTGGTTAAATTTTCAAATAAAAACTATACAAAAAACACTGAACTTTGATTCTTATTCATTTATTTTTTTGTAATATACGGCAAATGACCTTAACAATTTGCAAGATCGTTGTGCCGCATATGCTACAGAAAATCTTACAAGCAAAATCGAAAAAACTGCATATATAGCAAACAAAAAATTGATATATCTTTTCACCTGGTAGAGATATGGCATTGGAAGCAAAATAAGTAGTTTCATAAATAATATTACACAATCATTATTTTGTAACAGATAGATAGATTACCTGTGTTTACATTCATTATAAATTTTCGGCCATAAATGCTTTCTTTGTTAATTCTGGCTGTTTGGGAAAACTACAGGTAATTCTTTACGTTGAAACTGAAAGTTTTATAGTTTTGCATCACACAAGTCAACATTTTATTCTCGCAACAAAATTCAAAAATTTTCAAGTTAACTTGACGTGAAATTGATAACTGATGTATGTCAGTGCGACTATTTTTTATGAGTTGCTCGCGCTTTTGTTGAAGTGACGTAGAGTGCAGAAGAATTTAATTTTCGTTTGTCTAGCTGACATACCGGTATGTGTGTTTCATGATCCAGACCAAATTCATTACAGATTACCCGATGCTATAAGGCATGTCTCAGTGTCGAGTGACAATGTGTTTGTTGCTGTCTCAACCGCAGATAATGCAGTTAGAATTTTGGACTCGAGACTTAATTTGGTGACACTAATACAGCACCTAGTATGGGGAAAGCAATATGAATGCGGTATAATTTACGATACCAGAACAAAGTCGTTGGTTATGAATAGCAACACTGGATGTGTGCAATTCTACTCTCCTAGTGACATGTCTCTTTTGTATAATGTAAGTAGAATATCTTATAAGATTTTAGTCACCTTACAATATTACTTTAGATTGAAATCGTTGGTCAAAATAAAATCACAAACGAAAGAGACTGCACTATAACAAACACGGAAATAACGAAGGTAGCCCTCAGCAAATCCAGCTTGTGGTTAGCCAGTGTTGAAGAGAGGAAAGACGAAGTGTACGGCATGGAAATAAGATTGAAATTTTTGGAGTTCAACACCAAGGAACAAGTGTAGGTATTGCCGAGTTACACAAATTTACTTGTAATTGTTTTGAATTAGATTTCAGCTAAACACCTCCATAGAATATCCACATGAAGCATCAGTGAACAGTATCGCCTTTCAACCTACAGACACAGACGAAGATTTAATATGCTGTACAGTTGGCGATGACAAGTTGTTTAAAGTGTGGCAGCTTGTGGATGCAGATACAATTTACAGTAAGCTCAAAAATCAAGTCAAATACCACAGCAAATTATTATACTTAATATATACGTCACTTTTAATAGGTTTCACAATAATCGTTTTACAAACTAGTTTTGATCAGAAAGAACACGAATTATGCGAAAGAAAAATTAATAATATCAATGGCAAGTAAAAGTGGCCTAATAGACCAAATTTGATAGACCCCTCGCTAACCGCAGGATGAGAACACGGAACTAGTAATTCGTAGGTCCCAGGTTCAAGACCAACTTTTTTATTTGTTTTTTTTAATATTGCTGCATTTTTCCACATATTTATCACTGATTGTCATTTTTAGTAATCAAACAATGGTTATTATGAAGATTATTACTCACAATCTACTCCATTGTGTATTTAGAGTTTAATTCAAAGTAGGTACCTATAATATGAAATTGTTGGTAGTAGGGAAAATGTAATACATTGCACGATGTGTAAGGTCTTTTTCGGCCTCGGAGGTACTTTTAATGACAGAGGCAATGCCCGCCAATCTCCTCGGACAAAAAAGTGCAAGATGCGTAATCTTGCAATGGTAATAACTAAAGGGCGGAATATATGCATTTAATTTCAAACGAAATGTGCGCATATATATGCATCATTTTTATTTAAAATATGCAATAATATGCATTTATTTGGCCAAATATGCAATAATATGCATTTATATTATATATGTACAAAAACCTTAAAAAACTGATTTTAGAGAAAGGGTTTATTTTAAGAAAAATAAAAGGAAAACAAATACATAAAATACCTCGTAAAATACCTATATTAAAGCAGAATTATAAAAACATTTTAATTTGAAAGTGTATACCCAGTAGGAATTTATGATTAAATACTTTTCAAAGTTTTCCAATAAAAATCTTTGCCTTCTGTCGGAAAAATATGTTTATATATAGAAAAGCTTCTCTCAACATCTGCCGATGTAATAGGCCAATATTTTAATTTGGGTAGTAAGGTATATGGCCAAGGTCAGACTTCGTTGGATGATTTACCATCAAAAATACTCTTTACTGCCATTAAAGATTTGAACCCTTCATTCTTCAACAGTAGAGCTTCTAATTTTTTTCTAACTTTAATACCTACATCACCGGGAACCTTTCTACATTTAGCGGAAAATGTTTGAACAAAATCAACCTATTCACTTAAACCTAAATTTCTACTTTCTAATGAAAGAATTATATCTGGTATAAAACTAAAATTAACTTTAATAAAAACAAGTTGGTTAGCTGCATCCGCATTTTTCAGGATTTCTTGACTTTGCACTACAAACTGCGAGTTGTCTCTGGGCTCTCATAGTCTTGGTTATATCTTATATCTATAAATAAGTATAGGAAAAACATGCAAATATGCACAAAAATATAGTTTTTCCAGAAATATGCAATGTTTTGCGAAATTGAATAAAATATGCAAAAAATGCATATGTATGCAATTTGCATATATTCCACCCTTTAGTAATAACTATTAAGAATTGCGAATATGGTAGCGCTGTTAATGACAAATTCACAGGCTACTCTGTTTTATAGTAAAATACCAAAATATCTGCATAGTTAAAAAAAAGTTAAAAAGATTTTTTGCACAGAATTAAATTATGTTTCGATCTATGAAATAGTGGCATAGCTAAACCGAACGTGGACGTCAGCTAATAAAAAATCAGAGCCCTGGAGCCAGCGACCTTTTTTAATGACCAATACCATAAAAGGTGAAAATTTTCCCTAGGCTTTATTTGGTATCAGTAAGTGAATGGACCTCCAGCTGACGCACTTCCGGGGGGTTTAGCTGTGGCAGCCTCCCACACACGCAAAATAATAATACAAAAAAAAAATGATGCCACAAAAGTTGAAAATTTTTTAACATTTGGATTATGTTATAATTTAAATGAAAAACGTATCCAGCTGAATCTAGAGTGGGGGATTATGCCCCAGCTTTTCACGTAAAGAAGTGAAAAATATGCGCTGAGTAAACTGATACCACAAAAGCTGAAATTTCGTAAACTAATAGTCAGTTAATAAGTTTAAGGAAAAAAACATCCATCTTTATATTTAGTGGGGGAAAAGTAGAGATGGGCAACGGAAACTTTCCAAGTTGGGAAAGTTTCCATTTTTGGAAACTTTCCAGGAAGAAACTTTGAAGGTTTGGGAAACTTTCCCTGACAGTTACTTTCCCGAAAAGTTTTCCGGGAATTTATGTAGAAATTTTAAATTTGCCGCCATAAATGCCTGGCCAACATTCATGACATAACCTAAAAAATACAAAAAAGAACAAAGAAGAATCATGAACAACCGTGTGCTTGTGCTATATACCACAGATAAAATATATTTTATTATATTCCATATACTTTTTGACTGAAATTTAATAAGGTTAAATTTATTATATTCTTTCATATTTGGTTTCATCTTTTTTCTTTTTTTATTTATCTATGTTTTATCAGTTCTCTATTTTATTATGTTTACTTTTGTACAGGGTGACACAATTAAGATGTTAGTAGCGATTATCTCGGTAATTTTTAAGATACATTGGCTGTTCAAACACTAAACTTGTGTTGTTTTTCCCAAGAAATTGAATGCTGCCAAGAAAAAAAAACAGTTTAATTTCAAACAAAAAAGTTATGGCCAAATTACCATTTTTTTAAATTAAGATGGCGATTTTGTTGCAATTTTTCATCAGACTAGTAAAGTGAATAAAAAAATCTGCACAACACGGTTGCATATCACTTTCGGTTTAGCGGAAGCAATGTTTTTTTTTTTGCCCCAGCTAAATCTGCAAAAATAATAGTATTTTTTTAACAAAAAAAAAACGTCACTTCCTACGTTTTTTGCTGTAGGTAGTAATTAAATAATAATGATACTAATAATTTAAAATCTGAAAGTGGAATTTTGAAGTATGATCAAGAAATACCAAATTATGCAAAGCAAAACTTTTACATTTTGTGATATCTATACTTTTTCTGCAATATCTTTAGCAAATTTCACTCAAAATATGTCATATTTGGTATTTTTGGAAAGCTCTAAGTGTGACTAATTAAACTAAACACTAAAAAAAAGAAGACTGGAAACTTTCCGAAAGTTTTGGAAATTTTTGTTGGAAACTTTCCGGGAATTTTCGTAAAGTGGAAACTTTCCCATCTCTAGGGAAAAGTGCCCAGCTGATGCAGTGAAGGACGCTGCGCATCGGTAAGTGCTCGGTCGAGTTGTATCTTTGACTGCACCCTCACTAAATAATATAAAGCTGGATATTTTTTTCGTTTCAGTTTTTAACTTAACTCTTAGTTTATGAAATTTCAGCTTTTGCGGTATCATGTATCTATACTTTTCTCATTAAACACAGCGCGTCCATGCAGTTATTATACTATCTCACAAGTTTTTGAATTTAAAGAGTTTTAGTAAATATTTACACATTTTGCCTAAAATTCCATATAATAGTTCTGGCATCCAGTGGCGTAGCTATGCTAGGGCAATTCGGGGCGGCGCCCCAGGGCCCCGCGGGTTTAGGGCCCCCTAATCCTTCACATTCCTTTCGTACTTGACAATATTTCTCTCATGAAATAAATATTTTTTTAATCGCCAAAAAGGCGAAAACATTTTTATTAAAAATGCAGGCAATCCTGATTGCGTCTCTTTTAAATATATTCCTTGCTACATCAGCCTAACACTCAAGTATTTTTGTGACAAACGATGACACAGTGCTGGTTTATCCGCTGGGCGCTCGGGGCTGGCGCCCGCAGTGGCCCGGTTCCGATCTGCACATTATGCGCATGTAAAAACATTAAAACTGACAAAAGTCTAGTTTTCAGGAGAAAGGTTTAAAAACTTTGGCTATTAAAAATGATAATATATATTTTTAAATAATGGATATTTTTTGTATTTTTTTCAATAGAAGGCTTTTAGATGAGTGGGTATTAGCTACTATTATACCTAGTTACTTTTTCGAACAAGAGAGTTTTTCTACTTTTTTTTGTACTTCCAATTCCAAAAATGTCATCAATTTTACGGTAAAAATATTGCACAATCCTTTACAATGTTTTTCGATGGTACAATTTTAAATATTAGAAGTTACAATGTATTTGATTTTAAACAATTTCCGTGCAAAAACACATGTTTTTGTGGCTTTCTTAAAACATACCATATTCTTTTGATTTAACATACAGATGAAAAAATTAAATGACTGCAGTAAATTGTAAAACAGGTAAAAATGGAAAAATTTACTTCTTTTGGTCTATAATAAGTATTATAATTATTGTAAACGTATCGTGTCTCAATAAAACTTCGTAAGAACATTGTAAATGCCATTAACTTAAAAAAACTTGTGGTTTTTCCAGACAAAAATATAGCGTTACAATGTTTTAACAGTACCTAGAACTAATGGAAACCCAAAATTGTAACTGTCTTTACAACGTAAATTGAAGACCTCGGTGCAAAAACCGGACAAGTCCACTTTTGGGTAAAATTGACTTTTTCCACTACATTTATGTATTAAAATATCGCCGATCGATTGGTGCAAGAATCAGCCAAGTCCAAAGCATGATAATGTCGATATATAGCTTAAGGACTTGGCCGCTCACATTCTTTGGTGCAAGAACCAGACAAGTCCGGGAGTTTTTTTTTCATTTTCTCAAAACTTATAAATATGGGTAAAATTTACTTTTTCCACTACATTTATGTATTAAAATATCGCCGATCGATTGGTGTAAGAATCAGCCAAATCCAAAGCAGAAAAACGTTGATATATAGCTTTAGGACTTGGCCGCTCGTATTCATGGGTGCAAGAACCAGACAAGTCCGGGAGTTTTTTTTTTTTTTCATTTTCCCAAAACTTGTAAACTATGGACTTGTCCGGTTTCTGCACCAAAGTCTTCAATTATAAAGACTCTTGGAATTGTAATTACCTTTACTAGGTTTTTACCGCTGAAAATGACCATTTTGTCAGATACAATGGGATGACACATCAAGAATTTTGGGAAAATAATTCAAAATTGAATAGTTTTGTATTTTTATCCAACTAGACCCGAGAAAAGCGAAAAAGTGAAAATCTCAAAAATGTCACTTGCAATGCTCTTGCATGCGTGTATCGATATGTAGAATTTAGAAATCAAAAATGATATCACTAAAAATAAAAATATATACTGGGAAAATAAAAGCAATGCATTTTATTTCATCAGTTTTGCGAAAATAATCTGCATGCACATTTATGTTTTTATTTTCTATTTTGTCATAAAAAGTGAAACCCAAATTTGGTTTCAATTAAAAGAGTGGCCGATGACAGTCTATTGAAAGGGGCCCTAAATCTATAGTACCCAGGGCCCGAAGTTTGGCTAAACCGGCACTGCGATGACACTCAAAATCCGGTAATGAAGAATGCAATAGAGGTGGTTTCGTATTTATATTTTAACAAAAAAATAAGTTGACAAAAGCCGCAGCTATAGGTAATTTGATTCCCTACAGTTTTTCTTATTTTTATTTGTAACTTTTTTATTTTACGAATTATAGAAGAAAACGTCACTTAATGAACCCATAACTTGTAAAATAACAAAGTTATAAAAGAAATTCATAAAGCAAGGTTGCAGACAACTTTTTTATCTACAATTTTTATCAGTGTTTTTTTTGTTAGAAATAAGTAAGAAACCATTCCTACTGCGAGGTTTATAACGAGGGTCTAAGTGTGATCTTTTTGGTTGGATAGGTACTCAGAAAACAATGAGTAGGTAACTTTAAAAAAATTACTTTCCCGCATTTTTTTCATTTGAAAAATTATATCGTTACTGGACTACAAAAGGGAGGGCCCCGATGCAGAATTCTGCACCGGGGCCCCAAGACCCCTAGTTACGCTACTGTCATGGACATAAACACAGCTGTCTCACTGTTCTCTTTCTTCAATGGACAGTGGGAAATCTATCCTCACCACCCTTTCCCCTTGTAGAAAAAGGCCGGACTTGGAGGTGCGCCGCGTCCTGCTTCTACTGCGACCTCCCGTGCAGGTCGCTCTCGTTCTGCGCGGACGGGTCGCTGATGGCGATCGGCTTCGGCCACCTGCTGATCGTCTGGTCGCCGGATTCGTTCGAGGTGAAGGCGGCCCTGAGCCACTGCTACCACCAGGAGAAGCTGACGCACGTCCGGTTTGGCAACGGCAAGGATAACTACTTCGCCGCGGCGGCCAGCGCCAATCAGCTGAGCGTTTGGAACCTGCTGACGCTGCGGCTGGCCTGGACCGTCAGGATTAGGGAGGTGGCGCTGCTGGTGGCCGACCCGTTTACGAACCACATGGCCGTGTTCACGAACACCAAGAAGCGTGAGTGTGATTTTTGTTTAGGTTTTTGCGTGGTGATTATTCGTCTTTGTCAAAAAAACAGTTTTTTTTTAAATGTGGACCCTGAGAAGTTTTTTAATTGACATTTTGTTCAGTTTATTGATTTATATTCATTGAGCGCTGGACAAATGTGGGTTCACGGTATTGCTCCTAAATAGCTTTATACGTGTAATTTATTAATTGTCCTACACTCACTGGGATTACTACGGTTTTCTAGGGTTTTCCGTAGTACTTGAGCGAATGCTATCCTAGTTCTATCGGGAAAAAAGTCGGCCCCCTCCCCTCCTAGTTTGGAGTATTGTGAGGGTGAGAATTATTATTAATTATTATTATTATATCTTGGGAACAAACAAGTAATTTATCAAACTTCTTTTTTGTGAATTTTCTAAAATTCTTGTAAATCAGATTTTTATAAGTGTTATGTTATTGTTATCGAATGCAGTGATAAGTCACCAAGAAACCTCCATATGGATAACACATTTTCTCAATAACAATATTAGAAAGACAATATTTTGCATTTTTTTATATTTATGATGACAGATATTACTGAAATTAAAACTGAAATGCAAAAAAATTGTGAAATCAAAACTTTCCGTGTGTCTCAATTATACAGTTTCTTAGGGCCCATATTCACATAAACTTTTCTTGTTTATCACGATTATTATGGAGACTCTTCTAAAAGTTTATTGTGCCATGTCTATATAATATTATGCACCTATAACCAATGACGTCAGATCATAAAATGCCATCAGATCATAAAATGCCCTTTGTTTTGTCTCCAAGATTAAATATATCCATACTATTCTAAAAACAAAGATAGAAAGTCAACCATCAACCATGTAGTCATCGACCTTTCCCGGTGATATGCGCCTCTAGAACCTCTTTGGATATCACGTTTTTTCTTATTTAATGATTTTTTGTGGGGTGCCGGAAGCATCGAAATCTCACCTGAAGACTCGAATACCTCTCGAAATTTCGTTTCCGAAAAAGTGTTAAATCTCTGAGACGGACCTTCCTATTAGTGATGGGAATAATCGGGATATTTTCATAATCGAGACATTAATAACATTGAGAAGAAAAGAAGAAAATTTGCAGCATTCAACTAAACATTGAGTCACTCATCAGTACGAAAGGGTCTGCCTTTTCAAAACATTTTATTTATATTTATTTTTTATTTATGCTCGCTGCTTGGGGGTTTTGAGCTTCTACATTTATAAAGTAATCACACACTGGCAGTATCAACTGTTTATATGCACTTATTAGCTCTCTTCATGGAGAGATCCCCAACTGGTTCCGAACTAGTAAGCGTAATGTGATTGGCTCAAAGAAATTCTAAAATTCAAACCCACCAGTGATATTGACAGTAATTCGGGACTGGTTCGAGATTGCTCCGCGAATAAAGCTATTATAGCACAATATAAACGCATCAAAAGAAACCTAAACTACAGTTTTTATAATAAAACCCTCTAAAGCTTTATTATCCCATGGAAGCCATTTTGGTCAGCGTCAGGCACAATAAGACACAAAGTCTTTTTGAAACTAAAGCAAAGAAATACAAAGAAATTTCATCTTCTAACAAAAAACTATAGCTTCAAGCCATTTTTAAAACATTTTTTATGCATATTGTTGTTGGTTGATGATATTAAACGTGTAATGTTAAGATTTGTCATCAATCTTGAAATTTTTAGTGTTTGTATTTACGCCTGGATGTAAAGATGCCGTTTACTCATCAAGTACACTATTAAAAGATCAAGCAGTCGCTGCCATTTTTATACCAAACGATGATCATAATGATACTAGGTTACAATGGCATGAGAGGAGTAATTTGTACTTTATCACCAAACAAAATGTAAGTTTTCTATTCAGTATTGATAACTACATATACAGTTTGTTCAGCGAATGTTCGGCCCTACGTCACAACTCCCCTCCTTGTCTGACTCGTGAATATACGACCGATATCTATCGTATATTCATGAGTGAGACAAGGACGGGAGTTGTGACGTAGGGCCGAACATTCGCTGAACAAACTGCAATTAATATTACCAACTATTTAAGACAAGTATGGAAAAAAGGAGAAATATTTCATTATTATACGCAATTCATACCAAACTGACAAAAAAGTGATACAGTTTTTAGTTAGAAATACAACAAATCACAGAAGTGACCACTCTGGAAATGAAACAAATCCGAAACAACTGTCCATGTTAATTATTACAAAGTTGAAACAAATCATGGACTTATTATTGTTTTCTTTCTGTTGCCGACATGTTGCATGAAAGCAGACAAAAATGAGATCCTTTGATTTTTACCAACTCGTGCGGAAACATTGAATTGTCATCGAAAATTGGAACAAATTTAAAGTGAGATAGAGAAGTTGCAAAAAAGAAATGTTGCCAGTTTGTCTCCAAAATACCGTATCTCTGTATTGTTTCAGTTTTGTCGGCTTGGTGTGGATCAGGCATTATAGGTATCGATATTAAAATCACAGAAGATATAGCCTACGGCAACACAAGTCTGGTCCAAGAGTACAAGAAAGGAAGCGGGCCACCTTTCTTTCATGTACACAAGTGCAAATTCAAATGCAGCTACTGCTACTTTGTAAGAGATGGTCAAATTTTGACACCAACAGCCAGGTGTTATTACATAGTTGCCAGATTGTGCATATTTTCTGCATTGCTAGAGATAACAGTAAAGTGGCTTAAGCTAAGTTCATACATTCGCGAATTGCGGTAGCGAATATTCGCACAACAAAATCGCAAAAGCTGAACTTACTTCATATACCCACGAATTATTTTTTACGAAATTTAGGAAACTTTAAACATACCAGCTGTGCCCTAAACATAAAACATAAACAAACAACCATAACATAACCTAAAACATAATCGGAGTGAAATCGGAGTACCTACTCGTGCATGCACCGACATTAATTTTGCTATTTGTGGTCGTACACTGTTCCATTTACCAATAAAAAATAATTTCACTATCACATCACTTCATAAAGGATAACATTTGTCAGTTCAAGTTAACCAATTATAAGCATTTACGCAATTCGCGACTGTGTGAAGTTGGCTAAAAATCGACGGAGAGTGGTTTGACAAAAGAGAATCTAAAAACTATGATTCTGTATCAATGGATAACGCATTAACGGGAAGCTGAACAAAATTTGATAGACATATAGCTATTTTACCATGCTGATCAGACTTCTGTTACCGTAGGCTATATTTTTTGTGTTAAAACATTGTGTCTGGTTAAAACTTAGTATTTTGTATGTTTTCTAAGGTTGCGCGTTACATTATGAACATTTTGCAGGAATTATATTGCGTTAGCAAAAATGAAGAAGAACGTGAAACTAAAAATGAATTATACAGTGCAGAAAAGTCCCTGTTTAGTGCAATGATGCCAAATTTAAAGAGTGGTGGGATAAGTAAAGTTATGCCTAAGAAACATATGTATGAAGAGGATGTGAGTCGGAAAATATTGAATGAGGTGAGTTTTTCACTCAGGGAAATAACCAAGCATATAGGGAGCAACAGCATCAAAATACACACGTTTGTAGTCAACCAACATCTTATGCAAATTTACCGAAGTAAACAAACATCAGGCCCGTGTGTACAACGTTTACCTGAGATAGGTTATATCCTGAGAAATATCCAATTTGCTACACACTTTCTGCGTCCCATTGTATACAAAATCAGTCACTATATCCTAAATACTAATAAATAGCCTATACACTAACAGAAAAACAATTGAAAACACGAAAAATGCATACGTCGGAAAACTTGACTTGCTGGGCAAACACAAAACAAATACCGCCCAGTTAACGAACGCGGCGCCCGCGGCAGCAACAGCGGCGTTGCCATGTTGGGCGGTTTGACGTATCTGTGACGATTTTATTAAAATGGTAATTAGCTACTATAATTACAGCGCAATTTAGTTTTACTTTAAAATTGTTACATACAAGAAATTGATAACTACATTTGTTAATTTAGCATTATGGCAGATGTGCCTTCATTTAATCCCAGTATTAAACCCTTCTATTTTGAAATGAAATGCTGCAAACAGTAGAGAATGTGGCATCACTCAAAAAGATGTTGGCTCTGTTTACTTTTTGTTCTTACTCCCTCTATCCTTGGTTATTTCTCTGTGGTTTTTCATCACATTTATTTAAAAATTATATACCTAAATTTATTATTTTAACTTTGGATTTCAGTATTTGGAAGCACCTATACAGACATTGGCTCCAATTAGATTTACCTGTTTTTCTTTGTTAAAGTCTATGATTTTAGAACAAGATAAAGAAATGAAAGAGTAATAAAAAAACTTTTTTTTAATTTGTTTTAGTTTCCTTTAATCCTGTGGTATACCTATGCTTCAGTAAACTAAACAATCATGTCCCTTTTAACTTTTATTATTAATATTTTTAGTTACAGACAGATTTAGAAGACCCAACGTATAGGTACCTACATGTAGGATGTAGGTTAGTTACCAATCAATAAAATATTCAAATATTGTTAAAATAAAGATAATTCTTCGTAGATATTTCGATTTTATTATTATTATAACAAAAAACAGGTGAGTAGTACCTATCAAGGATAACAATAAGAGTCTAAGAAAATAAAATATATATTCGGATTCAAAACAAAATAAGTTACTTCACTTCTTTTCTTAAAGTAATCCTAGACTATTGAATTTTGTTTGACCATTTCGCAAAGTTAGGAAACACATGCAGTTCATGTTCACATTATTCTAGGTTAGAAATGGTTTTATAGTTTTAAAGCATTGGACATCTATAGATAAATCCAACTATTTTATAGACAATTTAATGAAATAAGTATGGAGGAAATATAAAAAAATGCTGAAAAAGCAATTCTGAATTTTAATTGAAAATAAAAAAATTGTTAGTTATGTGTTATGTACCTACCAAGACATGTAAGTTCAACTTGTTATGACTCGTGGAATTTAGTTCTCGAGACCTCTGGCCGAGGCTCACACGTTATCTGTGATGCCGATGTATAATTTATATATATTTTTTTTAAATCGAAAAAGTTTTAAACTGTATGTTTCCGGGAAAAGAATCTATGGTACTTCAGTTGGACCTTACTCAATCACATTTAAGGTATTTTTCCTTTTCTTACAATACAGGTGAGACATCGCGAGTTTCGCTCACCCTGTATACATCAACCTCGAATTTGCAAGTTTTCTTTTGTAAGCTCCCCTATATATTTTTGCACAGCAGAGACTAACGAGATCACTTTACTCTCTCTTTTGTGTTACTAAAGTGTGGCATTTACTCCCTTGCCACTAAAATATATTTTAGTCCTTCCCTTGGGATTAAATGTAACAAAAACAATAGAAACTATAACCAACTATATGTGCTTTATTCAGTAACATTAATTAAATGAACAGTAACGGAACGCAGTAGATAAAGTATAAAAAAATAACCGGCAGTGAACTATTCTTGGATGTGCCACGAAAGTGCGTGGTGACAAATGAGATGATTTTTTAAATGGAACACCCTGTATATTGAACTATAATTGAAAACACAAAATATATAGGTTAACACAAAATATATAGGTTAAGAAATGAGGCGTCAATGCTTTTGCCTGGCAACACCGCTGACAGGAGGCAGAACGGTCAGCGCCACCTTACTGGGTTGGATGAACCCAAGGATGGTGTAAAGTTCTTTATACCATCCTTGGGATGAACCTTGGTTGGAATTTCTGTAAGGTATTCTGCGGGGGGGGGGAGGGGCAAAGGGGGAGAAGCGGGAAATTTGAACTGGGATCTCCCACTGGAATATTGAATTACTTTTAATTATTGCTTTATTTCAAAAAAAGAACGCATAATGTGATATATTCCGCCACATTATGTGTTCCTTTTCAGAAATAAAACAATTAAAAGGGCTATAGGGATATATTAAAGCATTTTCTTTTTTATACATATATATATTTAAAACAAAAACCATTTTAAATATAAAACAAAAAACAAAGAAACATATCAGGCAGGTATAATAATAATTCTCGCCCTCACAATACTCCAATCTAGGAGTATTGTGGAGGGAGGGGTGGCAATTACTATTATTTAGGATTATTGTTGTCACCACCACCAACAAAACAATAAACAAAAACTTAATGAATAGAAAAAAAGTAAAAATTAACTCCTATTTAGAAAATAAATATCACAGGTCCTTGGTCCTCTTTCAGTCCGGATAAATCACAGATAAACAGTCTTGGTCATTGTTAATATTCCCAGTCTACCGAACTTGGTTCGGCAATCCGGAAACATGTAATAAAGATAAAATCGATTAGTAAGTTCCTTATCAGCAGATCGCAATAGCTACAAGTAAGGGAAGCAAATATGTTAGATAGGAAATAATGAAAACGGTTAGAAATTTTTAAACTTCTTGAGTTTTTTAGTATGACCCTCACTAATTCGCTTCGTACCCTTTTTCTCCCCAATTTGACCTATTGTGGATGATGCTGTGTCTTCTATTCTCAAATTAAGTTGCCTCCATTCTCCGTTTCAACAGTTTCCATTGTAAATAAAATAATAAAAAAGGTGTTTTTTTTTATATCGGTACCACCTATTCTTTAAATCAAACAGAAAACTACTATTGGAGTTAAACAATGAAAAACACATTAAAACACAGAAAATATTAACTGCTGAAAAACAACGACTACTAAGTAGACGGAGCTTTCAGTACGAGTGTTGAGTGAGGGATTATTCCTTTACTCAATGGTACGAGTCATTTTAGCAGTCGAACCAAACTGGTTCGACTATGCTTTTACTGGCTATTGTTATTAATCTAGTGGTAATAACATAGACAAGAAGAAACAACAGGAATAAAGGGAATAAATATAACTTGTAACAGTGTCTCTAAAAATAGCCCCCTAACCATACTTTTCACACTGCCTATTCATATTTGGAATATTCCTCGAATAACACATTGATAATAATTCGGGAAGAACTGTTATGAGTTATGGCATTAATAAATAACAACATATTTGACTTACCTTGTTCGAGATTGTTGATATATTTTTTTTATTAAAACTTCAAAATTTGCAAATTCATCGATCGCCAAGGCGTTTGATCCGGCGATTCTATCGGTCCAACCCTCCAACCCGTAATGTATAGGCAACCCGTTTAACATAGGGTCGCGTTCAGTTCAGAGCGAGTATAGACTTTTTGCCACCTTCGATCATACCCTTTGGCCTTCACAACCCGACGTAATGGCCGACCTGTGTTGCCAATGCGCCGGACCCAGTTGCATACCCCATTGAAAATAGGCATTTTGATGACTTTGTACCATTGTAGCGACAAAACTGGTTGAGACAGAACAAAACGAATTTGACATCTCTGTCTTAACTTATCAAGAGCTATCTGGTGGTCCAACTGATGGTTGGTCCCAAGGTACCAACTTTTGGTACCAATTTTGTCACTGGTGCACGCACCATTACGTAACCCTTGAAAAGTTATTAATATGAAATTGATTTTGATCTATCTCAAACAGTTTCCTCGCTACAACGGTACAAAGGAGTAAATTAGTAATATCGAATGTTTCTTTTTTCATAAAGTTCCTGTGGTGCAAAAAATAGCTTTTATAACCACGGGAATAAAATGACCCTCAATCTCATCTAAACACCAAAGTTAGGGCACAAGAATAGAAAACTATTCTTGTGGTTGTGGTTAGGGGTTGAGTATTTTGAAAATATGGTTCAATGAACAGTTAGCGTTTTGTAGTTGGCACAGAACCTTACTTGTTTGTCTATGGTTTCTAGTTGTTTATATTTTGTGGTAGTTTGCAGGTTATGTACTTTCTGTGTTTATCAATGAAGTGTTTATGTGTTTATGTACCATCAACCTTTTTGGAATTTGCTGTTTTATTAGTTTCTATTAATACCGCTAATGGTAAATTAAAATTTGGTTGTAGTTATTAAATAGGAGGAGAAAGTATGTTGCCGGGTATTGGAGTCTTTGGAACTGGACCTGTAGTAAAGGTTCTTGTGCCCATTCTGCGTGAAAATGGATTCAAAATTGAAGCTATCTGGAGCAGAACACTTCAAGACGCTCAAGACGTCGCAAAAGAACTGGGAATTCCATTTTTCACCGATGTTATTGACGACGTGTTATTACAAAAAGACGTGGATTTAATCTTTGTTTTGTGCCCACCAAATCTCCATGCGCAAATCTCCGTCAAGGCCCTAGGAATCGGCAAACACATAGTTTGCGATAAACCTGCTGGATTAAACCAAGCCGACGCTTTGAAGATGGTTCGGGCTGGACAGTATTACCCGACGTTGATTTCGCTTATCAACCATCCATTTAGGTTTTTGCCTGCATTTATACACATGAAAAAAGCCTTAAAAGACAATTATTTGGAATCTCCTATTACTTTGATAGATGTCAGGATTCAGAGCGGTAGTTTGTTTAGTGAAACTGACACATTTGACTGGAAATGTAATGATACTATGGGAGGGGGAACTTTGAATCTTATTGGCAGCCACGTGGTGGATCTAGTATCATTTTTGACTGGCCAAAAGGCGATTCGTGTTCATGGAGTTGTTCGAACTTTTACAAAGAACATGCCTAACATAAATGGTGGGTGTTGTTAAACTTACAATCAATAAATACACAGAAATTCAACTTTTTAGGTATCCGCAGTATTTCTGCACCAGACTTTTGTGCATTTCAAATGGAACTACAAAATAATATCCTTGTGACGGCTACGTTAAATAGTCACACTGTGGGTAGCTCGTTTCAACAGGAAATAATGATATGTAGTAGTACAGGGCATTTAGTCGTCAGAGGAGGAGACTTATTTGGAAGAAGAAATAAAGGTAACAATATAATAATAATCAGGTGTAATGTAAGGAGAGCCCCTGTCAAACTAGAAGAGGGGGGTAATACGCCATTAGTGTCATTATTTGCCGATATGGGGCACTTCCTAATAAGATATAGCTTATGTTTCTGCGTAATTTGACAACCAAACTTATTAAATAAATTAACTACAAAAATTATAAACATTTTGCATTTTTGAAAATGTGATTTAAAAAATAAAAAAGTACTTATAACTGGGATTTGAATCTAGGACCTCTCGCACCTAAAGCAAGAATCATGCCACTAGGCCATTGTGCTTCCATATAAAACTTAGGTACTTAACTAGCTGCATTTAAATTTAATTGCCATGCTTAAAAGTTGAAGTCTATTTGATACCTGTCATTTAGGATCAGCCTTTGGATTTGAATATATTTCTTGTGTTAATAGAGTAAAATTTTTTTAAGGAGTCCTTAATCGGCACCGTCGCAATGATAAAGGCCAGCCAGCTGGGGACGTGAAACGTCACTATGTCATCACAGGGAGGTAGCTTTTTGTAGTTGTTGATGTTTACTTGTATGGCGATTTTCCTGTTTTAAAGAACGTTTGTTGTGTTTATTGTGTGTTTGACTGTGTTTTTTAATAATATAAGACGTGGGGTTTTATTAATAAGGTGGTAAAACAGTAGTGGTTCAGAATAAAGTGATAAAAAATTCAATTTTAGTTTATAGGTTTTAGGTTGTGTCTATAGTTTTGGACTTATTTAAATCTTGCCGTGGACGTGTTCCGTTCCCAACTGCAAGGGAAATTACAAAGGCGCTTTTTCCTCCCTAAAGACCCCATTTTAAGGGAAAAGTGGGTTGAGGCCATCAGAAGAGATTTTGTTCCTACACAGCCTTTCAGGGTTTTGGTTGGACTGTTGGAGAGTGTTATACCGTTATACCTAACAATTTTATGTGATTAAACGTAACCACCTTGAAATTAGGAAGTTTTATGGTTTTATTCATTCGAATTTAGTTGTATCTAGGCACGCAAATAAGAAATAATTGGCATTTACGAAAATTTTACCGGTAGATATCTAAATGCTCCAAAAGCCCTTGAAAATGTAACTTTTACTCTCGTAGATTATTATCCGTGTTGTAAAACCATGAGCTATATATGAAAACAATCATTTTAAAGTGTTTTTTTACCAAATTTACCAAGTTGACATCTTGAACTTTGAATTTGGCGCCTATTAGGCCCACGTCTCTTGGATGACTCATTGCTTTCAGCTGCCGGGCCTTGTTATTGCGATGGTGCCGCCTTAAAAGGGCTGTCAATGGGTAATTTAGACATCCTAAGTTGGCATCAATGCAGCAAAAAAAATTCAACTGGACTGGACCAACACTATATTAAAGACCTGTGCATAGGGCTGTTTCAAGCGATTGCCACTGGCGCCACGCG
Organism: Pseudeuparius sepicola; assembly: GCA_963920635.1. Classification (NCBI taxonomy): domain Eukaryota; kingdom Metazoa; phylum Arthropoda; class Insecta; order Coleoptera; family Anthribidae; genus Pseudeuparius; species Pseudeuparius sepicola. Next base: position 12,234,120 of record OY987302.1, on the reverse strand, counting down.
ATGAAACAAATTTACACGGTGGTTTAATGTTAAAACCATTGTTGCAGAATCTTTTATAAAATAAAAACATGCAAATATGTCCCTCTAATTTGACAAGTTTACATGGCATATTTCCATACATTTTCTTAAGAAAAGCGGTCTAAAAAGCAAGCAAGAGTATTTGGTACCTTTTGGTTTGAAATGAAGTCCATGGCTAGTTGTAGTGTAAGTAAGCATGAAACACATTAGATTATTTAGTTTCTTCTTTATATGGAGGACTATTAGTTCGCTTTGGAGCTATAAACAAAATGTTCTATTTTAACAACAAATGTTATATTTTAACATTTTAGAGCGGTTATCTCAGAAACTAGTAACAATAGGAAAATAGTCTGTAGAACAAATGTTTCTCCAAATTACTCAGTCTTTCAAATGCGCTACGATCCATCGTTCCTAGGATCGAAAAATTTATTTGCACCGCAGCGCCATCTATACACCAATATCAAAATGAATGCTTAGCAGTTGCGACTAAAGCCTTCCTCACGTCCTAGCAAATTCAGCGTTGCAGAATTAAAATATCTCTTTTTGTTCCGGAGATATCGGCGACGGGAGCAGTCCTTATTGGGACACCCTGTATATTATATAGGAAAATTGAATTTTCCATATGTTATCCGCAGGGGCCACTCGCAAATTTCCCTTCACTCTACTCAACATTGATGGACTTTTCAACCCTCTCTGACTCTGAAGGTCTAATAGCAGCCAATTTTGGTAGTGGCAGTTTACTCATTCACGAGTCTTTTAACATGGCATCAAGCCCACTCCAATGTAATATTTTATTTGTGGGCTTCTAAAGCCCTGTTTAGAGTCGGCAATTTTTATTGCCGGCAATAAAAATTGCTGACATTTTTGTTGCACGCAATGTGTTTGTTGCAAAGGTGGTATCTGTTTACAGTTGGCAATTTATCTAATGCAATTCTATTTTCTTGTGAATACTGCCACCCAAATATTTAGTAAATAAAATATTTGAAGTTTTTGCGGTGTGTAGACTGTATACGTAGTGTTTCGGGTTATATTAATTTCACCAAAGATTCTAATAATGACATATAATAACATAGAAAGATCCTAATAGTAACAAAGAAAATGAAGTTTTATGTAGTGTTTTTTATTACTAAGGTTGTTAGCACAAAAATCTCTAAAAAAAATACTAACTAGAATTGCCATTGCAATTAAAATAGGTCAGGAGCTACTTTTTGAAATGCAATAAAACTTGCCACATATGACTCAAAATGGAGTGAATGCGTGTGCACACAACAAAAATGTCAGCAATTTTTATTGCCGACAATAAAAATTGCTAACATTTTTGTTGCACGCAATATTTGTTGCAAAGGTGGTATCTGTTTAAAGTTGGCAATGTATCTAATTCCATTCTATTTTTTGGTGAATACTGCCAACCAAATATTTGAAGTTTTTGACTGTATACGTAGTGTTTCGGGTTATATTAATTTTACCAAAGATTGTAATAATAACATATTATAATAACATAGAAAGATCCTAAACTTAGTAACATAGAAAATGAAGTTTTATGTACATAGTGTTTTTATTACTAAGGTTGTTCTCTAAAAAAATACTAGAATTGACATTGCAATTGCAATAAAAATACTTTTTGCAATGCAATAAAACTTGCCACAGATGACTCAAAAATGTCAGCAATATTTATTATTTATGTTTAGGCAGCTCTCACACTGAGGCAATGAGCAATAGGCAACTAGCAACCGGCAACACGCAATATTATTGCTAGCGGAGAGTTTACATTGAATTAAATCAGGAGTCTCACATTGGAGCAATTCGATATCGTTTCTATGAAAATGTTGACTATTGCGGCAATATTTATTGCCGGCAATAAAGCGCGCATGTCGAAAACCGATAATTATCGCGTCAGCAGAGCAATATTTTTTTAAAATAAAAATAAAGACGTCGCCGAAGATTGCCGGTAATTGGTTAGCGATTGGAAAAACCTTGTTGGACGATCCGGCATTCAACACCAAATTTATAAAATTGGTCGAAAAATATCCTTGTATTAAACACTCGCAAAGATCATAGCAAAAAAAAGGAGGCTGATGAAAAGACAACTCTGCATTCAAATATAATAATACTACGTGTATAAAATAATATCTACAAGTAATAATAATAATACGATAATACACATTTTCAACGTCAAGACCTGCCAATAAGTATAGAACTGATTCATTTTTTTAAATTTAAATACAGCTCTTTCTCCAAGCATGAAGACACCTCGTTCAGGAAGCGGTGCTAGTAAAAAAAATTACTATTTGAAGGTTATGCAGCTTGTTCTTCCTTTCATGAAGGCAAAACCTCAAACTGGCTGCCAAAGATTGCTACCAAACACTGTTGTGTTGCTTGAGTGTGAGAGATGGTCAAAATAATATTGGCTATTGCTTATTGCCAGTTGCTAGTTGCCTATTGCTCATTGCCTCAGGGTGAGAGCTGCCTTAGAGTCGGCAATTTTTATTGCCGGCAATAAAAATTGCCGATAAACAGGGCTTAAAATAAAGAGGAACGTTGCGAGAAATTAAAATTTATTTTTAGTAAACGCCTGATATTTTTTCCTTTGCAGGCACCGAAGAAGTAATTTATCTTGACGTCGAGGACCTCCAGTGTTCCGTGCCGCACTCGATCCTCCCGAAGACGTTCATAAAGGGCCTGTACAAGATGGTGGCCTCGCTTAGGGAGGCCTTCCTGCCGGTAAACGAGAAGGCCGGCTGGGCGAAGGAGCCGGTGAGCACGGCGGCCAACTTCGAGGACGGCTTGTACGTCCAGGCGGTCCTGAGCGCCGTGCGGCAGTCGTCGCAGACACGGCAGTGGGTGAAGGTGAACGTCATGACCGAGCAGCCGGACAAGAACGAGCTGCTCAGCGCCGTCGTGAGGCGGACCGCAATATCCATGTCTTAGGTTTAGGTTGACGTAAACGAGAGTTGTGGAATATTTATTGTTCGTGCTTTTTTATATTATTTATGGTTTATACTTTTTTGAGTTAACGTGTAGTTTCAGTTAGTCCTGGCCCTGGGCGAGATGGGACATGCTAACTTGGAAGCAACTTTTCCTAGATATTGCGAATTGACGAAAAACACAATAATTAACTTTGAGTGAAGGAATGGGGAGAGGAAATGTTTCCATCACGTGAAATTACTTTACAAATTTAAAAATCCAAGCAAAATGTTATATCCTGTCCCAATTAACATTAATTTACGTAACCCAAGTAGATTCCAGACGAGTAAACTTTGCTAACCTAACCTTGGTTTTATCCACCTATGTAGAAACACCTCTGACGTCATTTGTGGCAGACATTGAAGTCGACAAGTATACCATGGGACAAATAATGACCTATACCCCGATTACTGTAAGAAGTCCCGATTTTGTCAGATGACATTCTCCACAAAATCCCTAGGAATTTTCTGTTTCCATGGGTATAATATTGATATATGCGTCGCAACCAGTTAATGACGTCGCTCATTGATTTATGATATGAAAAGTTACCCAAGTGATACGAAAAAAGAACACAATAAAATAAAAACGCTATTGCAATCACGATTATACTGCTGCAAATAAAAATAACTATGACTACAACTCATTTTAATAATAATTTCAAACGTGATGGAAACACTTTCATTTTGGTATTTTGGTATAATCAGCTACTTGCAGCTGCGTCTATGGTGCGTACTCAGGCAAATTTTATTTCGGTGTTGTGAAAGTGACAGTGAAGGTTTTCCGGATCGTTCAAAAAGGTTCAAACTTTGGGCAGTGAAAATATTCGCGGGTTTTGTATGTTTCGTGAGTTTTACCGTTATCTGTGTTGTTCTTGTTCGTGTTGTTAGTAGTTATTCATTGTGCAAATGGGCTCGTTATTGACGCTGGACTTATGACCCGGTTGCATTTTTTTCTGCACTGGTGCCAACTTAGGATGGTGAAATTACCAATTGACAGTCCCAGTAAGGACTTTTTAAATAATTTGGCTATACTTTCCAAACAATAGGTTAGAAATCGCACTGGTGGACTACCTGTAAAATTTCTTAACTTTTTTTGGGTTGTATTACTTATTAATTACCGTCATCCTTTCAGGGGTAATATAACAAGTTGTGTGCCTATTATCGATAATACCTTTTATTTATTTTTCGAATTACAATCCCAAAGCTAAAAATACCACGACTGTGCAGCAGGAAGAGAATTTAACAACTGCAAATAATTTAATTATTCGATGTTTGGGCGTAACTTGACAACCACACTTATTAAATTAATTAGTTGCAAAAATCAAACATTTTGCCTTTTAAATGTGATTTAAAAATAAAAAAGTAGCCACAACCGGGATTTAAACCCAGGACCTCTTGCACGCAATGCGAGACTCTTGCAACTAGACCGTTGTGATTCCATATAAAATTTACTTTACTAGCCACATTTAAATTTAATTACTATGCTTAAAAGAAGAAGTCTATCTGTCATTTAACAATATACATCCTTTTATCTATGGTCATTTAAGATGAGCCTTCAGTTTTGAATATACAGGGTCCGTCAAATGTATGGAATAATGGGTGTATCTTTTAAGTCTTATTCAAAAGTTTTTGGTAAATTTTTTGGCACTTTTTGGCGACCTTAAATTTTTTTCAACTGGGATCCCCTTGCCCTATTTTTTTTCGAGCTGTAGCCAAGTTATTTCGGCTCGAGGCTCTGTGCCTGCAGTGATTATAGTATTGAGAAAATATTGATTAAGTTGTAAGCTCCATGTGTACTGTAGAATGCTAGTAATCAACGCTATATGCTACTCTAATGCAAAGTTCTTGACTCGTTACATACCGCCCTCTACACGTTATAGCCTGAAGTTTAATTTCTCGTCATAGTTTCGCTATTGGTCGCTAGATGCCCTTAACGGTGCTGTTTACTATATCTGTGCGGAGGTCACAATGCAATCCTGATGATTCGTTACACAACCGCAAAGACAAATTAATTCATGCTAAATTCGCAGCCTCAGCCAAATGTCTTTTGTCACCGCCATCAAATGGAGGGAAGCTGTTTTCCAAGATGCGAAGTTGTGGGAAGTTTTGTACAGTCTTCGTAACGTGCCTAGAGTTAATTCCAAATCCTCGTAATAGTGCGCAAATGCTAGCGACACCTCGCATCGGGAATTAGTCGTCAGTCGTATATTGCCAATTGGTAAGGAATTTTATGCAATACTTGTTCTGTTCGCGTTCAATTTTAAGAACCGTCCCAAAACGTTTCTCGTACTGTCATTGGTCTAAAACAGTACCGGGGATTTTAATATACTAATGACAGTATGAGAATCATTTTGAGACAGTTCTTAAAATTGAGCTACTATAATGACTGGTGCAGGCTTCGTTACACCTTCCCCTGAGTCTTCAGTTGGTAAGGAATTTTATGCAATAGTCTTCAGGTGAGGCTGTGATGCTTCCTGCATCCCCACAAAATCGTTAAATAAGAAAAAACACGATATCCTAGAGTTGTTCCAGAGACATATCACCGGGAAAGGTCAATGCCCAAGTAACATTTAAAGTTGCATAAAAAACGTGAAGACGTTGTTGCGACCAATAATACAACTTGTCTATAGACGTATCGTCCTTTTTACAACTCCTTTATGACTGAATATGGACGGTTGGAAACGGGTTTTCATGACTTTTCATACTACTTTTATCTGACTTGATTGGATATGACTTTTATAAGTCCATTAGGTCGTGTAAATTCAAAGATACCTTAACGTCATAATGAAGTAGCTCTAAAGTTGTGAAGATCTCTATTAATACCTTCATATTACCAATTGGTTGTAAATATGGAACGAAGTGTTATATTTAAGTGTTTGCTTGTAATACGAAGATATTTCATTCTGTCTCGGCCGTAAGTTGTAAAAACGAAATTATACGTTGGTGATATTATGCAATAAAGCATCTTGGTTTTTGGCGATTGTACTTAACGGAATCTATTGCGAATTTTTATTTACTGTGAAAATTATAAATATAGCTTGAAAATTTACATTATGGTTGTCCTAGTTAACTGAATTTCTGATGGCAAACATGGCCGACGGTGCTTATATGACTTAGTAGTTGTAAAAATTCAGTCAAACTACTAAGAGGTCATAAATAGTTCTAAAACTGTCAAACGACTATTAAGAGGTTATAAAGCGACTAAAACTAAAATCAAAATTACAGAATAAGTATTTATATGCGCATGCGCGTGGAGGGCTGTCTTTAGAAATTTCTGCGGTCCAGGGTAGGTGCCTCGTCAAGTTCATAGTAGTGCTAGTAGTAGTAGTAGTATAAAAGAAATAAAGATTTGTATGACAAAACTGATTTAATTCCAAATTTTTGTAACTGCTCGTCTATAGGTAACTTCCTGAGCATTTGTATTTGCCCAGTGTTTTGTAAAACTCATAATAATTTGTAACAGATGCTGATATGCTTATACTGTATTGATTACTGCTTTACATTTACCATATGATATATGGCACATCATAATATAATACAATAAATTACGTTTCACTTTTACTAATGACCCTACGAAAGTCGTGTAAAGGTATTTTATTAAAATTACCACTTACTGGGGTCATACTGAGGTTGAAATTAATATTAACGCGCATGTGCACTACTTTCTTACCGTCATGTTCTCATTTCTATGTCGTATTAAGATCTTGCTTAAAACTGTTCTACATCTATGACTTCCACTTACTGATGTCTTATAATATATTTAAATCGTCTTTATACGACTATAGCTCCACAAAGTTTAATGTGGTCTAATTATTTTCTTTACAACCGTCGTACAACTATATTTCTAAAGTCGTAAAAGTTGTTGTATTCTCAACGACGGAGATCTCTTTACAACCTTATAATAACCTTTGAAATGAAATGTTGACTTTAAAGTAACCATGTTATGCCTGTTATAAGACTTTTATAGAACAATTACTTTCACGATTCGAGTAAATAACATCCTAACAACTACTATAAGACCTATAGTTATTTTGTCTACCCTAAGCGACAATTTTATAACCCTAATACAACTATTTAAAATGTTACTTGGGTGACTATAGATGATTGATGCTCAATTATGTTTGTTTTAGAGTACTATGGCTATATTTAAGATTGGGGATAAAATAAAGGGCGTTTCAATAATGGACACCACGTCTATAGATTCTGACGTCATTGGGAGTAACTAAGATTTCAGCGATACCACTACCTGGTATTTATTGCTGAAATCATCACTTGATTGGTTAAAATTTTACAAATTATGGTACATTGGTTCATATTGGCAGACTTTGAACTTTTATTGTAAGATAAGCTTGTAGAAAATTTATCAGCTGCACAGCTGGAACGATGTTGGAGATAATAGACATAAAAACTTAAATTAACAAACTTGTTAAATAAATGTGCTCTATTTTTAAATCAGTGACAACAGGGGTGTGTTTCAAAGGGGTTACCAATAAATCTAAACTAAAACGAGAAACATTTTTTTTCCATCATGAATTTGAACCTATTTTGCAGTAAATCAAAGGTCAAGCATATATCTATCTTCTCGAATAATTCCAGAAATATAAGATATCAAGGCTTCATTTTTTAGCAATGAAATGAATAAACAGAATTTAATGTAATCAATTGACATTTAATAACAAAATTCGATTACAAAATTTCAACTAGATTTCTTTTATAGAAAACTGCACTTTTCTAAAAACAGAGTGCAAGGAAAAATATATAAAAGATTCGGTCAGCAAAGTGCATTTTCGTAATTATTGCAACTAATTCTTATTGTCTAATATTAGTAGATACCCTGCGATTTAATAAAAACAAAAAAGTAACAACAATAAACTACCTACATCAGTCAATTAATAAGTCACAATATATTTTCAACTGTGGAAACGAGAAACAAAATATACAATGTTCAAGCAAAACAGCAATATTTTTAGCCAATGAAACTGACTAGTACCATCCAACTGCTCGAAAGTACAAACAGGAAAACATAATATCACTTTTTCTTTCATCACCATCGAACAGTCGGCAAAAAATGCACATTGCCAATAATATATTAAAAATCATCACTACAGCTTACAGTTTGGCGTCACACAAACCTCAACAATTCAATTGCTTTCTTTCTCTTTTTCACTATTTTCTATCTGCTTGTTTTCTTGTTGCGCTTCAGAGTCTTCGCTTTGTTGCCTTTTCTCGATTTCAGCCTTAAAATTTTCGATATCTTCTTGACTGCAACGAAACCCCAAATGAAAATGTCGCGATATTTTCCAGGCAACCAGACTCACCTAATTTGCACAAACAGAATGCCATTTATGACGTTCAGCATGTCCAAAACCGAACCCATGGAAGGCGGTTGGATCTGGATCGGCGGCAGTGACGCCCCGTTCTTGCCCGTGTAGATTTCGTTCATTTTCTTTTGTAATACCACAGCCTGTTGCGTTAGGTGCTTTAAGCACTCTGAAGATTCTTTGGTCTTTTCGTGGTTATCGCCAAGCTAAAAAGACAATATCAATGAAACTATCGACTTGGACAAGCAAAGTAAGACTTGGATGAAAATTATGCCACAGAAATGTTATCACGAACACGGGAAAGAGAATATAGAAAAATCCATAGGAAGAATGTATGTGAAAAGAGCAAAGAAAGAATTCGAAATAGGCAATAGAGTGTATGTAAATACACCTGTAATACCAGGAAATAAATTGGCAAGGAAGTTCCAGCTCAAATGTAGAAAAAAAAGGACTGTAACAATTAAAATAAAAAAAGACGGGCATTTTGTGCGTCTAATAGATTTGAGTGCCCTAAAGAGTAACCCAAATATGCAAGTCGAAACCCTAAAAATCTGTGCATAAATATGCAAATAACTTAGTCAAAATATGCAGAAAAATGTTGAAAATATGCAAATTAAGAAATACATTAAAAATATAAATTTATTGTTTCACTTACAAATAAACATATATAATGTAGTACATACAAATTTCTAAATGCATTTATACATAATAAAAGTAACAATATTTTATTTTAAATTTTCTACATTCTGCATTTATTATAAATTATAAAAATCAGGTTGAAATTTAGTTGAAAAAACAATAAACGACTAAACGTTGCTCAAAATTCTCAATTAAAAAATCAGAATCTAAAAATTTGTAAATGGAGAAACTCCTTTCCACATCAACCGATGTGCGCTTTTAAAATTGCTCACTATAACAGGATCCAAATCGATGGATTCGGTAAAATCTCCCTTTAAAATATTTGGTACTTGGCTAAGAAACGAAACCCACTATTTTTTCCATCACATTTCTAAATTTTTGAAATATTTTGTCCCCAATTTTACCTGTGACATTTTGAAAAGCAACCTCATATTGTTTTATCAGTTCTACACTTCGGGTTAATGGCAAATTAGATTCCTCCATTTGTGTTATTGTTTTAGAAATAAAGCTATAGGTAATTTGCTTTTAGAAAGGAAAGTTGTTTCTTTATTTCCTTGTTTTCGAATAGTTGTTTAACATCTGTAAGGGACTGGGATGATTCGTTCGAAAATTCTGAAATTAGATCTTTCTGTTGGCAAAAATTCTCGCAATAAAAAAATGCAGCTTCCAACCAAGTGCCCCATCTTGCAATCACAGGTTGAGGTGGAAGAGGAGTGTTTGGTAGTTTTTCTTTGTAGAACAGAACCCTTATAGGCGCTTTAAGGAAGACTTTTTTCATGTTGGAAATTAAACTATTTACAATTTCCTCTGCAACCCTATTTAAAGCATGAGCAAGGAATGTTACATGTATCAACTTCGGTAAAAGATTTTCAAATTTTGCCCGGCTCTTACCATGTACGGTGCTGCATCTGACAAAACAAGCAAACAATTATCGGTAGGAACAGGTGTAGGAAGAAAAATGTTGATAATTCCTCTTGAACAAATCTGGTCACAGTCGATGCATTCGTTTTTTCTAATTTTTTAGAAGCAAGGAGGGAACATTTTGGTAAAATCTTACCGCTAAAAACTCCAATCAATAAATGAGCAATCTATAATTTATTCTGTCCTTTTCAATAATTGTACTTTATTAAATAGGTATAAATACCTACTTTATTCGTTTTCAGATCACCAGGATTAGTGCCCATAAAATTATAATTTACTTATATTATTTTGGGAAAACCAGGTACCTACCTAGACACCGACCCCTGTTCCCAAAAATGAATGAAACGCCTGCCAAAGATTTAAATTATCCTAAATTCTTTCAATTATATGCACAATATGCCATATTTTAAAGATATATGCAAATATTTTAAAAAATTCAATATAATATGCTAAATATGCAAAATATGTGTGGTGCATATTTGGGTTACTCTATAATGTAACTGTTAAGGTTTTATTCACAAGTGACTCACTTGTTGCCTGTAGATGGCGTAAGCTTCCTTCTCGTTATTCAACGCGGACCTAAAGTTCCCCATACAGCTCTGCGTCCTGGCCACCAAGTGGTAACTGACGGCTACTTTGAGTGATTTGGCCCCATAGTACTTAATGTTCAGCGCCAAGGCTTTCTCTAGGAAGCGCAGCGACAATTCGTATTCGCCCACCGCGTGCAGAATTAAACTAATGTTACTCTGAAAGAAATATAAAGAAATTACTGCGGCGTTTTCTTAAGGAATGCGGCAGTCTTGACTTACATCGAGCAAGGCCACTTCTGGGTGGTTCTCTCCGCAAACAATCACAGCTAAATATCGAGCCCTATACAATAGTTTCAATGCTGTGCTAACTTGGCTGTTTGCGAAACAGTATAATGCGAGGTGCGCCTGAAAAACAGATGCAATAGCAAAATATTGGCGAGAATGTGGAAATTTAGGTAATCGGCAACTTAGTCGAATGAAACATTTCTAAATAGGAGCCCACGGTTGCCAAGTTGACAGAAAACCACTGCGACTTATTAGAGATCAGAGCTGGGAAAGATCGCGCCAAAAAAGATCTAGTACATAGATCAGATCGTTTTTCAAAAAAAGATTTAAGATCGTTTAAAAATAGATCTTTTCATGCAAAAACGATCTTGGATCAAAGATTGCCTAAAAATGATCTGTTTAAAAAAGATCAATCGATCTAAGATCTTCTAAACGATCTAAGATCTTCAAAACTATCTAAGATCCTCTAAATGATCTAAGATCTTTAAACAAAATTCATATTATATAGGTAATAGATATAGATGTCTATAAATACTAATACTTTTCCTAATTTTAACATAGTATAAAGTGACATCTTTCAAAACCTGAGCTAGTGGTGATACGTCCAGTTTTGCGTAACTAGTTGTGTAAAGTAAAATTTTATGTAACTAGTTATGTAAAGTTACTACTCTAACTGAACTGGTTACGTTATCAATCATTTGATATACCTATGGAGAATTATTAGACTTATCTTGTAAAACATGTTCATCGATTATTTATGCAATTTATAATTTTATAACTTAAGTTATCAAAATTCGGAATTTTGAAAAATAGGTAATTGAAAATAAAATACAAATTAACATAAAGCATTCATTTAAATTTTACTTCAAAATAGGTTCTTGTAGTTGTAGGTAAAATGTACGTCAGTTTGTTTATATTTGTCATTTTTTGCGAATTCTGACAATTTGCACTTTAGCTGAGACCTAGAGATCTCCTGAGGTAAACTGCTTTAAATGAACGCTCATTAGTAACGTAAGTAACTGAATTCGTAATACATATATTTTAGAAATAATATGTAGATTATATGTATAAAAAGAAAAATCCTTGTTCCTACAAAATTATTCATTCTTCTAAAAAATATATACCTACCTTTTTACCTACATTATTTTGTATAAAAAAATTACAGAAACCTTTCAAAAACGAACTACTTCAATTGAGGTCAAAATGAGAACATATTTTACAAATATGTAGATATAAAAACAAAAACTCTTATTCCTACAATAACCTAGAGCACTATTTATTCTTCAAAAATAAAACACTATTCTATATAAAAAAAAAATTACAGAAACGTTTCAAAAATGAACGAAAACAAATGAGGAAAAGATCTTAGATCGTTATAACGATCTTAGATCCTTTTAAAGATCTTAGATCCTTTTAAAGATCTTCTTAGATCTCTAAAACGATCTTAGATCTTTACACCGATCTTAGATCTCTAAAACGATCTTAGATCTTTTAAACGATCTTAGATCTTTAAAATGATCTAAGATCGTCAAATTAAGATCAAAGATCAGATTTTTTGAAACTATCTTTTTAAAAAGATCGTTCTTTAGTGAAACAAAAAAGATCTAAAAAAAATCAAAATCGCAATCTTAGATCTTTAAAAACTAAAGATATTTTTTCAGGGGCAGCTAATTTGGATTTGTTTATCTGTCAATTTGACAGTTGTAAACTCTAACATATTTCACTCCACGATTTAGATTTTAATGTATCTAATCAAAGGAGTTTCAGTTGTAAAAATGGATGAACAGGGAAGTACCTTGTTTTTTAATATATGCGGGTTGTGGCAGAACTCTTATTTTTGTGAAATATGAATGAATTTAGATAACTCAAAATACTCAACTTTTCGCAAACGATACTTTTTTTTAGATATGGGTTTTGGATTTACACCCATCGATGGGTTTAAACCCTTTATGGGTGCTAACTTATGGGTGCCAAACCTTTGACACCCATAGGGTGTTTTCATTTTTAAAATAAAGGGTGAATTCAAAGGGTGGAAATGTTTGGCACCCAAAAACGGGTGGTTTCAAAGGGTGTAAACTAATGACACCCAAAAATGGGTGTTTTCAATGTCACCAAAAGCCAAAATATATCCTGGAATGGATGGAATTTTTTAAGGGAAGCAAAGCCACTGGATTTGGAGCAAAGAAGAAGAAGAAGAAACGCGATTTCGCCGAAAATTTTCTCTAATTTATCCACCTAAAAGACACGGCCCTGACGAATAATGTAAACTTGGTCTCAAAATACTATACTAGTTGATGATTTACCATTTTCTACTCGGTTGTTGGCAGGGCGCCAGTGCCGTGTTTTCATAGAGGGGGGATTTTGAGGGGAAGAATTATAGAAAAATCTCGGCGCTAGGAAAAAAAATTATTAAGAAAAGTGGTTCAGAATGACCATCTCTATTACCCAAAAAAAAGGATGCCAGTTATTTCAGACTCACCCTGTATACTGATGATATTTTTATTTCTCGTTAACTAGTTTATTAGAGTTAATAATGCAGGATAAATCTTGTTTTTGTATGTCCTAGAATACATTTATTCATTTATTCAATATTTAGTCATCGTTATTTTAATTTAGGATAATGTAATAGATAAACGACTACATTTCTAATTCGCCTGCAACATATTTTTTACTTTTTATATCTTCTTGCAATGTTTTTGTTGTTTATAGTTTTTAGATATGAGTATTTGGTATTAAATTAAACATCTAGATGTCACCAATCAAAATATGCCAAAAACTAGTGCCATAATTTGACACCCGGTGCCAAAAAGGGTGGAAACCTTGACACCCTTTCCAAATATGAAAAAACCCGGTGTAAACCCATCTCTACTTTTTTTTATATCATCGGGGAAAAAATGTGTTGAAAATCATAGGAACCAAATGATAAATGTAGGAAGGAGTATGAAAGTTTGCCGATTTACCTGTAAAATCATAAAATCAACAAAGAACGCTTAAACCCAAAATAAATCTACTCGTCACTCACATATTCCGTAATGGTATAAGGGTGATCTATCCCGTTCACCCGCTCCGACATGAGCACGGCCTTCTGTTGGTACGCCATGGCGTCCCCGTGCTCGCCCATGATGTAGTTCAGTCTGGCGATCATGCGCAGGCACTGCGCTATCTCCGGGTGCATCGCGCCGTACACGTTGTTGAGCAGGTTCAAGGCCTCGCTTATCAGCTCGTAGCCGTCCTTCAGGTACCCCTGCTGGATCTTGCTCTGTCCGGTCGTGTAGAAGTTGTAAGCGTCCGACGCCCTCGGGTTTATGTGCTTGACTATAGGGAAGATGTTTTGGATGTCCTCCTCGTAGAAGATCAGCTGAAAATGTACGGTTTGCAACGAGTCTGCAAAGCGATGTCGGGTGAACATTTTTCTGTTTAACCTGGACCGACACTATATTGAAAACCCGAGCACGACGTCATATTTCGTTGTTGTTGTTGTTGTTTCCGGCCTGAGGTGGCGCTACTCGATGAAAAAAATGGCGACTTATTATAGGTTATAGGACGGCATTCTGTGGTTATTGGTATGTCAGTTTCTGACATTTAAAATATCCCAAATTTTAAATATTCAAATTTATTACAATTTGCCTTCTTTTTACGGTAACGAATTGTCTTTACGTCCAGAATTTAGCAGTTTTAGCCTATTAACACACCTTTTATAGGTAGATTTGTTTGTGATAACATGAAATTTCCATGTACATGAAGAAAATGGTATGCACACTGCACAGACCATTAGATGAATTGCAGAAGAATAAACACTAGTTTGGAATTATGGGATGATCTGATCAACCAGCTGAAGAATAGCTCTCCGAAGCGAACCAATAGTCCTCCATATAAAGAAGAAATTGAAAATTCGAATGTGTTTTATGCTTACTTACACTACAACTAGCCATGGACTTCGTTTCAAATCAAAAGGTACCAAATACCCTTGCTTGCTTTTTAGACTCGCTTTTCTTAAGAAAGTGTACGGAAATATGCCATGTGAACTTGTCAAATTAGAGGGACATAACAAACGTTTTATTTTATTTTGAACATTAAATTCGTTGTAACAGACATTTCTATAGATGGCTGGAGCATTTATGAGCAGAAGCATTTTGAGCATTTTATGAGCATTTATGAGCAGGACATTTTTAAAAGTGTCTTGCCATTTTTGGTCACTGTCCGGCAGATTTGGAGCATTTATGATCATTTATATAAATGTCGTCAGTTAGAGCATTAATAAGAATTTCTGGTCAATTGTGAGCATTTATGGTCATTTATGAGCATTTATGGTCATTTATAAAAAAAATTCCTCCATTTCTAACCTATAAAACTATAAAACTGTTTCTAATTCTAACTTAGAATATTGCGAACTGTGTACCTACTTTGCAAAATGGTCTAACAAAATTCAATAGTCTGGAATTACTTCAAGAAAAGAAGTGACCAAAAATTAAAATATACGATTTGTGAATTGTGTAAAGCTGAATATTTTACCCATGCAGGAAGAATGAGAAAACATTTAATTCAATGTTCAAAGGTTCCATACAGATAAAGAAGTTATTTAGATTTAGTAACAAAAATGTAAAAAGTATTTCTAAATAACCTACATCCTACATGTACCTACACGTTGGGTCTTCTAAATCTGTCTTCAGTCTGTAACTAGAAACATTTTTTTTTAATTTTACATATTTTTTTTTTCACTTTATACTTTTTAATCAAAAGTCATACATATGGGGTCTTGTTTTAAAGGTCTTTTCACAAGCAATTGAATGTCCATAAATGCTCGAGGCCTCGGCGGACATTTTTAAAAGTGTCCTGCTCAAAATCATAAATGCTCGGACATTTGCCATCTATACATATATCCATGTTTTTATTTTATGAAAAATTCTGCAACAATGGTGTTTTAACATGAAACCACCGTATAAATTTGTTTCGTCGTGTGGTGCCGGTGGCGATCGCTTGAAACAGCGCTATGCACAGGTCTTTAATATAATGTTGGTCCAGGTGCAACCCAAGTTTTGACAAGTCGGATTTTGCGGCCATGTTAACGTTGGAGATATGCAAGGGAATATGTCTTGCAGACGTTAAGTTTGCACTTTTGCTTACCTTGTTCTTCGAGTCAAAGTTGTAGTCGCGCAGCAATATCTGTATCCCGGTTTTGAGGCAGAACGACCTTAACAATGACACTTTCTGTAAACTGTAACTTTCCGTTGTAGAGTCGACGTCATTTGTTGTCAAGTCGTAATCGAAGTATGCCTTCAGTTCTTGTCTTAATTGATTCCATAACGATTTTGGTGTAAGTGCGGCCCATTCGTTGTTATCGTTGCAAGAGAGGGGGTTCACTCGGCCACGTCTCTTATTTCTTTTTTTGTTATTTTTGCCCTAAAACGGATAGAAGGATAATAAACTATCAAATAAATGACTTATTATATTATTCTTGCATATGGACCACCAAACAAAAAAACAAAACTATTGGGAAGATGTTTTGCAAGTAAATTGTTCAGTATATTTGTTACAAGTGTACCTGTAGTATTATTGTCTTTAGTTTCTAAATAAACTCACCTCATCTACGCCTTGAAGTGGGTTGACAACAGTCCCGGAATACAGGAAGCAATTCAAAAAGTGAGCAATAGCTACTGATAGATTCATCATTTCGCATCCCTTAAAAGTGACAATTAGTACAAAACTTGAACTGGGTTAAAAATAATTTGTACCTGCAAATAGGTAGTAAAGATATGTTTGGCAGATCTTAGTATCAACTCTGAAACCGCGATGCTGTGCAAATACTCCAACTGTTTCACTTTGGCTAATAAAATGGTAACTTTTCCAAGGTACCTAATGTTGATTCCGCGGGTGTGCATCGCTTCCGATAATGTGAATCCGTCCATCGGTGCAGAAGAATGGTCCAGACAATCTCGTATCTAATGTCAAAAACACAGAGAATACATTATAAGATGTGTAAAAATGAATGAATGAAAAATGATTAGGTAAATTGGTGAATTTTATTGGGTAAATATTTATCTTAAATTAAATTTTGCGGAAAGCATTATAAGAAGAATAGGGTTCTTACCAAAGTTATCTTTGCATTTGCAACTGCAATGGGGAACTGGAATTTTTTTTCAAAATTTCTTTAATATATTTGCCGATCTATAGAAAGAGCACATACCAAATATCAACCCTCAAATCGCAATATTTAATTTGCAATAAATAATTAAAGTTGAGGCCACGGGACTAGTAATTCGTAGGTCCCGGGTTCAATCCCACACGGAGCCCAATTTTTTTATATTAGTTTTACACGGTGCTGCCACTCACTAGAGGCGCCACCACCAATGAACTGCTTGACATCGCAATCAAGGATGGCGCGTTACAAGAATGATTTGAATTATGCCGTTTTGAATTGCTTACGTTTATTACATAAAAATAAAAAAATGAGTTTATTTTTCAAAATTAATTTTTGTGCAAGTTCTCTATTAGTTTGCATTTCCTCCCCCTTGATAAAGCCGCCACGCAAAAAAAAAACTAGTCTTGGGATAAACCTAAAAAGATTTTCTGGGGTTTTGTTCGCGAAAATAAGCTTCTATGACAAGTGACAAATATACCATAGGACAAATGGACTACTGTCCATATAAGATTATAAATCTGTCATTACTGACAGGGTTTTTAAATAGAGTTTTACACTGCTTATAGTAAAACTTTCCAAATTGGAAGAAGACTAGCACAATAATTGGGTTTCTTTGTTAAGTACTTTCTTCTATCTATGAATAATTTAATCCACACGTGTGACGGTGGTAGATTCATTCTCTGAGACTGTTTGACCTGCTAATACGTTTTTAGAAACCACTATAAATTGTTTTCCTCAGAATTAATTACTCTTTAAAACAACTCAATATTGTCATCATTTTTTAGAGTCAACGCAAACAGAGAAATACACCGACGTCATAACAGCCGATGCGCCAACTTGAATTGCCAGCGGCGGCGTAAAAATCTGTTTTTGCGGAGCAATCGCTTCAAATAATAATAAAATTATTCGTCAATTATTTTTAGTTTTTTACTATTTAGAATTTATTTATTACTTTCCGTAATTACACTCCACTTAAAAACTAATATGCTGCATAAGCAAGTTATATAATTCAGGTACATTATAATTGATGATTTTATTTTCTCTTAATATCTTAAGACACTTTCCAGTAAGAGCAAGTTTTACATTAAAGGAAAGTCCACATTCTCGCATTTTCACCAAAATACCTGAAAGTTATAATTCTTTAGTACCCATATATGCATATAGCACCCAAACTATTGTTTACCTTTTAATGTGGGAGTCCTTTTTTCACGTAAGTAATAGTTATGAATAATGGTTCGAATAATTTGAATTTCCCCAGTAGGAAGTGCTCTTCCAGTATGCTCTTGGTCGTTTTTTATGTGGCGTAGAAAATGATTGAATGGCACCTGATTCGATCTCTGCTGATTGTTTAGTCACACTTCTATAAGTACATTCAGAGATCTTGGTTGCTGCGAGCAGACGCTGTTTATAATTTTCCAAAGGTATTTTTACGCCATTTTTAGCCTCCTCTTTAAAGAATGCTAGCACATTCGCTATGTATAACTTTCCCTCTTACGCCTATGGTACTCTTCTTGGAAGAAGATGCTAAGTGATATAACACTTCCAAACTTAAGCACTAAAATAAACTAAGTGGGTAAGCAACTTCTATTCAATAAACAAATTTTATTTTTCTCTTCCCGTATAAGCTCCAAGATACTCTAGCGTAGTTCTTAAAAGAACTGATTTTGCACAAATCAACAGACCAAGACGATAAAACAACGGAAGAAACCGACACAGAACAGCACAACTCGCACGCAATTATTAAAATAGACGCCAAGCGCTTCCCGCTGGGTACGCTAATGCCTAAGATCTTCGTCCACCCTTCCCCATAATATTAAAATAATAGACTCGCCCACCGCAAATGGTTTCTGCGCATGATGACGTCGGTGTATTTCTCTGTTTGCGTTTACTCTAACGTTCCACTGTCCACTAACAAAAATCCATTGGGCATTGGCCCGAAATACTTTATATTTCATTGAAATTTATGTTTTTCGAAGCCTTTTTGTTGCTTCGTTTAACAGCTTATTGTAAGAACTAAAGAGGAAATAGGTAACAAAATTAATTTCATATTTGATACTGGAGAAAAATGTGCGGCATTTAACTGAATATTGAGTTGCTTAGTGCCAAAGTATCTTAAAACTTAAAACATTTAGTTTCTATTTATAGCTGGTTGCTGCTTTGGGATTTTGAGCTTGTAAATTTATAAACTAATCACTCCTTGTTGATATCAACTGTTTATAAACACTTATTAAACAACATTCCCATTGGTAGAGGACTGTAGAACGAGTTTGCTCAGGCTGGTGGCCGTAGGGAACAGGGTTGTTCTGTCTTGGGTGCCTGGTCATGAGAGGGATCCATGGGAAGACCAGTGGGGCCAGAACCAATATTGGGGATTGCGCCACGGGTCGCAATTGGAGCCCTGGACGAATGGCTGCATGGCAGGTTCGTTGAGGAGTGGCGCCGGGCTCCGGGGATGAGGCAGACTAGGCTCATGATTCATGGGCCGTCGACCGCCCTGTCTAGGGAGCTGCTGCGTCTGCCAAGGTCGGAGTTAAGGGGAGTGGTAAAGGTCCTCACCGGACACTGCTGCCTGGCTCGCCACCTGCACCTTATAGGAGTGGGAGGGGAGCCTGAGTGCAGATGGTTTCTGGAGGATGAGGAGACCCCGTACCACTTGGTCACTGAGTGCCCTGCACTTGACAGGGCCAGATTTGAGTCCTTCGGCTCAGCTAAGCTGAGCGCGGAGGATGTATATGGTGTCAGGGTGGGTGAGCTGCGGGCCTTCATCAAGAGGACCGGCATGCTGGCTGCCGTGTGACGCTGGCCTGTGGGGGCACAACGGGCCCACTGTGGCCTACGTGCCAGGCCGATCTAAGGCGGCCACCCCCTGCACAAGATAGATAGATAGATGCCCTCGTATGGACCAGAAGAGTGACGTCACTGTTACAGAAGTTTAAATTTCTATTTTCATTTTGGGCTTAAATAAGGCTAAAAAAATCAAGCAACTGCCGTTTCATAATATATATCTAGAGGATCTTCAAAGATTATTTTTTTTGTAAATTGTGTCAAACAATTATGTTAAGAAATGAGAAATAATATACATCTTTACACCGTATATATGTAAACCTTAATTAAATTTCAAAAGCACTTACAAACGTTGGAATTTGAACCGTCAACAGAAACTCGGCGGCATCCTTCACGAGTTGCCTTTGTTTCGGCAGCGGAGGGTCCAAATTTTCCGCATGCTTTATACCTGGCGAATAAACGTCCGGGTTGAACCTAATATCGAATTCCGTGTCCTTAAGAGATCCCACCGCAACGGAAGCCGTTTTTACAATGTTTTTCGTGCTCTCTTCTACTGTAAAAGATTTGTGTTAAACAATTTGCCAAATTTACAATTTCACGAACATTACGTTCAAGCTTGCTGCCCTCTGTGATGCTTTCCACGATCTTCTTGGCCTCGTATTCCTCCATTTGGCTCTTCTTCTCTTCTTCGTCGTCTTTTTCCTTGACGTCGTCTTTGGTATTTTCCTTGTCTTCTTTCGATTCGTTTTCTTTGATATTTTCTTTGGGACTGTCTTCGATTGATTTGTTGTTGTTGTGTGCCTTTTCTTCGTTCTTGCGGAGATTCAGTTGTTGCAAATGGTACGCGGCGTATTTAATAAACATCATGTAACGGGAATCGACGAAACTGTCGATTAGTTCTTGGCGCAAACAGCAAAGTTTGTGCTTGTGCTGGATGGGGAAACCGAGCATCTTCACTTCCTTGCTAAGGTCTTCTCCTTCCACTGGAAATAATTCACATTAAAAAATAAGTAGAAACCTAAAAATTAGACTTACACGTTAGGAAGTTCACATCTGGAGGAAAAGTTCTTAATAAATCTAAAATGTAATGTCTACCATCATTTCCAATGATTCCCTTGCACTCAACGCTCGAACAAAGTTCGACTGGCTCATTTTTGTCATTTATAACATGATGCGGGAGAATTTTTAACTGCTGGCCAGCCTTGTTTAACTGTATAAAACACAAAAAAATATGGATATTTAGCAAATATTCTAATCAATAAGATTTGTTCAACATAACTTTTATTTTCATAATGAAGCCTATAATTGTAATTATGAGCAAGAAGAGAAGGTCTTGTATACTATGCGTTCAAAAATTATTTTTTTTAATCTGCCTATGATACCTTAATGTGTTATTTTTAGGTCACGCATTTATTTCCGTTATCTTATGACACACAGCCAAATATTCTGTCAAAATTTTACAAAAGTTGACAAATAAAGTTATGTTCATACAGTCGCGAATCGCGCAGTGAATATTTCTCAACGCTACGAAAATACCATTACTGCTGCGCATTCATAGTATTCTCAGCTTTGGAATTATAATTCGTAACATTAACGAAGGGTATTATTGATAATAGACACACCTCTTGTTATATTACCCCTGAAAAATTCCCCGGATTTGTTTGTTGTAATACACAACGGCCCTCGTAAAATAAACTGGACCGCCATTGGGCCCTAGTCTCCTACCAATTTTAAGCCATCCGGCAGAGGGCGCTGGCACCCCACCTGGATAGCCGCCATATCGTGTGCATTCTAGGGGATTTAGAGTGCATTCTAGGGGAAAAGCGAAATTTGTGGTGGCAACACAAAATGACATTTGAAAACGCCCAACCACAGCCCTCGTGTATTTGACATTTGGCAGCCAATGACGTGTGCGCCCATTATGGCGGACCTTTCGGTGGGACACATACAGTGACCAGCAGAAAGTTGGACACAAAAATGTAATATTTTTAAACTCTGATTTCGATTAATTTAAATTTCTAGCTGCTAATTGAACAAAATTAAAGTTTAGTAGCAAATTCATGGTTATCCAATGATAAGTTACGCTTGTGGTATTTTGTTTTTTCTTTTTTTGTAATACACAGGGTGGTCGAAAAAAATACAAAAAAAGTTAATTTCTTTTTTTTACTAGGTGGCTGTGACTTTAAATCTGACATCCACCTTTGATTCCAAACAACTTTTGTAAGTAACTTTTTACCGTATTTTAAAAAATAAGGGTACTTTACTCTTGAGTTATTTAGACATTTTTGAATCTAACTCGTATCCAAAAAGACATTTAAATTATCATAAGTGCGTTTTCTCTTTTCTCAAGAATAGACTTTTCTGATAAATTTTAAATTAATAATAAAAAAGTTTTCCATTTGTGTCCAATTTTCTGCCGGTCACTGTATGTATAGTCCAAAGAAAACGTTTCTAAAGAATGCGGGCAGCATTGCGAGATATCCTATAGGAGTAGTCGTTATTTATTGGCGAATACAATTTTTATCATATTGAAGCCGAATTTCTGAACTCTGTTATACCGAAAAAATAAAGCTCGCGTCACGGGACCACTTACCCATTTTTGTTTATCATTTATTTTTAACACGGTGTGATAAAACACCTATTATATTTTTTTCAACATCGTCGCGTCTACCATCGCTTTTGAAATACGGCAACACAGCACTTCTGCGAAGGAGTCGGCTGACAAAATCAGTTAGCCAACGCGTTTTGGGCCTGTTTCTATAGTACGTAAAGTTAACTGCGTATTTGGGCTACCATACAGACCTCATTTTTTCGACCGCTGGCAAGTTTTTTTCCGCCGGCTCAGAGAGCTCAGTGGCGTTTCGTATGTTCGGGAGTTAACGTGTGCAAAATGAGTAAACAGGGAAGAACGTTGCATTCTCAAGCACGATAAATAATTGCCAATGTTATAAGGGTTTGCCTTTCTCCATAATGTAAGGCATCACCGTTAAGAATAATATTAACAATAAATTAAATAACAATTATATGAAAATTAAGTCAGTGAGTTACACAAAATTGAGCTATGCCCCTGAACTGTGACTAATTCTATAATATTTGTGAGTTCTTCCCCCTTACGTCCCACGCATTCTGCCGTAAGGAGGACTATATATAGGTGGGACCCTTGTGGGACAAATGATTATATTATATTGGAAAAGCAGTCCAGTTTATTTTACGAGGGCCATGTATAACACGTTTTTGTAAATTTTTCACTAGTGTAAAATTTTAATTTGGGATTTCATTTATGAGAGATATCAACTTATTTGGCTATTGATTGCAATTTCTTTAATGTTTGGCACTTCTAATTTTTGTTTTTTTTTTTAATCGAGCTAAACATTTTGTATAAGTTTTTCCTATCCGCAATCTTGTATCTTGCAACGTGCCCCACCTAATTCGAGGAACTCACAGTTTTAATACTCATTATATTAGTATTGATAACAATCTGAAACCCCAAATCTTTTCATTTCTTATTTTAGGTTATGCAAATTAGAAAATTTTGTATACAGAAAACACATATCAAATTTTTTTAAAGAGCCAAATCTAAATCTATCATTAACAAAAATCTCAATAAATAGGCAAATAAGTTGCAATATTTCGCAGACCAAATGCTAAATAAAAATTTTACAAGTCAAAAAATACGAAAAATTAATGCTTATTCCAAAGAATAATTATTCATTTAAACCATGGGCATACACAGAAAAAGTTGGGGGGTCAAAGAGTATATCAATGTTTCTGTAAGAAAAAAATCCATACAAAATTTCATCTAATTATTGTAAAAACGGGAATTATTAATAAAATTCGTTTTTAAAGTTCAACTTAACATCCTTTATATCTAAATAAAAAATAAAAATGCAAAAGTCTGATTATTTCACCCTAAAGAGTCTGTGGACTCACATACCCTTTTGCTTTTGTCATATGATCATAAAGTGATTATCTTTTTCTATAATCCACGTCCAACCTACCAAAAATTAAGACAAACTAGATTGAGTGGTTCACTCACCAGATCCAGGTATTTCGGATGAGACAAAACGGTTTTTCCGAAATCGATGGAACCATAAACGACAGACTGCTCCTGTTCCCTTTCGAGTATGCCGGGTATTATCGACTGGGCCGTGACTCTGTACCCCCTGTAGTCTATCACGACCGTGCCGAGCGTATACAGGCCGGGTAAGTCAACCGCGCTATACACTCTCACACCTTGCAGGTCGTTGCGCTGAAAGAAATTTTCCGTCGAGAACAATATTAATACTAAGACAATATTTATTACTTACTGGGGCGACGAAAGCGGCAGCGTCCCCGCCCAACTCCTTATAGTGATCCCTGACGTCGAATCCCAACGAAAAGAAGATGTTGTTCCAAATGAACATCTGCATCTTGGCCTCTTCACCCGGGTTGATGGCCATGACGTTGCCGTCTATGACGGCCAAAGCCCCGCGGGTGGCCGCGGCGACGAAATCGCTGTGGACTTTAAAGATCGCACGTTCCCTGAGGAGCCTCTCGGGCAGGGTCTTCCTCGGCAATTCCCTGGTAGTTTGGAGCTCCTCGTTCCAGTCGCGCGTCTGCCCCGGGATGTGTTCTTCGTAACCCAGCTTGGAAGAAAATGCTGGAAAAGTAAAAAAAATAAAAACGGAACTCACCGTCTTGTCGCATACAGTGTGTCCCAATTTGATACTGGAACCAACGGACCTCCTCCTAAATAAATCGGGACTGCTATTAGTGCTTTCCCCCTCCACCAATTTTTGTCCGACCGACAGAGGGCGCTGAAGGCTGTTTTTGGGCAGTCATGTTGTGCTGATTTCTAGGGGTACTGTTGGCACCATTTAGGTTTAAGTCTTCTTCTTCCTCTTTTTCACTTAATTTCAAATAACCCGCCGAAAAACGCAGCTTTCTTATTGGCTTCCCTTCTACTGTCAGCACAATGTGGCGGTAGCCTGTTCCGGTCATTTTTAACATATAGGAATAGCGGTCCAGTTTATTTAGGTCCGTTCTGGAACCTCAGAACTATATGAACGGCAAGGAAACAAATGGTCTCTATTTTTTTATTGGTAGTCCCAAGGGAGAGTATCTCATAGGCTGTGGTATTTAGATGGGGTAATTATTTCATGGACTGCTATGATTTTTTAAAATACCTGATTTTCAAAAACCCTATTAGGGATTTTTTTACGACAAAATGTTATTAAGAAACCTTGTTCAGAATGAAAACTGAGTAGAATTTCAAAATTTCAAAAGTCTAGGAATACTTTGATTTTTAGCTTTTTCGCCTTTTTCTCCCACTTTTTTCTTAGTAATGTGTCCTTTCTGGAGCTTTCACGTCAAAATATTATTATGGAAACTTGATCATCGTGAAAAAATAAAATTTTGTCGTGAAAGCTCCAGAAAGGACACTTTCCTAAGAAAAAGTGGGAGACAAATCTAAAAATCAAAGTAGGCGTACCGTTTTGAAATTTTGCGAATCTACTCAGTTTTCATTCTGAACAAGTTTTCTTAATAACATTTTGTCTTAAAAAAAATCCCTAATGGGGTTTCTTGAAAATTTGCTATTTTAAAAAATCATGGCAGGCCATGAAATAATTACCCCATCCAAATACAAAACCGCCTATGAGATACTTTCCCTTGGTATTACCAATAAAAAAATAGAGACCATTTGTTTTCCTTGCCCTTCATATATTTCTGAGGTGTTTAGTATTAAATTGGGACACACTGTATAGCTAAATAGTTAAGAAAATTATCCGGGGATTCTCACTTCCAGTCATATTAGAAGTCAAAAAACGAAAACTGACTTAATTTTTATTAGAACATATTTGCATTCAACAGTTTCACTAAAATTCAACAGATTGCAAGATTGTATAATTTTTTACGCTTGGTTGCTAGCGATTGATGTAAGCAGTCAAATACACAGGACAGGTGGGTATTTTTTGGGGTAATCTGTTTTAAGTAAGTTTTCAACTGTCAAGTTCTACCAAGAAAATGATCATACAGATGTTGCCAAAACTGCGAATTTAACAGTTTTCCATTTTTTGCGCCCAGCACGTCAGATTTCTTACTTATTAAAATTGATCAACTTTGATGTTGACTATTCTATAGTTCAACACACGAAAGAAAACGTTTCTAAAGAATGCAGGCAGCATTGCGAGATTTTCTATACGAGTAATCGTTATTTATTGGCGAATACAAGTTTTAGCACATTGAAGCCGAATTTCTGAACTCAGTTATACAGAAAAAATAAAGCTCGCATCACAGGACTTTTTACTCATTTTTGTTTATCATTTATTTTTAACGCGGTGTGATAAAACACCTATTATATTTTTTCAACATCGTCGCGTCTACCATCGCCTTTGAAATACGACAACAAAGCACTTCTGCCAGCGAGCCGGCCGACAAAACCAGTTATAGTCCAAAGCACGAAAGAATGCGGGCAGCGTTGCGAGATTTCCTATACGAGTAGTCGTTATTTATTGGCGAATACAAGTTTTATCATATTGAAGCCGAATTTCTGAACTCCGTTATACCGAAAAAATAAAGCTCGCATCACGGGACCACTTACCCATTTTTGTTTATCATTTATTTTTAACGCAGTGTGATAAAACACCTACCTATTATATTTTTTTCAACATCGTCGCGTCTACCATCGCCTTTGAAATACGGCAACACAGCACTTATACCAAGCAGTCGGCTGACAAAAGCAGTTAGCCAACGCGTTTTGTGCCTGTTTCTATAGTACGTAAAGTTAACTGCGTATTTGGTCTACCACACAGACCTCATTTTTTAGGCCGCTGGCAAGTTTTTTCCGCCGGCTCAGAGAGCTCAGTGGCGTTTCGTATGTTCGGGAGTTAACGTGTGCAAAATGAGTTAACAGGGAAGAACGTTGCATTCTCAAGCACGAGAAATAATTGCCAATGTTATAAGGGTTTGCCTTCCTCCATAGTCTGAGGCATCACCGTTAAGAATAATATTAACAATAAATTAAATAACAATTGTATGAAAATTAAGTCAGTGAGTTACACACTAATTCTATAATATTTGCGAGTTCTTCCCCCTTACTTCGCACGCATTCTGCCGTAAGGAAGACTATAGCCAACGCGTTTTGTGCACGTTTCTATAGTACATAAAGTTAACTGCATATTTGGGCTACCACACAGCGCTCACTTTTTCGGCCGCCGGCAAGCTTGGCAGAGAGCTCAGTGGCGTTTCGTATGTTCGGGAGACAACGTGTGCAAAATGAGTAAACATGGAAAAACGTTGCATTCTCAAGCACGAGAAATAATTGCCAATGTTATAAGGGTTTGCCTTCCTCCATAGTCTAAGGCATCACCGTTAAGAATAATATTAACTATAAATTAAATAACAATTATATGACAATTAAGTCAGTGAATTACAAAAAAATTGAGCTACGCCCCTGAACTGTGACTAATTCTATAATATTTACGAGTTCTTCCCCCTTGCGTCGCACACATTTTCTGTAAGGGGGGCTATAAGTTTTAGTTTATTTTTCTGTGTAAGCTTAAAATCCTGTAGCAAGCATCTATAAATAAAAACTAAATATTTTAAAAATGCATCATTCGAGAACTTCTTTAGATTAGCACTTTTTTTATATAAATATGATAATTTCGACGCAAACACAGACTTTTGTACCATATATTGTCAAACTGTTGTAGCAGACAGTTCAAATGAAAGCAGTTTTGCTGCAAAACGAGTAAAGACTTTACATTTTACGACTTACTGTCCTCCGCTCTTATAGCGTCGATCGTGTGATCCATGGTGGGCGCGGTCCACGCGTAGATCTGGTACGGGGTGGCCACCCTTTCAAAGGGGTGCCTCTGGTTCCTCTTCTTCTGCAACAACGCAAAGTTCCTCTTGAACTGCGGCGAGATCTGGTTCAGCAATTCGATCAGCGAGTGGCAGAGGTGGTTCGGCGTCGAGGGTTTCGGGATGAACTCGTCCAAGCTCGACTGGTTGACGTAGAAGCCGCGCGAGCACGCCGATATGTGGTAGTGCTTCTCCTCCAAGGTGACCACGTAGAGGTACATGAGGTCACCGTGGATCTTCCGGGGGCCCGGCGGTGGGTTCCACGCCGACGTTGTCAAGACCTACCCGAAAAAATATTCTAAAAGTGGCATCCATTGAGCCGGAGCCACATTGCTACCACGCCACGCTAGGACCTAACCCGTGTATTTCAATGTATGCGTGCACATTGTTCTGATGCGATGCCACACCACACCACGCGACGCCGAGGCCTACGATAAAGACAGGCCATGGCGCACAAAAATCACGTGACCATCTTAGTCCGGCGTTACATGTCATTTGTGGGAGTGTATTGGGTCCTATTTTATTTATTTTATATCTCAATGATATTCAAAATCTTAGAGGTTGTGAATTTATTAACTTGTTTGCCGATGACACTCTTTTGGCGGTTAGTGATGAAAATTATACTGTAGCTGTTGATGAACTTATTTATTTGCCTCGGCCAGAGGCCTCGGCAAGTAAATTCCACATGAATCATAAAAATTTGAACTTCAGTGCCTCGGTACACAAATAACTATTTTCTTAAAATTTAGCCCCCTGTATCTCAAAAGTTAAGACTTTTAGGACATATGTTCATATGAAGTTTTTTTCTCAAATGGACCCAGAAATAACCCCCTTAAGTATTAGCATGTTATTAAGAAACACCCTGTATATCCGAAAAGTCAAAATATGTGTGTGAGCTTATCTTGTTATGCCATAGTATCATGGAAGAACTTAATGACGTGTTTTTTACTTAATGCTAATCCACCTAGAAAAAAATATGAAATGATCAACAAATGAATTTTTAAAATACTATTTTCTGTAAATAAAAATTAGACTTTCTTCTTTTTGACATCACACTTTTGTGTAATAATAGTAGCATTCTCTCGAACTAATGATTAGTGATTTATCTGATAGGGGACATATGAACTACAGCTATTTCTCAGGAATATATGCAGTTTTAATGCAATAAAATAAGAGTTGCCTTAAGTTGCTTCCCTTTTTAACAGGTTAATAGAATGGCATTTTGAATTATTTATTCTGTAATAAAGTGACATGGAAATTTTAGGTAAATCATTTAACTCGGTAAATATAAAGAATAATGTTTGGACATTTGAATTTTTGAATTCGATAAAAAATATTTTTTAAGATTGCTGCATCAACTACAAAAGTAAAATTATACCTCAGACAAATAATAAACATATTTGTCTGAGGAATATATAATACCTATTTGAGGAATATATAATACCTATTTACCAAACCTTAAGAACCGTTTTTTTTCCTACCTTAACACACTGTGCCACTTTTTGATCTTTCAATTGCGGCTGTAGGGCAGTAAGCGGTCTCTCCTTACTATCCGGCATAATGTAGTCTGGCGGGGTGCAATCCACACTTTCCGGCCGCATCTTTTTCTTCTCTACAGGACAATTCATTACACCCCGTAAACACCAGACAAAAAATATTTACCTAAAATGTCCCCTTGAGTTATCGTATTCAAAAAACTCAACGAATTGCACTCTATCCCATTGTACGCATCTGCGGGGTCCAAAGACTTCAACAAATCCCTCACGTGTCTCACGTGAATTCTTGCCTCGCGCATGGTGTAAGGTTCCTCCATGACCTTTATTATGGACCCTTCCTTTAGGCCTTCGATGTTTTTTAGTTCGGCAAAGTTATCTAGAGTGTTGCCATCGAGCTGCAAGGAGAAGCACGTTCTGTGGCACGTATCTTCTCTATCCATGAGCAGCTGGTGGATTTCGTGGACTAACTCCATGCTCGACACCTGGATGTCAAAAGACTCGGTTCCTGGGCACACGATTTTCACAGTGAAACCGACGTCCTGGATGAAAAGGACCTCGTCTTTAGATTTGCCCTCTTCGCTCTCGTCTTTTTCTTTTTCTTCGACATCTTTGGCGAGCTTGTTCTCTAGGCGCAAGATAAAAATGGCAAAGTTGTCAAAAGTGAACATTGCGACCGCTAATGCAAACTGGGTTACTGGTTCAAGTGAGAAGAAAAGACTAAGAATGTGTTTAGATGCTATAAATAGGAAATTTGAAAGTTAAGTAGATGTTGTTTAGATGACGAAAAATTACAATTTGCATACACTTTCAAAGGATGGAAAATGTGCATTAAGTATGTGTATGGCAGACAGTAGACAAGTAGACTTACACTTTCTAGAAGTGATTGGGTGAATTTCAAAATAGTGTTATGTTTTTCTGGGGTCAAAAAAATTTTAATTGGTCTTTTGGAGAAAGTGATTCAGAATGTTACTGAGGGAATGAAAATCAAAAACAATGATTCTACAGAGAGATTTTTATAGAATGCTTTAAGTATAATTTTTATACGCCCTTTCTAGAAGATTATTTTACCCTTCTGCATTTGAAAGTTAACATCAATATTTTAATTACTAGCTTTTCCTTCTACTAACACAATACCAATTCTTTATCAAGAAAAATTGAATAAAAGCCTTGTCTATCATAAAAGCAATTTGTTGGAAGCCATAAATGGGATAGAAAACTATCCATTTTGTGACTTACAAAGCCCATCTCGTTGTGACGACTAACTTGGGTATGATCGACTGACGTATTAATAAGACTTCTCACGGTTATAGTTTCATGTCCTGGAAAGTAGATGGCGCCTATGTATTGCATTGTATTTTGTCTCCGGGAAGCGCATGGTGAGCCAGCGAACTGTCAAACATGACAGCCATGAGCTGTCTTTATTAATACGTCAGTCAACGATACTATTCCAAAAAAATATAATTTAAAAATAGCTTCCAAGTATTTTGTGTCATTAGTTGCCATTAAGGAGTTGTGAACCTATATTTTCTGTTGACCCCTTCAAAACTTTAAAGAACTCTTAGCAGGTTTGTCCTGGATACATAAAAAATTGTTAGTAAATGTTCCAGAAGTACAAAAAATTGGCTAATAATGCTTAATTGACGACTATCCTTATGTAAATATTGTACATAATACATACCCATATCTTTTATAGGTAATCTGCTTCCTTCTGTGTTAATGTCTTTTTTAATTAATATGATCTAATTATTTGAGATTATTATACTTTTTCATATTTCCAATATTCACTTTCTAATGCAAAATAATGTCAATTAATTATCTTTGTTTATATACTATCGAAGATAAAGCTATTTAATAAACAAAGATTGAGATAAACTGTGACAGGCCAAGAGTTGTATTGCTCCTTTATGGAAAAATATATCCTGAAATCGATATGGCTTCAAAAAAATTAAAACATGTAAAGCAATTTTATTTTTAAGAGGTGGTCCGAAAAAATATATGTATACAGTGTGACCCACGTAAAACCGGAACACCCCCATAAAATTTTAAATTACTGTCATCAGATTCGGATAGGGTTAAAATAAAAATTCTAGAAAACAATAAAAATAGCAACTTTACTACCTATTTTACTTGCCTACCTACTCGCTTAAATCAAGTTGCATGTGGATTAAAAACTATTAAAACTGTAACTTACTTTATTATGGAATATGAACATAAAACATTATTTATCAAAGCTTAGAAAAAGCATTGTCTAGGTATATAAAATAAATAGGTAAAACTGAAAATTATTTGCTTATTGTGTCATGCAAATAATTATTTTATAGCAAGTCCTATTTTAGTACTTACAAAAGTACCTCTAAAGAGTAACATTTTATTTGAAAAAGTTATAATAATTATTTCAAATGTTTTTTTATATCTTTACAAGAAGTATTTTTTGGAATGCCGGGTACTTGTTCAAGAAGTAGTTTTTATTTTTATTTCTATATTATTTATTTATTTTCATAAACCTACCAAAATATATCTTACCTTTTTCTTCAATATTTTCATTTTCCTTTAAGTTGTTACTTTTTTCATTTTGTTTACTCTCTGAAATAAGAAACAGGAAATTAAAAGTACCAGGTTTGGTTGAAATTTTTTGTTTGTAAAAATAAATATGGATTTTCATAATTTTGGGTAAGTATCATTCATACAAACATACATTATTTTATGTTCATAATCTTGAAAAATAAAATATTTCGATTAGAACATTACTTACTTATTGAAAGGAATAGGTACAGGTTGTACCTATTGTTAAAATGAAATGGCACTCATAAAGAGCACATTATATTCTTGACATAAAAAAGGCGAAAAGTTTAAATAATATGGGTCCACCAATGTTTGATTATGATTTTGACTACAGTGCACACAAATGGTAAAAAAGAGAATACATTCTATATACAGGGTGACCGTATTTCGAGTCTTTGCATGGGGATCTTTGTTATCTTAAGAGATACGAGGTCCGTTAAATTGGGGCAAAGTTGCGGAATTTAATGCCGAGTAACATGGTAAAAAAATTTTTTGGCTGGCCCTTCTCGTTTTGAAAATAATGCGAAAAAACTGAAAATTGTCTTAGTTTTTATTTTTTTAAACGAAAACTAATGGCGCTGGACATTTCTAAATTAAACATTATTAAGGCACTTTTTTACAAGGAATCTAAATATGGGCTCACATTTTTTTTCTCGCCTCCCTGGACAAAAATATGATGATCAACATTTATTTTTCCTATGGGCGCCATATTGGATTTTTGCATTTTTGAAACGAGGTTCTTTTTCTGGTTAAAATGATATGTCACACATTATGCTTTACTTTGTTTTTCTTGTCGTAATATCAAAATCATTTTTGCATAGAGTGCCTTGGAAACATAAGCCTAGTAGCCTAGTTACCCATTGTTGCGAAGTGTGCTTTGGAATATTGTTTAACGGTTCAGTAAAAATTCAGTTACCTAATGATAAATTTATTGATTAAATAAATCATAAACGTACTGTGAGGACAAGAATATGATCTGAGACCTTGCTATTTATATGCCATTTGCACACAGTAACACTAAAAGAGTCAAACTGGAAACACAAAGAACAACAAAAACATAGACGAGTAGACAATCCTATTTTACAATAAATGTTTAATTTTTCCTCCTTGTTCCTCAAGGCACAACGCAGCACGTTTCTTTAAATTGTTTATGGCTCGTTCAATATCCCTTCGACGTCATTTATATTTGAAGAATAATGCACTTGAATCATGTCACGCTTTTCTTCATGTGAAAATGACATTTTTTTCAGTAAAATAAAGTATCCGTGACATTTAAAATTGTACTAAACTATCAAACGATTGGGGCTTATGTTTACAAGGCATTCTATGCAGAAATTTCAAACATTATGAGGCTTATGTTTCCAAGGCACTCTATGCAAGAACGTCAAACATGGGGCTTACGTTTAAAAGGCACTCTATGCAAAAACGATTAATTTGATATTACGGCAAGAAAAACAAAGTAAAGCATAATGTGTGACATATCATTTTAACCAGAAAAAAATCCTCTTTTCAAAAATACATAAATCCAATATGGCGCCCATAAGAAAAATAAAAGTTGATCGTCACATCTTTGTCCAGGGAGGCGAGAAAAAATGTGAGATCACATTTAGATTCCTTGTAAAAAAAATGCCTTAATAATGTTTAACTTAGAAATATCCAGCGCCATTCTTTTCGTTTAAAAATATAAAAACGAAAACGACAATTTTCGGTTTTTCGCATTATTTTCAAAACGAGAAGGGCCAGCCAAATTTTTTTTTTACCATGTTACTCGGCATCAAATTCCGCAACTTTGCCTCAATTTAACCGACCTCTTAAGATAACGAAGATCCCCATGCAGACTCGAAATACGGTCACCCTGTATATAATTAATTTCCTAAATTTGCAAACGAAATTTTGTATGAATGATGGTGAGATGGGTGGTAATTATAACTAAATTTGGTAGAGAAATTGTTTTAGTAAGATTTGATTTTTGAAGTCAAATAGGTCAGAACATGTAGACTTCGAAATTTGACGATAGGGGGGCAATGCTGTCCGAAATGATTGTATAGAACGAAATCATATTTAGATTATACAGGTATGAATGTATTGTCCTGACATATACAGGGTGTCCCAGAATATGTGGGCAATCTCTCGGATTTATATAGAGGACGTTAAAATAACATGAGAAGTTCCTATAAAAATTTTCTTTTTTCTTTCTTTTTTTCCCCATACAAGCCCAAGCCAAGCCCCTAAAGGACGCCCCTGAAAATCGTTTTTTTAATAACTTTTTCTTGAAATCGGCATTAAAATGTCCCAAAATCGTCATTAAAAGCGCAGAAATCGTACAATAATGTAGCCCATTATTGTACGATTTTTTCAATAAGTAGGCCTTGGCGAGATGTAAACATTAAACGTCAGACGCAGAGAAATCGCCCGTCAAAAGTGACCAAATATTCAAAACCCGGCCGATAAAGGATCATTTAAGTTTTCGTACACATTGCGAAATTGTTTCCTATAGAAGCGCAATCTTTCAGTATACATATTTTAGTAAATTTGAAAATCAATAGATTTGTTGTGTAGGCTGCACAAGAAGCAGCAATTTGGTTTTTCTGTCAGAAGGTGCCGTACATCATTATACTTGTCCTAGGTAGAGCGATCGGTAAAGTGAAGCAACGCCGCGCGTAGTCGGTTCGTGGACGGGTGATCCCTTATTATTATTTTCTTGCCTAATAAAACATTTTTTTTCCGATTTCAAGAAAAATATAATATGTACCTCGGCACTGAAGTTCTTTTTATGACTCATGTGGTTTATTTGCCTCGGCCAGAGGCCTCAGCAACTAAACTCCACATGAGTCATAAAAAGTTGAACTTCAGTGCCTTGGTACATAAATAACTATTAAAATACTTAGTGTAATTTAATTATTTTTTAATACGATGGACAATAGATAAGACACCCTTTACGATAAAGGCACAAAAATAATATTTTTAGATAGCTTGAACCTTAAACTAAACAAAAAGATACTCTTGGCTGATATCGATAAAATGAACTGTTTTCGAGAAAAAAATATTTTTGTTTTCATTGCATTAGTAAAGAGACCTAAACCAATGAAATTTACATTCTGAAAAATGCCACTTTTATTTACATTTGTTTTTTGTTGCTATGGTTGTTTTTTTTACATGTACCGATTTAAAAATCTTCAATTCGTAGAGCTAGGGAATGCATAACAGAAGGAGCTCATGTTGAACCGACATACCTACAAAATTATGTAATAAAAATTGTATTAAACAAAAATAGTCGTTTCTCGTAAACAGTTCATTTTATCGATATCAACCAAGAGTGTCTAAAAATATTATTTTCTTGAAATCGGCATTAAAATGTCCCAAAATCGTCATTAAAAGCACAGAAATCGTACAATAATGTAGCCCATTATTGTACGATTTTTTCAATAAGTAGGCCTTGGCGAGATGTAAACATCAAACGTCAGACGCGGAGAAATCGCCCATCAAAAGTGACAAAATATTCAAAACCCGGCCGATAAAGGCTCATTTAACTTTTCGTACACATTGCGAAATTGTTTCCTATAGAAGCGCAATCCTTCAGTATACATATTTTAGTAAATTTGAAAATCAATAGATTTGTTGTGTAGGCTGCACAAGAAGCAGCAGTTTGGTTTTTCTGTCAGAAGGTGCCGTACATCATTATACTTGTCCTAGGTAGAGCGATCGGTAAAGTCAAGCAACGCCGCGCGTAGTCGGTTCGTGGACGGGTGATCCCTTATTATCATTTTCTTGCCTAATAAAACATTTTTTTCCGATTTCAAGAAATAGTTATTTATGTACCAAGGCACTGAAGTTCAACTTTTTATGACTCATGTGGAGTTTAGTTGCTGAGGCCTCTGGCCGTCTGACGTTTGATGTTTACATCTCGCCAAGGCCTACTTATTGAAAAAATCGTACAATAATGGGCTACATTATTGTACGATTTCTGTGCTTTTAATAACGATTTTGGGACATTTTAATGCCGATTTCAAGAAAAATATAATATGTACCTCGGCACTGAAGTTCTTTTTATGACTCATGTGGTTTATTTGCCTCGGCCAGAGGCCTCAGCAACTAAACTCCACATGAGTCATAAAAAGTTGAACTTCAGTGCCTTGGTACATAAATAACTATTTTGTGCCTTTTAGAAAAGTGACAGTTTTAAACTGGCTTGAATTTCTGCTAAAACTAGACCTATTCTTAGCGATATCAAAGATCATAAACATGATTTTGGCGATATTTAGTAATAAAGTTAGTAGTGATAATAATATAATAGTTTATAACAGGGACCCTTTAAAGTAAAAGAGTCCCTGGTTTATAATAATTAATAATTATTACTACAAGTATTTTAAATAAAAAATTAAGCCATATATGCGAACTTTTTGGAGCGTTGTATATTATAGGTACCTATTATCCTTATGGTCATGGCAACAACCCAAAGCAATATATTATATATATATATACAGGGTGGTTCACTTTTATGTGGTAGGACTTTAACATTAGATAGAAAAAGATAATCTAAAATGAAAATTTTATATCAACATATATCGAGGAAAGCTTAGTTTCCGAGATACAGGGCGTTGAAGTGTTGGAAAAAATATGAAGTATTTTTTACACTGTCCGAACCAGTGGAGATATTTAAACCAAATTTGATGTGTAGTACCACCTTTTTGACTACGATATTTAGTGATAATATGAAGGTCCTGAAATAACCAGTGGTGGAGTTATGGGTTTTCACTATCACTAAATTTAAAAAGTAATTAGTACGGACCTGTCTCACATCAACGTAAATTTTTTTTTCGTAAAGTTCTTTCAATTCTCTACAAAAAGTGTATCTTGACATTTTTTTGTATCTGCCACGGTTGTGTAGTAAATAAATTATTTCGTTTCCATCTCAGCCTTTTTTGCCTAAAAATGTGTTTTCTAAGATTATTGATAAATATCGCAAATAACAGAAATTAATTATGGAACACTTATCGGATTCAGCTATTTTATTTTTAATTTTATGGAAACAATTTTAAAAATAAACTGGCACTTGGTTTGAGGTACATTACTTTATTATCATTTTAACATTTTTATCAAATCTGTATTATTTCTTAATAATTTTTATAATTCTAAATTTGTAGAATTCTAAATTATACCACGACGAGTAAAACATGATTCTTCCGCCCATAAAATGTTATTTAAAAATTGTCTTATTTCCTTTGACTACAAAATCCATCGGCAAAATACTAATGTCCTTTCTGCATCGCCGTACTGGTGAAGATAAGTGTGCCATGGAAAAGAAAATCTTATTGACAGTTAATAATACAATAATCTGTCATCCAGTAGATGAACGTAGCAGCGCCGCAGTTTGTCTTTGTTAATAATTAAAATGTCGTTCCAATTTACAAATGAAGAGCAGGCTGACATCCATTTCTGCTATGGAGTTGCAAATGGGAACTCTGCGGAAGCAGCCAGAGAATACCGGAGGCGATTTCCAAATAGGCGCCATCCGCGTCCCTCGGTGTTTGTTAACATGCACCGGCAATTCAGAACTCGCGGTCTGAGAACTAGAATCGTCGAACGAGGAAATGAAAACAATATCCAACAAGTCAGACGCAACAATGAGATTCTTCGTGAATTCGATAGGAATCCTACAACAAGTAGCAGAAGAGTGTCAGTGGCCCTACGTGTTTCAAAGTCTGCAATTTTGCGAGCTTTAAAAAGAGATCACAGGCATGCGTATCATCTACAACCCGTACAAGGTTTAAGGCCCGGCGATGCAGAAAGAAGATTAGTGTTTTGCCGATGGATTTTGGAGTCAATTGAAGGAGATAGACAATTTTTAAATAACATTTTATGGACGGACGAGTCGTGTTTTACTCGTCGTGGAGTAGTAAACTTTCATAATCAGCATATTTGGGCACAAGAAAACCCGCATGCAATCCGGCCAAGAAATGTTCAGGTCGAATTTAGTGTCAATGTTTGGATTGGACTGTACAACCATCATCTGTTTGGACCCTTTTTTTTGCCACAGCGAGTGAATGGTGACAATTTTTTGGAGTTTTTAGTAGC
The DNA here is from genome assembly GCA_963920635.1 of Pseudeuparius sepicola. Classification (NCBI taxonomy): domain Eukaryota; kingdom Metazoa; phylum Arthropoda; class Insecta; order Coleoptera; family Anthribidae; genus Pseudeuparius; species Pseudeuparius sepicola. The sequence continues at coordinate 12,196,545 of OY987302.1, read as the reverse complement.
TGAGCATAATAATATGTGGGAAGACATTCCTTTAAACTTAAGATTGTTGGCTTGGTTCCAACTTGACAGCTGTCCTGCACATTTTCACCGAAATGTGAGGAACTGGTTAAATAATAACTTTCCAAATAGGTGGATCGGACGAGGGGACCGGTCGCTTGGCCACCACGTTCTCCGGACATAACACCTCTGGACTTCTTCGTATGGGGATTTTTAAAAGAACAAGTCTATGCGACTCCTGTAGAAACAAGGGAACAACTTATTGATCGTATCAGAAATGCGTGCGATGAATTGAGAAATGGCAATTTAATCGATGCTGTTCAATCCGTTAGGCGTCGAAGTGAATTATGTGTGCAACAGAATGGATCACATTTTGAACAATTGTTGAATGTTGTACAAATTTAGAATTATAAAAATTATTAACAAATAATACTAGATTTGATAAAAATGTTAAAATGATAATAAAGTAATGTACCTCAAACCAAGTGCCAGTTTATTTTTAAAATTGTTTCCATAAAATTAAAAATAAAATAGCTGAATCCGATAAGTGTTCCATAATTAATTTCTGTTATTTGCGATATTTATCAATAATCTTAGAAAACACATTTTTAGGCAAAAAAAGCTGAGATGGAAACGAAATAATTTATTTACTACACAACCGTGGCAGATACAAAAAAATGTCAAGATACACTTTTTGTAGAGAATTGAAAGAACTTTACGAAAAAAAAATTTAAGTTGATGTGAGACAGGTCCGTACTAATTACTTTTTAAATTTAGTGATAGTGAAAACCCATAACTCCACCACTGGTTATTTCAGGACCTTCATATTATCACTAAATATCGTAGTCAAAAAGGTGGTACTACACATCAAATTTGGTTTAAATATCTCCACTGGTTCGGACAGTGTAAAAAATACTTCATATTTTTTCCAACACTTCAACGCCCTGTATCTCGGAAACTAAGCTTTCCCCGATATATGTTGATATAAAATTTTCATTTTAGATTATCTTTTTCTATCTAATGTTAAAGTCCTACCACATAAAAGTGAACCACCCTGTATATATATATATATGCCATTATGAAATTTGGGCCACATTGTCTACCTATATAGTGTCAAATCAACGAACTGATTAATGAGCTATGTCATTGAGGAGTTTGAATTTTAGAACTTCTTTGAACCAATCATACTGAAGGCACAGACTAACGAGTAATACAGACAATTCCTTAGCGACATGTGTCAATAGGAGACTAGTTTTTAGCGAAATATCTTCTAAAGACATGAATAATATGCATTTTATTCGATTTTACGTTAATCTACATAACAAAGAGATTGTATTAGAACCAAATTTATGCTTAAAATACTGTCTGTCTTTCTGTAAATTGAAATGGAGACGCGCTTATTTTTGACACATGTCCGTGAGGAGGCTTCTGTTGCAAAGCTATTTGCTGTCTGCTGTCTACCAAAAGACTATATTCAGAACCAGTTCAGAATGGCTCGCATGAACATAACATAGCTAATAATATATTGGGAAAAAAGGGAATATTGAATATACCTAATTATTGAAATTTAAAAGCATGGTTAATTTTAATTTCATTGAATAATAATTATTGCATTCGAAAAAGTTATTAGAAAAATAATGTTTAACTAAAATAATGACCTATTTGAGGTAGGTATAAACATATAAACATAAATAATAATATTTTTATACTGCAACTAAAAACATGTTGCCCTCCATATTGCCCAAAACATGTTGGGTGAAGTTTTTATCGCATTCTGTGGTTGCATTATTTATTAATTAACCATGATTAATAAAAGTTTACCGCATCTTATCGCGTCTTGTTTTAGGTACCTAGGTATAGGCAAAGATCATAATATTCAACATGATCTTTGGTATAGGTATATTGTTCAATTCAAAAGACTTCTTTTAAACACTGGATCAAATACCTTTTATATGGCGAATTTAAATTAGATTCTCAGCACAAATAGGTATCAATATCTGATGGGCCATTCAAAATTTTCTGCACTTGTAATTAGCTCAACGAATGGATTCCATCATATATATTTTTGTGCTGAATGTGTAAAAACTGAAAACTCGCCCTTGCTTTTTGCTTTTGAATTTTATAAATTAATAATTTTTGATAAATTTAATACAGCACACACTGTGGGTATCGCCGCTGACGACGCTATGCTCAAATGGGAGATCCAACTACGAAATAAGGCAATATTATAGGATTCAATTTATTTAAATTGATATATTCTGCATTTTTTATTAAATGGAACTGCATGCTTTGCAAAGGCCGCAATTACAATTTTGAAGCATTAAATAATGGGACACATTAAAAAAGTGCAATTTGGTTAATTATACCGCGAGTTACGTAACAAGGTCGATGCTGTACAAAATAAACCGAAAAACATTCAAAATTCCGGAATGCCCTGCATACTAACCTGCAGTTTTCCCATCTTCATTATCACTTTTATTCACTTTATCGCCACCGATGTTTAATTTTTGCTCGTTTTCGGTTTCCGTCGCACCTAGGGCCATTTTGTCCGGACTGACAATCTTGAAGATTCTATTATCTTGGACGAAGAACGCGGATATGAAAAACACAAAGCAGAGATCGCCGTTGAAAATGAATAACGACGCTAAGCTCCAAAGAACTTGAGCATTTTGCAACAAACACGTGCTTTGAAATTAACCCCCTCTCTGCAGTTTGCCGCTGCCCTCCTCGGAGAAATACCGAAAACTGGTTCCGATTTAAATAGTGCGGCAACGATCTGTACTTTGTTTACTTTTTGACTGGTATTTTCATTTTCATCAAGGGTGAATTCAAAAAGATTTTCTGTGAACTTGCCCAATAGTAATTATGAACGTGCCATAATTTGTTTAGGTTAGAATTAGGTCAGAGTAACGACGTATATCGATTATGATTCAATTTAATTTTCTGGATAATCCTAATTTAGAGCTTTTTTATGAAGAAAAATATAACCTAGATATATAAAGAACAAGTAAAGTTAAAATTAGTGATTATTTGCTGAAAAGTAAAAACTTTTCACGGAAAAGAAACAACAAAAAACTCCGGGATTGGCAATAACCTTGGAGACAGAGACCACAGATTAAATAATATATGACAGAGACAACTTTGACGATATGACGATCATGATCATAGATAAATGGAAAAGCTGTATTGTACTAAATCTAGTACAAAAAATGTACTAAAAAGAGCAGCACTGATTCCGTCTCTATCCTAGAGATATGGAGGTGGGGAGAATGAGCCTTGAGCTGCGAGAACTGACTAATTTTGTCTCGCGCCATTTTGAAGACACTTTGCCCAGTTCATATACGTATATTAATAAAAACCTTAAATTTAAACCTCCTAATCTATCATAAATGTAATTGATACAGAAAGGCACGGCACTGAGAACTGAAAAAAGTAAACAAACCTATTGGAAAATCCTTACCGGAAAAAGGATATTCCCTCACGTCTTTCTCTTGTAAAATCTTAGTCTTTCACAGAACACGACATAACGCTAAAATCAATCGAAATCACTTCGAAAACTCCAAATAAAAACAGGTAAGCACTCCGCACCAGCCGGACGAATATCATGATGCGCAGTAGGGCAAAGCGCGTTCTCCTCTCCTACATTTCTCTAAATTTCCTCCAGAGAAATGGAGTAGGGAGAACGCGCTTTGACCCGGCACCGTCGCAATGATAAGCGACGGTGCCGTTTGACCTACTGTGCATCCTATTTCCAGGCAAATTTAATGGCCGCCATATTGTCCATCACTTTGACGTTTTCAGTTTGTTCTCAGCGGTGGTTGTTGTATTTTCAGCAGAGAAATGGTCAGTGTTTTTGGAAAATGTCTTGTGCAGTACCAAGCTGTAAGAGTTATAAGTCTAGGAGACCTCCGGGAGTATCATTTTTTGGGTAAGTTTAGTAAAAACAATCGCCGAAATTTTGGAATGGGGACTGATTGGACTTTGAGTCCAAATAAATTTCTTTGATCAAAAACATTTTGCTGTTGATGCCTTTACTGTGCATCGTGGCGAACGATGACGAAGACCTCTAAAGCAGTCTGCAGTGCCAAGTCTGTTAACAATGATTTGCCCATGGATGAAGTTGGTTTAATATGCCCGCCACTTTTATTAGGCAGTTCGCGCAGTTTGTAGCGTATTCTCCCTACTCCATTTCTCTGGTTTCCTCTAACCTAACCTATATATTTTGTGGTTTCCTCATAGATGGTTTCATAGCCTCCCCATCCGAAACGAGAGGATAAATCCCACTTAGGGTTCCACGTTTTCATTGGTCGACTCAAGGTTACCTGAATATTAAGCCTCTGGTCTTGTATCGTCGATGGAGGAAATCAACGCTTGTATTCAATAGCCTGTTGTGACATAAATTATGCAAATTAATTAAGAAAAACCGAAATTTTGAAAGATTTGTGCCGTGTTTACGTCCGGCCCGGCCGCTGTTTTCGCCCGAAATTAGGCTTGTCAGTCACAAGCAGACCATTTCTCTGGTCACAAGCCTACAATTTTCAAATTCATGTAACCTTGAGTCGACCAATGAAAACGTGGAACCCTAAGTGGGATTTATCCTCTCGTCATCCGAATGACACACAAACACATAATAGAATGACCTAATGACTACAGCAATGACATTGATTAAAAGACAGAGGAAAGCTTTTATATTGAAAATTGATTGCACTGAGAAGCTCAGATAGTTTCAGCAAATTGCATAGGGTCTTCGGTTCTCTTGAGACCATGACAATTTTTGTCGATTTGAAGTTTTTTTTAGTACAGCGCGAAAAGTTGGGCATATACTTATTTGGCCCATTTCTTTTTTAACGTCGCCTCGCTGACCAAAATTGCCATATTTTGTTTTCTTACGTATTTTCTGTGCGGCCCAAAATAATTGAGAAAATCGCTTAATAAGAAATAAACAAAAAAATTCACAGCCTCAAGAGAGCCGAAGATCCTGTGTAATTTTTTGATACTATCTGAGTACCCAGTTGCATAAAGCTTGTTAGTGCCATCAATTTTCAATATGAAAGTTTTCCTCTATCTCGTAAAATAAACATGCTACGGCTATTAATAATTGTTTTGCTCAATTTGAGATTTATTTTATAGTGCGCGACAAGTAGGCCATTGATGCCGATTTCTTTTGCATCGCCACTTATAGCTGTCCAAAATTGCCATATTTTTGTTTCTTACGTTTTTTTTGTCGGGCGCAAAATAAAGTGACAAAATCGCGGTGTGTGGTAGTCCTAAAAAATCATCTTGTATACTGATGCCTAAAATTAGTTGTTTTTTTTTCAAATTTTCCAAGATTTTTCAAATCCAGAAACCCTTCTTGTATGTTCTACGCCAAAAGAAAAGTACCTACTTCAGAATATTCCTTTATTCAGTTACCTCTATAGGTACCAAAGAGGTACCAAAGAAAATTAATAATATATCAATGTTTCCCTCGCGTCAAATAAAAGCCGCCGACTAGCAGACCAAATTTGACAGTCACTTCGCTAACCGCAGGGTAAGACCACGCGACTGGTAATTCGTAGGTCCCGGGTTCAAATCCCACACAAAGGCCAACTTTTTTTACTTATTTTTTATTTTTCCTGCATTCTGACTCTTATTTTTATCACTGATTATCAGTTTTAGTAATCGAACAAAGCTTATTATGAAGATTATTATTGACAATCTACTCCATAGAGTTTTTATAGTTTAATTAAAAGTACCTATAATGTGAAATTGCCGGTAGCAAGAAAAATGCCTAAGCTCTTTTTTGGCTTCGGAGGTACCTACTTTTAACGACAGAGGTTTCCTGTGTCTTTAAACAACCTCCTCGGTAAAAAAATGCACCTACGCATCTGGCAATGTAAATAAGTATTTAATTATTAATGTCCAGTACGAATCAAAAATGCAATGCAATAGCAGGTAATTAACAGATGGTAAAAACTAGGGTTCCTTTATTAGGGAACCCTAGTAAAAACAGGAAAATAACCGTCAAATGTAATGACCTAGGTACCTAGCACATAAAACAAATAAAAAAATATCTTTGATTTCAAACAATTACCTATTTATCTCCCATATCCTTTAAATTTGCGGGTGTGTGTTTTTGCTAAAAAGTTTCTATTACGATTACCTATCTAATATTATATAGATACCTATGCTAGAACAATAATATTTTTAACTAAAAACTTGACAAAAATCACAGAGAAATCATTAATTACATACTGCCATCGAATCGGCATGGTTTATTAGTATGATCGATAGGCATTAACTATTCACGACTAGTTGGTAGACCACTGCATGTGGTCATTATCCGAATAACATAAATATATACTTACCTACTGGTTATCGAAATGACATTTCAGGATGAAAAATTGTCGTTCCCTACGTCAGCAACAGCAACTATGGTGCATTGTGCATGGGGGGGAAATAAGTTTGCATCATAAGCACAATTTTTTGTTTGCGAATTCTGTCTGGTATATTAGCAGTGACTATAGAATTCCTTCTATAGTCACTGATATTAGGTATATTAAAAAGAAGATATGTTAATTTTTTCTGTCCATTTTTTGTATTATAATATTAAAATATACCTATATATGCCTTATAAGTGTCTATGGTTATTTTAAAATTTAAAAGAGCAGACAGGTTCAAAATAACTCGTAGTTTTTGGACATCACTGCAAATTTCTCGGACTGATTTTCTATGGACAATAATAATAATTAATTTCATCGACGCTACAAAGTGACATGTAGAAGGCCCTGATTTGAGCAATATAATAAGGAATCTTTTAGCTAAGTATATTTTTTTGTGCCAGATCCTATTCGGCATCTTTCAGCAATTTGCATGCGGAAAACAGTGCGAAAGTTTGTTCCATGCCTACCTTATATTATTATTCCTAAAGATGATCAGAGGCGTAGCTGCTGGTTTTGCTCTCCCTGCTTCCGTGTTATAAAAAACTTGCCAACGGTCATTTCGTAGGCCTACCTATTATTTGCAAAACTAATAATTATCGAATTAAGACACATTCAGGGATTTTCTTCTTCGAAATATGCATAAAAGTGTGGTTTATTCGCCTCGGTCTCACAATAAGCCTCTATCGCTATAAAAAGTAGAACTTCAGTGCCTTCGTATGCAAATATTTGGATAATACCTAAATTTCCAAAAATAAATGGAAATGCCTAGTTTGCGACCTCAGAGTGTTGCCGCTCGAGGGGTGGGGGCATGAAAACTCTGCGTCGGGACGCTTTTCGGGAAATAGCGCCGTTGTGGTAAGCGCTATCTAAAAAAGTTGAAATGAAATATGTAGAGTATAAAATTGTGCACAATTGTGGTTTTTACATTTTTCGTCTGCGACCAATAGTTTCCGCTCTACGCCGTGCCAAAGTTGGGGGTTGGTTTGCAATTTTCAACAAAATCAGAATTTTATCGCGGATTAAGACGAATATCGCTATTAAACAATTCTGTAATATTTTTTTTTCTGAAAGAGTAATGTTTTCCGAGTCTGCAGATGCCTGATTTTAGACATTTGGTCTTATATAATAAAATATATGATTTTTTGAAGCGCCGCCGCTACATACTCCGATATGGGTATTTTACACTGAGGGAAATTTCTATTAGCCACTGCCACTAATAGAAATCTGTTTGCCGCAGCAATATATCTGCATTAAATAGGCCCTAGCTAGGTTGTCTTGCTACCACAAATAGAGTCACTTTGCTAAGATGAACCTATTTGTGGTTAATCGGCTAATATATACACATATTTGTAGCAAATAATAATTCTTATTGGAGCAAATAGACTCTACCTGCCAATAAAAGATAACTTTGCTGTGGTTAATAGATGGACCTATTAACTTTCTTATGGCAAATAAGTGGACCTATTTACAGCTAATAAGTGTTTTTATTTTTTAGAATTACAGTTCTGTCAACAATGTCGTGGAGGAATAAATACCTAAAGGTATTCAAATTTCCGTAGTCCAGTCTTGTTCAAAAAAATCACAATCCGTGGTATAATTTTTGCATTATCACTTCCACGTTCTGTATACGATATATATGCAGATCTTTAAATGTTTAAATTTACGAAGTTGGTTGTTGAAGTTCCAAAGTATAAAACAAGGCTTGGATCATTTTGTTTAACAGTCGAGATACGGCAGTGGTAACGAGTTAAAGTTTATCAGAGTTGTCCACCATTTTTATAAACACGGCGTGGCAAGCGGCGTACTTGTACTTCAGACGGCTGAAACGAAACTGACCGAACTATTGACGTGGTGACAGGGTTGCCAACTTTTGGAACAGAAAATACCGTACCGGAAGGTCTAAAATACCGTATTTTCCCCGCCAGGACCGTAGTTTAGAGTTGAGTTTACCAAAAATTCGATTTTTAGGCTTGGCCTTGGTTTTAGACTCTTTTCTTGTGTTGTTCACTGGCACTGAACTCTATTCTAACTGAAATGGAAACGCCATATCCCCAAGTGAGGCTCATTTCTGAATACCTCTCAATTTCTGAATAACATACAAGAAAATTGTTGTCTTTGTCGCACTAGTTGTTAGTTTAGGCTGTTGTCTTTGTCACACTCTTACGATACGCCCTGTATAAACCACAAGTATACCTCTCTAAAGCCCAATACTTACCTAGCAAATTTTATATAAATCTTTTTTTTCTCTGCAAAAATTAGAGAAATAATAAGGGGTCGAAGTTTTCGCGTAAGGACACTGTACATCGTAGAAAATCTAAGGTATACTGATATTAAAACAAAATAATGCCAATATCCTAACCAAACATCAAATTTTCTGAGTGCGGCTCTGCCGACACCTATCATTCTAGGGGCCTTCATAAATTCTAGGGATATGCAACATAAATCTAGTAAGTAGGATACATTCTAATCACGGAAAGTTCTATCACGAACATATACCTATAGCAACCTATAGGTAGGTATATGATCATGAAACATAAAGGTGAGGTTAGAACCATAGAACAAGGTTAGGTAGGATAGGTAGGGTTAGGTCATAGAAATTCACAATTCAGAGCAACCCCGCAAACCACAAATAAAATAGATGATCACTCAAAATGTTCTTTTCGTTCTTTCACAAATCAGTGGCGAAGAAGACCCCCTGAGGACCGTATTTTCGCGTACGGTCCTGAAGTTGGACCGTATACCGTACTATAGTTAAAATTACCGTACAAATACGGTCAAAACCGTACAATTGGCAACCCTGCGTGGTGAAGAAATTTCACAAATCGCATGCGCACTAGCCATTATCAAATAACCTTCTTATTTGCCACAGGTAGGTTCCTATTTGTAGCTAATAAGAGCCCATTTGTGATAAATGGGGTCTCCATTTACCGCTAATAGAATATCTTAGCAAGATAAACCTATTTGTCTCAAATAGAGATTTTGCTCCCACAAATAAGCCCTTATTTGTGGAAAATAGGTTCATGTATTTTTACATTAACCTCAATTAGATATCTATTTGTGGCAGCAAAATGATTTTAGCAAGAAGTTTTTTGCTGCTACAGCAATTTCGATTATTTGTGGCAAATCGGTGCTGTGCTGCTACAAATAGAAATCTATTAACCCCAAATCGGTTGGACTCAGTGTATAATTGTTAATATCTACGGTCAATATTTCCTTATTATTGTTGATCTAGGCTCCACATTTATTAATTTTGTGCATACATGAAACTAGAAAATGTCATCATCAACTCGTTTCCAAACCACCCTTGAGGTAGAGTTGATCGGTGCTTTTTTTTAATGTGGTATCCCCAAGAGGCCTAATCCATGGTCGATCGGAGTTTATTTCACTTTGAGTCTCTTGCGACATTGTAAAAATGACTGTCCTTCATTGTCATCATCCTAGGACATCAATTCAGAGACAGAATCGGCAAACTCGGAGTTGTCTGTTTGCTCCTCATCGTCCTGTATCTGATCGGAAAAGTTTTCGGCATCTTCTGTGTTGTCGTCGTCTAACGCAATCAGGTCGGGAATGTTTTCGCAGTACTGTAGTGGTTGTTCTTCGCCATCCATGATCTTCTGGAGGCTTCTGAACTCCTCGCCAGCTCTGTACTTGACAATATGTACGCAATGAATGATGATGGCACGCGTCGGATGTTGGTGGCAGCGCCGCGAGATTGAATGAATTTTTGGCGACTGCGGAAGTCGTTGCCGCCGGCGAACTGTTTATGTTGAGGCTTGAGGCAGTATGGTGCAGGAAGCGAACAGCGTAAGTTGGACTCTCTGCGGTATACGAACTTTGTACGGGCTGTCGCCAAAAATTCATTCAATCTCGCGGTGCTGCCACCAACATCCGACATGTGCCATCATCATTCATTGCGTACATATTGTCAAGTACAGAGCTGGCGGGGAGTTCAGAAGTCTCCAGAAGATCATGGATGGCGAAGAACAACCACAGGACTGCACGCAATACGGATTTCAAAGGAACCAGCTCCAGAGGTTTTACTTAAGAGCATCTCGTGCAGATGCCAGAAAGGTTGTGGACCTGCTTGTGATAGCCGGAAAGCAGGATTAAAATGTTCGGTTCTGTGTTTACACTGAACTGGGACGTCCTGCGAAAACATTCCCGACCTGATGATTGCGTTAGACGACGACAACACAGAAGATGCCGAAAACGTTTCCCATCGCCATCAGATACATTACCATAAGGACCAAATAGACAACACCCAGTTTGCCGATTCTGTCTCTGAATTGATGTCCGAGGATGATGACAATGAAGACGAGTCAGCTTTACAATGTCGCAAATGAACTCCGATATCGACCATGGATTAGGCCTCTTGGGGATACCACATTAAAAAAAACCGCACCGATCAACTCTACCTCAAGGGTGGTGTGGACAAAGTCTAGAGAATACTATCTCTTTGGTGTGGAAACGAGTTGATAATGACATTTTCTAGTTTCAAGAATGCACAAAATTAATACATGTGGCGCCTAGATCAACAATAATAAGGAAATATTGACCGTAGATATTAACAATTACAAAATACCCATATCGGAGTATGTAGCGGCGCGCTTCAAAAAATCATATATTTTATTATACAGGGTGATTCAGGAGGAAATGTCAATATTTTAGGTACGTATTCGGGGACCCAAAATAAACATAAAAGTTCCTATAAACATGGGTCCTATTCCCGGCCGTTACCGAAATACAGGGGTAAACAACATTCAATTTAAGGTTTTTATTATAGGTTTTATAGTTTTCAAAAATGCCACCGTTTACTTCTAAACATAAGTCAGCTCTCTGGTGAATAGCTCGGGTCGCTCTATGAATGGATACGGGCCTGTTTCTTATAGTTGCTGCTGCATTTATTATTCGATCGAGTAATGCATCTCTAGTGTTTACTTTACTTGAATATACCAATGATTTAAACCACCCCCAAAGACAATAATCCAGAGGATTAAGGTCTACTATTGCTAAGCAACAGGAATTTCCGCCTGAATCACCCAAAACCTAGCCTACCTGTTATAAATAATGTAATAAAAACCTTAAATTGAATGTTGTTTACCCCTGTATTTCGGTAACGGCCGGGAATAGGACCCATGTTTATAGGAACTTTTATGTTTATTTTGGGTCCCCGAATACGTACCTAAAATATTGACATTTCCTCCTGAATCACCCTGTATACGACCAAATGTATCCAATCAGGCATCTGTAGACTCAGAAAACATTACTCTTTTAGAAAAAAATATTACAGAATTGTTTAATAGCGATATTCGTCTTAATCCGCGATGAAATTCTGATTTTGTTAAAAATTGCAAACCAACCCCCAACTTTGGCACGGCGTAGAGCGGAAACTGTTGGTCGCAGACAAAAAATGTAAAGACCAAAATTGTGCACAATTTTGTTCTCTACATATTTCATTTCAACTTTTTTTAGATAGCGCTTACCACAACGGCGCTATTTCCCGAAAAGCTTCCCGACGCAGTTTTCATCCCCCCACCCCTCGAGCGGCAACACCCTGAGGTCGCAAACTCAGGTGTACTATCAGGGGACCTATGTCTACCATCCCACCAAATTTCATTTCTTTCCGACCTTTTGCGAATAGAAACTCCCCATTGCCTGGCCTAATACCGCTTTTGGCAATATTGCGCACGGCAAGGCGCAGGGAACGAAAAAAGATGAAATTCGCTGCCATTTTTAACCCTATATTGACAGTTTGAATGGTGGCTACTTTATTCCTAGTTTAATTTTTTTATGAAGGAAATTACATAAATACATTTTGAAGGCGCCGGTAAAATCATAAAAGTCAGCGTGATATGCATAGATAAGAAATATAATATACGAGTGACATGCTTTTTTGAGAGATGCGTTTTTATTTTTTAATCGCGATTTCTTCTTTATATTTTGTACAGTTAATACCTTTTTGTTTTCATATTTACGAGATCAAAAAATGACTTGGTAAAGCATTGGAAAAATGTGAAGAGACTTTTACATCCAGATTGTGAAATTACATTCCATAGGTATAATTTTTTGCCAAATAATATTGTTTTGTCATTGATATTTTCTGATTTTTTGCTGATTTTTAGGTTTCCAAGAGAAAAAACTAAATTTAGAAAGTGGCTTAGTAGGTACTCTAAGTGTGTCATCGACAATAATATTCTCTGGAAGGACTCTATGTATGCGTGTTCTATTCATTTCGATGAACAGGATTTTTTAATGCAACACGAAAGAACGCGAAAAGTGGCGCTCTACCATCTAGAAACCTAACCGAAGAAAAAGTGGCATCAAAATTATTGGTAAGACCACCAAAGAAATTCATTCCGGTTCAAGAGGTAGGTAACTCAAATAGAATTAACCGAAGAAATGCAAACAGAACCAGGCATCAGCAAGTAAACCTGTTAACTGCAGATCACCGCCAGCAAAATTATTGAAGCTTGTCAAATAAGAGTGTAATTAGAAATCACTTCACTTGCATTTTTGAAGCAAAGATTAAAGTGGTAGAAGTTGAAGTTACCAAGTTTTCTTTTGCTTGTATTTGTTAAACAAACAAAAAAAGTTCTAAGGAATAAAACTAGCCGCTTAAAAATTCAGAACTAGGTAGGTATGCCTAGATATGTTCCTGGAAAATAGGTTAGAATTATTAAAAGTATTCAAAGCAATAATTATTATCCCAAGTAATATTGTATATGAAAATGTTAGGAAATAAAAAAGATTTTCATGTTTTTATAATTATTTATTATGTAGCTATTGTATAAGGTATAATGTACAATAAAAATTACAAAGTTCTCTTTATGGTGATTAAAATATCTTGTTTTGATTAAGTTGTATAATTTCTCAACCTACAAAACCAAAACCAACAATAAAATCTTGGACCTATGTTGTAAAAATTAATTTCCATTTTACACAAAACGACAACCAAGACATTAGGTACATTATTTATTGAACCTACTCGTATAAATTATTTCAAATTTCCGCCTCATTTAGGGTTAAAAATGGCCGCCAAATTATTCCCCCGGTCGGACGTCTCTCTTGCGAAGTATAGGTTGCTATGGGTATATGGTATTTCAAAATTTTATTTTATCATTTTGTTTTTCAAAGGGTTACTTTTGTGTGCAAAAACGACCGAAGCTACGCCATTGGCAATGCTTGAAACGTTGAATGTAAATTGTTCACATATCGACATCTATTAGGATAAGTTCAAAAGGGAAGACAAGCATATAAGCAACCCACCGACATCTGTTCAATTGTTAAGATTATGCGCCGAGAAAAATCTTTATGGATTTGCAATATCGATAGGCTCAATATACGCCGAAATCCGAATCATGTGGAACTTCGGAAGTATTTCCCTTGGTTTTTCATGGTAGACTGGCCCTTAACAAAAATCAACAAATTTATTTTTGGAATTTTTTATCGTTTAGGCTGGGGAGTCTGTTTTTATTTCTGTTCGGATAATTTTACGTCGGAAATTAGGCTCAACAAAGAAAACCAACCAATTACAGGAACATTACCTACATAATAAAATTGGGTGCTTATTTAAGACATTAATTATTTATATGGAACGTAGACATAAGTTTTTCGAAGTTTCTGTTGAATAATCTTGTAAAAATGTCAAACCTACGCACTTTTGTGTGTTATGTTTTTCGTGCTGTGTGCTAAATGTTTAAAAAAAACCGGTTATTGTCGATAGAGTAGAGGTCTGGAGTCGCGTATTAGTTTTCTATGAAACTTCCGGTCTGGGCCTGAGACAAAATATCGATAAAATCGAAAGTATCGATACTATCGATTTTATCGATACTCGATATTCAATTTCGATAAATCGAAATATCGATCTTTTCGATTTTATCGATCTTTTCGATTTCATCGATATTTTTGATTTTATCGATCTTCCCGATTATATCTATCTTTTGAAATTGTTTGCAAAAATAAGCTAAATTGCTGCACCCATTGCGTCCAGACCGCGTCCGCAGCAGGCCGATCGGCCTTTTCTTATATACGCGTCCAGAGCCCGACTGAGGCCGACACGTGGACGTGGCGATCGGATTTGCAGTTCGGCATCGCCGCGCGGGTTTGTCTGTCCGGCGTCGATTTCTTAACATGATCAATTTCATTCGAATTTCCAAATTGTCTAGCTTCTAAAATAAAATCGATTATATCGATTTTATCAATAAGATCAATTATATCGATAAGATCGATTTTATCGATAAGATCTATTTTATCGATAATATCGATTATATCCATGGAAAACAGTGGCGGTTGGAGTTTTATATTTGTAGCTGCTGTCACTTGAAGTTTCCAAGCGTGTTTATAGTCCTGGTTAATCTGTGGTTTAGTTGTTTTTAATTTAAGTGAACACAGTAATTGCTATTGGCGTCACAAGCAGGAAAACTTGATATGCTGTTGGTTTATGGGGATTCTTTCAATGGGTAACAAATATTTTCAGTTTTATTTAAACAAGTTTTGTTCGGCACAGCTCCAACCATCACTGTTTTCCATGGAACATTTATTTCATCGAGCCTCGGCTAACTTGTTTTTTTTTAAGTTAAGTACCAATTATTTCAGAACATATTATTTGCTTGTAGATTTGAAGCGAAAACAGATAGGTAGAGACAATTTTCTTTGACAAAATTTATTAAGATAAATACCAACCAATTTTCTGTTGTTTACAACAACAGACCTGAGACCCAAACTCTGGGACACATATAGTGCAAAAAGTTTATTTTCAAAAACAAAAGTCGTTTCTTTTTTAGTGAATTATTAAGAATTATCGAAATCAGTCCAACATTAATTTCCATATCCCCTATTTGTCCACCCTTAGGATTGAAATTTTTCTCTTCAAATTTAATTTCTCTTCAAATTTAAATGTGACCACCCCTAAATTAACTCCTTTCTAATAAAATAAGAATCATCCAAATCGGTCCAATATGAACAACTTTCATCCCATATTTATCTACCCTTAGGGGTGGAATTTTTCTTTAAATTTAAATGGGACCACACCTAAGGTTCTCCCTTTCCAATAAAGAATCATCGAAATCGGTCCAATATGAAATTTCATCCCCTATTTCTACCCTTACGGGTGGAATTTTTTCTTCAAATTTAAACGGGGTCACTCCTAAAGTAATCTCTAATAAAAAGAGAATTATCGAATTCGGTCCAATATGAAATTTCATCCCCTATTTTTCCACCCTTAGGGGTGGAATTTTTTCTTCAAATTTAAATGGGACCATTCCGTTTCCTTTCAAATAAAAAAGAATTGTCCAAATTGGTTTATAAATGGCGGAGTTCCGAGGTACCTAACAAACATAAAAAATACAACCGAATTGTTAACCTCCTCCTTTTTTGAAGTCGGTTAAAAAACGATTTTCATTAATATCTAGAATTTTTATTGTTGGATATTGTTACAAATCCGTCCTAATTTTTAACAAATGCATAGCATGCTTAGGTGAATATGAATTCATCCCAGTATCTCGTTTAAAGAAATTATCTCGGAACTTACGTTTTAGCGATATCTTGTAGTCGCGATGTTCAATTGCTTCTTTGTTTGCACCATCGTAATCAGCACAATTCTTTCCTAAAACATCAGAAAATCACAATTCGTTCTAAACCAACCTATGGCCAAGCTTTAAAAATAAGTAAGTAAGGAATAGTGAACACTTAATTTGGTACAACCTGTATATGTAGATAGGTATCTATCGCGGAAAACAATAGCTCTGTTCGGAACCGTCCCAAAATGGTCCTGGTAGGATTGGCAGGTAAGTAACGTAAAATCCCCGGGACTGTTTTAGACCAATGACACTACGAGAACCGTTTTGGGACGGTTCTTAAACTTTAGGGCAAATGGCCAATTTAAGCAAATGTAAGGCGTCCATTTGGAGCAAAGACCAATGTGGCAACCTGCTTTTATTTATCAATAATCCAGTTTTCTTCGCAGAGTGTTGTGCCTAATTTGTTCCTCTTTTTCCCACTTTGTCTTCAGACTGGCGCCATTCGTGGCTTTTATCGGAACTCCTGCTTAACATTACCAGCACGTCACCATCCTCTCTTGCGAAGAATTAACTCTAGAAAAACACGTAATCAAATATATTTTTCTCTTTCTAACCGAGCAGGCCTTCAATCATTTATAAAGGCCGTGAAGAAGGGGTTGAGATATGGATTCCCCCCCGGAATTTTGTAGACACGTACGTGAAAGGCGCGGAAATGGCGCCGGTGTAAACTAGGGCGTAATTGTGTTTAGGCCGTTATTGTTGTCGACAAATTCGATTCCACGAACGGCGGCGCTAAGCGGCCTTTCTGTACACAACCGGATTACCGATTTTTCCTTGGCTGCCACAAAAAAAGTGATCTGGTATTTCCGTTTGTATTTTAGAACTTTTTTGCAGGTTGGATAGATCTTTGTGAAACTCGACAAAAAAGAAAAATTTACTTGCATTAAATATGTATTTCTGTAATGCTAAATTTTTATATTTTTTTTCTGTATAACATCAAATATATCAGCCCTGGCAGTAAATCGTTTTATTGTTTTACTTATCTGAATAAATATTTTTTCAGAAATAAAGGGTACAATAACTAGTGGCTGCAGCCATGCCTAAACCCTGTTCTGTTGTTATTTCGCATCTTTGCTATGGACTTGGTTTGCGTCATTGTGCGATTTTAAGGGCTGTGACCGGATTGCTTAAAAATTTAATAACTATAGTTAAAAATGTTCTTTTTATTCATATTATGTTCATTTTATATTATGTGTTTATCTGTACAAAATTCCGAAAGCTCGATTTTATAATATTATATTTCGAATTTATGTATTATGTCGCTATATATCAGGATATCCTGAGCAAGGGCGTATTCAAGGGGGGGGGGTAAAGGGGGTAATTACCCCCCCCCCCAAGCCCATCAAATGTCCAATTTCTCAACTCTATATTTAGGTAAATTTAGTCAAGAGTCTGACGAAGTAATAAAAATTAAATTGCAAGGAGAGTTAGATTTATGGCAAAAAACATGTAGGTAGAGTCGACAATAATATTTGTGATATCCTTACAAGTTATAAAGACTGTGATGAAGACATATTTCCTTCTATAAAAAAAATTCTACACATATTAATTGCTCTGCCAATTAGTGTTGCGTCAGCAGAACGAAGCTTTTCTTCATTGAAAATACTGAAAACCTGGTTACGCTCCACTATGGGCGAAGCGAAGAGCGATTAGTAGGATTGGCACTGCTACTTACCCACAGAGAAATCAATGCAGATGTTTCTCGGGTTATTGAGCGATACGCCAAAAAAAAACAAAAAGAAAAATTGATTTCATATTATAATAGATAACTATATTCCTATTCCTATAATCCATTGTGATATGGATGTGATTTTTAAGAGTTTTATATTCTTTTAAAGAATTTTATTTATTTTTAAAAATATTTTTATACCTACGTATAATGTTTTGTATTTTTTTATGTAGGTAATGAAATACCACCATATTTAGTTGAAATTGCTTTTAGGAACGCACCAAACCCCTAATGCTAAAAAAATATTTTATATTACCCCTCCCAAGGCGAAATCCTGGATACGCCCTTGCCTGAGAGCTACGACATCTTTAAGTCAAAAGTGGAGAATCTTATAGAAGCTCTAATAAAGAGTAAGATTATAAAACTTCTTTTAGACATACTCGCCTTGGACCGAAATATTTTAACGACTACAAATTAACTATAAAACCTGACTTAAAACATCCATAAAACTTCTATAAGGACAACTACACTTTCCAGTTTTATTTCATATTTAAGAAGCCTCATTGAACGTATATTTTATTTTATAATATTCCGTAAACAAGACTAAATAATATTATATCGGCGTATTTTCTAAAATTTATTTGTGGCGTAAACAGATCCATTGAATTTTTATTGGGTTTTTCGCCACCAACTTGAAAAAGTTTTCTTTTAACCAGTTTGTTGGCGAAAAACCCAATTAAAATTCAATGGATTATATTCGCGTCAAAATAGCAAACGAGCTTAGTTTTCTAATAAAGTACCATAGGGTAGGCCCGGAAAATTGAAGGGCCTAAAAAGTCAAAGAAATTTCGCTTTGTGATTTTTTTTCAGAATATTTTAAAAATTCGAATGGGTCTGATTTTCAGAAGTACAGCCTTGTTCTATTAATTATTTTAATGAAATGGATTTTTTTGAAATCTTTGTACAAAAAACCCATTATATTCAACTTTTTATTTAACAAATAATCCAATATTGCAGCCAACCTTTATTTCATCTTGGCTCGTTTTGAACAAAAATTGCCACTTTTTCATAAATGCAATAGGAAACAATAAATGATGTCACAAAACCAAATTTACTTAACTTCAGTTATCTTAAAACTAATTATATTTAATATTGAATTTAATGACGACACTTATAAGATCAATTTGCACCTTTCGGTGAGACTTTGCTGTGTACAAATCAGTTCACCCTATTTCAGAGCCTTTTTTCTTTACACAAGTACGTCATAAAGCTACTTAGTTTTATGATGTTTTTTTTTTATACTCTTGGCACTTGCAAATTTGCGAAACAAGCATTAACCTCAAAGTTTAGAATATATACCGCACTGCAGGCAATGAAGTGTTTTTTTCTCGTGTGTCAAACAAAATTGAATAGGTTAATATTATGGGAAGCATCGATTACTGTCACATAGGCACATATAGGCACAGAAATTAAACCGAGACGATGGTTATAATTTGGTTTTCTTTCTTCCATTTTGGATGAAATGTCGCACTTTTCTTCACAACCGCCCACTTTTGCAAAAAATTAGACATGTTTCATTGAAGGCAACAAACAGGCGCAATCTCACATCCTCCCATGTATGTTTGTATATTTTTTTACGCATTCTAAGAGTACATAGTTTTAACATAGTTTTAACTCAGTACATAGTTTTAACTCATCGTGAATTTTATTCAGGAAATATAAAGAGCATTTGGATTTATAATAGAATAGTTGCTTTTTTTGAAGGTAAACATAAAACCTTCAACTATTAGCTTTTTTATGTTCTATGAGGGCGTTATAAAACCAGTTATTGATGCTACCATAAAGCCATATTGCACGTATATTTCAGTCATAATAAAGCTACTTTGAATTGAAAGCCACTTTAAGTTTTATAAGGGCTTTCTAAACCCCATTAACAAAGCATTTACAAGAGAACATTCATTATAAGAGTATTGTCTCTTATAAAAATATCTGGAGGACTGCTATAAAACTTAATTAGAAAACTGTCATGCTTTAAGTGTGTTTTGCATTTATCCCGGCCTTGTTAAATATCTTTGACTCATCTAAGGCCTGGTTCATACAGCTTCTTTATCTTTTAATTTTTCTTTATCTTTAAGAAATATTAAATGTCATTGGTCAGTTCAAATCAAGGGACAAATGCCATTGGTTATTTCCTGAAGATAAAGTAAAATTAAAAGATAAAGAAGCTGCATGAACCAGGCTTAAGTCACATTAAAACTGTTACAAAACTGTTAAAGAGCGTTTGGAAATAAAAATGTTACTTGGGCTATGTGCCTCGGCAGCTAAATTCCACATAAGTCATAAGAAGTTGAACTTCAATGCCTTGGTACATAAATAACTATTATTAGTATAGTTACCTCAATCCGCTGAGACACTGTACATGTCAACATGATCAATCAGAAAACAGTATCTAGATTGCCCGTTTTTTTGTTAGAAAAATACAAAAGCTTTATTGACACATTGAAGTTTGAATCGAATTTTTCAGCAGCAACCACCAAAACACAATTACGCTGAGGATTACACCAACAGAATTTTCAAGGTATTCGCGGCGTACGTGTGTACGGTATTCCAGTGGGAAATCCATATCTCAAATCGGCTTTAGAAGCCTGCTTAAATCGGAAAATGCAATTTGAAGTCGTCAGTAAAGTTAAGGAGACGAAAAGTGATTAAATTCCATGTTTTTACGGTCCCTAGGCTATATTAGAGTTGTCACGATGGAGTTAAATTATATTCGGGCGTCTGAGAGAAAAATAAGGGTAATAACGTGTAATGTCCCCCAGAAACTTCGCATCATAGGGGATTTTTTTAATTAATAATTTATTTTAAAGTTTAAGTTTGGGGTCAAATCTTGCTTTCGAAATATGAAAAATTATATCCATTCAAAATTGATCACGTGAATGTTGGCATCAACAATGATATTAAAAAAACGCTAAAAATTGGCTTATTTGTTAAAATTTCATAAAACTTTTATTTGAAAACCTTGTTTCTTTTTTCATTTTCAAGAGGTGTACCAAATTTGAACTCTATTAAAAGATTTAATTTTTAGCTACCTATTTTTGAATATTCATGAAATTACGGAACATTTTAAAAACTTGTAACTTCGTAAAACTCATCACTAGCTTCATCATTCTATTAACTTCTTATTTCTAAATATCGATAACAATATACGTTAGGTAGGTATATGTGATTTTCAAAAGAAAATGATATTAACGATTTAAAATTCTATGTTTGCTGCACAAGTGATGTAAGTACAGTCAAGCATTTAGGATATACCTGAACTTATTTACATTCCAATTCTAAATTGATGCCATGAGAAATTAAAATCTGATTCAACTACTCCATCTATTAAAAATTCATTACTTTTTAGCCGCATCTTAAGATTCATCATATCTAAGTTCATCATTAAGAGGAAAATAAGAGAATTTTACAGCCTCTATATGAGATATTAAGTAGTAAAATATTAATATAATAATTGAGTAAAGGAATAGATCTTTACTCAATGCTATAGCGTGAAAAAGCTATAGCGATATAAAATAGTCTTTAGGAATTTACAAGTTTTAAAGTTATCGGAAATTCCATAAGTTAAATTTAAATATCCTTTTGACAAATTGCGAAAGGTGACCCGAAAGTAAAATTTCATAATAATTCATTAAAAAAACATGCTCCCCCTCAGAGAATTATTTCTCGGAGCCTCCCCCTATTAAGCAAAATTTTTAGAGGACAGATTATTATGAACACGGTGATCGAAATGTATGTATTATATTATTATATTATTATATTATTATATTATTATATTATTATATTATTATATTATTATATTATTATATTATTATATTATTATATTATTATATTATTATATTATTATATTATTATATTATTATATTATTATATTATTATATTATTATATTATTATATTATTATATTATTATATTATTATATTATTATATTATTATATTATTATATTATTATATTATTATTAGGTAGGTATAGGTATTGACCTTTTTTTAAATTTTGCACGTGATTATGGGGACTATAATAATTACTGTTAAAACACGGTGGCGTAAAATTTCCTCCACGGAACTGCAACTAATCACAAAAGAAGTTAAAAATAAAATTTTCCTCTACAACGCAAAATACGGGTAATTTACTCTAGTGCCGCGTTTAAGTTTTTGGCTCCCTGCATGAAGATTTGCGCGCCCTATTTTGATTTCGGGGCATGCCTAATATAGCCCCATAGTCATTTTTTTATTTAGGCGCAAAAAATCCCATTTTTAAATTAATTAATAGAAATTTCGAATGTCATAAAAATTGTAGCTACTTATTTGTATCACAAAAGATACATACCTGTAGCTCCAAATCCGAAGCAGAAAGGTTCAAATGTACCTTATGCCTTATGGTAGTGGCCTCGAATAGTATTATTCTGGAATTTTTTTTCTGCTAATCCTGTATAAACATCTAAAGATATTCCACCTAACATTAAAGTATTTTCACGCATATTCGACTCAACAAAAGTTTGAAATTGTTTTATTACAGATGTATGTAGGTAGGAGTAGATATTGCTTTGGATCGAAGAACTATCTGCGGACTATATGCTGATGCTGGCTCCTACAACAACAGAATTTTAATGTATAATTTTAGTATTTACATGCATATTGGCATTTTAAAAGTTGGATGGAGATGGAGGTCTATATTTTTTCAATTTCAAATAGCTTTAGGGCTCGTGCAGTTCTACATTTGTTTTCATTCTTGTCCCCGTTTTTGCGAGCTATATCATCTGAAATAATTAACCCCTTTAAAAACTTTTGTGTGAAATGCAAATTTTCAGTCCTTATATCAGATTTGATGTAAATTTTTCAATGTATTTGAGAGTTATTAGTTACAATTAGAAACAATAATTTTTGTTTATAATCGATTTATGTTGGGATATTTTTTACTGTTAAAGATTCAAGGAGCTAAGTAGGTAATAACTGTGATATAAAAGTAAAGGAGTGGGATGTGGATAAAGAAAGAGTAATGAAGTGTATCGAATGAGGAGAAAAGAATACATATATCTAATTGACCGCTTCATCAACCTCAACGCCTCAACTTAAGATAAGCATAAAGTTGTAATTTTCGATCTTGTTGTCCTTTGCTTCTTGAAATGAGTATATTTGTTGTGATTAATGAGTGGCATTTAATTTTATTGATTTTTTTACCAAGCAGATTTACATTACCTACTGCTCCTTATTAGCTTTTCCTGTGAGATATACCAGCTATAATAATAATTATTGTCCTACAATAACTGAGATTTCTATTAGATTGTTCATAGAATAGCACGGGTGAGCTGGCAATATCAGAGCTTATAAAAAACTATTTTACATCACTAGCGTAGAAAATTCTAAAGTTACATCATCACGATATTATGTTTCCTCTTGTTTTTTTCTCAATGGGAAGGGTTTGAACACTCAACCCCCCCCCCCCCCACTTTATCTACGGCCCTGTCGTATATGAAGGACAGTAAAAAACAGAAGCCAGGCGCATATAATTCAGGTCAGATTAGTTTTAAGTTCGGCGCAGGTTTGGTTAGGTTTTAAGGCTCGCGGCGCGAAGCGCGTGTGCGTGATTTTATTGCTATTTGCTACTGTCTTTCTGTTCCACGGGCGTAGCCAAGGGGGGGGGGGGGTTTCGGGGGTTCAAACCCCCCCCGAAATAAGCAAAATATTACCTAATATTATACCGAAAAAATACGAGGAGTGAAGAGTTAAATTATTATTACGTTTGAATATATGTAGTAATAGTAGCGCCTAGCGCCATCTTTTGACGAGAGGCAGACGCAGTTGCAGCAGAACTATTTTGTATTGTAGGGACACTTTGCGTTGTTTCTCGATTATTCGCCACGCCCCTCGGTCGAAATGAGCGGAACTTTGTGGAAGTTCGTGGAAGTTTCTGGACGGCTACTGGGCTGCTATATAAGCGGCGCCGCGGCGCGTGACCGCGCTTACGGCAGTATTGTTCCATGCCAACTCGAAGCGAATAAAAGTGAAAAGTGGTGAACGAATAGTGAAGAGAATTAAGTGTATCGTGTAAGGGAGTAATTTTAGTGCGCTGTTATTCGATGACCTTGTTAAGGATAGATACGTGAATCATTATTACTGTCGAAAAATGGAGGGGAAAAAAGGAAGGGTGATAAACTTAAAGGTATGGACTACTGGAAAAAGTGGTGTAGTCAAGGTCAAGGGGTTTCTAATAAAGAAACAAATTTGGATTTAGCTATCAAAGCTTCAGCTACCTTGCATGCTGATAAGAAGACTGCATACCCCGAAATCTAGTTTGGAATGCCTAGATATGTGCGATAAAAACCTTTATCCTAATATTTACACATTACTACAAATCTTGGCTACCATTCCTGTATCCACTGCTACCCCAGAAAGGTCTTTCTCGAGCCTAAGGAGACTGAAAAACTATTTACGAAACACTACAAGTGAAAACAGACTTAATGGTTTGGCTCTAATGAACATTCACTATGGAACAGAAATTCATGCAGATGAAGTAGTGGATATATTTAAAAGAAAAAGCCGAAGATTTCTTCTTTAATGGTTTTAGATTTAGCGCAGAGGAACGAAATTAATTTATCCATTTCATTTAAAGTTAAGAACTTTATAAATATGTCGTAGTTTTTCGGATGAATATATATTAAATTTCATGTAAGTATATTTTTGTTGTTTTATTTACTTCTCAAACTAAACCCCCCCCAAAACTAAATCCTGGCTACGCCCGTGTTCTGTTCTGTGCCGACTGCCGGCCAGACAACTAATATTTCATTAAATGTCAACTACTAATGTGTACTACCACCGATATCCGATATCCTCAATATCGCAAATTTGATAAATCATAACATAAACTTGAAAAAAATACAGGTTAAACAAAATACAAATCATTCTGTCTTGCAAAGAAACGATCCGGCAGCCACCCCCCTCGTTGCTCCACTGTAGGTATATCTAATTGCAACGAAATGCGAAATCGCATTTTTGTTGACACGGTGACGTAACAATTTTTAGAGGGATGTGACCCACATTCCAGGAAAGATCCCAGAAATCTCACGCCGAACCAGGTTACCCACCTAGAGGTGTAATTGATCTTGCCCCGCAGAAATTTATGTAACTTTAAGTGGCACGTCAATACGGAATCGACGCAGGGCTCGTTTGATAAGTTTGAAGGCGACCTTTCAATATTTGTGGGATCCAAATCGTAGGCGTATGTAAAAATATGTTAAAATACCCATGGGGGTTTCCCCAACGGGGTAAATTATGGAAACGGATTTGCGCAATTCACGTCAATTTGAAGCCCAACAATTTATTAGCAACTCTGGGGGTTGATAACCTGCCTTCATTTAAACCTACTTATTAAGGGATATATATACAGTGTGTCTGGTTTTTCGTGTTAACATCCCTGAAAATCTAAGTAGGCTGGGGGAATTGAACGGGGCAATTTTTTTATAGGTAGATCCCTGAAAGGTCATCATTTGCAAAGCATTGGTTTGACACAGGGACCCTTTAAAATAAGGGTCCCTGGTTTGACATTGCCGCGAAATCCTGGCTTACTGCGATTTTTTAAAGGGGTGCGTTTTTCGAAAAACCATATTAGGCATTTTAAAATCTGGCTGCACAGCATTAATCAGGACACTCCAAAACCCCATACACCAAATTTGAACAAAAAATATACAGGAAGTTCCATTCTGCATTGTGTAAAATTTGAGCGAAATGGAAATTTTAAAGGCATCTGACGAGTCAAGTGAGCCTCGGAATTACTTCAAAACAGTTGGATGGTCAACAGGACCTCTCAAAATGTTGGTGTGGAAAGATCCAATAAAAAATATACAGGGTGACTTTCTCTATGCTATCTCAAAATACTGAATTTTTTGGTTTCAAAAATAGAGTACTTCAAAATTGCAAAATCGACACTATTAACCAACTAAGTATAAACATACAGAGGCCTGTCAGTCAGTAAATCCATATGAATTAAGGTGGCTGGTGTACCACGACAGGAAATGAACAGAAAATATATTATCTTAGAGAGTGATTTTGTTGAGAAAGGTCCAATAATTTAAATTGTTTTTAGTTGTTGGGTGATTTTTTGCTATTTCATCAGATCTCTGTATCTCATAATTATAAAATAGAACGTAATAATTATGAAAATATTCCATGGTCAACTATATGTGAAAATTAAAAAAAAAATCAGAAAATTAGCCATTGCTCTTTTATTTTTTATAATAACTATGCCGAGTATTATATCTTTGGAAAGCTCAAAAAATGGCCGATTTGATAAGGCTACAGCCAACTATGGTTTACATTAAAAAAAAAACACAGGTTTATGTCATATCTCAAAAATCACAAGCAACATAAAAAATTGGATAAGATTGTCTTATTAAGCCCAAAATTAGCTACAATTTTTGTCTCTACAGTTTTTCTGTATAATCAGAAATAACAGAGCTACAGAGATCTGATGAAATAGCAAAAATCACTCTTTTCAAAATATCTAGTGAGCCATGGACTTTTTTTAAAATCCAAAAGGGGCATTACATTGAGCATTCAAAACCGCAATTCTTTCCTTTAACCTTTGTTCTAGCTCTGCTCGTATCCGAGATCCCCATAGTGGACATCGAAAAAAACTCACCCTGTATACATACATAACTTTTAGGATAATACTAGCTCGGTAAATGAACACACAATTTTCTTGCGGTCCATAAATTTCCCAAGCTGACTTTATGCAATACTACGAAAAACCTTTAAGGTCTCTATTGGAAAACTTTGAAACTTTCAGTCGATACAGAAATGCAGTTTTTATCAAACCTTAAGAATGTCAAGTTTTTTCAACAAAATGTGAGAAGTTTTTAATTAGTTTGCAGTTTTGGAGCAAATTACTTGATATTAAAAACAATGTTGACAACTAGAGTTCATTAAAATAGGTGGATTATCTACCTACATGTTTTGTAAATCAACGTGAGTAATAAATAATCAATAGGTATTAAAGGCACGTGGCAATGAGTAAACATTGTGCCATTTTATTTATTTATTAATATGGGATCTGGGAAAAACTTTTTTCGAGAAAATGAATTTATTCATTGCGGTTGGAAATAAAACGTCATCAAAACTATGTTCGCGGTTGCCTGTGGCAGTAGAATTTTATTTACAACTAGCTGGAAAAACTATTGGATTTGAAAGGACTAAAAGTATAATAAAAAAAAAATATTAAAAATAATATGAAAAACGAACTGAAAAGTATAAAACAATTTTTCCTAGACCAATGGGGAAGTTGCACTCTTTTTAATGACAATGAAAATGAAAACTAGGAACAAAAATACTAGACACGTATTTTTTTTTCGTTTCGAGTTTATTTAAGCTAAAAAATAATGTTTTTCTACTTACGTGACGTCATCAAGCGGCTATTTGAAATTGGCGCGCAAGCTAGTGATTTTTAGTTCAAAATGTTGGTGGAATTGTCAACAACCCTGGGTTATCTGGTTCTAAGCTTTGTCTTCTCGTGTCAATCGGTTTCGGCGTTTATCATGTGATTTTCGAGGTTTTATGGAGTTTTTTGTGAAATTATGCCTGAACTTTCTTCATTGAAAATATTTTGGCTTCATACTTACTTATTTATTTGCGGATAAGCCAGTTATACTATTTGAAAACGTAAGCCAGCATTTTATTACCCATTTCTCTTTCTCTTCAGAGGTAACAGGAAAATATGAATTTATTTTGTATAGTAATATGCATAAAAGCATCTATAAATGGCAAATTATCGGATTTTGCCTCTAAATATCCACCTATCATTTTAATTTTTAAACACAATAAATGATAAAAATCACCATCAAAAAATTGCGTTGTCACCTTCAAAAAATTGCGTTGTCACCTTGAAAAATACAAACTGACAAACTACAAAAATCAAAGTTAGGCTGACAACTGATGATACTGACAGACGCACATATTATTGTAGCTTTGTTCGCGGAGCAGTTTGGAACCAGTTGTGAACTAGTAACTGTCGCTGTGATTGATTCAATTCAAATTTTAGATTTTTTTAAGCCAATCACATTGATAGTTACTGGTTCAGAACTGTTCCGAACTGCTCCGCGAACAAAGCTATTATTATTAGAGGATGGACGCATGCGCTGATGACGCGTCGCTACCAACCTGAAGGTGCAACTATACGAAAATTCTTAGTTACCGCTTGATGACGTCAATGTTGAAAAATTAAGTTTTAAAATGCAATAACGGCTTTGTTGCAAACTATATTCGATTGAAACTTGAATTATAGGAAATAAAAATGTTTTTTTTTGTTCTAAAAAACAGATTTCCACTTTCATTTTAACTAAGTGCAACTACCCCAAAGATTCGAAAAACGCGGGGCGCAATAGTAAGGAGTGTAGAGGAGTAGCTGTCGTTGACAAAACATTTGCAGTGCAATACAATCGTTAGTGATTTAAGTGATGCATCAATTATCTATTGCATGCGCCTCACATTTTTCGAATCTTTATGGGACTAGAATAGTATACAGGGTGTTCGAAAAATAGACGGAGATATTTTAGAGGGTGATTCCCTGTTAAGAAATATGAAAAAAAGTTTCTATAAACATGGGTCCGGAAATGCAGAGTTTTCAAGATACAGGATGTTAAATATATTGCATGTCACTGGACAAAATTGGTTTATCAATTTTTGCAAAAAAAATCACAAGTGCCTTGGAAAACAAATAATCAAAAGTATTTCTAGGAAAGAGTGTTATTGCAACTTTTCCAATATCATAACATAAAGTACACTACAACCAATTTTGTCCAGTGACATGCAATAAAACGGTTTTTATTTTTTTTTCTCGAAAACGAAGTGAGATAGGAAAACAATACAAGAGGGAAAGAAGTTGTATTTTTAGATGCTTAATCAAACAAAAAATATTAAAGTTACGAAAAAGGTAGTGGCGTACATTTTTTTGATAATAATATTCGCCAAGGTGCCCCCCGGGACGCCACTGGACTTAATAAATTTAATCTAGTTAGGGCGAAATTAGCCTCTTAATACAACAAATAACATTGCCAAATTTCAACAGAATCGAGTAAATAATTTTTAAGACATTAATAATTTCATGTTTTATTTTTTTTTATTTAACATCCTGTATCTTGAAAACTCTGCATTTCCGGACCCATGTTTATAGAAACTTTTTTTCATATTTCTTAACAGGGAATCACCCTCTAAAATATCTCCGTCTATTTTTCGAACACCCTGTATAGTATATTTCATTACGAGTCTGGAAATAAAGATTTTTCCGTGCGCGCGTGACAAATTCCCGTGTGAGGCGCAGCCGAATACGGGAAGTCATGCAAGCACGAAAAAATCTATTTCTGGACGTGTAATGAACGATATTTTTTATTATACTTCTTTGAAAACGGAAACTTAAAACATTTTATCGGCATATTATAATAAATTTAATTAACAAAAAATAAACAATGCAGACAATATAGTGTTTGGTATGTATGATGCGTTTCCATGGTTACTCTCAAATTATTTCAAAGGTGCTTTGTTGTAAATTAGTTATTGTCAGATAAGGTGAATAAAACGTCAAAAATATTACAGAAATGTATCTAAATATTGAAACACTTACGAATTAAAATACAAAATAGGTATATGTTAAATATCAGAGAGCATATAGAGATTCTTAAATTTAGTTTACTTTGCTGTATATTTCTATTTTAAAGCTATATATTCGGTATTTTTATTCACTTTCCGTGTGGAAATGGAAAATCCATGCGCTGGTTCCGTGCGCTAGCCCGAAAAACCCCATCAAAATAAGGTGTTTTCAAAGAAGTATAATAAAAATAATTATTTTATACTTTTCAGTCCATTTTTTATACAGTGACCGGTAGAAAGTTGGACACAAAAATTTAATATTTTTAATCTCTGATTTCGATTAATTTAAATTTCTAGCTGCTAATCGAACAAAATTAAAGTTTAGTAGTAAATTCATGTGTTATCCGATGATAAGTTGCGCTTGCGGTATATTGTTTTTTTTTGTAATACACGGGGTGGTCGAAAAAAATATACAAAAAAGTTAAATTTCTATTTTTTACTAGGTGGCTGTGAGTTTAAATATGACATCCACCTTTGATTCGAAACAACTTTTGTAAGTAACTTTTTAACGTATTTAAAAAAAGGGTACTTTACTCTTGAGTTATTTTGACATTTTTGAATCTACCTCGTATCCAAAAAGAGATATTTAAATTTTGATATGTGCGTTTTCAGTTGGAAATGATGCACCAACTTTTATCAAGAAATTAATAATAAAAAAGTTTTCCATTTGTGTCCAACTTTCTGCCGGTCACTGTATTATCATATTATTTTATTATACAGGGTGAGTCACATCTAAAGGCAGAGCCGAAAACACAAGGTAGAACTCGCTAAAATAAGCACATATACTTAATAAACATTAGCGCAAAAACGCTTGGTTCTCCATATACAGCGTGTTGAAATTTTTCCAAAAATAACAGATTTATATATTTTTTAATTTCTTTCGAGCCCATTTAGGAATTCCAACCAAATTTGGTACACGGTTGATATTTTGTGCAATACTTTTACCCCGTTCAGATGACCAGCGGCATAGTTACTATAAATAATTGTAAAAAAGTAGTACGGTCCTGTGCAAAACCAAAAGATTTGCCTTTTTTGGATAGCCCATTCAATTTGAAACAAAAAGCGCCTCTTCGTATTTTTTTATTTCTGGTACAGTTTCTTCGTAATTTCGGATTTTTTAAACTAGTGCCAAGGTGATTATGCTGGCATTTAAAATAAAATTATTTGATTGTATCTACGCCGCTGCTCATCTGAACAGGGCCAAATTAATATGTATCAAATTTTGTTGGAATTCCTAAACGAGCTAGAAAGATATTAAAAAAATATATGTTATTTTTGGAAAAGTTTCAACACGCTGTATATGGAGAACCAGCATTTTTGTGCTAATGTTTATTAAGTATATGTGCTTATTTTAGCGATTTCTACCTTGTGTTTTTGGCTCTGCCTTTAGATGTGACTCACCCTGTATATACTTTTAGTCCTTTTTTTAAATGTTATTTAAATTTTATAATTTTTATTTTTTATTCGTGTGTTTGAAATTTTTCAATCCAATTTAAACATCTTGATGAGATTATAACAGAGATGATATTATGTGGCAAATTTCAGATTTATTTCAGTTTCTCTTCACTTGATCATACTTGAAATAGAAAATTGTTACCTTTCAATATTATATCAATCTGTTTAATTATCACTTTTCTGAAAAATAAAATAAAGAAGGAATCAAAATTAACGTCATAGGATTTTTATTTCAATATTAAAACAAATCAATTCCAGATCCTTATTAGCAACCAACCAGCTTACGGTGCTGGATGTTCTAGTTGTCGCATTCTTGCAAACTGTTAAATAACTCGCCTTCTTGTTTGTCTGTCATCCTTCCTTCTTAACGCGTTTTGAACACGTTATTTTTATTTATTAGCAGCTCATGGCACGTGCTTATCTGTTCACAAGTTTCCACTAGTCAAATATTTTTTATTTATTCATATATTATTTTGTTGTAATAACAAATAACATAGTAATAATATGTATATAGCAAGTTAGTATTGCATTGTTATCCAGTTATAATCTATGTTTAAGGTTTCAGCTCTCTATCTAGCTGATTGGGAAATTAGTTTAAAATCGATTGCAAAATTTGAGGAACCAGATCAACAGAAGGAGAAGAAAGCTCGTTGTAAAATATGCGTAGATACTAATAAATGACACAATTTTAAAAGTCATAGCTGCTAAATTAGTTATATATTTTTTAAAATTTCTAGCAGCTGCAACTTTTAAAATAATGTCATTAATTAATATTTTTTGTGACTTTTATTTTCAGCCTTACCTGCTTTGTGTAAGTAGATCCTGTATAGATATAGGTACATATCGCAGAGAAATAGTAAAAATTTACTGCAAATATGGCGAACAGATCTCGGAGACAGTTTCGGTAGAAATGAAGGACCGTATCGCGCATATTAAGTTGGGAATTCGAAAATGTTATTGACATAGAGACGCCACTCCCATCGTCGTAGTGCCTGGCCTGGACCAACACTTTAATATAGTGCCGCGAAAATATTGTTATTTACTGACAGAGTCGCAGAAAATTTAGGTTTGCCCATTTTAAAAGAAAAGTCTTTCACAGCAATAGGTTATACAGGGTAGGGTTCCTGGATAATGTGAGTTGGGACTACCAATAAAGCAAAAATACATCAAAATAATTGTAAAGTGATAACTACGCATAGACGTATTAAGAAGTAAGTATTGCATAAGAAGTTTCAGATTTGACTTGTTCTTAAAAACGCGCCTTATTTGTTGAAATAGGAATCCAATTCATGTATGTGTTGTTATTATATTGATGTTTATTTCTTTGCACATGTATCTTCTATTGATCTGCATAAATAAATCAACTCTTATCGAATTACAGAAATAAAGTAAATTTTGTGCACGACCTAGTAACCGCAGTATTAGCTATTTTGTCATAGCTGACAGTTTTAGAATGGGCGGATTTGCCAGTCAACGGCTAACGCGCAGTCTGACAATTTTGATTGCGTACTAATCACATACCTATACCTGTATATTAACTAGGAATATGGTACTAATAATCTAATTTGAAGCTATTGTACACTACTGTTGTTAACAACACTAATTTCAGACTGGGGTATAAAAGTGGAATTTGTCAAACGATATTTTCGTTATTTAAAGGTACCTATCTATGTATTGAGAATAAAAATAATCTCCACTTTAGTGACATTTAAGTACATGACTTACAATAACTAGAATGATTTTAGCTTAGTTTAATAGATTCGATATCGAATATAATACCAGCGTCCAGAGATATTGGACAACACTGTTGATACTTCGCAACTACACAATCTCTATACTAATCTGACGAATGCATATATCCTAAATGAGGCGGGAAATTTGAAATAATTTAAACGGGTGGGTTCCATAAATAATGTAATGTCTTGGTTGTCGTTTTGTGTAAAATGGAAATTATTTTAGTTCAAAGTACAACGTAGGTCCAATTTTTTTGTTGGTTTTGGTTTTGTAGGTTGAGAATTTATACAACTTAATCAAAACAACATATTTTAATCATCATAAAGAGAACTAATTTAATTGTCACTAAACATTATATCTTATACAATAGGTACATTATAAATAATTACTTATAAAAAACATTAAAATATTTTTTATTACCTAACATTTTCATACAATATTACTTGGGATAATTATTTCTT
Organism: Pseudeuparius sepicola; assembly: GCA_963920635.1. Taxonomy (NCBI): domain Eukaryota; kingdom Metazoa; phylum Arthropoda; class Insecta; order Coleoptera; family Anthribidae; genus Pseudeuparius; species Pseudeuparius sepicola. Next base: position 12,163,539 of record OY987302.1, on the reverse strand, counting down.
TGAATAATTATAATAATAATCACCTATTTTCCAGGAACATACATACATATATCTATATCTATTTCTGAAAGCAAAAGAAAACTTGGTAACTTCAACTTCTACCACTTTAATCTTTGATTCAAAAATGCAAGTGTAGTGATTTCTAATTATGCTCTTCTTTGATAAGCTTCAATAATTTTGCTGGCGGTGATCTGCAGTTAACAGTTTTATTTGCTGCTGTCTGCTGCTATTTGCATTTCTTCGGTTAAATCTATTTGCTCCAGAAATGCGGCTCTCTTCGTCGTATCGAGAATTCTAATGGCTCCATTTTCCTAATCTCCATGAGTTACTTCTTGAACCGGAATGAATTTCTTTGGTGGGCTCACCAATTTTGACGCCACTGCTTCTTCGGTTAGGCTTCTAAATGGTACTCTACAGCGCCACTTTTCGCGTTCTTTCGTGTTTCATTAAAAAATCCTGTTCATCAAAATGAATAGAACACGCACACATAAAGTCCTTCCAGAGAATATTATTGTCGATGACTCCTAGAGTAGATACTAAGCCACTTTTTATTTTTAGTTTTTTTTCTCTTGAAATCCTAAAAATCAGCAAGAAATCAGAAAATATCAATGAAAAAACAATATTATTTGGCAAAAAATTATACTTATTTACTTACCTATGGAATGTAATTTCACAATCTGGATGTAAGAGTCTCCTCGCATTTTTATAATGCTTTACCAAGTCATTTTTTGATCTCGTAAATATGAAAACGAAAAGCTATTAACCGTACAAAATATAGAGAAGAAATCGCGATTAAAAAATAAAAACGCATCTCTCAAAAAAGCATGTCACTCGTATATTATATTTCTTATCTATGCATATCACGCTGACTTTTATGATTTTACCGGCGCCTTCAAAATGTATTTATGTAATTTCCTTCATAAAAAAATTAAACTAGGAATAAAGTAGCCACCATTCAAACTGTCAATATAGGGTTAAAAATGGCAGCGAATTTCATCTTTTTTCGTTCCCTGCGCCTTGCCGTGCGCAATATTGCCAAAAGCGGTAATATGTTAATATCGTTAATATTCTCAATCAACGGTTAATATACAGGTATGTGCGGACGAATGTCAATAAAATAATTTACAACAAGTGTGCTTGCGTCAAGTATTATCAAGAGCATCAGCAAAAGCAATGCAGGCATGAATAATTTTTTCATATATTATCTAACTGCATCTTAAATTGCAGATCATACATTGCATCAAGCACGACAAAATTTTTAATCTTCAAAAATATGTTTCCGAGACTATATTTTGCTAAGAAATGTATTTAAGAAATGGATAGACAAGGATTTAAGCTATAAGCGTTGACTGGCGTATTGATAAGACTTCCCACGGCTATAGTTTCATGTCCATCAGGAAAGTAGATGGCGCCCATGGTCAACAATGTATTTTGCATTGTATTTTGTCTCCGGGAAGCGCATGGTGAGCCAGAGAACTGTCAAACATGACAGCCGTGAGCAGTCTTTATTAATACGTCAGTCAACGCTATCAGTTTCTTTGCAATAAAAGTTTCTTTAAAATAAAATGTATACCATACTCCGCAGATATTGAGAGAAGCTTTTCCGCAAAGCCAAATTGAATTAAACACGCAACCGGACAAATAATATCCAAATAACTCGCGATAAAATCCACGATTTGATTGCGACGACATAAAATACAATTAATCGGTCTGCGTGGGCTGTCCGACACATTTTATATTCAGAAAATAATTAGCTCTTCGTCGGATTAGATTTTTAAATCTGCCGGTTTTATTATGTTAGAGTGCCCCAGTGCGGCTGCATGTGCAGATTGACCTTGTTTAGGGATTGAGCAAAATACGGTTTGCAGCAGGTTGGGTAATACATGGCGAACTAACCCAGCTTTTGGCTTTCAAAGAAAATAACGGAATCTTTCCGTTACCTACTTTCAGCCACAAGTCTCCGTTTTCTAGTCTAAAAGTTTGATGAAATTCGAAGTGAAGTGTTTGTAGTAGGTATACAGGGTTTCCCAACGAAAACTTGACCCCCCCCCCATAAAAATTAGAAAACCGAAAAGATTTGAAAATTCACCGAGGCCCGTCGATTTTTGTTCTTGGGGGGTACTTTTTTTACAGTCAAGCCAACTCGATATGTTCATCCCCCTAATCACTAGCAACCCCAACTTTAAAATTTCAAATAGAACTACCCCACTTGTGGCGCATCATTTTAAAGCCCTTTTAATTGCGAATCTCAGAAAAATAAAAAACATAGAAATGGCATCTGTAGATTGAAATGTTTGTAAGGGGTAGCACTTTTTATACTCTATTATTTATTTACTAGTTAAAGTTTAACAGCGTTGCCAATAATTCATAATGAAAAACTTATTTCTCTGGTAAATTAAGATAATCTTCAAGATCAAATTGCAAATAATAGTTTTGCAACAGTGGTTTCCGTTGTATGTAGGGACTAGGGACATACCCAATCAGTTGCAAATACGTTTGCTTTGAAGTAAATAATGGTAGAAGTAGAAAATGTATTGTGTATTGATGAGATAAGGTCTGCCTGACTAATAGGTGAATCTAGTATTTATAATTATCTAGACACTTATTAGGCAGTATTTATATACTACACATGTAGTACTTAATCTGTGATACAACTAAGGAAACAATAATATACCTACAATTACCAATACCAATCGCACAATCTGACAAACGAGCAAATCGGTCAAGAGTGTGCCTCACCTTGTGTTTGACATAACTGGTGCTGTGTCTTTTAGAAGCAATTTTTCGCTGTTTTTAAGTGTTTCTTAAGCATTCGTCGGTTTAAAATGCTTATATAGACAATTAAGTTATACGTTATGGGCAAAAAAAGTGTATTGTTTGCAAATCAAGCAACTCACCAAAGGAGGTTACATATCATGCGTAAGTACATAGGCGTACCTAGTTCGGGGCACGGTAAAAGATACCAGAGGGAAAATAATTCTCAACATGGGTATCAAACGAAAGGGCTCGACGGGTAGAAAACAATAAGGTGAATGACGTCATAATAAATCTAATATGGCGGCCTCCCCAAGACGGCGGATTGCCTAATTCTTCACAACATCCTCGACATGGGTATCAAATGAAAGGATTTGAAGAGTAGAAAACGACAAGGTGACTGACGTCATACTAAATCCAATAGGGTGGATGCCCGATGCCCCAAGATGGCGGACTAAATTTCTTTACCACTCTTCTGAGATGGGAATAAAATAGGTACTAAAAAAGCACAAAATAAAATAAATAATAAAAAAACCTTTTTAAAAACAAGTTTTTATTTAAGTAAGCCGTGTACTAAAACGGATAAAATAAGTTTAGGTTTTGGTTAACATAATTCAATGCCAAACTGCCACAAGCTTATCAACCAATCACTGTCCGATAAACTTAATTGGTACTTACTTTTATGAACATTTCGCGTGACGAGCTTTTTGATTTAAAAAGCTTGCCGTAGTGTGGCATTGAATTATCTTAACGAAAGCCTAAACTTATTTTATCCGTTTTAGTTCATGGCTTAAATAAAAGCTTGTTTTTAAAAACTTTTTATTTTTTTATATTGTGTTCGCCGAACAATCCCCAACTAGTAACTGTCAATAACATTGATAAGTTTGAATTTTAGAATTGACGCAGACCTACTAGTTGTACCTGGGGTTACACTTCAATTTTTATAAAAAAAATTGAGATATAAAGGCAAATAGGTATATTTTTTCCTATTTTAAAAAATAAGAGGTGCGCCACTGCTTTGTAATCGTTAGCACCAGATTTGTCACCCGAACTGTAAACATTATTTTTTTTATTATGGGAACAAACTTGCCAAAACAAAGCCAGTTCTACGTTTTTTATTTTTCTGAGTTGCGAATACAGAGATGCGTCGTTCTTAGAAATCTGTGGAGATTTGACAGAATTATTGGCTAAAAACGGAAAGTTGACAATCCACTGTACGCGTAGTAATTTCTACACAAATGCTCGCCACTAATAAGTTTTTTATCTACTACACACGACCAAATTTCCTAGTTTTTATTGACGTGTCGATCAGTTTACAAAAAAGTCACAAATGAAAAAGCTGAAGCAAAAGAAAAAAAGTTCATGCGAATTCAAACCTTATATCTTTGTAAAATATGTAACAAAAAGTCACTGTTGTAAAAAAATTCCCGTTTTTTGCGAAATGGTTTATTCTATCGCGGAAAGGGTAGAAGTTATTGCAATTTGTTATCGAAATCATGATTGCTCTAAAGCTACAGCACAAATTGCAACAATTTCTACCCGATAGAAAAAACTATTTCAATACAACAAGCTACAAAAATATATTAAACACTTACCACGTTATTCAGAATTACACGGTAACTCAGCCCTTTAAAAGTTTGTGCGCGTACTGTTAAAGTAAACAATGCCGTTACTACATGTATCGACTTATACCATTAGTGATTATTTGAGACATTGCCAGCTAAATTGAGACTCTTACTTTAGGAGTTAGTTTGGGGTCTCATATTGGGGACTGTCTCATATTAGGATACTTTCCTCTATTCTGCAGAACGAGTATAAATAAATATATTGATATATTTGGAACAAATTAAATTCGAGGGTTGCTTGATTTTCCAACAAGTCAACACGCACCGGGGAAAGCTTAACCGTGACTGGTTTATTTTCGAATTTATTTATTTCATAGATTTTTTCTATTTGTATAAAATTTAATTATTATTTAATGTTAAAATTTTTTATAGGATTTGTTCTTCAAAAAGCTCCAAGTCAGGAGCGAAACGTCGAGTTGTATTACAAGATTTTGTTAATATAAACTTTATAAAAAATGGTCTTATAATTGGGAAAGTTTGTATAATGTTACATTGAAGACCGGGAAACTATATTAGAATTGATATTTGGAAACACGTCAACACGTGCCGGGAAGTGCCACTGGTTGGTTTCAAACCCTACCTAGGGTGGATATGAAATTTTATACCTTCATTTACCTGCAATAGACTACTTTTCAACTCTGTGGACTGCGAACAAAACGACAAACATCCATCGTCCAAAAACGATCAGACATTTGTACAGATCGACACGTCGCGTCCAAATACACAGTTGAAAATAATATGTTAAATTTAACATTTTTTTGATGTTCCATCTGGTCCACACACAAAAATATGTAAAATGGCTGATGTAGATACGTGTCTGTCAAATTTTACGTTATGCGTTTGTAGAAAATGATTAACTGAAAGTGTTATATCATTTTGAAGTATTATTGTATGTCAATTTATACATACAGATTTGTGAAAATAAAAGTTAAATTGACATTAAAGTTTTGTTGTATTTACGATGGTAGTGTGTCATATTGAAACTTTCCATATTCAAATTAACAAGTCAGGTAATGTTAATTAGACATTTGTCATTATTTATATTAACAAAAGCGTGAGTCGAAGTAACATCTACTCGTAGGTATAAATATGTTAAATAGAGGAAAAACGAAAGTGGTTTTTAACATTTGATCTACGTAGTTGTAACATATAGCTATAGTGAAATTAACATTTGATCTAAAGTTAAAAATACACATATAAATAGTACTTTTAACATAAGATTAATAGTAAATAAATATATTACGTAATAATTATATTTTTAAGTATATACAGTGTGTCCACATTAAGGACTTACCACCCTTGTAAAATTTTTATTTGTTGATCGATTTTGATAAAAGTTTTTTATAGGTATAGGTATTCAAAATGCGCATTCAATGAGTAGGTAACTTTATTCTTGGGTTGTAATCATATAAGAAAAAATTTTTTTTTTATTTATTTCTAGATATTACCTATTGTTTTTTAACATTAGAACAATTGTTTAATATGCGCATTTTTAATATGTACCTAAGAAAAAAGAGTTTATCAAAATCGGTCAACAAATAAAGGTTTTACAGGGGTGGTAAGTAGGTACTTAATGTGGAGACACTATATATTATATTATATATATATATATGTTTATATATAATAAGTGTCTCGTAATAATACCTTTCTCGATACTTACCTTTTAATAAACTTTATACTTTTACTGTTTCTTACACTGCAAAGGACTGGAACAACACTGCATGACTATAACTTCTTTTATAAATCTCGGGCAATAACATCTTCTTAGCAACTAGCAACTATGTGAAGTAAATGGGTGATACTTGCAAAATGAATACAACAATTTTGATTTGTGATTTTTTTAAATTCAAAACAAAAGAGTTACATATTAGGATTAGGCAGATTAATAATAAGAATAGAAGATACATCTATACTATACAAAATAAATACCAAATTTCTTCTAATAGCTATGATCACTATAGGTATACCAATATACAAAAGGCAACTTTTTAAATTTATTCAAAACAATTTAATAACAGGTAAAATTAAGAATTATTCAAATAATGTAGGTATAAAATCTAAAGATCTAGGCGGAACAGCATAAAAATGAGAAATAAGGGCATTTGTTAGGTGCGGCAAATTCATAATTAAATAGCCACCCCTGGTTAACATAATACCTACATATAAAAACCCTGGAAGTAGGTACTTATATATAATAATATGTGTAGGAATTTGAAATATCACTTACCTGGATTTTTTGTACACACACTATTACCGTACTATTACTACACAGCAACACACGCTATTATTCGATAGGAATTGCCACCTGGCACGCGACGCAATTCTGGACTGACTGAGATGAAAACGACTTGACCAAGTGTGATAGCCGGGAAGCGAAAACAACAGTCCAATCATTCGATTTTAACAAATACTGCGTAGAGACTTACATTTTTATGAGTCGAAATGACACTGAAGTTTATGTTGCGTTGCAAAATGAATAACTTAATATGTTAACTCTACATGCATGAAAGTATTAAATGCACCTATTCTGTTATTCTAAACATATCGAAATAAGTTAAATAATAAATGTTAAACTTAACACAGAAGATAGTTACATCAACACATTGTAGTTTTACACATTACAGATTGACGTATCAAGATGATTCGACATATTACTCGTTTCGTTTTTAGTTTTTGAATTTGAATTTTTATTAAGGTTGACGTAAAACGCCTTTTTCCCCAAGTAATAATAAACATTAAGGAAATACATATAGGTGAACGGTGCTTGGAGAGTTAGTATCTCCTAAAAGAAATTTTTGCGTACGCTTTTTAAACTATTATTTAAAATAATAATAATAATAAATAAATATTTAAACTAAAATTGATCATATTACTACGGGTTATCGTCAGTGTCATTCGTCGTTAGCGTCAATGAAGTGTCTCGGTCGTCTGTGTGGTAGTCTGCGGTCAACGTCGTAGGTGCATACGTCCGTGAGTAAATGGTTAGGATGATTTGGGATGATTACGTCATAAATTTTACGTGCGTGCGTCTTTATGTATTGTGTGATCGTCGGGATGTTAAGGTCGTTGTGAATGGTCCTATTTGAAGTGTACCACTCCGCTCCTGCCGCCAGCCGAAGACATTTATTTTGTATAACTTGAATTTTGTTTATATTATATTTTGCGGCGAAACACCAAGCGGCGCAGGCGTATAATAACGAAGGTCTAATCACTTGCGTATAAAGCAAAAGTTTGCTTTGGACATTGAGGCTAGAATTTCTATTTAAAAGCGGATATAATTTTGACATTGCTTGTTTTGCCATTTTTGTTATTGAATTTATGTGCGAAGCCCATGTAAGTCTTTTGTCTAGCTTAATACCTAAATATATAACTTCGTCGCTCCAATCTATTGGGATTTGATTTAAATTAATACGTTGCATTTCTGGTAATAATCTTTTTTTTAGAAATAAAAATAGCTTTGGTTTTCCGCTCGTTAATTTTTATTTTCTATTTAACAAAAAAATCGGAGACCATGTTCACCGCACGCTGCAAGAAAGCTTTAATTAACCTTTGAGACTCACTAACTGCTAGAATTGCAGTATCGTCTGCGTATAGGAAGATCTTCGTATTTGGGTATGACGTTAGGTCGCTAATAAAAATGGAATATAGAACAGGTCCCAATACCGAGCCCTGCGGTACGCCAGCCTGAATATTACGACACTCAGAATTTTTGTTATCAACCTTAACACAGAATTTTCTATCTGTAAGAAAGTCTTTAACAAAGCGGACAATGGGAGCCGAGAAGCCCCCTCTTAGCATTTTATATAACAGCCCCAGTGCCACACTTTGTCGAAGGCCTTTGCTATATCCAACAGAACAATACCTGCGCTTCTTCGTTTCTTCTACAGGCTTGTAGCTCAGAACTATGCATCGACCGAAAACCGAATTGTTCTCCCTGTATAATTTCCAAGTTATCAGCTTCTTCCACTAATCTAGCCAGTACAACTTTTTCCACAATTTTTGAAATTGACGAAAGTAAGCTAATTGGCCTATAGTCATATTACTCGTGTGTTAATTTAAGTAACAATGTATGTCACTTTTTGACACAAATATATTAACATCCAAAAAAAGTAACATACTTCAATCCTATTTTTAACTGTGTAAAATAGTCAGATTTTTACTCTCCGTTCAGCCGGTTGTTCTTCTTCCGTAAGTGGCCGGCGGTCGCGCGAGCCGCCCCCACCCCCCATCGGGGGTGGGACGGCGCCGGGGCGACTCCTTCGCCCGCTCCACGCATGCACGCGAAGCACGCGGCGGACGCTGCGGAGGGCCGCGGCGGCCGCCGCCGCCGCCAGTCCGGTGCAGAAGTGCCCAGCAGCAGCCCAGAGGTAAGTGGCCGGCGGGCGGGGGTGGTCCCGCGATGCTCAAGTCTGCACTTGTATGCTGACCAGGTATTTGGGAGATTTCAACGGACGCGCCTTCTTCGGTAAACTGAGGAAGATCTATTTAAAAATAATTGTTTCTTATTTTCATTCATTTATCATGTGCTCCTAGTTTTATTTGAAAACGGTTGTAATTTGTTTTGTGAGAAATGTACTTTATCCCTATACCTACACCTAAAATTCCCCGGCATCATATCTCAGCAACGAAGATAATATTTTAGTTCCGTAAAAAAGGCTATGGTAGAGCTGGTTGAAGACTTTATTATTTGTAGGCTCAAACTGAATTTTTCTCGAGCAAATTGTAGATGGTGCTGCGGCCGAAAGAAAATTTTCGTTCTCAGTGACCTTGGACACTGGTGTATCCGAATTGTCCTTCAATTTGAAGTATAAAGAAAATTTTGAAAAATCAAGAGTTTTTCTTTAAAGTTGGCAATTAATATGCATGCATGTGGAAAATCTGTATAGTAGACAATCCTAACATTATTTACAAAACTAAAAACGAGAAACTATCCTAATATTTCACAGAGTTGTTTTGCATTTTAAATGTACAGGGTGTCCCATTTTGGGTGTTTGTAGGTGTTTTTCTCAAAAATCTCGGTTATTATTAAAGCTAGAGAGTTGCGGTTTTCACGTCACCGTACTACTTTTTTGAGAGGAATTTCGTGGACCAATCAGATTTTAGATAAGTTTTATAGTTTCCGCGCATTGGCGCAGGACTGAAATTTTCGATTTTTTGGAAACCTCTCTCCTGGCTACAACTTATATGTATATATCGACAAATTTAATCAACTATTTTTATAGATTTTTTGGCGTAGAATCCAATGGAATAATTAGGTTTTTGGTAGCGTTAATAGTTTTTGAGATATGAACTATGGTTTCCATTAAAAAAAAATATAACTTTGGTTCATAACTCAAAAACTATTAACGCTACCAAAAAAACTAATTATTTCATTCGATTCTACGCCAAAAAATCTATAAAAATAGTTGATTAAATTTGTCGATATATATATAAGTTGTAGCCAGGAGAGAGGTTTCCAAAAAATCGAAAATTTCAGTCCTGCGCCAATGCGCGGAAACTATAAAACTTATCTAAAATCTGATTGGTCCACCAAATTCCTCTCAAAAAAGTAGTACAGTGTCGTGAAAACCGCAACCCTCTAGCTTTAATAATAACCGAGATTTTTGAGAAAAACACCCAAAATGGGACACCCTGTACAAGGTGTTGTTAAAAAGTCATTTAGAAAAGTAACTTTTTTCAAAAAATGGTGAAGTTGGATTTTAATACGGAATATTAGTAATGAGTATACGGGGAGTAACAAAATATCATCGGTTCTTATTTCTGACTTCCGGTTTGACCGGAAGTGAGAATCGCTTGATCAGCTTTTTGAGTTCTTTAGGTTCCTTTTCTTCTCCCAATTCCAACCAATATAGTTTTATATAGTTATCTCTAAAAATAACCCAGCAGCGATTTTTATTTTTTGATAAATTTTGCCAAATATGAGAATTTCACATCTTTGCATGGAATGCTAAAAATATATTGTTAGAGATAACTACTATAATACTATGGTTGGAATTGGGAGAAGAAAAGGAACTTAAAGAACTCTAAATATGCAGGATGCCTCAAAAATCTGACTAAGTGATGCTCACTTCCGGTCAAACCGGAAGTCAGAAATGAGAACCGACAATAAGCTGTTACTCCCCTTTTACTCATAACTAATATTCCGTGTTAAAATCTATCATCACGATTTTTTGGAAAAAGGTATTTTTGAAATAACTTTATAACATATTAAGTTTCACACCATATTCGAATTTGTCGAAAAATTCTACATAAGTTTGGTATTTGAATCATTAATTTATCTTTAAAATTACCGAGAAAATCGGGTTCATCACGATAACTGAGACACCCTGTACACTACTGTACAGGGTGTCCCATTTTAGGTGGTTTGGGTGTTTTTCTCAAAAATTTCGGTTATTATTAAAGCTAGAGGGTTGCGGTTTTCACGTCACTGTACTACTTTTTTGAGAGGAATTTGGTGGACCAATCAGATTTTAGATAAGTTTTATAGTTTCCGCGCATTGGCGCAGCACTGAAATTTTTGATTTTTTTTGAAACCTCTCTCCTGGCTACAACTTATATATATCGACACCTTTAATCAACTATTTTTATAGATTTTTTGGCGTAGAATCGAATGGAATAATTAGTTTTTTGGTAGCGTTAATAGTTTTTGAGATATGAACCAAAGTTATATATTTTTTTAAATGGAAACCATAGTTCGTATCTCAAAAACTATTAACGCTACCAAAAAACCAATTATTCCATTCGCTTCTACGCCAAAAAATCTATAAAAATAGTTGATTAAATTTGTCGATATATTTAAGTTGTAGCCAGGAGAGAGGTTCCAAAAAATCGAAAATTTCAGTCCTGCGCCAATGCGCGGAAACTATAAAACTTATCTAAAATCTGATTGGTCCACCAAATTCCTCTCAAAAAAGTATTATGGTGACGTGAAAACCGCAACCCTCTAGCTTTAATAATAACCGAGATTTTTGAGAAAAACACCCAAAAACACCCAAAATGGGACACCCTGTACAGGGTGTAAAAAAGGAAGAATGTGTTATTAATTACAAAATTAATATACAAAAAACTTTTTAAACGAAAATTATAACTTATTACAATTTGTTTTTTATGACCCATACTATGAATGTACAGGGCATTTTTTGTTAAATAAACAGACTTTTTTAATGGGAACACCCCACATGTTTTTAGTTTTTTGAAATCCACTCGCCCACTCGTTGTTACGGTTAAAACGGTATAAAACTTTATAATTATCTTGTTTTTAAAATATTTCATTTTAAAATTTTATATTAAACCTATTTAACTTGGATTTGTGGATCGGGTGATAAAAATGTAAAATCCGTGCAATATCCAAGGAGATAGAAACCAAAGTAAAGTAATATTAATATTCTACAACGTTGTATATTATTTGAGAGTTTACTGAACTTCTCAAAATAAAAAGATATCATAGACACCTAACATTCTACAATTTTAATGGCATATTCATATTATATTCCTTTGATTGACATTAATGCTCTTTAACAACATAAAGTTATCTTTCCCGCAATATCAAGAAATGACGCCGTTTTGAATATTCAAGTGTGATTTTGTCAAAAACGGTTGATTTTTTCAAAACAAGAGAACGCTTTTACTCAGAAATAATTATTACAGATCCTTAAAGTAGCTTCAAAATTTTGAAAAAGGACTTAATGAAAAAAAAATTATGTTATGTAGTCCAAAAGTTGTCCTTTTCCGGGCCCTTAAGGGGCTATTTAAAAGTTGACACCTCGATACTAAAAGACCTCACACAGAATTAAACTGACGCAAAAATTATTAAAATCAGTAGCAAAATAAAAAGGGATACAGAAAGATTTTTAGTACCTGTAATAATTATAAATAATAAATGATGTTTAGTGGCATATCAGGTAAGGATATCAATTGAAAAAAATGCACTCCAGCCGAGACTTGAACCCGGGACTCCTACTGTGGCCGTCGGCTAGGTGTTATTTAATATTTCTGTTACTCCGTGTGAGTCCATTTTTTGGTAAATAAAAATTAAGGTCTTAATATTCTCACAGCTCAAATTTATTTTTTTAAATAGGCGACCGGTTTCGTGATTTTTAAAATTAATCACATCTTCAGGCCAAGACTACAACACAGAAATGTAAATAAATTAAATAAGTTATAAACAAAATACAAACAAATGACTTACGCAGCCATAATGGCATTGTACATTCAAAACTATATGTCATGAGGTAAATTTAAAATTAGAAAAAGAGGGGCAAACATTATACAAACAAATTATTTGTTAACAAACAGGACCAGGGTATAAAATAATAGGTGTTATTTATTCCAATTGATATATAGTCAGTAGCGGTGAGATGTAGAAGACTTCGGCGTTAAGTCCGTAAAATACTTCTTTTTCGGCCTATAGTCTCTAAATGAATTACTGACATGACAAAATTATCAAATAAACAAACTTGTTGCTACTAAATCAATTTATAAGCCAATTTTTTCAAACATTATGATTTCAAAAATTATGGAAAATTTGATTTATGCGTTCTGAAGAATCGTAGAACTGGAAAACTGGAAAATTTTATTTTGAAAATTATTTTATTACTTTATTACGGAAATTTTGCATTGTCTAACGTGTTGCACAAAACAACAAAACACAATTTCCTGCAGTTGTTATTTGTCTTTTGCGGTTCCATTACTTTCAAAAATGTGCAATATTTTTTTACATCCAGGATACGGCGCAAAATATCTAACACATTTTTTTGTTGCTAAAGCTGCCCTAGTATATTATCTTAAACTGAAACTAAAGGGCCAGTTTCATTAAGAAAAGTTACTCTAATTCTAATACAGAGAACGGCTTTACTTGATTTATTAGACTCGTTAATTATTTTAGAGTCTGGTATGGTTCATTCCTCTATCTACTATTTTTATATTAATTTGTTTGTCAGAAACAGTTACAAAGAAATTGTGAAGACCAGAAAAAAGTGCTTCAGTCAGTGCATAACATCTTCAAAACATGCATAGTCAATTTAAAATAATCGTTAGGTACTTGCTTTTGTATTTCTGAAATTGCTTATCTAGGCCTGGAGTTCCCCTAGTCAAAAAAACCTTTTATAATTATACAGGGTGATTCAAAAGTTCATATCAACATGGGTCCAAAAACGCTTCATTACGAAGATACAGGGTGTTTAAGCTTTCAAAAAAATATCAATTTTTGTTTATACTTTCCAAACCAATAATAATCAAAAATTACCTACTCCTACTGCAATTCCATTTGAAAATCATTTCGTTTACTTAAAATAATAGTTACTTCAAAGTAAAGTATAGAGTCCAAAAAAGATGAGAAATAGGAAAAACTCCAATTTTCCGCGAAAGGGAGAGAGATATGAAAAAAATGAAAGAGACATTTTTTGTTCCATATTGTATTGTTTATTTAAAAAGATAATAAATTTTTGTATTGTACAGGGCCGTACTATTTTTTTTGTTTAATTAATGGTACTGATTACCCATACCTCCGCCACTGGTTACTTTGGAGACCTGATATTAACATGTGTTATATCACCTTATGATGGTATTATTGTGCACCAAATTTGGTTTAAATAGTCTTATTGGTTTGAAGGTATAAACAAAAATCGATATTTTTTTGAAAGCTTAATCACCCTGTATCTTCGTAACGAAGCTTTTTTGGACCCATGTTGATATGAACTTTTCGTATTACTTTAATGAGTAAATTACGCCCCAGAAAATACAATTCACCATGAGAAACATCAATTTTGTTGTACAGGGTGGGTAAAAAATACAAAAATGTTATTGTGCGTAAAAGTAAACCGGAGTAAATATACCTTAGTTTGCAAGATACCTAAAAAAGTTATTCTTGATTAAAGTTTTGGCTTGTTCAGAGAATACGATTCACCAGGAGAAACTTCAATTCTGTTTAAAAAAAGTACAAAATAACAAATTACTGGTAGATATAGTTATAATTCAATTTCCAGAAAAAGAACTTCAACGCTCTGTATCTCTTAAACAAAAAACATTTGTATAAAGCTAAATTTTGACTCCAATAGTCATATTTTGATCCCCCTATCTCCTCTCTTGGGATTTCCCATTCCCAATGGATCACTCTGTATAGAGATTTAAATACCCTTAATTTCTCCATATTCTTTAAACGTTGAGCCATTTGCTTACATTATACACTTTCTCAAAAGATTAATTTCTGAAGAGCCTAGGGACGTTAATTTACGCTAAAAATAAAAGTTCCTCTGGATCAGATAACCTATTAAGGAAAGGACTCAAAGACAGTAAATGCACCAGCCCCAGATATGGGCATTCAGTTTATACTATAAAAACTTCATCTCCGCATCCTTTGCTACTTTCTCGGTTATTGCGGAAGCACAGTTGAGCGATTCACAAAGAAACATCTCTTTTGGATAGATTTCGATAGGTAAGTGGGGGTGATATTATTCGGTAGCGTGAACAAACGGGGATACGTGTCAGAGAAGATCTTTGCGAAAAGATTTGCAAAATGAATGGTTTCAGATTATATCTAAGGGAGTTCAGATTTGATCCAGAACACCCCTGTAAAATTATGATGCGCTGCACAATTTTTATGGTTTTTTGTAGTACGTAGGAAATGTTCCTATGCACTTGTGGGACATACCTTCATGGTGGCAGCACTATTCCACGGCCTGCTATGATTTTATTGAAGGGATTTTTTGGAAAATGGTTATAGTGATTTTTTTACCAAAAATATGGATACGTACCTTTATTCAGCACCCCCTGAAACCCCAATGTCCCAAGTTTTATTAATTTACATCGCCAACTAACATTTCTAAATCGATTTTTTTATTTTTGGTTACAAACCGGGAATTCAAAATTGGGCAAACTTTTTCAAAACAGTACAAAAATATCGCAGTAATTATGGAACCGGCAAAGAACATTGTTTTATCTATTAAGAAAATTTGCCATAATATCTATAATTTAAGAAGTATTCCTGATTTTTAATTGAAAATAAAAAAAAACAATTTTCCCAAAGTTAAAGCACTGTAGAAATGTTATTTGGCGAAGTAAATTAATAAAAATTGGGAGGTGCTGAATAAAGCTCAGTAGCCAGATTTCCAATAAAAATATTCCTAATAGCATTTTCCAAAAAATCGCATCGAAAATAAAATCATAGCAGGCTTTGGAAAGTGCATAATATAAATCAAAATCGTGCAGGGCGGTACTTCATTATTTTGTTTACAACATAAAACGCAGAAATGTATTGCTACTTCTGTCAAAGTTGTTTGTCTGGGTGTCTAGACACAAACAATTCAAAAACATATCGGTTTCATTTCTATTCGGCTATTTGTAAAGATCCGAAAACAAGCTTACCCAATACGTCCCTGGTTTTTCCTGTGTGAGTTTGATAAATGTCAAACGATACAGAGTCATACAAAGCATTCGCGAGTTTATTATATATGCAGGCAGTGAATGAAGACACATGTTACAAATTGTCTTTCTTTAAGTCAAATTTCTAAATCGCATTCATATTTTTTGAGAAGCAGAAGTTTTTATTGAGATCATCTTTTTGCAACAAAAAATATAAAAAAGGATTTCTTCCATACTGTAGGTATATGGAGAGGACATTTTCAGTTTCTTTATCCCAATAATAGTTATTTATGTACCAAGGCACTGAAGTTCAACTTTTTATGACTCATGCGGAATTTAGTTGTCGAGGCATCTGGCCTTCATGAAAAATAGATTGATATTCAAACCTACTAAAATATTTGTACTAAAAGATTGCGCTGCTATAGGTAATAATTTCGCAATGTGTACGAAAAGTTAAATGGGCCTTTTTTGACCGGGTTTTGAATATTTGGTCACTTTTGACGGGCGTCGGCTCCGCGTCTGACGTTTGATGTTTACATCTCACCAAGGCCTACTTATTGAAAAAATCGTACAATAATGGGCTACTTCAGTGCCGATTTCTGAGCTTTTAATGACGATTTTGGGACACTTCACTGCCGATTTCAAGAAAACATTTATTCTGATTTCAAAAAAATATATAACATAAAAAGTTGAACTTCAGTGCCTTGGTACATAAATAACTATTACTGAATATTTACCAAATTATAATACTCATATGATAGCAGTGCTGATAATTTGCCCAATATTTAGCTTTGTGAAAGGACACGTTAAAAAATTAAAATTACCATAAAATTTCGTGATGTCCATTTTTAAAATAATATTTCTACTTTTCTATAAAATGTTATGTGAAACGATGAGTGCATACGCTGTGCGCGACCGCCACAATATTATTTTAACCCGTAGTAAGAGAGAAAATTCAGAAGTTTTGTTTTTGTTTGAAAATCCTGAAATACTATTATAACGCACTATGTGCATTTCAATGGAGCATTTGGGGGGTAGATATTTATAGATATTTCCAAAAAAGATAGTTTACCTATTTATATCGTTCGATAACAGTTTAATTGAATTTTTTCTCTCTTCGATTCTTTAAAGTTGCTTATCTTGGATCAAATTTCGGTTAGACAGAAACCGGTATTTAATTAAATTCATTCAAATGTCAGGTGTATTATTTACACCCACCTCTGATTTTATAATATTTAAGTAGCGGATCTGAAGTATGAAAAACTTTGTAGTGCTTAATACCTAATAAATAATACACTACGATAAATATAACTTCTCAATTTGCCCATAATTACACAGCTCTACCTCTACTTTTCACTTGAAATAATAGGTAACTTATGTAGGTATAATTTTTATGTATAAAATTGACAATTAATCCTGTAGGAAAAATATCTACAGTAAAAAAAGTAATACAACAGCTCGATCATAACAATCTTTTAATTTGTAGTAACGTTGACATTTTGACCCACAACAAAAATTCTTTGTGATATTAAATTTTAGAAAGTTTCAGTTAGCTTTTCTCTGAACGTAATATTATAGATACAATAATGGAACGGGCAAAGAATTTAAGAGTGGAAACATTCAACATTGTGGGCAGATTAGATCCGCATGGTTCAGTTGTAAAATTATGTTCTTACCTGTTGCATATTTTTAGTATAACAAAACAAATCATATGCAGTACCCAACTCAATTGAAAGAAAACACACCCTTGTAAATAAATCTGCATTATTTGTTTTAGATTGAGAGTGAAACTGATATGGATATGACGTAGGATAAAATCTAGAAAAGAACAGTGCAACCGCATGCAAGTGTTTCAGACTTGTTTTTTTCCAAATTCATTCTATTTTCCATTTCGTTGCACTTTACTAATTGGAACCAACAAATTTGAGGTTGCTTTTTTGATTATACCTTTTTAGTAGTTTTGAGAGAGATCGTTATTTGCTCGGCTAAAAATCTACGCTTACCTACTGAAAAATTCCTTATAAATCTACTATCTGTTCTAGCGGTTCTTGTAATCGTTGTAAGATGTGACTGATACTTCATACGAAGAGTTGAAGGGTTTAACTTTGTATTGTTGAGAAATGTGGAATTTGGGGTATATATTGCTGCAAGGTTGTAATATACTTATTTGATATGTGCTTGTAAAGTATAATTGACATATCGCATATCGCTCCATTTCCAATGTATGTACCTATTGTGAATACTAGGGGTGACTTATCTCAAACCATATTGTTCGCCTTCTATAATGCCAAGGTTATTGGCCATTGTTCCTATCTCTAATTCTCTTACATACCTACCTAGCTACCGTAGTTGTTCGATGAATAAATAAATAATAATAATAAGTTTACACCAAGGCAAATAAAAGTAGGTAATTTGAGTCTTACCACAAAAATTTTAATAGTTGCATTTAGTACAAATTACAAAATTGGCAAAAAATTCTCTGTCGTTTTTTTCTCAGAAACACATCCCTAATCGCTTGATAAGTTTGGCAGGTAAAATCTGGGACACCCTGTATAATTATATTTAACTCGTCATTCTTTCTCTCAGGAAAACGGAAGAAAGTATAATTTTGATACAAGTTGTGATTTTTCACCTCGGTCGAAATTTTTTGGACCTATTATTTTGTCGGTACTTTTCGTATTTACGCGATTTCTCACGAAATTGAATGGTTTTTTTATTAATTTCCCAAGTCCGAAACTGTACCTATCCGTTTAAATTTGATTTTAATCTTCTACAGACCCTTTTCCAATTTGCCATGATAATGGGTATTAGTAGAAATAGCAGTTAAGAAATTATTACAATCTAATATATTTATTTACAGACATAATTTTTAATACCTCATTAAACGATTTTATGAATTCTAAATTTATCCAGTTAATATATAGGTACCTACTAATTATTACTTTGCTCCATTTGCAATGTTTTCAAAAACATTGTCAATGATCATGAAATTAATTTCTTTCGGCTTAGAGCATATTTGTGGAAGAGCAAGTGGGGGAAGTGTAAATACAATATAAGTTGTTTATCTCCGGAAAAAGTAGCTGAAAAATAAAAGTTGGCAAATGTTTCGTACAAATAACCATTACAAATGGATTTTCCATGTATATGTGAATGTTATAAATCGCACGATATTTCGTTTTTCTCACAACAAAAATGCCTTGCTGAGGTAATGTTAGGTACTCCAAAGGTAAGATAAAGAAGAAATTTCTTACACTCTTGTTGTAAATATACGCAGTATAGCCAGTGTGTCCATCTCTTGGTCCCAAACAGAGACCATCCTAAAATTAGTTGTATGAGTAGTATGAGAATAAACTTTTTAATATCTGATGGAAATTTTCAGACTCAAACTTATGTTGCTTTTTATGCAGTATTTGGATACATACATATCTAGATTTGATTAAGCAAAGAATGTCAGTCTTTATAAAAAAATTGCTTGTTGTTGCTGTTTTGAAACTTTGAACAATAGTGCTATAATTTCAAAAATTTATAATTATTGGAAAACCCAAAAACACCTCAATGTCCTTATTTTAAGGGATACAAAAATATATTAATAAAATTTGTTTCTGATAATAGCAAAATATCGAATATTGATTGATAAATTCGATTGAAATTTGTAAAATGTTCATTTTAAATTCTTAGTGTAAAAATACTGTATATGAGTAAAAAGGAGTAGTACCAAAGATCATCATGATCTTTGGTAGTACTTTTAGCGAAAACTTTCTTTCCACGTGGCTAGGAGTGTTTAAAAATTGCTGTGTACAATAACTCAACTTCTGGCAATTTCCATGCCTTTTTAATGACAAATATCGTTATCAGGCGAATCATAAATCTTCTAAAAAGCGTGCAGCAAACGTTTCGATATTAGAAAAATCTAGGGCTGAAAACGCAGATCAATCTCCTCGTTTTAGAAAAAATATATTATAGCTTACCATTTAAAAGATCCTCTGATCGTTACTTGTCATTGGTACGTATTTTTTTGTTGAAAAGGATTGTAAGAATTAAAATATAATATATCCATGTATCAAAAAAGTAAAAAGACCATATGTGGCAAATTTATTTAAAATGTGGTATACCTACCACTATTGTCGTATTTTTTAAATTATGGACCAACAGTCAACTGACTTAAGTATTAAATGTAGGCATAGCCATTTGAGCTTAAAAAACAAAATAAGTAAATTTTTAGACTTAAATTATAAATTTAAATTATCTAGAAAATGTATCCTGAAAGACAAACTAAACGCAAACTTACTAATCGTTTTATTCGTTTTTATAATTTTGAATGCCAAACTTTTTTTTATACATAACTGTATTTTTATTCTTCTTTTTTTCTCCTGGTAGTCTGTAGATCATTGGGTTTCTACCAATTTGTATTTAATTTCCTTTTGTACAACGTACGTTTCGGCAAAAATTATTTGCTTGCTAACATGCAGCCTTCGTTGAAACACCATTAGAGTTCCCTCGTCCACAAAATCTCCATTGATTGACCGTTCAATTTAACTTTAACGAGTTATATGTACCTGTTGTCTTAAAATGTTAAAATTTGACTAGACAGATCTGTTTTTTCGAACACAATTTTCTTAAAATTGTTGCTCCCAAAAAAATGCTGTCAAAATTACTGTACCTGAAGATGGCATAATTTTTGCCGAAACGTACGTTGTACAAAAGGAAATCAAATACAAATTGGTAGAAACCCAGGATTTTTTATTAACTGTATTTTATCAAACTTTAAATAACTGCTCTTGAAACAAAAAATAGATTTCCAATACACACATAAACAGATTTCTTGCTACGTCATCTGAAAAATGGATCAACGCGAACGTGACTGAATTTTTCTTAAATAAGCAAGAGTTTCTTGGGAAAATAAAGGCAGCGGAATAACCACATCAACTAAACTAAACTGTTTTATAACAAATAAGGCGAACCTTGCAATAAGTGCCATTTGGAGTACCTAGCGCTCTATCTACTTATTCTTGTACTGATATGATAATAAAGTTAATATTTAGGTATATAATTACTTTCTTTTACGTCGTAGAAATATTATATTCTTTTTATTTTACAAGTTTGCAGCTTCTGTTGTCTATTTGTTAATATTGATAAATCATAGTAAGAACAAATTGAAACAATTAAACATGATATAAGTCTGTTTCGGCAGAACCTCGCAAAGTTTTTAAAATCAGTTTGAAACTGTCAGGAGCATGCACGGTTTCGTTATTGTATCGTCAAAATGAAACTGCGCATGCGCCTAACAGTTTGAAAGTGGTGTGAAATTATGCCTAAATAAACCTATAATATGCATGTCACCATGGTGATCCTTTATTAATTTTTTATTTAAAATTTTATATAATAACATTTCTGGAATAGATTTGATATACCTTTATAATATCATCTGTAATTTACTGCTTGTCCTACAGGCAGCAATAATAGGGAATGGTAATAATATGATATACAGGGTTATTGATAATTCAACAATAATATATTTCTTTGGAGATGTGATAGGGGAGGAGGTAAAGAGTAAATTTAATCCTAATATGCATTATGCAAAAGTCAACTGTTTTTGAGATATTTCAATTTTTCTAAGTACACAAAAAAATCTACAGAACTTTTTTAAAACTTTTCAACTGGATTACTTGCCCAACACTAGGGTCTTATGTTTGGAAAGAAAAAGTCCGGAAAAATTTAGATCATAGGAACATTTTAAATAAAAAGTTGTCAAAAACATTTTAAAAAATGAGTTTTGCATAATGCATATACGAGTAGGATTAAATTTACTCCGTATACCCCCTCTCCTATCACATTTCCAAAGGAATGTATCGAATTACCAATAACCCTGTATAATAGTAAAATTACGATTGTGTATTACTTTTTGGTGTTTTCGCGGTAGTTCATTATGTCATATATTAACATATCCATTCATACATATTATTATAACGCCCTGCTGAAAGATCTCAAAGGAATACCTACCACAGATACCTAACCCGAACTTGGTCGATCTTCTGTGTTTGCACAACATATTAGAGCCTCCCCCAAGTTTTTGCGTAAGAAATTTAACAACTTTATTAATTAATGTTTATCTTTGTGGCATTTGGTTGATTCTTAGCATTTTATCTTCCAGCCTAAACGCAATATCTCTTTCTCTATTATTCGGGCTCTCAAAGTAACATCAATAAAAATATTTTTTATTTTCGTTTGGAAACTTTTTTTAGAGGGCCGACAAATATTGTTTGGGTGGTGATTATTGTACATTCAGGCCCAGAAAAGGACGAATTCAGGGTTCAGGCCATTAGCTAGCAATTATTTAAAGATGCCCATTACCTAAAAAAATTGTACTAAACTTGTTTAAAGTTTTTATTTCGGATTTTGGATTTATAAGCCTTTTAATTTTAGCTAATAATATTTCAATTATCAAATATCTTTAAACCTATCTATATACAGTGTGTCCCACTTAAGGACTGACCACCTCTGTAAAATTTTTATTTATGGCTCGATTTCCATAAACTTTTTTTTGTTGGATAGAGCTTCAAAAATGGCATTAAATGTATAATTCAGGTACCTCGTGCCTTAAATTCATGGCCCACTGAGACGGTGTTTTAGTGCTGAAATTCCGAAAAGTACTATTAGGGATTTTTTTAGAGGAAAATCAATGCCGGATTCTTATTCAGCGTTGTTCGAAACCCAAACGTACCAATTTGCATTACCATAGCTCTACAGGGTGTTTCAAAATTTTTAGTGTCCCATTTAATTAGTGACCACCCCTGTAAAATTTTTAGCACGATTTCATAAACTTTTTTTGTTGTATAGAGCTTCAATAATGGCATTAAATGCATAATTCAGGTGCCTCGTGTGTTACATTCATGTCCCACTGAGATGAAGTTTTTGTGCTGAAATTTCGAGAAGTACTATTAGGGACTTTTTTAGAGAAAAATTAATGCTAGATTTTTATTTACCGTTGTTGGAAACCCAAACGTACCAATTTGCATTAGAAAATGGAGGACTAATTGAAATGACTGAAATTTGAGTTTATGTTATGTTGTGTTGTTTATTCATGTATTTGAATAAAAAAATTGTTCGCTAATACATTTTTGAAAGAATATGAGTTCCTCATGAATATTTTAGTGACCAACTTACCAGAAATTAAGAAAAGTAATTACCTACAAATTAGTACGTTTTTGTTTGGAACCTCTCACTGCATATAAGAATCCGGCCTTACTTTTCCTTTTAATTTTTTTGGAACACCCTGTGGAGCTATGGTAATGCAAATTGGTACGTTTGGGTTTGCAACAACGCTGAACAAGAAACCGGCATTAATTTTCCTCTAAAAAATCCCTAATAGTACTTCTCGAAATTTCAGCACTAAAACACCGTCTCAGTGGGCCATGAATTTAACGCACGAGGCTCCTGAATTATGCATTTAATGCCATTTTTAAAGCTCTACCCAACAAAAAGTTTATGAAAATTAAGCTATAAATAAAAATTTTACGAGGGTGGTCAGCCCTTAGAGTGTGGCAATAAAAATTTTGAAACTCCCTGTAGAGCTACGGCAATGCAAATTGGTACGTTTGGGTTCCGAACAATGCTGAATAAGCGTGTGGCATTAATTTTCCTCTAAAAAAATCCCTAATAGTACCTACTTCTCGAAATTTCAGCACTAAAACACCGTCTCAGTGGGCCATGACTTTAACGCACGAGGCACCTGAATTATGTGTTTGATGCCATTTTTGAAGCTCTATCCAACAAAAAAAAAGTTTATGAAAATCGAGCTATAAATAAAAATTTTACAGGGGTGGTCAGTCCTTAAGTGGGACACACTGTATATAAAAAATTTCTAGATGAAAGTTCACGTTTGTTATGATAGGGAGAAGTGATAAATCATACATTTAGTGTCTCACAAGCGTTTGTTGAAAATACGTAAGAGTAAAGCATCTTATTTTTGAAAATACAAGAAAAAAATATAGAAAGAAACTATCCTAAATTAAAAATTCTATTTAGTTTCCAAATTCCAGGTCAAAGAGTTTTATCTGAACTGTGACTTGCCATTGCTATCCAGAGTATCCAGAGTAACTTTTTTGATAAGATAACAATTCAAAACGCTTCGTTTCCATACTTTTTGGGAAATAAACTGTACCCATATTATGTTCAGCAAACGCCAACGAATTTTGACACATTATTGCTCTTTCTGCTATTTTTCTTTTAATTGAATCTTTCTCCACCTTAGGTTATAGAGACGTGGCGGCTAAACTCGTATTATGTTGCTCTTTCTGCTATTTTTCTTTTAATTGAATCTTTCTCCACCTTAGGTTATAGAGACGTGGCGGCTAAACTCGTATTATGTTGCTCTTTCTGCTATTTTTCTTTTAATTGAATCTTTCTCCACCTTAGGTTATAGAGACGTGGCGGCTAAACTCGTATTATGTTACTCTTTCTGCTATTTTTCTTTTAATTGAATCTTTCTCCACCTTAGGTTATAGAGACGTGGCGGCTAAACTCGTATTATGTTGCTCTTTCTGCTATTTTTCTTTTAATTGAATCTTTCTCCACCTTAGGTTATAGAGACGTGGCGGCTAAACTCGTATTATGTTGCTCTTTCTGCTATTTTTCTTTTAATTGAATCTTTCTCCACCTTAGGTTATAGAGACGTGGCGGCTAAACTCGTATTATGTTGCTCTTTCTGCTATTTTTCTTTTAATTGAATCTTTCTCCACCTTAGGTTACGGAGACGTGGCGGCTAAACTCGTATTATGTTAGTGTCAATTTTACAATATCGCACGTGAACGTAGCCAACTTGAGTAGTTAAGTAATGTCTAGTTTTGGATGTAGAAGGTTGTCAATATATCCTACCTAGATTTTATGGATTTTTTAAAATTCCTGCGATGGCAAAAATATTCAAACCAAACAATAATGGTATCTACATAACAGTTAGAGAAATATTTTAAGATGTTATCTGTTACTTAAAAAATTCAGAGTTTTATAACTTAAATACCTGTCAAACGAATAATGCTATCAAAGTAATAATGCTAAGCTTCAAACTACTCTAGACTTTTTCAACCTCAAATTGGGAATAAACAACTTCAAATTGAGAATAGTCAACTTCAAATTGGGATTATCAATTTCAAATTGGGAATAAACAACTTTAAATTGGGAATAATCAATATCAAATTGACAATAAACAATTTCAAATTGGGAATAAACAATTTCAAATGGGAATATTCAATATTAAAATGAAAATCAACAACTTCACGTTATAAAAACACTTATCAACAAGAACAACTCAATTTATTTACTAAAATATATATTGAGTAAAATTTAAAAAAAAGTTTAAAAAAACTTGTCCCATCAAGTGCTAGAAATCTTAGAAGGAACACAAAGACCAAATTATTTATTGCAAGCTGAATTTCGCTTATAGAAATTAGAAAGTATAAGTAGTGCAAAATAACATAAATAATAAATTAACTGTAGCGAGTTGCACCAGATTTGTAGGAAATATACAGAGATACATATACCAGATGTATTAAAATATGGCAAAAATATGATATTTTAAATTCAATAAGTAGGTAAGTATTGTGTATTTACTTAGATATAAGTAATTAAAATTTTGCTTAATGTGAAGTTGTTGATTTTCAATTTAATATTGAATATTCCAAATTTGAAATTGTTTATTCTCAATTTGATATTGGCTAGTGCCAATTTGAAGTTGTCTATGCCCAATTTGAAATTGATTAATCCCAATTTGAAGCTGATTATTCTCAATTTTAAGTTGTTTATTCCCAATTTGAAATTGATTATTCCCAACTTGAAGTTAAAAAACTATAGACTCTACAGGAAAACTTCAAAAAGAAATAACAATTGCAATGATAAACAACAAATTTTTATATTGTCATTAGTCCCTATATATTTATTATAAATCCTTTATCTATGGTCATTATGTTATTATAATCGTCAAAAAAGCATGACATGATAATTGAGAAGCACTTCCAGAACTAGTTGGCAAAAACGCTCCGTACATTTTAAGAAGAGGTAGATAATCATTCTTGCGGTAAATGCTAGGGAGTGATGTTCCCACAGCAATAATTAGTGAAGATTAACCCCCTTATGTCAGCGTGATAATGCTTGGGGAAACTAATGGATGCTTGTGAAATGTTATAATAGAATATATACTTACCTTACACCTGCCCTGCATATTACATAAACCATCATATACCTTAGAAAATACCTATCATTTTTGTACTAGTTTGAAGCTCTTGCTGTCGCCGGTGGCGTAGATGGGGGGATTGAGGTAGACATTTATTTGAGAAAAATGCCACGCCACTGAAAAATTGAACTACCTATCTCTTCACAATATTATTCTGTGATCTGTGATGTCAGAAAAGGTCTGTTGAGTTTTCCTCTGCAAATTCGCTAAAGCCTGTTGCTTGGAAATCAAGTATAGATTAATTTTTTGTTCGATATTGTCAAATTCTCTGTGTAGCTTGCAGTTAGCGGAAACGTAAATATTATGAATTTTTTCGTCAGAAAAGTTGACTGATTTTTGGGCTCACAGCATGGACAAAGCACATAGACTGTTAGAACCACTGTTGAAATTTCCGCGAGGTAAATATTTTGCATAAAATTTTATATCAAGACCAGGATACACAAGTAGCGTGATCAAGACTAATACTTAAATTAAAATACGTAAACTTAGTGTCGAGTCCAGATAATTGTAAGACATTAAAATTTATTTGTTATTATTTGTTTTTCTATTTTCTACCTATCATATTACGTTGGCACCATAATTTAGAAACACCCTATATGATTTAAGTCTGACGTCATGAAAATATTCCCCCTCCAAGTGAATTTTCTTATATCGCGAAAGCGGATGTTTTTGTGAAGCTGTTTTAACTCGTATTTATTATATTAATACTTCAAAAATGCTACAAAACCTGCTCGCGAAAACGACAGGTTTGGGATAAACCTAACAATATTTTGTAGGGTGTTGCTCGCGAAACACGCTTTTTTCTGCATTCTGATTCGATAGAATTGGTTCAGAACTATATGGTGGCAACAATGCTCTTGTTTACTTTTTTCTGATGTAGAAGCGTTCTAACGATCGCTTTGAAGATTCTGTTTCGAATTTTCTGTGATTGAAAGAAACATATTTAATTATTTTTCCCAGTTGTCTACAACTGCGCAATAAATGATAATTTTCATTAATAAAATATCAAAATTTGAAACCCAAAGCGAGGAGTGCAGATGTTTCTTACGATTAGATAACTTTGTCTTAATTTAGGCGATTAATACTATAGCAAAAGGGGAGGCCTCCGAGTTGCCTCAAATTAAAAATACAGCATGTCGTTGGGCCCATAATTTTACGTCCACGTCACGCCTTTCCCACCCAAAACCACCGCAAGGCAGTTGCTTTTGGAAACTGGAATGGCACGTACCATTTAAATCTATAGGCTAATTGGGTTTTATTGTTATTTTTGAGAGGCTACTTATTTTCGATTTTTACAATACATATATTTTTGGTTTAAACGATAAAAATATTTTTTCACACTTTTTCACTAGTGCGGAAAAGTGACACTTTCTAGACTAAAATGCGTGCGGAAAAGTAATTGCGTGCGGAAAAGTGTCTTACTTTTCCGCACGCTTGTAGAAAATAGTATATTTCCTAACAAGTGCGGAAAGTGCCACTTTTCCGCACGCGATTGCGATTGCAGCCAAGAAATCGAGTGCGGAAAAGACACTTTCCGCAAGAGTTAGGAACACTATTTTTTCTACAAGCGTGCGGAAAAGTAAGACACTTTTCCGCACGCATTTACTTTTCCGCACGCTTGTAGAAAAAATACTTTGTGATAAGGGCAACCCAAGTGCCTTGAATAAATGTTATTTTATTAGATACCTCTGCCTTACTCGAATTTGTGTTGTTGGAGTATTTGCCATGGCACAATATACGTGATATTTGCTCTGAAACTTTAATTTATACATCTGCGGTTGAACTTGCGCTTAGGTTAAACAAAAATAGCCCTATATATCACATCACAAATGTTTGATGATGTGGGATGTACATAATCGTTGCGCAAGCGAATATAAACTTTCTAAGAAAACTAAGTGCCTCATAGTTTTGGATAAACACATCTTTGATAAGATTTTTTTATTGCCTCATTTCTTGGCTGAACTTGTTGGCTGAACTCCGCTACGCGTCGTTCAGCCAACTGCAATCGCGTGCGGAAATATACTATTTTGCGAGATTTTCTAGTTTAGGTGAATCGTAAAGTTTTGTTTGTTTGTTTGAATCAATATATGGTTTAGAGAAAAAAACTTTTGGAATCGTCGAAATAAGATTAGTATCTTATTCATTTATAATTGGATATAACTATAACATTATTTTTACTAGTTCACAAAAATAATTAATATTTAGGATCTAAAGAATTTTCAAATAAGAGGTGCCATATTGTACATACAGTGTGACCCACTCCAAACCGGAACATACATAGGATATTTATATATACAAAATTTATATATAGTGTGGATATAAATTGTGGAATATTGCTTATATTTCATAAAATATTCCTCATATCAAAAATATGTTTTAATAAATGTGTTAGGGGAAATTATTTCCTTTTTAGTAGTAATAATATATATATATATATATATATATAAGGATGTAAGATTAGCGAGTGTAAATGTAATAATTACAAGAAAAGGTGATAATGGGCAAACACTCAAAGTTAACAAAAAGAAAAAACTAGTAACCGCATACACGTGTTTCATGCTATTTGGCAATCATCAGTACGGTGTAACATTAACCAAATCAAAAGATAGGCATGATTTATATATTATATATATATATATATATATATATATATATATATATATATATATATATATATATATATAATAATAATTTCCCCTTTTATTAAAACATGTTTTTGATATGAGGAATATTTTAAGAAATATAAGCAATATCCACAATTTGTATCCACACTGTATAATAAAATTTATTTATGGTCCGATTTTGATCTAGTTTTTTAAGAATAGGGCATAAAAAACTTTACTTTAGGGCAAAAACGGCACATTTTATTTAAAAAAAAAACAAGAACTACGAAATATTTTTTGGTCATAATTGGACAAATAATAATAGGCATATTTTTATAAAAATTCTGACTGAGTCAACGGATTAGGCATACCTTAACAATTTTAGAAACCTATGAAAATAGTGATTAAACTACTTGTTTTACCTATCTACTCGCCTAAATCAAATATTGCATTAAAAACAATTAAAACTGTATCTTACTTTAAATTACAAATAATAGTAATGCCGATAAGTATTCCTAAATACAAAAACTCCATGGTAAAAATTATGAGGTGAAAAAAATTTATCAGTTTCAATTATTGTTGAGAATCCCCATGCGACTTTATTTTAGCGAGTACCTGGCAGCTAAAATAGGTACCTAGTTAAATCGCGAATTTCATTGGTTTCTAGAATTTTTATTGTTTGTTTTTTTTTTAAAACAAAATTTGGTACAAACCCGTCTTAAGGTATGCCAAATCCAATGGCATAGGCAGAATTTTAATAAAAATGTGCCTAATATGATTTTCCCAACTTTGATCCAAGAGATATGGCGTAGTAGGCCTTGGTTTTTAAAATAAAATGTTCTGTTTTGCCCTAAAGCACAGCTTTTGATGTCCTATCGTTTAAAAAACATGATTACAATAGGATCACAAACAAATGCAAATTTTATTTGAATGTTCAGGTTTGAAGTGGGTCACACTGTATGTAGAAAACTAATATTTTTTGAAAAAGGTATAATTTATTGTTGATTTTTAACTCACAATTCAGTTATTATCAATAACATCACTCATTTTAGTCTTAGTCTTAGTGTCATATGGATATATATAGGAATTTGTTTCCAGGTGGGCTCATGAAGATTGTTATTTTTTAAAGCAGGTATTCAAGAAAGTAGTTGTGGTTGTTTAGTAAAAAATGCTCCGCAGGCGAATTTTTTTAAAATTTTACGGACTTTAAATGATGCGGAGGAAACAACAAAATCACATCATCATGACGTATTTTTTCCTCTTCTTTTCTTGATGAGGGGATTTGAACCCCCTTATCTACGGCCCTCTAACTACTATAATAAAAATACCTATTATTTATATTAGATATAGGTAGGTAATTATTTATATTATAGGTTCTACACCGATCGCCAAAAAATAAAAAATAACTCAGTTATGTGCGAATAAGAATACCTATACTATAACCAAAGATATATGGTTGTATATATCTTTGCTATCACTAATGTTATTGATTTTTTGTGAAATGTAAACCGTTAGTGAAAATCTGTATTCCCTGTATTTTCACGAGAGACCGGTAATAGGGGAAGAGGTTCTGTAATTCTGTAACTGGTGTTTGAAACTTGACTTTAGGTGCTTTTTGTGCTAGTGAAAATTGAAAACATAATCTACAAGTTTTTTGGAGTTTAGTATCTGGTGTTTTAGTTTCACTTCCCTTTTAATTAAATATTATTGTAAATCGTCCTTTTGGTGTTTTTTTGTCCATCTCACAACCGATAATAGTACAAACACTTCTTCACAGTATTCGAAAAAATCATTCTTGTGTCTCCAATTTATACAAAAAATGTGTACGTGTACGCAATAATTATTCTTGAATCTTAGCGATATTAATTATTATTATTGAGTTCTTTGGTGTTTTCGTGGGTTGTAGTTTAAATTTTAAACAGTTACCTACTTGCTTATTTTCTACATTTTTGAGAAAAAGACATTTCGGGTCAAACCGGAAATGATATCGATAAAGCAGATAAGTATTTTTTCTACAAGCGTGCGGAAAAGTACACTTTCCGCACGCATTTTAGTTTAGAAAGTGTCACTTTTCCGCACTAGTGTGGAAAAGTGACACTTTCTAAACTAAAATGCGTGCGGAAAACTGTACTTTTAATTTCTTTGCTTTTCCGCACGCTTGTAGAAAATATAGTGTTCCTAACTCTTGCGGAAAATGTGTTTTCCACACTCGATTTCTTGGCTGAACTCCGCTACGCGTCGTTCAGCCAACTACAATCGCGTGCGGAAAAGTGTCACTTCCCGCACTTGTTAGGAAATATACTATATTTAAAAATTACAAATTGTTTTTTGTTATATATTTTTTGCGTGAAGTACCTAACAATTTTCTTTTTCTTGGATTCCTCGGAAGAAACTGCAAGATTAGCTTTTGGACCAAGGATTTATTTCAAAAATTAAAGGGAAAATCGAGTTTATCACGTTAACTGGGACACCCCGCACCTACGTACTACACAATATTGTTCACACTTTTTAATAAAAAACAAGTAGGCAAATTTAAATGGAGCGGTCTATATCTGAAATCCAATAGTAATTAGGTCAAAATTAAACTGCAGGCCACGAAGAGAACCCATTGTGGAAATAGCGATGCTCACAAAAAAATAAATTTCTGTCTAACCCCCGTCGGGAGGCCGTAAATAGCCTCCAAATTAAATCTGTGAAATACACACAAATATTAAACAACATTTTCTGTAGAAAAAATCGAGAAATTCTGGCATTCCTTTGAATTCTCAAAACGATCTCATTAGCTTGACGTCACTGCTGTACGCGTTCGTCCCTCTCCTTTGTGCATATTACCACATAGCAGAAAGTTGACTATCGCAGCATAAATGGGCTGTACAGGGTGGTCCAATTTGTAGTAACAAAACTTTATGGATCTATAGAAAACGTCAAAATAAGTAGATTTTGATATACAGGGCATCAAAGTTCAATTTGTTTCAAGTTTTCTTTTATTTTTCCTAAAGGTTAAGGCAAACATATGTAATACAGATTAGACACTCATTAAATACTATAAATTAAAAATAATTCGGCCCATCTACTTCCACCAGTCACATTTTTAAAAATGTTACGCCAGTAGGAAAATAGTTTTGCCTTCACTAAATTTCGTAATCAATTTTAAGAAAAAAACTAGTCTAAAGTCTATCCAAGTTACAGCGGCAGTAGATATAAACAAAGTCACATGACCGCCTTGCGATCGATTACCAGGGTCGCACTAATATGAGATTCCAAGTGGCTTGTAATTCTGAACTAATTCTTTTAGAAGTTCTAAAATTTGTGTTTCTACCTTTCGTGGATCTTTATAAATTTCCTTAAATTAAGTAGCAAAATAAATTTACAGAGTGTACTGCTCGCGATCCGATCTAGAATATGCAGGAAACTCGACTGAGGGAAGAGCCGGCCCTGCATTCTGCTAGCCGCGTAAACACTTGACATTTTATGACGGCCAGACCAATAAGAGAATAGGTCACGTGGTGGCCAATGTTTTGATCCACTGCCTCTGTAACTTTGATAGACTTTAGACTTTTTTCGAAAAATCTACCGGTTTTGAAAAATTGACTTTTGCGCTTATATCGAAAACCATTAGAATTTCGATACATGTTTATAAGAAAAAATGTATCTTATTTTGACGTTTTCTATAGATTCCTAAAGTTTTTTCACTAAAAGTTGGCTCACTCTGTATATTTAAGTTTTTACTATTTATGTGGTAGGTAC
Organism: Pseudeuparius sepicola; assembly: GCA_963920635.1. Classification (NCBI taxonomy): domain Eukaryota; kingdom Metazoa; phylum Arthropoda; class Insecta; order Coleoptera; family Anthribidae; genus Pseudeuparius; species Pseudeuparius sepicola. Next base: position 12,131,227 of record OY987302.1, on the reverse strand, counting down.
CTTATTACAAATAATAGAAATGTTGATAGGTACATTTAAATACAAAAACCCTAAAGTAAAAATTAGGTATAAAAAATTGAGCTCATGCAACTTGATTTAAGCGAATAGGCAAGTAAAATAGGTAGTTAAATCGCGAATTTCATTGTTTCTAGAATTTTTATTGTTCGATATTTTTTAGCAAAATGTGGTACAAACCCGTCTTAAGGGATACCCAATCGAGTGGCATAGTCAAAACTTTAATAAAAATATTCTTAATATGATTTGTCCAACTTTAACCCAAAAGATATGTCGTAGTAGGCCTTGGTTTTTTAAAATAAAATGTGTTGTTTTGCCCCAAAGTACAGATTTTAATAACCTATATTTTAAAAAATATATGATATGAAATAGGATAACAAATACAAATTTTATGAAATTGTTCCGGTTCTAAGTGAGTCGCACTGTATGTAAAAAAACTATTATTTTTTGATTAAGTTATAATTGATTGTTGATTTTTAACTAACAACAATTGAATAATAAAATAAAACTTGAAAAAAAAAATAACTTTGACGCCCTATATAACGAAAACCATTAGGATTTCAATACATGTTTTAATGAAAAGAATTATTTATTTTGACGTTTTGCCCGCCAAAAAGTTGGAACCATATGGGAATTTTTCTTATTTTTGGGCTAAGATGAAACTACTTTGGGGCGATCATCTCTGCTTCCAAAAAGATTCGAAATGAGATCATTAAACGTTGTGACGTCATTTGCCATACCTGTCAAAAATGACAGTTAATTAAATGAATAGTCAAAATACGCTTTATTTGTGATTCTATCGAAAAAAGTTTCATGGAATTATTTATTTACCCCTATATGCCAATTTTCAGACAGAAATTCTGGCAATGATAAATTTTTTATTTTTTGAAAAAATATCAAAAATTGCACCTTGTTAGTTGAGTTTTTCTTGAAACTAGCCGATTACGACCAAATAGGGTCCATAACTAAAAATATATCACGTTTGGATGATAGGTCAAATATGGCACACCAAAAAAATGAAATTTATTAGTTTTTATATTTTTTAAAAAAATCAAAAAATTATCATTGTCAGAATTTTTGTCTTTTTTTGCACATAGGGGTAAAATAAAATTCCAAGAACTTAAATAAAACGTATTTTGGCCATTTATTTAATTAAATGTCATTTTTGACAGGTATGTCAATTGACGTCACGGCGTTTAATGATCTCATTTCAAATCTTTTTGGAAGCAGAGATGATCGCCCCAGAGTAGTTTCATCTTAGCCCAAAAAAAAAAATCCCAATTTCCAACTTTTTGGCGGGCACTGTAAGTTTTTTTACTAAAAGTTGGAGCAGCCTGTATTTTCTGTATTTCCATTATAGGCGCCGTAAAACTGCATATTTATGTTTAGATCTATCGATTTTGATTACAATAATTGGAAATTAGTGTACACACACACGTTACAGTAGGAGAAACTTTGTATTTTTTATGAATTCCATCGTCAGTATGTAATAACTTTTTGTAGCAATTCGGGTTTCTGATATTTCGCAAACATGAAAGTGCTGTATCTAGGGATATTTTCCCAGAGAAACTTATTCCATTGATATTCCGAAAGACAAAATGTAGAATGGAATCACTACTTCTATAGATAATCCTTTTTGTTCTCTGAAATAATTAAAATATTAATTGAATTCTCTCACCAGACAGAAATCTAAAGCCACTAAAAGCTTGCACTGTGTTCACTCCCGTTTCTAACGGGGTTGCCCAAAAAAAGTGGAAATTTAATTTGGCCATATACAGGGTGACCGTATTTCGAGTCTATGCATGGGGACCTTGGTTATCTTAAGAGATACGAGGTCGGTTAAATTGGGGCAAAGGTGCGGAATTTGATGCCGAGTAACATGGTAAAGAGAATTTTGGCTGGCCCTTTTCGTTTTGAAAATAATGCGAAAAAACTGAAAATTGTCGTTTTCGTTTTTATTTTTTTAAACGAAAACGAATGGCGCTGGACATTTCTAAGTTAAACATTATTAAGGAACTTTTTACAAGGAATCTAAATATGATCTCGAATTTATTTTATCATCTCCCTGGACAAAGATATGACGATCAACTTTTATTTTTCTTATGGGCGCCATATCGGATTTTTGCATTTTTGAAAAGAGGAATGATATGTCACACATTGTGCTTTACTTTGTTTTTCTTGCCGTAATATCAAATTAATCGTTTTTGCATAGAGTGCCTTGGAAACGTAAGCCCCATAATGTTTGACGTTTTTCGTTTTTGCATAGAGTGCCTTGGAAACATAAGCCCCATAATGTTTGACGTTTTTGCATAGAGTGCCTTGGAAACATAAGCCTAGTTACCCATTGTTGCGAAGTGTGCTTTGGAATATTGTTTATCGGTTCAGTAAAAATTCAGTTAATGTTAAATTTATTGATTAAATAAATCATAAACCTACCACGAGAGTATGATCTGAGACCTTGTTATTTATTCGTCATTTGCCATAAAACATATTAACACTAAAAGAGTAAAACTGGAAACACAAGAACAACAAAAACCTAGACGAGAAGCCAATCCTATTTTTAATAAATGTTCAATTTGTCCTCCTTGTTCCTCAAGGCACAATGCAGCACGTTTCCTTAAATTGTTTATGGCTCGTCCAATATCCCTTCGACGTCATTTATATTAGAGGAATAATAAATTTGAATCATGTCACGCTTTTCTTCATGTGAAAATGACATTTTTTCAGTAAAATAAAGTATCCGTGACACTTAAAATTGTACTAAACTATCAAAGGTTATATGGGGCTTATGTTTCCAAGGCATTCTATGCAGAAATGTCAACATTATGGGGCTTATGTTTCCAAGGCACTCTATGCAAAAACGATTAATTTGATATTACGGCAAGAGAAACAAAGTAAAGCATAATGTGTGATGTGTGACATATCATTTTAGCCAGAAAAAAGAACCTCTTTTCAAAAATTGAAAAATTCAATATGGCGCCCATAAGAACAATAAAAGTTGATGGTCATATATTTGTCCAGGGGGCGAGAAAAAAATGCGAGGTCATATTTAGATTCCTTGTAAAAAAGTGCCTTCATAATGTTTAACTTAGAAATGTCCAGCGCCATTCGTTTTCGTTTAAAGAAATAAAAACGAAAACGACAATTTTCAGTTTTTTTGCATTATTTTCAAAACGAAAAGGGCCAGCCAAAATTTCTTTTTACCATGTTGCTCGGCATCAAATTCCACAACTTTGCCCCAATTTAACCGACCTCGTATCGCTTATAATGGGTAACAGTGAGACAATTTCAACAGGGGAACAGTGAGACGTATTACTACCATATACCTATAGCAACCTTGATATACAGGTATGTGATTACTACCCATAAGTATGTCCTCACTGTTCCCCATATAATAGTATAGCAGTTCTCGTACTTACAATGTGCTAAAAATTAAAGGGTTTTCAATTTAGTTTCAGATATAAACCCATAAAGTTGCATACATTCTGTGTACAATTATCTCTTCAACTAAAAGTAAACAGGTATTTTCATATGGTGTCTCAGTGTTCCCCGCATGCCTGGGTGACAGTGAGACAAATAATGTCAAGTGTAGTTTCAATTTACTTTAGACTTTTACTTTTAGAAGACAATAGTATGACTATGCTGTTTTTCACATTTTGGTTTGGGAATCATTTGAAAACAAAGTGTAAAAAAATAATTTTAAAAATTCATTGAATTTCGAATTATTCTAAAGAGAAAAAAGTGTCTCACTGATACCCAGGTTCCCCTATTTCTTTACACTCCTTACTAATATCTATTGCATGCGTTCCACGTTTTTCGAATCCTTGTGGGGCTAGGAAAAATTATTTTATGTTTTTTAGTCCATTTTTTATATTATTATATTATTTTTCTTGAAATCGGAATTAAAATGTCCCAAAATCGTCATTAAAAGCACAGAAATCGTACAATAATGTAGCCCATTATTGTACGATTTTTTCAATAAGTAGGCCTTGGCGAGATGTAAACATCAAACGTCAGACGCGGAGAAATCGCCCGTCAAAAGTGACCAAATATTCAAAACCCGGCCGATAAAGCCTCATTTAACTTTTCGTACACATTGCGAAATTGTTTCCTATAGAAGCGCAATCCTTCAGTATACATATTTTAGTAAATTTGAATATCAATAGATTTGTTGTGTAGGCTGCACAAGAAGCAGCAGTTTGGTTTTTCTGCCAGAAGGTGCCGTGTCTCATCATACTTGTCCTGGGTAGAGCGATCGTCAAAGTCAAGCAACGCCGCGCGTAGTCGGTTCGTGGACGGGTGATCCCTTATTATTATTTTCTTGCCTAATAAAACTTTTTTTTTCCGATTTCAAAAAAAATATAATATGTACCTCGGCACTGAAGTTCTTTTTATGACTCATGTGGTTTATTTGCCTCGGCCAGAGGCCTCAGCAACTAAACTCCACATGCGTCATAAAAAGTTGAACTTCAGTGCCTTGGTACATAAATAACTATTATTATACTTTTAGCCTTTTTTAAAAACGTGGCATAATAAAAAAATTAAATAATTTTAATATAGACATGATCTAGGTCAAAATCTATTTTATTTGCTCAGTAAATATTATGTCGTTATTCGTTAGATAGATGTCGGGTAGAAGCATAGAATAATCTACTAAAAGTTCTCATAAAATTTAAGTCGTTCCCATTTATACCTTCAAGTTTGCTAAGGCAACTTGTGCAAGTGGAGGATTGTTGATTGTAACACTGAAACTGTTCGACACCTTATCAGTAAAGCCAATTTGACGCCACGTGTTCCTTCTCGAGGTTCAGCCTTGACCGCAAATCAGATTTTGCCGCAGAACACGTCTAAATTTGGAGGATACTTGGGAACCAGGCCTCTTTACGGATCACCAGATAATGATTACTACAAACGTATACCTAGACATTTTCAGATGTAAAACACTTTTCGCCAGATTCTATTCTTAACTGCATGTAGTTGATAGTATACCTACATGGTTTTTACAGCCCATTCTTCAAAAATTTTTAACCATTGGTTATTGCGAAAACGGGCTGGTTATGCGACGAACTTTTCTGTCGATTCGAACATACATACAGGATTATAATAGCTTTGTTCCCACAACAGTTCTGAACCAGTTCTAGCGAATCAGAATGCAGAAAACTTTATTCCAGAACTGTTTTCAACCAATTAGATCGCTAAGAACCGGTTCAGAGCTGCTGTTGGAACAAACCCCATACCTATTGAACAGTATAGGCTATAAAAAAGTTGAGATAAAAGTTGAGATAACAGTTAAACTTCACTGCTTTGGTACATAAATAACTATTTATTGTATACAACCTAACCCTACTGTCCCTTCTTTGATACACGTTGCCTTGATATGCGTTGTTCTTATTTCTAAGTATGCCTGAAAGTTGAAGGATATAGGTATATTTCTGCCCACAATTTTCGAGATTCGTTCAGAGAAATATTGGATCTAGTTACGAAGGTCTTACTGCCGCTGCAAGGAGAATCCCTATACTTATACCTACCAGTTAATTACGTTTCAGCCAAATATTTCTCCACGCATTACTTAACGTGAAAATAACACCCCTTAGATATGTTCTAATGCATAAAATTGCAGTTCACGGGCGTAGCCAAGGAGGGGGTTTCGGGGGTTCAAACCCCCCCCGAAATAAGCAAAATATTACCTAATATTATACCGAAAAAATACGAGGAGTGAAGAGTTAAATTATTATTACGTTTGAATATATGTAGTAATAGTAGCGCCTAGCGCCATCTTTTGACGAGAGGCAGACGCAGTTGCAGCCGAACTATTTTGTATTGTAGGGACACTTTGCGTTGTTTCTCGATTATTCGCCACGCCCCTCGGTCGAAATGAGCGGAACTTTGTGGAAGTTCGTGGAAGTTTCTGGACGGCTACTGGGCTGCTATATAAGCGGCGCCGCGGCGCGTGACCGCGCTTACGGCAGTATTGTTCCATGCGAACTCGGAGCGAATAAAAGTGAAAAGTGGTGAACGAATAGTGAAGAGAATTAAGTGTACCGTGTAAGTGAGTAATTTTAGTGCGCTGTTATTCGATGACCTTGTTAAGGATAGATACGTGAATCATTATTACTCTCGAAAAATGGAGGGGAAAAAAAGGAAGGGTGATAAACTTAAAGGTATGGACTACTGGAAAAAGTGGTGTAGTCAAGGTCAAGGGGTTTCTAATAAAGAAACAAATTTGGATTTAGCTATCAAAGCTTCAGCTACCTTGCATGCTGATAAGAAGACTGCCTACCCCGAAATCTAGTTTGGAATGCCTAGATATGTGCGATAAAAACCTTTATCCTAATATTTACACATTACTACAAATCTTGGCTACCATTCCTGTATCCACTGCTACCCCAGAAAGGTCTTTCTCGAGCCTAAGGAGACTGAAAAACTATTTACGAAACACTACAAGTGAAAACAGACTTAATGGTTTGGCTCTAATGAACATTCACTATGGAACAGAAATTCATGCAGATGAAGTAGTGGATATATTTAAAAGAAAAAGCGGAAGATTTCTTCTTTAATGGTTTTAGATTTAGCGCAGAGGAACGAAATTAATTTATCCATTTCATTTAAAGTTAAGAACTTTATAAATATGTCGTAGTTTTTTTGGATGAATATATAGATATTAAATTTCATGTAAGTATATTTTTGTTGTTTTATTTACTTCTCAAACTAACCCCCCCCCCAAAACTAAATCCTGGCTACGCCCGTGTTGCAGTTAGTATATAATAGTCCAATTAAAAGATGATTTTAAGAAAACAAGAGTAAAAATTAACATAACATATTTTTTTTGTCAATTAGGTATCTACCCATTTCCAAATTATGATCAATTTTATTGGTTCAACTAATAAAACGTAGTTTTTACCTCGTTCCAATGTCATGATTTTTTCTATACATTACGATTTGACCCAGATTTGTTTAAATTGTGGAGCTTGATAAACTGAACTTTTTGAGGAAAAATGACCTCTTTCATACAAAATTTAAGGCTTACTATGCCAGTTTCTAGGAGCAAAATTTTAAATAATTCGTTATTATACACAAAATCGTTTTTGTGGTAGGAAAAAATTCAAATCGCACAACAATTAATAAACTTTTTATAGGATGACCCGAAACAAAAGGGTCACGCTCTATTATGATTAGCGAAAAGCCCAGTATTTTCTCACCACTACTAGACAATTATCTTTAGGTAGGTACCTACTATTATTATTTATAGAATTCCACGAATATAAAAAATAAAAAACAACGGAGCATATTCCTATACCTAATCCGGAACCAAAGTTACAACAGGGTACCGACAAAAAATGTCTTTATTGCAGGTGGCAGTTAATATTATTGACTAAAGAACACCTTTATTCCTCATTAAATTTGACCGTTTAATCCTTGTTTATGGATACTCTAGTTAGCCAATGTCTGACACTGACATAAGGACATGACAGAAATATAGTAGATACAGGGGACAGATTTTGCAAAAAATAAAGTTGGCCAGCTGTTTTTTTGGTAGATTTTAATAGTAGAAAATTAGTAGACAATGACTGGGCCACTTTAATTTTTGGCGCCATCTGTTGCTTGTATCCAATATTGCTCTAGTATCGTTATGACTCTGTCACACATTGGTTAACTAGGGATTCCATAAACAAGGGTTGAAACCGTCCGCAGAAAATCCCGCTACACCAACTTTCAAACTTCAATTTTGGAGCGAAACAAATTAAAACAGATAAATTGTAATGCCTTACAATTAATTCTTAGGACTCGACATTAAGTTGAGTTATAGGTATTTTAATTTAGTTATTATAGTTTTTATATAAAATTTAATGCAAAATATTTGGTGTAAGTTTGAGTTGCCTTACTAGCTATATCTACCTGATGATATTTCGGAGAAAAATTTTAGCCTACCGGATGTAAAAAATACCTGATGCCATAATATAATTTAACATTATTCTATGATTCACTTTTCTACAGAGGCGGATCCAGGCAAATCTAAACGGGGGGGGGGGGGGGTGGCGGCGCCATATTGGTACGTAACCAAGTTTTAAGTCTTTCGATCGAATTAAGTGAAGAAAAATTTATTTCCGCCTATGCAATATGCTAATATATGCTAATATATGCTAATAAGAGACTTGCAAGTAGTATGCTCAAAAATTTTCTTGCCGTTGACGCGATGCGACTTCGTACTGGTGTTATTGAGAAACTGAGGAAAATATACTAAAAACGCTCTTTAACTGTACACTGTACAACTGTAGATTGTGACAGGTAAATATTTCATGTCCCTAGAATTCCCTAAAAGGCGGCCATATTGATATTATTGATAGGTGAAGGAGGACAGGGCCGTAGCCAACAAAATTTACATTTCACACTCACGAATCCTAAACTTAAATATACATGCAGAAATTAACATTAAACTCTGTTCTTTGAAGCATAGAATAAGGCTATAGTTATAGTTTCTGTGTTTGAAGTTAGGTTAGAGCCACAGACACAGAGATCGAATATCAAGGTTAAAGTTACGCATCTGTCACAAGTTCTGACATTTCTGCCGGACATGCTAAATACGTCCCTGTAGGCGCCCAAAACATTGCTGCCAACCTTGTATTACCAAATTAAGAAATGTCATTTCTAGTGTACAATTAAAGAGCGTTTTTAGATTACCTAATAATACTCCCCCCCCCCCTGTAGCCGCCACTGCTTTTCTATACGCTTTTCCCTTTTGTTTTTCGCACGAATAGACTTTCCCTTGCCAAATGCGGCGAAATAATTGAGTATCTTAATACCCACAAAATCTAGAACGCTGATGATAAATAGGTGTACTAAAAGATACAACAACCTTGAAGCTATTAATAACATCCCAATTAAGAAATTCCAATTATTACCTAATTACCTAATGTCCTTAAAATTATTTTGAAATATTGTCCAATGCTTGAAATGATTGAAACTCTTAATTACTATACTTATCTGCAAAAATAAGGGAATGTGTGCCGTGCAGAATATTTAATGCTATAATATTATGATGCCACTAGAATTAGAAAAACAATAATGTTATAAATACATATTGCAGAGTATATGAAACACAGGCCTATCAGTCCTCCAAACAATGATGTTGACTTTTGGGACACCCTGTATAAATTGTAGATGTCCTAGTAAATATTCTTTATTTCATTGCAATAGAGATTTTCACAAAAAAAAATCTGTTAAAACGGCACAAAAAGTTTGTAAATAACCACCAAATTAAATCCTCCAAATACAAACAAATGAAATAATATTTTCTGTAGAAAATATGACGACAAGCACCTGCATTGGTTTGGATTTGCAGAACGTTGAACCATTGAACCATGAAATCACTGACTCGATTGGAAAGCACACACGTCCCTCAAGCTGCTGTTCTTTTTGTATATTACCACAGTGGAAACTAAACTATCACAGAATACTTGAATAGGTTACACCTACTCCACTGATGAGCTCCGAGTTTTGGTAGTCACGCTACGCCCCGGAATAATATCACCATGATGGACTACTACTATCACCATAATGGACTACTGCCAAGTTTCTTTATTTTCTTAATTTTGTCATTAAAATAAATACCTATCCATTTAAAATATTTCTGAGTCTGCAGCAAGTAGCCACCAACTGATTTGGTGATTTTTTTTAATTAAAAATCAACTCGTTTTGAACAAGTTAATAAAAAAAACTTATTCAGCATTCTCCTCTAGTTCCAGTGTGATTGATTCACCAAATTTTGTCTTCATCATCTTGCTGGAATATATTTTCAACGGTACATTTTGTAGTAATTAATATATTTTAATATATTTATAAAATTTAAAAAAATATATTATCACTAAGCAAGTTAAATAACGGCTATTTCAGCCAAAATCATATTTTATTTATTCTTTACAATAAACCAAGCTTTCGGCCGTATTTTTGGCCTTCGTCAGGGCTAAAATAGTGTTAGATAAAATATATTATTAAATAAGATTTATACAGGGTGACCCACCACGAACTGCATCGATCTATATATGGAAAACTAAAAGTAGGAAAATTCTGAAAATTTGGCACCTCACCAACGCCGATGGGCGCTGCTCAACGAAAATATTTTGGTGAATCTAGCACTTCCGGTTATACCGAAAGTCGATATCAACTTTCTTATCTCAAATGGAACACCCTGTATATTATTGCATTTTTGGATTCTAGGCATCATTTTGGAACAAAAACATGCAACATGTCCTATGTCTAAATCCAACCGTTTTTGAGATATTTGCGTTTTTCCGAAAAAAATTACAGGTGCAGACCTAAATTCAATTAGCAATTTATACGAGGACACCGCGAAATTTCAAAACGAATTTTTGGCATCGTGTAACAGAAGGCCTGACCTACTGATCTCTGCTGAGAAATAAATCCGTTCTTATACATGTTCACAAAATATGAATAAAAATTACATTCAACGTGTGCTTAAATCTCGAAATTTTCAAATGGAAACCCCCATTTTTTTTAATGCGATCTTATTCACCACTAAAAATGATGACAACTTTGTGTAAGGTTTCCTATACCTAAATGCAGTAATTTTTGATTAACTTACGAAAAACCCACTTTTTGCCCATAAAATGCGGGGTTTGCTTAACGCTTGGAAAATCATATTAGCCGTGGACGTTGAAAAGACAATCGCGGCTGAGGAAATGTCACTTGTTTTACACAAACGAAGATTGTTTAAATTTGTTTATTATCTACGGAGAATGCAACAAAGTAATATCAAGAACGTGCGATACATTTGGGGCTCGCTATCCACAAAAAACAAAACCATCGCCAAACACAGTTAAAAAAATAATACAAAATTATATATACAAAAATTATAATACAGAATTTTGTTATTGTTTACTGACAATTTTGTAATAAATATTTATGGTTGTCATAGAAATTTGAAATAAAAGAAAATTTTATATTATGAAGTAGGTTATGAAAAAAAAAAGATAGCAGACAGTAATATTGTTTTAAGGTTATAAAAAATTTTTAGGTTACCAAAAAGTTAATTTTACTTTATCTTTAACAAATAACCAATGGCATTTGTCCCTTGATTTGAACTGACCAATGACATTTAATATTTCTTAAAGATAAAGAAAAATTAAAAGATAAAGAAGCTGTATGAACCAGGCTTAAATTTTGAGTTATCTATTAGTAAAAAAGGTTAGAAAATATTTGACAATAAAAATGTCAATTTAAAAAACTGAAAACTTGGTAAATACAGGGTAGTGTACAATAAATTTTAAGAAATTTTGTTTAAGTAAATTGACACTTTTATTGTCAAATATTTTTTAACCTTTTTGACTAATAACTCAAAATTTACATTTATTTTGTTTATTGTCAAACTTTTTGGTGACCTACAATTTTTTATAACCTTAAAACAATATTACTGTCTGCTATCATTTGTTTTCATAAATTACTTCATAATATAAAATATTCTATTATTTCAAATTTCTATGAAAACCATAAATAGTTATTACAAAATTTTCAGTAGAAAATAACAAAATTCTTAGAAAACAATTATTAATTCAATTTTTGGAAGTTTATATCCATTAGGATCAAACTTTTCAATATTCATTTCAATAGTAAGTATATATATAAATCTTACTTAATAATATATTTTACCTAACACTGTTTTAGCCCTGACGAAGGCCAAAAATATGACCGAAAGCTTGGTATATTGTAAAGAATAAACAACACATGATTTTGGCTGAAATATCCGTTATTTTACTTCATTAATATCTAAATAGCTACAGCCGTTATTAAAGAAGATCTATTATGATAATTCTCACCCTCATACTCCAAAAGAACCACAAGCCTATGTAGGGGAGGGGTGTCAATGGTATCATCTGGGTTTCATATCCATTTGCGACTAGGAAAACTCTTTTCCGATAGAATGAAAAAAGCATTTGCCAAATTTTACGGAAAACCCTAAAAAAATCCATAGTGATTCCAGTGAGTGCAGGACGATTAGTAAATCAAACAGATAAAGCTATTAAGGAGCAATATTGTGAGTGTACATTTTGGCCAAGCGCTCTTGGCTTTGATTTTCATTTTTCTTACACAATCCCGGATCGAACCATAGGTGAGTCCAAACATAGAAAGCTTCATCTAAATTGTCAAAAGCATTGTTGAAATTTCAGAGAGGCACATCAAATATTTTGCTTAAAAATTTACATAAAATAAATTAAAATGAATATACCTCAACTTAACGCATGTCGAGTCTTAAGGCATTATAGTTTATATGTTTAATTTGTTTTCGTTCCAAAATTAAAGTTGGAAAGTTGAAATGCCAGGATATTTTGCGAACGGTTTCAACAATGCTTCCGTCTCCTTTAATATATGATGCTCCTAACAAACAATTATTATCACAACGCCAAAGTCTCAAATCGCTATTTTGTTAAATTTTGGTATATATTTCCTGGCAGGACGTGCTATGTACCTTCCATACATGGCAGCCATTTGTATGGATACCTTCCATTTGGATACCAGCCATTTGTATGGATACCTTCCATACAAATGGCTGCCATCAGTAGCGTAACCAGAACTATGTCAAGAGGGGGGGCAAGACCTCAATAGGGATCTACAAATAAGTATATAATCGAGGTACCTAATTCAAAATTAAAGTCATAACAATTTTATTTTTTCAAACAGTTTAAACAAAAAGTATATTCCAAACAAAAATAACAAAGGCAAAACTTTAAATTTTTAAAAATAAAAATCTTTAAATTTTTAAAAATAAAAATATATTATTTGGAAACAAAAACTTTTTCAAACAAAAAGTATATTTCAAACATAAATAACAGACACAAAACTTTAAATTTTTAAAAATAAAAATATATCATTTGCAAACAAAAACTAAAAAATATGTTTTATTAACAAAAAAAACAAATAGATACAAAATAGAAAAAATCGAATATTAGATAAATACTTATATTACCACTACTCAGTGTTTTCCTGTAAATTTATTTTTCTGGTTTAAAGAAAGGTAAAAATAAATTTTAATTGCCTCGGGCGGCCACCTCGCGAAGTAAATATGGACCAGAACCATTAATATCAAAATTATCGAACATAGAGAGATAACCAAGAAAATATGTTTCAATAAAGACTTAATTGAATTGATTTTTTAACGTGTAGATTGTAGACAAGTATTTAGTCGGCAATCGAGTAAATCTAGCATTTATTGCAGGTCAAACATCAAATGTTAAAATGTCATTGATCCAAAGTGTGAATGCCAAGGGGGGGGTCATTTTCCCCCTTCCCCCCTGGTTACGTCACTGGCTGCCATACATAACTATATTCAAGGTATGTACCTTCGTTGAAGGTACGTACCTTCCATATAAATGGCTGCCATACATATCCAAATTATATCTCTTTTTATTTTAAAGCGCAGAATTGTGTGCGATTGGTCTATGCGTCTGTGAGCGGTATATTGTATGTGATAAAGTATATGCGAATATGTAACTATATTGCAACGAAAAATGCCTCTAAAGCTGTTATGTCAGCTTTCAATGAACATGTTTGCATAAGTTTCGGAATTCTACTTACACTTTTTCAATTTTTATGATTAGAGGCATTTTCCGTCACATCTTTGTTGGCCTGAGGTCCCCAGAGCCCCATGTTCCTTTAGTTTTCATTGTTTTCCCTGTAGAGCTTTCATAACTTTCTAGAAAGTTTGCTAGAAAATATTCTTGGTCAGTGACAGTATCTGTCAAGTTTATTTGTGAAAGCACAGAAAATATAGTTCCACAACAGAAAGCTCCTTAACAATACCTGTCAAATGGACTCCAACTACAGACTCCAAAGATAAGCAGATTGCATTTCTTATCAAATGATATTTTCTCAAAATATAATCTTCTTAATTCGTACATTAGCCAACATTTAATAGTGGACCTCAATATCAATGCATTTGGAAAATATTTAGCTTCAGAGTTGGAGTCCATTTGACAGAAGCTCTCTGTTCTGAATATATTTTCTGTGGTGAAGGCAACGAGTTTGGACTGTGATTGTTGAGATTCAGTACAATATTCACACACTTTTAGTATTAGTAGAATTTGTTTTCAAATCAAGCAAAGCGGGCTTAGGGCCTAGACCAGAAAACGACAAATCCAATTGAAATGTGCACGTAGGAAGAACGCTGTTTTCGCTAAAATTGCATTAGTAGCCACGATAACTCCAATGCAATCACATATATATTATTATTAATAATTAATATTAATATTTATCAAATTCGAAATACCCGGTCAGTCCACATGTCAGTAATGCCCACGCTACAGATTATGAACTGGACAAACAAATAATTAATGCTGAGTCGGCTAAGATAATGAAATAATAACATCCGTACACTCTCCGAAGGTGATAGTATACCTGACGTGGGTCTGTATTAGACCAGCCATCTCCCATCCAATGATAAGCCGGCATTTCAACATGGGGCTTAAAAATTTAATGTAAATACCTGAACAATATAATGCCGACAGGGTCCGCGACGTAGACAATGGCACAATAACAAATAATATTAATTGTACTATTATTATGAAACGGGGGGTAAATAAGGACCTCTTTCGGTATGGGTGGGACAGAGAAAATACAATTTCATTATGTTTTGGAAGGAATGAAATAACTTTTTCTTGATCACGCCTGGATCTGTCACAGCCTACTACGATAATGTTTATGCCTCTACAATTATCAGCGATTTTTTTTTATGAAAAATCTGACACCGCCATCTTATTTAGCATCCTTGAAAGGTTGCACTTTTTAACGAACGTATATTCTAAAATTATTTGGTGAACATTCCCCTTGCGACAAGTAAGAATCAGTAAGCCAAAAGCTCCTTGGCTTACTGACACCTTTAATAAGAATTATGATCATGGAAAGAGACAACGCTTTGTCTAAATATAGGCGGAGTAGAAATGACAATGAAGTACAGAGGTTCACCGGATTAAAATAAACATCATTTTTGTGAATCCTATTTGCTCATCTTGTGCAGGGTTCCGCTAGTAATTATTTATTTTCAACCTGCAAGCAAATCGATGGCTTAATCTGCAAGCAAGCCAACTCCAAATCGGACGACTTTGACTTAAATGGATAAAAAATTACTCTCTGACACGTCTTTTAATTCTAAACAACTTTTCTAAATAAATATTTTTGATATTTTTAAAAACAAAGGAATTTTACACTTGGAAATAAAAAAATCAGAGTTGGCTGATTTGTTTGAAAAGTGACAATCGGACACATCTTTTAATTCTAAACAACTTTTCTAAGTAAAAGTTTTTGATATTTTTAAAAATAAATCAGTTTATTCTTGATCGCACTTCATATTTTTGTATTTTTTGGACACCCTGTATAAAAAATAGAAAATTCTCTTCGTAAACCATATTTTTTCGAGAAGCAGAAACTTTTATCAAGAATGACTTTTTATCGAAAAATGAAATTTTTGGTCCATTTGTCCTCTTATGGGATGTCTATCCGTGGACATACTGTATACGGGTATAGGAATTTTATTTCCAGTATTATATAAAATGACAATTATTTCTGCCACTGTCTGGAAAAATAGTTATGGCTTGCTTGATAAAACCTTCTTACCTGAATGAAAAATGCAAAGAAATTTTCTTAAATACTAAATATCTCGAAAACGGGTAGTTTTTGGTATAGAATGTTATTTACATAAAATGTGGTGCTTGGACGCCGGCATCCAACAAACTATAGAAATATGGGTCATTCCGTTTGAAAAAGTTTGAAATTATCAGATTTTGAGAGCCTGTTATGAACACACTGTATATGCAAAAACCAATTTCGACATACCACACACGGTTGTGCAGTCATACTTCGGCTGAAATATATATTTGATATCTATTAAAATAAAGATACAGCATTCAGTTTCCATAACCTCCACGAAGTCCCTAAATTCCAAGAAAAATTTGATATCTTGGCAACGCTGCATCCAAAATACAAAGCAAAAAAACGGTTCTGTAGAAAATTTCATGGAGAATGCAAATATTCCAAAGGATTAATGCAATTGTCAACTTTTATATTCAAGTTTTTTTCGTATCTCTTATGGTTCCTGAGATCCAGGGGGTAGGACAAACTATTTGGGACACGCTGTACATACATAAATATAAATCAGGTTAAAATATATTATTCATTATAAATTTAAAAGTTTTTACTTAAGATACCTACGTGACGTACGAGAACAAATTCCTATTTTTAAATCGCTTCTGCGATGACAATAGTTGTACGCTGTTGAGAGTTCATTGTGACTTTAATTTCATTGCTTAAAGGCGACAGCATCTGCGAGGTGTGGAAATTGCGGTAGAGAAGCCATTAGTTGTAACTTAATTTCATGAAATCACTTAGACTTGCACGATACAAAAACATCCGAGAGATAGGTGTATACTTGAAATATATATGGAATACATAGATACCATTTTATTTTTTTAGAAAAGATATAAACAAAATATTGTATTCATTTATGCGAGTATACTACGCTCATGTCTATTGCTTAGATATTGTAATAAGTTAGTTTTGACCAGTAATGTCGTGAAATAGGTAAAGGAGGTAACTTAAAAAATGATACATTTTTCAAGTAAATGAAAGGCCAGCAGTAATATGGAATAGTGGTGTCCGTATTGAAACTTTTCCCGAAACTACTGCATACTTATTTTGAAAAGGGCCAGTATTTATAAAAAGAGTTTAAAATAAAAAAAAATTAGAATAATATTATATTTTAGCAACTATAAATCTCGGGTTATGTACTTATATTGAATATATGCTTGGCTATATTCCATCTTAGGAAAAAACAGTTGTCAACAATGGGCCTGTTTCACTTTTTTTATTTTTGATTATAAATCTTAATAGTAAATAAAACACGAAAATATTTTTTTCCGATTTTTTTTTGGCCGGGAAATGCCCTAAAAACGTTTTTGAAATTCAAATTTCTTGGGCCCGTGACGTCACGGACCCAAAAAGCTGATTGCCTACTGTTTTGCGACGTTGACACGATTTACGGCAATATCGTCGATGGTTCCTCAATCAACGGCAATATCGATATGTTTCTATTTGAGATTTGTGAAGACTGAAGAAATAGAAAATTTACCTAACTTATATTTTGTGGCAAAAGCCAAATAGACATAACACATGACCTCAATATCAGGGGGCGGCGTGGCGGTGCTCGAGTGGGTGGGTCTTTCATGGTTCCCCACGCTTTGGCACCGTATGTCGCCCCATAGTGGCTAGATTGGTCGAAAAGAGCAGAGGCCATAAAAATAAATAAAAAATTAACCTCAATATCAATTAATTTAATAATATACCACAATACGCGATGACAACGCCGAACGCCCCCACGGGGACTATGCGAACTAATATATTATGGGCCAACGTTACCATGTGAACGGTGCTAGCCACCGGGTCTACACTGCGTTGTTCATTGTTCTTATTCATTGTTGGCATGGCCCATAGACTAGTTTAGCATTGAGCCTATAGGGCGCGTATTTCTTATAATTCAATGGCGTATCGCAATGTTTTTCCCTTTTTTCAGTTAAAAGTTACTTGCAGAATGATCACCAACTTGTAAGTTGTCCAAACCTAAGCAAATCTGGTTTATAACAACTAGAAATAATCTTGACAATCAAAATTTAATTTTAATAAATTAAATTTTTAAATTAAACTCGAAATATTCTGACGTCGTTGGTTTTTGCCGTTAATCTTATTCATTTTGCAATTATTCTTAAAGATAACTCTCGAATGTGTTTTCTATCATCCCCTGAAATGGCTATCAAAATGTTTTCCGGATGACCAAAATATTCCTTTCTCCTTTCTCTCAATTACGGGATCTATAACTTTTTTTATTTCTTCAGTGAGGTAACAGTACTGATAATGCTAAATAAGTGCCTAGCACCATCACCATCCTTATTACAAAACCAATTAAATTTGATTTCAAATCGGCATACGGTATACACTTACGGTATAACTTTTAACTTTTTGCAGGTTTTTAGAAAAATATTTAGTTTCATTAGCTCGGTTTACATTAAAGAATGACAGAATGACATGGCAGATTAATATAGACACGACATATGATACACAAAACAACTACCTGCGTCTGTACGGTCGAGATCGGACAACCGCTTATACAACTGATGTCTTTCTCTAGAGAATCGATTTCGATTCAATGCGCACGTCTGAGATTAGAACGGAGATCGAATTTTTGGGGCTTCGATTACTAGTATAACCGGCAACGTCGCAAACGCTATTTCAATGCTCCAAATTAAGGCGCACAGTTTAAAATTTTTATATATATTTTTTTGTTAATAACAATATTAGGTATTGACGAGAAAGATGCCGACTGCAATAAATTATATATAAATATATACCTATTATAAAAAAATTATAAAAAAAATATTTTTGTTTAAAATTATGCAAAAATGTACTAAAAATTGCTAGTAGAAAAAGTTACTAAGGAGCAATACAGAAAATGCTTTCCCCAATGTAGGTAAAAATTGCACCTTTCCACTCATCCAACGAACTAATATATTTATAGTTTTTCTTGAGTAGGCAGATCTGGTATTGTCCTCCTTACGGCAGAATGCGTGCGACGTAAGGGGGAAGAACTCGCAAATATTATAGAATTAGTCACAGTTCAGGGGTGTAGCTCAATTTTGTGTAACTCACTGACTTAATTTTCATATAATTGTTATTTAATTTATTGTTAATATTATTCTTAACGGCGATGTACGGTTTGTATGGTAGCCCAAATACGCAGTTAACTTTACGTACTATAGAAACAGGCGCAAAACGCGTTGGCTAACTGGTTTTGTCAGCCGACTCCTTCGCAGAAGTGCTGTGTTGCCGTATTTCAAAGGCGATGGTAGACGCGACGATGTTGAAAAAAATATAGGTAATAGGTGTTTTATCACACCGCGTTAAAAATAAATGATAAACAAAAATGGGTAAGTGGTCCCGTGATACGAGCTTTATTTTTTCGGTATAACAGAGTTCAGAAATTCGGCTTCAATATGATAAAACTTGTATTCGCCAATAAATAACGACTACTCGTATAGTAAATCTCGCAACGCTGCCCGCATTCTTTAGAAACGTTTTCTTTCGTGCTTTGGACTATACTGGATCCTGGATGTTTTAAAGTCTTTAAATTTTATGAAACATACTTGCTTATACCTACAAAAGTACATATAGTAAAAGTAAGAGGGGAGGAGATCCGCCCATGGGCAGAACTAAAGCCGAAGGAAGCATAGGCATGCGGAAAGATTACTTTTTGTCAAAGTAAATAAATTGTTATTTTACTTATACTTTCATATGCGGAAATAATTGATAGAAAAATGTAATATGCGATTGCGCTTGGCTATGTATTGTACACCCTGAACGACTCATGATCCCGGAAATAGTACCAAGTTTTCAAAACTATAAATTTCGAGGCGCACGCCTGAGGATAATCATTCCTCCTCCCAACGTCCCGTGGTTCTAATAATTGCGAATAGGGAAGCGCGCTCATCGCGTTCTTTCGGCCAGCTAATAGCAACAAATCGTACCCCGCGCTTCCCCACTTCCCCGCGGACGCAGTCTTTCGGTGCGACTACTTTTTAAAAAATCCCAGCGCGCGTTGTTGAGTGCGTGACGACAAAGGCAGCAGCTTTATGCGCTCAAAAACATATAGTCTGAGAGGCGGGACCGCGCAAGACTCCGTTTAAAAATCCCAGTAATACCAAATGCAATAAAACGCCTCTGTAATCAACTACCGTTAAATTAGCTGTTTAATGTCTCGGATACGACTATCTCGCATCAAAGGCAATTAAAACGATGGCATCGTTTGAACAATGCGGCAACGTACCGATTACGAAAGTTTTGGCTCTGACTGTACTGGCGTAAGCCCACATTCTGTTGAAAACTCCACCTGAAATTTTCAGGCGATTATTCCATAAATTTCAAGCAAAAAATCCTATAGACAAATACTTCGTTACAAAGAGTTTAAGCTTCCAGCAATAGATACATAAATAAGAATAATAGTTTCGGCCGATAAGTGCAGAAAACTTCAGTCCAACGTTTAGCCCTATCATAGTTTATGTTTATTCAACCGCAACTATATAGATCACATCAGTGAAAATCAGGGGGCGCTTGTAGGGTAGGCTCATTAATGAAAATTTGCTGTAACCATTGAGTAAAAAATTATATTCCTCTGCTAAACGCTTATAGTATATTACACACCAAGGTGGGAAGTGTTTCACTACTGTCGAGAGATTAAATAGTTAACCGAGGTGCGAAGCGCCGAGGTTAACTTTATCTCGAGACAGTAATGAAACACGTCACCGAGGTTTGTATACTATTTTATTTACAACTATCAATATTTTGTAATTTCAAAATTTTATGTCCATTTACTTACCCTCCTGGGTGGAAAGTAAACTTTCCACCCGGGCGGGAGGGCGGGAAGTAAAAGTCAAAAAATTGACACTTTCAAACTTCTAAAAAGTCAGAAATGTCAACATTACATACGTGGTTGTAAATAATAGTTATTTATGTACCAAGGCACTGAAGTTCAACTTTTTATGACTCATGTGGAGTTTAGTTGCTGAGGCCTCTGGCCGAGGCAAATAAACCACATGAGTCATAAAAAGAACTTCAGTGCCGAGGTACATATTATATTTTTTTTGAAATCGGAAAAAAAATGTTTTATTAGGCAAGAAAATAATATAATAAAGGATCACCCGTCCACGAACCGACTACGCGCGGCGATGCTTGACTTTACCGATCGCTCTACCTAGGACAAGTATAATGACGTACGGCACCTTCGAACAGAAAAATCAAACTGCTGCTTTTTGCGCAGCCTACACAACAAATCTATTGATAATCAAATTTACTAAAATATGTAGACTGAAGGATTGCGCTTCTTTAGGAAACAATTTCGCAATGTGTACGAAAAGTTAAATGGGCCTTTATCGGCCGGGTTTTGAATATTTGGTCACTTTTGACGGGCGGTTTCTCCGCGTCTGACGTTTGATGTTTACATCTCGCCAAGGCCTACTTATTGAAAAAATCGTACAAAAATGGGCTACATTATTGTACGATTTCTGTGCTTTTAATGAATGACGATTTTGGGACATTTTAATGCCGATTTCAAGAAAAATAATTTACATATATCTACCTTCTATATGGAGATAGGATATAATAATAATTTTCACCCTCACAATACTCCAAACTAGGAGTTCCTCAGAATCAACTGAGTTCTTGGGCGGGGGAGGGGGGCAATTGCTATTATTTTGTCTTCGTTACCATTTTTGATTATAGGTATAGGTACTTATTATCTAATCCTTCCAATGTCGATCGTTATAGATTAGGTACCTACCCAAATACTGAGATAAATAATTTTATCTAATTATCTATAATTGAATTAATTTTATTTAAAATAAAAAAAATTATTTGCAAAATATTACATTTAACTCATGATAATTATATGTGTTTATATCTTGGAATTAAAATTCATGTAATTGCCACGTTATTATAAACAAAATTTGATTTAAGCTTCGCTGCTTCCAATATATGACAAAATGGTGGTCACTTGGGATCAATATCGCAACATAAAAATTAGCCAGTTTCGTTTCATTTATATGCTAAATACACACACATAAATAATATATATACAAGGTGTTTATAGTTGGTTTTACCCCTTAACTCTTATTTTTTGAAATATATAAAAATGTTGAATAGAAAGGTTATAGGGTTTCCACAGAGCTATTTGAACGCATTTTCAGAAAAATAATTGAGCATCATAGAATAAGACAGATGTAGATATAACTATGTTTTTTTTTAAAACGAGTAGTAGGTATATTTCTATTTTTTTCTATTCAATTTCTATTTATTTTTATTTTTGCAATCGAAGTAGGTATTTTTACGATTCCAACGATATTATATTTTATATTTGACATTTGATCCAACTGTTTGGAAGATACATATATACAACCTGCTTATTTAGTAAACAAATTACGTTCAATTTAAAACAATTATTGAATGCTATGGCATAGGTGCATAGATTAAAGGAGCCATAGATAGTTGTTGAAACCGTCCGCAAAAAATCCTGCTACACCAACATTAAACTTTAATTTTGGAGCGAAAGCAAATTGAAACAAAAAAATTGTAATGCCTTACAATTCTTAGAAGTCGCGGTATAGGTATTTTTATTTATTTATTAGTTTTTATATAACATTTTATGGAAAATATTTAGTATAGCGGGCGGAAATTTCTACAATGGTTCTGACAGTCTATGTGTAGCTTTGTCTATGATTGATGTCACAAACCACAAGACAGGCAACAAGAAGCGTTATCCGACAGTTAGAGACACATTGTTTTGTTTCATGGCCAACTGAGAATGCTTCCAAAAAATAAATTAAATAATTAATTAATATTTAAAATACTGTCAGAGAAATATACAAAGTATGGTATATTGTTGAAAAGTCCTATTTGAGCATTTTAAGATGAGTCTAAAATATTCGGGGTGTTCATTTAATAAACACAAGTTTAGTTTTCAACACATAATGGTTAAAAACGGCATGTCTTTTTTATTTTACATTTTTTTCTAGGAGAAAGTTAAAAAGTTACCTAATTGGGTTAAATAGTAAGTATGAACTACCTATATAACTATAGTGACATGAAACTTAGAAAACTATATGATTTTCCGGATTTAAAATGAAACAAATCGCAAATATGTATTTAAAAAAAATGCTTTACCATACGAAAGCCATTATAATAAATAAAAAATCATGTTGCGGCAAAAATCGCAAAACGTTACCTATTATTTGTCGTTTCATATTAAATTGCGAATTGAATATTCGAGGCAATTTTTTTTTAATTCATCCACTATTTCATTAAGAATTTACACGAACCTCCCATATCTACACCACTGGTTAAATTGGATATAAATATTCAAAAGCTATGGCATTGTTAATGATGATTTTGGGCAGAAAATTTCAATATATTTGGGAACTCTTGTAGTAATAGGCACTTAACTATTTAAATCTCTTTTCACAAAATTTATAGATCTTAAAAATCAATCAATGTTTAAATAGATCCTTTAGTGTATACAGTGTGTCCCAATTTGATACTGGACACCTCAGAAATATAATATGAAGGGCAAGGAAAACTCTATTCCTTTATCAAAGAACTGTCCTGGTTAACTATGGAAAATAGAAGGAAGCTTTTAATGGCAACTTTCACTTATCGAGCAATTCCATTATATAATAAATAACTCATGTTAGAAAGAGGTACACTTCGTTCGCGTAATCTTCGTAACTGTCACATTCTCCACATACCAGCTTTTAAAACTAACCTATTTCGAAAGAGTTTTCAGTACACTGCTGCTACGTTGTATAACTCTCTTCCCAGCGATTGGAAACTGAAGCCAGTTCTAACATTGAAAAAGCTACTTAGATTACTACTGTTGGAAAGTCAGTGAGCCTTGTTGTTGTGATCGTTAATTAGTTAATGTTAGTTAGTTGTATGTTCTTGTATATTTAAGGTAGGTAGTATATTATATTTAATTATTATGTTGTATGGTGTGTATACCAAATAATTTTATTTGTTATAAATAATGTTTTTTTTGAGGTTAAGTGTAAGAATAGCTCACAGCTAAACTTCGCCTCATGTCTGTCTTGTTATTTAGACAAAATAAAGACGATTTATTATTATTATCTCGACTTAGCCAAAAGGCATTCGCACTCCCTCTACGGGGAACATTCACTCAGATCCCGGGTATCCCGGATACCAAAAGGATCTGGCTCGGACGAGACCCTTGCCATGTTATCGGACCTTAGGTGACATGTTGTTGGACGTTCCTGCACTCCCCATGAATTTCCTGACGGTTCGGGCTGTCGCAAGTAGTACCGCTTTCTGCATGGACCTGTAAAGACTATCAGTTAGACCCAGCTCCTTGATGTTTCTCAGCAAACTTTTTGGTATAACACCAGTTGTTGACATGATGATTGGAATCGTCTGGACGTTCTCAATTTCCCATTGCCTTCTAATTCGTTCTTCTAAATCTCTGTACTTCGCGATCTTCTCGACTTGC
Organism: Pseudeuparius sepicola; assembly: GCA_963920635.1. Classification (NCBI taxonomy): domain Eukaryota; kingdom Metazoa; phylum Arthropoda; class Insecta; order Coleoptera; family Anthribidae; genus Pseudeuparius; species Pseudeuparius sepicola. The sequence continues at coordinate 12,107,112 of OY987302.1, read as the reverse complement.
TTCACACGCAGGTTGTTGTTGTTCGGGATGGCCACATCAATCAGAGTTGTCTTCCTAGAAATTTTATCAACTATTATAAGGTCCGGTCTGTTATGGGCAACTCGTTGATCTGTCAGAACTGTACGATCCCAGTACATCTTGTAGTTGCTGTTCTCAAGAACAGGCTCCGGTGTGTAGCTGTAATATGGGACCCTCTCTGCCTGCACAAGCAGCAGCTTTTCCGCCAGTTCCTGGTGCAAGATCTTGGCAACCGAATCGTGTCGTTCCTTATATTCCGTTGATGCGAACATCTGACATCCTCCTGTTATGTGCTGGATTGTTTCTGAAGTTGGGCACCCGTATCTGCATCTGTCATCCACTACCGATGCATCTCCTACAATGAATTTTAGGTAGATGCGAGTTGGTATAACCTGATCTTGTATGGCCAGTAGGAAGCCTTCAGTCTCGGGGAACATTCGTCCCGAGGTCAGCCAATAGTTCGACGCTAACTTGTCTACATGTTCCTGGTTAACCTCATTAGGATGCCTCCCGTGCAGCGGCTTCCCCAACCACCTCTGTAGTTTGTCGTTGTCGGTTCGGTGGTGATTTTGACGCTCGTGTTCCGTCAGACGTAGCGGTGTTGAGACGTCTGCTCCGCATATAGCCCTATGTAGTGTGGAGCTGTTGGCCTGCCTGTAGAAATAATTACGCAGATTTAATATTTGTTGGTCCAATTGCTTGCTGAGATCTGCCAATCCTCTTCCTCCTAGTTGACGTGGCAGAGTTGTTCTTTCTACGGCGCTACGGGGATGATGTTTATGAGCTTTTGTCAGTAGTGTCCTAACTTTTCGTTGCAGGTTGTTGATGTCCGTGTTGGTCCAATTCACTATTCCGAACGAATAGCTGAGTACAGAGCACGCATACGTGTTCAGGGCCTTAAACAAATTCCTGCTGTTAAGATCAGTTCGCACTACTTGTCTTACTCTCTTGATGAATTCATTCGTTAAATCAGTCTTCATTGTTCGATGGTCTATCCTTTGAGCTTGTTTCATCCCGAGATACTTGTATGTATCTCTCTTGCTCATTGCTTCGATCTCCTGGCCGTCCTGCATCTCGTGTGCGCTTTGTTCGAGCTTTCCCCGGATGATATTAAGGGTGCGGCACTTGTCCAGTCCAAACAGCATTCCGATGTCCCTGGAGAACTCCTCTACAATTTTAAGCATTTGCGTTAGTTGGTTTTTGGTTGCGGCGATCAGTTTTAAATCATCCATATATAATAGGTGATTCAACTTGATCGCTTCTGCGTTGTTGCTTTTGATAGCGAAGCCGTATTTTGTAGAGTTCAACCGATGTGATAGAGGGTTCATCGCCATGCAGAACCACAGTGGACTGAGTGAATCTCCTTGGAAAATCCCTCTTCGGATGTTGATTGTGTCGGTCTCGATGTTACTGTCTGCGGTTCTGAGTTGTATCTTAGTGCGCCAGGTTGTCATAACGTGTTCTAAAAAGGAAACTGTATGATGATCTATTTTATACAGCTTTAAGATACCTGTGAGCCAGTCGTGAGGTACGGAATCAAATGCTTTTTTGTAGTCCACATAAGCCATGTGGAGGTTTCGTTGCTTGGAATGAGCCTGGTTGCAGATGACAGAGTCTATGATGAGTTGCTCTTTGCATCCCATTGCGCCCTTCGAGCAGCCTTTCTGCTGCATTGCAATGATGTTGTTCCGCTCGCAGTGAGCATATATTCGCTGCGTAAGGCAAGATGTGATTATCTTGTACAGCGTAGGCAAGCAGGTTATTGGTGCCTTCCAGTTGTGGGAATTCTTGATGACATCGGAGACCTCAGCGGTTGTGAATTGCTCGTGTTGCATCTGGCTATAGTTCCGGCCCATCTCGCGTTCTTCGCTGATCCAGCTTGCACTGACATTGTATGGACCTGGTGTGGCAAGTTGATTTCTCCAGGAACCGTCGACCTGTTCTCTGCTAGGGTAACTCGCATTTGTGGCATCGGCGCTAGAATTAAAAGCACGGTAGAAACCCTTTTCTGATCGTTCAAAGAGTTTGTTGTCTCGTTTCCTGTTGTTACTAGCCTTGTATCTCCTCAGACGCCCTGCGAAAACAGAAAGTTTTTGTTTTAATGTGTCAAGACATTGTTGAGCAGTGATGTTCGCGGGGTCATGCCGAGAATGCATTTGGGTGCGGCTCATTATTGCCTGCACCGCCCTCTGGATCCTTCTAGTTCTAACTCCTCTGATATATTCCGTCACTTGTCCTATGTCTTTACGGAGACTCTCGATCTTCCAATTTAGTCGCATTTCCCATTGAGCCATTCGTGGTTCTGGTCTTGCACGATTCCACTCTTGGGCCGTTCGGATCTTGGCACCCATTACAGTGGTGACTGCCGTTGCGGCACAGTAGATTAACATGTGCATACGTTCTAATGTTGGTATCACTGACACATAGTTTGGTAAAATTCGTGTGTTCATAAGATCGAGCACGATCGCAAGTTTCCTGGAAGAATTTAATCTTGGTAGCGGTGGCCTGCTCAGTGGGTCTGTGCCTTCGTATCGCAATACTGCCTGTCTCATATGTGCGTTTAAGCCTTCAAAATGTTCTTCGTTAACCGATTCCAGACTCTCGGTTGTTGGTTCTACCGTTTCGGCTTCTATTCTATTATTATTATTATTATCTCGACTTAGCCAAAAGGCATTCGCACTCTCTCTACGGGGAACATTCACTCAGATCCCGGGTATCCCGGATACCAAAAGGATCTGGCTCGGGCGAGACCCTTGCCATGTTATCGGGCTTTAGGTGACATTGATGTTGTTGGATGATCCTGCATTGCCCATGAATTTCCTGACGGTTCGGGCTGTGGCAAGTAGTACCGCTTTCTGCATGGACCTGTAAAGACTATCAGTTAGACCCAGCTCCTTGATGTTTCTCAGCAAACTTTTTGGTATAACACCAGTTGTTGACATGATGATTGGAATCGTCTGGACGTTCTCCATTTCCCATTGCCTTCTAATTCGTTCTTCTAAATCTCTGTACTTCGCGATCTTCTCGACTTGCTTCACACGCAGGTTGTTGTTGTTCGGGATGGCCACATCAATCAGAGTTGTCTTCCTAGAAATTTTATCAACTATTATAAGGTCCGGTCTGTTATGGGCAACTCGTTGATCTGTCAGAACTGTACGATCCCAGTACATCTTGTAGTTGCTGTTCTCAAGAACAGGCTCCGGTGTGTAGCTGTAATATGGGATCCTCTCTGCCTGCACAAGCAGAAGTTTTTCCGCCAGTTCCTGGTGGAAGATCTTGACAACCGAATCGTGTCGTTCCTTATATTCCGTTGATGCGAACATCTGACATCCTCCTGTTATGTGCTGGATTGTTTCTGAAGTTGGGCACCCGTATCTGCATCTGTCATCCACTACCGATGCATCTCCTACAATGAATTTTAGGTAGTTGCGAGTTGGTATAACCTGATCTTGTATGGCCAGTAGGAAGCCTTCCGTCTCGGGGAACATTCGTCCCGAGGTCAGCCAATAGTTCGACGCTAACTTGTCGACATGTTCCTGGTTAACCTCATTAGGATGCCTCCCGTGCAGCGGCTTCCCCAACCACCTCTGTAGTTTATCGTTGTCGGTTCTGTGGTGATTTTGACGCTCGTGTTCCGTCAGACGTAGCGGTGTTGAGACGTCTGCTCCGCATATAGCCCTATGTAGTGTGGAGCTGTTGTTATTATTATTATTATTATTATTATTATTATCTCGACTTAGCCAAAAGGCATTCGCACTCCCTCTACGGGGAACATTCACTCAGATCCCGGGTATCCCGGATACTAAAGGATCTGGCTCGGACGAGACCCTTGCCATGTTATCGGGCCCTAGGTGACACCGATGTTGTTGGATGATCCTGCATTCCCCATGAATTTCCTGACGGTTCGGGCTGTCGCAAGTAGTACCGCTTTCTGCATGGACCTGTAAAGACTATCAGTTAGACCCAGCTCCTTGATGTTTCTCAGCAAACTTTTTGGTATAACACCAGTTGTTGATACGATGATTGGAATCGTCTGGACGTTCTCCATTTCCCATTGCCTTCTAATTCGTTCTTCTAAATCTCTGTACTTCGCGATCTTCTCGACTTGCTTCACACGCAGGTTGTTGTTGTTCGGGATGGCCACATCAATCAGAATTGTCTGCCTAGAAATTTTATCAACTATTATAAGGTCCGGTCTGTTATGGGCAACTCGTTGATCTGTCAGAACTGTACGATCCCAGTACATCTTGTAGTTGCTGTTCTCAAGAACAGGCTCAGGTGTGTAGTTGTAATATGGGACCCTCTCTGCCTGCACAAGCAGCAGCTTTTCCGCCAGTTCCTGGTGCAAGATCTTGGCAACCGAATCGTGTCGTTAATTATATTCCGTTGATGCGAACATCTGACATCCTCCTGTTATGTGCTGGATTGTTTCTGAAGTTGGGCACCCGTATCTGCATCTGTCATCCACTACCGATGCATCTCCTACAATGAATTTTAGGTAGTTGCGAGTTGGTATAACCTGATCTTGTATGGCCAGTAGGAAGCCTTCCGTCTCGGGGAACATTCGTCCCGAGGTCAGCCAATAGTTCGACGCTAACTTGTCGACATGTTCCTGGTTAACCTCGTTAGGATGCCTCCCGTGCAGCGGCTTCCCCAACCACCTCTGTAGTTTATCGTTGTCGGTTCGGTGGTGATTTTGACGCTCGTGTTCCGTCAGACGTAGCGGTGTTGAGACGTCTGCTCCGCATATAGCCCTATGTAGTGTGGAGCTGTTGGCCCGCCTGTAGAAATAATTACGCAGCTTTAATATTTGTTGGTCCAATTACTTACTGAGATCTGCCAATCCTCTTCCTCCTAGTTGACGTGGCAGAGTTGTTCTTTCTACGGCGCTACGGGGATGATGTTTATGAGCTTTTGTCAGTAGTGTCCTAACTTTTCGTTGCAGGTTGTTGATGTCCGTGTTGGTCCAATTCACTATTCCGAACGAATAGCTGAGTACAGAGCACGCATACGTGTTCAGGGCCTTAAACAAATTCCTGCTGTTAAGATCAGTTCGCACTACTTGTCTTACTCTCTTGATGAATTCATTCGTTAAATCAGTCTTCATTGTTCGATGGTCTATCCTTTGAGCTTGTTTCATCCCGAGATACTTGTATGTATCTCCCTTGCTCATTGCTTCGATCTCCTGGCCGTCCTGCATCTCGTGTGCGCTTTGTTCGAGCTTTCCCCGGATGATATTAAGGGTGCGGCACTTGTCCAGTCCAAACAGCATTCCGATGTCCCTGGAGAACTCCTCTACAATTTTAAGCATTTGCGTTAGTTGGTTTTTGGTTGCTGCGATCAGTTTTAAATCATCCATATATAATAGGTGATTCAACTTGATCGCTTCTGCGTTGTTGCTTTTGATAGCGAAGCCATATTTTGTAGAGTTCAACCGATGTGATAGAGGGTTCATCGCCATGCAGAACCACAGTGGACTGAGTGAATCTCCTTGGAAAATCCCTCTTCGGATGTTGATTGTGTCGGTCTCGATGTTACTGTCTGCGGTTCTGAGTTGTATCTTAGTGCGCCAGGTTGTCATAACGTGTTCTAAAAAGGAAACTGTATGATGATCTATTTTATACAGCTTTAAGATACCTGTGAGCCAGTCGTGAGGTACGGAATCAAATGCTTTTTTGTAGTCCACATAAGCCATGTGGAGGTTTCGTTGCTTGGAATGAGCCTGGTTGCAGATGACAGAGTCTATGATGAGTTGCTCTTTGCATCCCATTGCGCCCTTCGAGCAGCCTTATTATTATTATTATTATTATTTTATTGGCAGTACCAAAGGAGAGTACCTCATAGGCGGTGGTATTTGGATGGGGTAATTATTTCATGGCCTGCTATGATTTTTTAAAATAGCAAATTTTCAAGAAACCCCGTTAGGGATTTTCTTATGACAAAATGTTATTAGGAAAACTTTTTCCGAATGAAAAACTGAGTAGATTCGCAAAATGTCAAAAGGCTAGGCTTACTATGATTTTTAAATTTATCTCCCACTTTTTTCTTAGAAAAGTGTCCTTTCCGGAGCTTTCACGTCATAATTTTATTTCTTCACGATGATCAAGTTTCCTTAATAATATTTTGACTTGAAAACTCCAGAAAGGACACATTTCTAAGAAAAAAGTGGGAGAAAAAGGCGAAAAAGCTAAAAATCAAAGTATTCCTAGACTTTCGAAATTTTGCAATTCTACTCAGTTTTTCATTCTGAACAAGTTTTCTTAATAACATTTTGTCGTAAAAAAATCCCTTTCTTGAAAATTAGCTATTTTAAAAAATCATAGCAGGCTATGAAATAAATACCCCATCCAAATACCACCACCTATGAGATACTCTCCCTTGGGACTACCAATAAAAAATAGAGACCATTTGTTTTCCTTGTCCTTCATATAATTCTGAGGTGTCCAGTATCAAATTGGGACACACTGTATAATACTCAAATGTTAACTTATTACATTTCTAATTTAAATATGTAATTATTCTAAAGGCAATTATGTCACAATGTCTCTATGGATAACGAAAACCTTGACAATGACCAATATCACAGAATATCCAGTATCCGTCTTTATTTTAGTCTAATTTCTGGCTTCCTAGAGCGGCAAACTTCACAAAAATAGCTTCCAAACTTCATATTTTCTCACAAGTTCCCTAAAAGCACGTTTCACCAACTTAATTATGTTAAATGTGGGGTTTCTCCGAGTTTCATCCACGATGTCCATAATCGACCAACAAAATATGAAAAATTTAATTTATTTTCAACATCTGAAAATCGAGAAATTTCTTAATTTCTTTATTAAAGTCAATTGAATTGGTTTGTTTTACTCCTACCGAATTCCTTCAACGTTTATTGGGATATTGTTGAATTCACAGTTGAGAGACGCATATATATCATAATATATTATGGTCCCACAATAAAGAAAATAAAATTGTTGATATTTTCCATTTCTATTTTTTTTCTAATTGCATTGTCGAATTCTGTGAAACATTAGGTGCCTACTATGATGCCTTTTGCGCTGTAATAGAACACAGTCCCTGCTTCTTTGTTTTGGTATATAGAACCCCACAAAAATACATATAATTAAATTTGGGTCTAGTATAGACATCAAAGCTTTTCATAAGATACGTATTTTTGTTACGAATTCAATTACTAATATATCTTTTGATACACAGAAAATAACTGGAAACTAAATTTGCGGCTTTGCAAACAGTTATGGATATCCATTATATGGTAAATTATTATTTTTTACTACTAACCTGAGAAATCACCATTATTTACCTCATTCCTCTAATGAGAAGTAATATTTCTCTACCTAGGTAAATAATGATAATAAAAAAATACCTAGGTAAATAATGAAAAATTTTCTATATGACATTTAAAGATTAGTGTCATTTTATCAGCTTGACAACTGAACTCCCAGGCTACTCGATATTTCGAAGTATTTGAAAAAAGCGAGAAATGACTAAAATAAACTAAAATATAGCAATATTTCAATTTCAATGTTAGTAGTAAAAAAAATTCTATATACACTTCGGTTGAGAAGGCCATTATTTACCTCGCATATTATATCCTTCGGCGCTACGCGCCTCAGGATATAAAAAAGCTCGGTATATAATGGCTCACTTCTCAACCTAAGTGTATAATATACTATTATTTTTTCCAGCATAATGTATAATGTAAGGGGTAATAAGGAGGCTTTTATACTCTGGGTGTGAAAGTCAAGACACAGAAATTCAATTCCGATATAACTTTTCTAAATTGTTTTCTCAACTATGAATATACAGGGTGCCCATTTTAGATGGAATAATAAATATAATTTAAATTCGAGAGCGTTGCCTAAAAAGTAGGCCATGCCTAATAAAAATTTTGACACTTATGTATGTCATTATGACAACCGCATTATTCGTCCATTTATAATAATACTAATAATAATAATAATAATTCTCACCCTCACAATACTCCAAACTAGGAGTACCCCAGAAGCAACCACATGCTTGTGCGGGGGAGGGGGCAATTACTATTATTTTGTCTTCGTTGCCATTTGCGGCTAGGGACGATTTTTTTCCGATAGAACTAGGATAGCATTCGCTCAAGTACTACGGAAAACCCTAGAAAACCGTAGTAATCCCAGTGACTGTAGGACAATTAGTAAATCACACGGATAAAGCTATTTAGGAGCAATACCGTAAATCCACATTTGTCCAGCGCTCTTGGCCATAGCGGTGTTTTTCTTTAAAGACATGTGCATGTGCCTGCCTCGAACCAAGGTCGATCGAAGGCAGAAAAACATGCAGCCTAAAAAGTCAGCGCCGGTACGAGCGACGCCACCGCGGCCCCCTTATGGTATGCCAATCCAGGATATCTGGTCCCAGCAAAATGAAGCAACTCCCCATTACCACCGTGATGTGCGCCGCTATTTGAACCAAGTCTTCCCACAATCTTGGATTGGCGGAAGAGGGGCCATAGAATGGCCTCCGAGGTCTCCCGATCTTACCCCGGATGATTTTTTCTTGTGGGACGGGACATCTAAAATCCAGGGTGTATAAAAATCGTCCCCAAAATTAGAACAGCGCATAAGAAACGAAATAGCGTTGATTCCTTCAGAATGGATTAGGAGTGTAGATACTCGACAGACTGGGCCATTGTTTCGCTGTGAATGGAGAACATTTCGAGCATTTGATTAATTGATTTTTAGGTAGGTACCATCGATTTATTGTGTTTATTAATAAACACATTTTGCAAGCTTAACATGATTCTCGAGATTTTTGAGAAAAACACCAAAAAACACCCAAAATGGGACACCCTGTACAAACTTCTAGAAATCGATTTTTTTATTATGTATATCTAAATATAAAGTTCAGCGGTGTAGATATTTACTGGATCGTTTTCATTTCTTTGTGATCATTTTTCCTTTTCTAAAAACAATGGGTCAAAGTAAATATTTCAAATTTTGATCATTCCAGCAACCAGCAACTTTTAAAGACTTTTTCACCACGGTATTCTTATTCTTTAATGCAACTACTATAGCCACAAAATTACGCGTACTTACTCTACAAAAACGCGATGCAAGCGTTCAATCAAAATCGCATTTGCAAGACCGACGAAAATTGCATCGACATCTCCGAAACAAGTCTCCCGAAATGCCCCTGGAGAACAAAATCCCTGTCGACTATAAAAATGCGGTTAAGGAGCCTTTGCGCAAATCCGGCAGGCGACGTCTCGGCGGCGGCGCCCCCGCCTTTTTCCGGGGTTCCCGGACCTGCCGGAATAATAGAAACGCCTTTGATTCCCCCGGCTTGCCGGCCGCGCGCATTATTTCAATAAAAGTAAACGTATATAGCAATATCGGTGGTTTACGACGAATGCATGAGGGCGTAGAGCGCGCCTCAAGAATAAGAATGATAGAAGATGTGTTGCAAGAGAAGCGCAAGTATGAGTAAGGGTAAGAGGAGGCCAGAGTCCTGAAACCTATTTATATACATGACGATGATGATGCTCGTTTCTAATACCCAGTAAACTAAATCTAAACTTATTAGTTGTCCACTCGCGTGGACTCGAAGGATACAAACTTTTCTGACAGCGGCTCTCAAAAGCTCGAAATACTGGACAACATTACTATACAAAGTGTCTCACTTAACAGTGAAACAACCTAATAACTTCTTTAATTTTCAACCGACCATAACGAAATTTTTACCAAAGTTAGACGGCATCGTTGCCTACTTATTTCTAAAAACATAATTGCCTACTCCAAAGCGTTGCCACAATCGAGATTAAAAATCCGAAAGTAATAGGCATTTTTTCCAAAAAAAAATTACTAAAAAAAGTTGTTCAGAAACGATTCAGAACTCTAAATCCAAAAAAATTAAGTTCAAAAATATCAATTTAATAATTTCCTGCGTTTAGAAAAGTGTGCCATGTTTGCTATCATGTCCATTGTCATTCATGGCCTTCAAAACTTCCATGGCACACCTTTCTAAACACAGGAAATGATTAAATTGCTATTTTTGGACTATTTTTTATTTAATATTAAAAATATAAATTTTAGATTTAGGGTTGTGGATCGATTCTGAACAACTTTTTTAGTATTTTTTTTTAAGAAAAAAAAAAACACATTGAGGTTGAAATGGTTTTCAATTTACTATTTGCAATCTATTTCAAAAATATTAATTACATAGGTACTATTCTTACCAATTTTTTAAAAATTATTACCGCTGGTTAAAATTTCTGTTCCAAGCAAATAAACACCCTGTATATATGTTATATATTTGGTTATTTGTTTGTTATATATTTTTTATTTTAAGTTTATTCAACCTTGAAACTTTGAAGGTATACTTTGCGGGTATACTTTATAAAGCGCATTGAGTAAAAGAATATGCATGTTAAAAAATATTTTTTTTACTCAATGTACAGGGTCTCCCATTACGAATTGCCGCGATCGATTTCTCGGAAAATAGACTTTGGAGAAATTTGAAAATTTGGCAGTTTACTAAAGTAGATGGGGGCAATTCGGATAACATATTTTCAAGATGGTGACTTTCCGGTTATACCGGAAGTTGATGCCAACTCGCTTATTTTAAATAGCACACCCTATCTATTATTTCATTTTTAGATTCAACGCAAAATTCTAGACACATCTCATGTATAACGTCTTATACCTAAGTTTAGCGTTTTGGACATATTTTAAATTGTATGTCAAATTTCTCCTATATGAAAGCCTTTTCTATTTAATTAGGGTTGGTTTCCTTGTAGAAGGGGATCTAGTTTAGTGGACTGAATGCTGCAAAATTTTCAAAATTTTCCAAAATGTATTTTCCAAGAAATCGATCGCGGTACTTCGTCGTGGAAGACGTGGGACCCCCTGTATGGAAGAAAATATCACAAATTAATGACAATGATCATTCGTCCATGAAATGTGGTTGCGTTTCGGATATTTCAAATTTGGTATACGACCTGTTGATTTAGTAAAATTACGTTCAATTTAAAACAATAATTACTGAATGAAAACTGGGTTCAATTATTATAACAAACTGTTACAAACTGAAAAACAGGCCACAAGAAGAGTTATTTGACAATTAAGGACACATTGCTTTATTTCATCATAACCTGAGAATGCTACCGAAATATAAATTAAAATAATTAATATTTAAAAAACTGCCAGAGGAATGTGCTAAGTATTGAAAAGCCCTTTTTGATCACTTTGAGATGAACGTGTTACATTTAAAGAACTAAAGTATAGTTTGTTACATTTAAGCGGAACGCCTTGTATAATTTTTGACATAATGGTTAAGAAGTAGGTACACATTTCTATTTACAACTTTTTATTTAACACGTTTTTCTGGTAAACAAATAAAAAAGTTAAGGGGGTAAAAATTACTCTGAACAATTTAAATGTACCCTTTCCATTAATGTTCGTTATTTTTAGACTATAAAAAAATAAAAATAAACCTTTTTAAAAAAGTTTTTATTTAAGCCATGTACTAAAAGGAATAAAATCCGTTTAGGCTTTCGTGAAGACAATTCAATTTCAAATTAAAATCAAAAAGCTTGTCGCACGAAATGTTGATAAAAGATAAAAGTAAGTACCAATTAATTTTATTGGATAGTGATTGGTTGATAAGCAAGTACCTACTTGCTAAAGTATGCATTTCTTCTTTACAACTCGCGCGACACGCTTTTCGATTTGCAAAAACTTGTCGCAATTTGGAATTGAATAATCTTAACGAAAACCTGAACTTATTTTATTCATTTTAGATCATGACTTGAATAAAAGCTTGTTTTAAAATGGTTTTTTATTTTTTGTTTTATTTTGTGCTTTTTAGTAACCTATTTGATTCCCATGTCAGAAGGGTGGTAAAGAAATTTAGTCCGCCATATTGGATTTAGAATGAAGTATGAAGTAATTCACTCACCTTACAGTTTTCTACCTGTCGAGCCCTTTCATTTGATACCCATATTAAAGGGGTTGAACAGAAAATGTAATCCAGCGGCCATATTGAATTTAGTGTAATGCCACTAACTTTATTGTTTTCTACTCTTCAAGCCCTTTCAATTGATACCCATATTAAAGGGATGTCAAAAAATACATCATCCGCCATCTTGTGGCGCCGGCCATTTCGAAAGTATTACAATATTGAGTATTGCATATTGTATTGCCACCAGAATTAAATTTTGCATACTTACGTATGCAAAATTTCAACTCAATCGGATGTTAAGAAGTGGTTCTAACAAATTCGCTGAACAAACTGTATCTTGGCATCTGCCCACGGCGTGGCGCTGCCGCCAGTGCCGCCGCTGCCGACGATCGACGATGGGTTTAGTCGTATTTAATGTTCTGTAGTTCAGTCTATTCTCTGTGCTTTCCTAAGTTAGGTTACGTTAATTTAGAAATAAGAAAATTTCAATTTGATGAAGCCAAGTCAAACGAATACATTTTCGAAGTAACATTTTAATAAACACGTTTAATTTGATTATTGACAATCTCATTGCGGAGCTAAACCAGCGGAAAAAAATCCTATGTTAGCATTTCAGATCTCTTTGGATTTTTATCTTTAAAATGTCAAAATGAAGATATATAATTTTAAAAGCACACAAACTTCAACAAAAGTACCCAGATGATTTAGACCAAAGCCTCGGAAATGAGTGTGTAAGGTTAAAATATTTTATTACGGAAATTGACCCGAATCTTGATAATCCTAGGACAATGTTAAAATTTATAAAAGAAAAAAAAACTAATATCTACTTTCCCTAATTTAGACACATCATTAAGGTATTGTTCTTGTGTATGGCAGCAACTAACTGTTCGGGAAATTTTTTAAAAGATACAGTTTAAGTGACGAAAAGGCTAGTGGTATGAATGAAATCCTTAATAATATTATAGAAACAAAAAAAATATGGCAAGCTTTGCAAGTATAAAAGCCAGGAAAAAAGGTTTTAATTAATAATAAGTACCTATGTATGTACCTATCTACTCTGTTCTTAGTACATAAAGTTAAATGTTAAATTAATATTTTCTTCAATGTGTCCTTTTCTAAAATAAATAAAATTGTTGATAAAAAACCTATCGGCACTTAAAATTTTACCTGATTTTTTATTGCGACGGGTCAAGGGGTCCTTAAATAAATTTAGCCTAGGGCCCAACATAGCTCTAATCCGCCCCAACAGGGCAAGTTAAATAAAAGCTTATAAAAAAAGAGAGAAAACTCGTCTTTTGCTTGAATTTCTGAAGTTAAATTTTAACTTGGGATATTACTGATATACAGCGAGAAACATAAAATTGTCTTTGATTCGTAGTTTGTTCTCCCATTTTCCAACCATACTAATCTCTATAAATGTTAAAGGTGGATTTATAAACTCGACGTTTGCGTTGGCGCTCGAAGTTGACGGTGACTTTCGCAGTTTGCGTCCAGAAATGTGAACGACGGAACGTGAAAGATGAAATTAGTTTATTTCGGACTGCATCGGACGCAGACGGCAACGTTCGACGGCGGCGTTTATACTTAAACGGCTACACGTAAAATAGTGGGGTTGAATTTTCGACGCAAACGGCAACGGCGAGCGCCAACGCAAACGTCGAGTTTATAAATCCACCTTAAGAGTACGACCAAAATTTTAATATAGATATGTATTTCGGCGCCCTCTCTTTTTCGTTGGTCATCTGCACATGCGCTGTACATACATTCAGGCTTCAGGCGTATACATAAAAAAATTGGCGGGCAAGACGCCAAGAGTGAAGACTTCCATGCCGCACCTATACGGCAGGAACGCGAAAGCACATTCCGTTGCCCCCGCAGCCAGCTAGCTGTGTTTGACTTCGACACCTCCGTTCGGTTTTTCTTCGCGGCAAACATGGAGTTTCAAAGTACCCCCGATCTCGATTCGCCCTTAATTTGACGCCGACAATTACCGAACGCCGCTACTCAAACACAAAGTCATCGCGACTCGTCGGATTTGGCGGGTGGAATTCATTATAAAGGAAGAGCTGTGCGGGGGCTGTTGCGCCAGCGATAAAGGACGATTTTAAGAAGCTCCAGTCGTGAAGATTCGTGAAAAAATCTTGACCCTGCCTGCAACCGCTTCGTTAGAGGTTAGAATGTACCTACGATATTGGTTGAATAACAAACCACTAAGCTTTGATTATGGCGCTCAGTGGTGTATCCAGGATTAACGTCTGGGGGGGGGGGGCAATCAGTTATAAATAACAAAACTCTGTCGATAATTTTAACGAATAAGATGTTTGGTTTTCGAGATGCAGGGTGTTGAAATTGAAATTTTATTTTCGGTTTTTTTAAGTAACTTCTTGAGATGTCAAAATTTTCTTGCAAAATTTGGTAGCCGGGGTTTTTTTCGGAAGAGAAGTCATAATTTGGTATTATTTTTGGTGCAATCCGTAGAGGGCGCTGCGTACGCTATCATTATTATGTATCATTTTCGAGAAATTTTCAAATTTCTGCATCGATGTAGGTGCATAATATCGACGCTCGTATGCAATTAAATTCAAAATAAAATTTAAATAAACAAGCACATTTATTTTTTGACAGTTTAATTAACTTGTTTTTTTGCAAAAAAGTTTTGTCCTCTCAGAAAGTTACTTAAAAAATAGAAAATAAAATTTCAATTTCAACACCCTGCATTTCCTAAACCAAACATCTGCGGACCTACATTCATATGAATTTTTTCGTCATATTTTCCATTTTTCTTTTTAATTTTTTAAGTTATTACATGAAAATAATTCTTATTCGAACCAGTAAAATCTATATCGCAAAATCAAGTATACTTTTTTTTGGTCTTGAGCTCGTCAAATACCTCCTCTGGAGATATGGGTATTTCAGGGTACACATAAAGGAGTGTTAACCCATTCAGCCGGTTTCCGCAAATATTGTTTCAAACATAAATTTTTAAAATTTTCAGTTTTGAAAATGTTTTTTCTGGCACACTGTAATTGTGCAAAATATGTTTATTAGGTTGTTTTGCCTAATTTACGGTTACGCGCTGCGACCGACGCGTAGTGTGTGCATAATATACGGCGGCGCGTTCTCAAAACTGCAGAGGTTTTAATTTCGAGAAGACAAGATGAAACAAATAACAAATTGTATAGATGTTTGATGTTCACTGCATTTTCAGATTAGGCCAGGAGTATATAATTTTTGGTATTATTAATTTTGATATTACAAATCTCGTTTATCTCGACAGGTCTGGGGGGGGGGGGGGGCAATTGCCCCCTTTGCCCCCACCACGTCCGTGGTGATTCAACATTTTGACCCATAAAATGGCCTTTTTCGATCTGTAGCGAGCTACACGCATAATTTTAAACTTTTGGTCAATACAAATTTTAATCTAAGTAATTACTCACAGTGACTGTCATTAGGCTTTTGGCGCAAATGCTAATGACGGCCATTGTGATAAATATTTTTAAATAATTTTCGTCTCAAAATGTTAGTAATTACTTAGATTAAAATTTGTATTGACCAAAAGTTTAAAATTATGCGTGTTGCTCTCTACAGATGGAAAAAAAGTCATTTGATGGGCCAAAATGTTGAATCGCCATGTACGTGCTGTACATTGAGTCTTCAAAGGTTGTGTCAGAAACATAATATAGAGCGCGCCGCATAATTGATTTGTAATTTGTAATACCTACTACTACATCGTTTAGCAGTGGTTTGTTATCTCGGCTGTTATTTGAGAGAAAAAATCGGTAGCAGTTGGAATCAATAGCTTTTCCGAGCGACCTTCCTTTGCCGTAATAAAAGTTGCTGACCATGTCTACCTACGAAAATTTATAGAGGTACACAAAAAAGTTTAGCATGAAACTTGTTTGCAACAACTGTGAGAAACCAAATATTACACCACTTTTGAAATATTAGATAATGATATGACTAAATTGGGGCTCTCTTGTGATCAAAAATTAAATTATTTGGAAAAAATATGAATGACGCTTTTTTTATAAAGCGAAATATCCCATTTAATTTAACGTATCACACTTGCCAGTTCCTATTACCAAAAATTGGTAATTATTGTGATCAAATTCAAGTAGACATATATGTATACAGGGCGTTCCTAAATATCATGTACATACGGAAGGGGGTAATTCTTTGGCCCATTTTAAGAAAAAAACTTCATATGAACGTATGTCGTAAACGTTTTAACTTTTGAAATACAGGGCGTTAAAGTTCATTTTTTTAAATTGAATTTTGGCTACATCTCATCACGCTTTTACGCGTAACTTTTTTGAGGTTATCTTTTTGGTCCTGCAGGTCCATCATTTTAGTGCATCTTTCATTCTGCAAGAAAAAGGTACTCTTGTTTCATAACGATTTTATGTTTCGAATATTGAAGTCAACAGGTGTTTTGGAGAACATTTTGGCAATTTCAAAGCAAATGGTTGATTTAATCGTTATGAAACAAGAGTACCTTTTTCTTGCAGAATGAAAAGATGCACTAAAATGATGGACCTGCAGGACCAAGAAGATAACATCAAAAAAGTTACGCTTAAAAGCGTGATAAAAAAAGTGGCGCCCTCTGTGAGATACGCTGAAATTGACATTTTTAGCTTATTCTCCATCCCCAAAAACAAAGCAGTGCCAAATTTCAGTTCAGCAGCTTGATTATTTCCGGAGATGTAGCCAAAATTCAATTTAAAAAAATGAACTTCAACGCCCTGTATCTCAAAAGTTAGGACGTTTACGACATACGTTCATATGAAGTTTTTTTCTTAAGATGGGCCAAAGAATTACCCCCTTCCATATGTACATGATATTTAGGAACACCCTGTATAGCAGGCTTTCATAATTTCGAAATAAAGTGGTTTGCATGCCCCTATTTAAGTATCGAATAGCTAATCTAGAATTGTTATTTTAAATAATAAAACAATGCGAAACTCGTAGAAATTTCTCTGTTATGAAATTAAACTAAAAACACTTAATATTTTCAGTTTAACGTAACACTTAACATCTCGGTAATGGGAATGCCAAAGCCATAATAATGTTCAGAAAAATGACAATAACAAAATATTGCACGTTACAATAAATGCTCAGTATGAACACCTACTCTGCCGTCAGTAGCAAAAAGACCGTAAATCACTAAATTTTGGATTTTGAGATGTTTGCATATTCTTTTTAGTTGTGAAGTTGTACATCTACATACGAAGGAAAAAAGGCGTAGGTCTATCGAAAACAGGAAAAACAAAAACTTTGAAAAGGCCGTAAGTACAAAACGTCATCATGTTACGAAGCTAAAACACCGTAAGTCTGGACTAGGTACGTGGAAAAAGCAGAGAAAATTTACACTTACGTATTTGTTGCTTCGTATTTAAGGGTATCGCCATCTTGGCAAAACTTACGTGGAAGAAGTAAATGATTTAAATTAAATAAATTTTCTATTTAATGGAGTGTTAATGCAAAAAATTAACATAGTGTTAGTTGGTTCATATGTACTTACTGCCTTTTTGCTACTGGATTGGTATCATTTTTTGGGTTAAACTAGAAGTACAAAGGCAATAAACGTTTTTTTTTAACAATTTTGATTTTTTTGACGAAAAAAGTGATTATATAAAAACAATATATCATGTTATATAAACCAACACTAAAAAAAACAGCTTATATAATTATTTTTTCCATATAGGCACAACTCGAAAACGTTTTTATCTTTTTCTTCAAAATTGTTTCTCCCCTACGACCTTTTTGCTATTAACGACAGTATACTTTTCACAACAAACAACACCACATTCTTCATTATTTCATCTTTTCAGCTTCAGCATTTCAGCTGCTGCATACTCCAAGTAAAAAAAATACTTCCGATTACATCGGAAGTAATATTCTAATTATAAATTAGTAGTTTTTATTATTTTTAATCATTATCAGGAACGATATTATTTATTTTTCAAAAATCAGTTTTTGGACTTTTTGAGAACACCCTGTATGATAATTCTGAAGCTAGATCACCCTGGTTTTTAACAGATTTTTATCTCAAAAGTTACGGAAATAATCGTTTTTAACACATTTTTTTCAGAATGGCCTTTAGCTAGAGATACAAGGTCACGAAATGGATGGCTTCTAATTCAGGTCGGAATATAGGTGCTTTAATGTAGCGAAATTTACACTTTCAACTATAAAACAAGTGCAACTGTAAATATACAAGTAAAACTGTCAACCTACATTTTCAACTATAAATTTTCAAGTGAAACTGGAACTGTAAATTACAGTTGCAAATTTAAATTTACAGTTCTAGCTACACTTGTAAATTTACAGTTGGAACTGTAAATTTACAAGTTTTAAAGCATTCTTAAAAAAGTAGCTTTATGATGGCACTTCTAAGCCATCGTCGGAAGAAGACCAATAATTGGCATGGTATGAATTAATTTTTATTTAGGCCTAGAGACTGGCCTAATAAACGGTCAGAAAAGTAATACTCAAATTTCAGCAACAATGAATTTTTTAAACGGGGTAGATATACAGTGTGTCTGGTTTTTCAAGTTAACACCCCTGAAAATATAAATAATAGGCTGGGGGAACTGAACGGGGTATTTTTTATAGATATGTTCCTAAAAGGTCATCATTTGCGAACTATTGGTTTGGCATTGCCGCGAAAGCCTGGCCTACTGCGTAAAGGGGTGCATTTTTCGAAAAACCATATTAGGCATTTTTATTTAAAATCTGATATAACAGCGTTAATCAGGATACACCAAAACCCCCACATACCAAATTTGGACAAAAAATATACAGGGAATTCCATTCTGCAGGGTTCCAAAGTTGAGCAAAATATAAATTTTAAAGGCATCTGGCGAATCAAGTGTGCCATGGATATACTTCAAAACAGTTTGCTGCTCAACAAGACCATTAAAAGTGTTAGTGTGCAAAGATTCAATACAAAAATATACAGGGTATTTTTCTCTGGACCAAAATCCTGAAATTTTATGAAACTTTATACAGGTCAAAAATGCTCTAGAATTATCGAAAGAATAATAATAAACACAAAAGTAATTTATTCCTTTATAAAATGCCAACCAACAAATAAAAACAATTTAAATTATTGGACTTTTCTCAATAAAGTCACTGTCTAAAATGATACATTTTCTGTGGGTTTCCTGTTGTGGCACACCAGTTACCTTAACTCATATGGACTTACTGACTGACAGGTTTCTGTATTTTTTAGACTTCGATCGTTTATAATGTCTGGGGTGGTTTTGATATACCTACTCAATTTTTGACGCATATAAAGTTTCAAAAATTCATCATTTTGAGTTGGCACAGAGAGGAACACCTTTTTAAATTTTTATTGGATCAGGCTAAAATAAGCGAAACAAAAAATTCAAATAATGTTAGGCGGCAAACAACCACAACGCTATCCCCAGACATATATTCTGTGTCCGTATATCCCCCGTCAACACTATTGAGGTTCCACCAATGACGTGGAAGTTTTGATTCCTCTGATACGTAGCGTTTTTTAGAAAAAGACTTACAAACGTCCCAAGCCCCTTCTTCAACCCATTTATCACGGACATCATAACGAAACCGCGCCCTAATCCTACACTCCCGCGTCCCGACTTTGTATTTGAGTAGCGAGTGGCGCCGCTTCTAATTGTGAGCGGCAAATTAGAAGGGCGGACCGGGGACAGGGGACACTTTGCGACACCCGCGTTTGCCGCGGCTAAAAACAGGCGGGAGGTGTCGAAGTCAAACAGAACGCAACCGTGTGTTTTCTGTTCGCTCCGTTGCGCCAATACGTGGGAGTTCGAAGGCTGACGCCGCCGCGGGCCGGCACCGTCGCAATAACAAGGCCCGCCAGCTGAAAGCGATGAGTCATCCAA
The DNA here is from genome assembly GCA_963920635.1 of Pseudeuparius sepicola. Taxonomy (NCBI): domain Eukaryota; kingdom Metazoa; phylum Arthropoda; class Insecta; order Coleoptera; family Anthribidae; genus Pseudeuparius; species Pseudeuparius sepicola. The sequence goes on along the minus strand of OY987302.1, from coordinate 12,087,256 downwards.
GGGAGGTCAGCCTAAGGCGCCAAATTCAAATTTCTAGGTGTAAACTTGGTAAATTTGGTAAAAAAAACACTTTAAAATGATTGTTTACATATATAGCTCATGGTTTTACAACACGGATAATAATCTACGAGAGTGAAAGTCATATTTTCAAGGGGTTTTGGTGCATTTAGATATCTACCGGTAACATTTTCGTAAATGCCAATTATTTCTTATTTGCCTGCCTAGATGCAACTAAATTCGAATAAATAAAGCCATAAAACTTACTGATTTCAAGGTGGTTACGTTTAATCACGTAAAATTGTTAGGTATAACACTCTCCAACAGTCCAAACCAAAGTCCTGGAAATCTGTGTAGGAACAAAATCTCTTTTGATGGCCTTAACCCACTTTTCCCTTAAAATGGGGTCTTTAGGGAGGAAAAAGCGGACACTTTGGGACCGCCTTTGTAGTTTCCCTTGTAGTTGGGAACGGAACACGTCCACGGCATGATTTAAATTAGTCCGAAACTATAGACACAACCTAAAACCTATAAACTAAAATTGAACTTTAATCACTTTAATCTGAACCACTGCTGTTTTACCACCTTATTAATAAAACTCCACGTCCTATATTACTAAAAAACAGAGTCCAACACACAACAAACGTTCTTTAAAACAGGAAAATCGCCAGACAAGTACACGTAAACAACTTCAAAAAACAACTTCCCGACCTCCCTGTGATGACGTGTGACGTTTCGCGTCGCCAGCTGGCAGGCCTTTATTATTGCGACGGTGCCGCGCGGGCCGCCGAGATGTGGACAAAGCGGCGGGAAGATGCTAATGATGAAACTATTATTCGATTGGGACTTTTCAATGGGTCGCATCTCGGCAGGCAGTTTAATATATTCCCCTATCATAATTTATTTTTTCAGTTCTTCCCATTTTTCAAATAAAATAAAAAATTTAAGTTACTGCTTTTTTGTCACTTAAAAGATGGCGATGAATATCAATAATGTGAAAAACATGGGGTAAAACCCACGAAAACACTTGAAAAAGAAGAAGAATAATTCAAAATCAAGCTTCCTTTTGTGGTGACCATTTGATCTTCTAATTATCAATTTTATAGAAATGTTTATGATGCAGGCAATGCTATTAATGAACTGTACTCGTATGAACTACAGGGATATTTAGGAAGGAATTATTTAATTTTCTAATAATTATTAAAATGATAAAATGCAAATAGTACAAACTATAATAATTAAGGTTATGATACCAAATCACAAGGTATATAGATTAGGTTGTATGGAATTAGCTGACATACCACAAATCGCTTACCAGTTAGGTGCCCTGAAGTTGTTTCACGCATTTCGGTAAAGAAGATCACTGCACAGTGTATTTTCATATTTCGAATGTGTTGGGTATTTACCTTCGACAATTGGCTTTCCTATGGGTATCGCCCAGGTGTTATTATGGCCTCTGGGTGGGAGTCGTGCCGTCCAGGAGTATTGGTGCCGCTCGCGCCTACGCGTGAGCGCTGTAAGGGGAATTCTCCCCCCGGAATGGACAGTGGAGCCTGAGACACAGAGGGGTGAACTGCTTACGGGAGATCCGCGAGTTCAGACTGTCCGGGTGGCCGGAAGCCCGTTCCCGTTGACCGCGTTCGAGTTTGTGTATTTTGTATTCACCATTCACCTTGTGCGAAATAAATCAGTATTGTACGGTTCCTATTCGGCCTTTCACGCTGGGGTCTCGTCAATATTTAAAGTATACTGAGGTAAGTTTTCATTTTTATTTCGTAAAAAATAACCTAAATACCAAATATTGGGTGTGTTAATATTATATTTATACATATATTACAAAAGCCAGGAAGAAAATGTCACCATAACAACATTTGCTTTGCCTCGGGATGAAAATTTGCGCCAAAAATGGATTCGTCAAATTCCCACTGAGATTTAATTTCTAAAAAACCCTTAAGTATGTGTGGCTAACACATTTTCAAGAAAGTGGAACAATAATTAAAGTGGACAAATGTGTTGTGGGAGGAAAATACCTATAGAGAATATCACCTAAGCTAAAGGAAGGTGCTGTCCCAACAATTTTTGAGAGTGTGCAAAAATAGTTGAGTGCAGTGCCGTTTAACTCTCAGCCCAAAACAGCTGAGGCAGGTTGAAAATTTTGAAAAAACAATTAGAGAAAACCTGGATGCACAATACCAATAATATAATAGATGAAAGAAAACTCGCCAAATTGTTACAAAATTTGTTTTCTCTACTTATCTCCAAAAATGCCTTTTATTATATAGGACTAAGTTGGTTACGTGACTACGCGATTATGCATTAGCGCCATCGCGTGTCTTTATCGTATGCCTCAGTTTGACTTTGCTGCGAAATCCGGGCCTACTGAAGAAGAATTTTAAAGGCATTTGGCGAGTCAAGTGTGCCATGGAATTAGTTCGAAACAGTTGGACGATTAACAGGACAACTCACAGAGTTGATGTGCAAAGATCCAATAAAAAATATACAAGGTGTTCTGCTCTGTGCCAACACAAAATGCTAAATTTTTTGAAAATTTATACGGGTCAAAAATCGAGTATATGAAAACCACCCCAGACACTATAAACGAACTAAGTCTAAAAAATACAGAATCCTGCCAGTCAGTAAGTCCATATCAGTTCAGGTGGCTGGTGTGCCACAACAGGAAACGCACAGAAAATGTATCATCTTATACAATGACTTTGATGAAAATATTTTAAATTTGTCCAATAGTTTAAATTGTTTTTTTTGTTGGTTGGCATTTGATAAAAAAATAAAATTACTCTTGTGTTTATTAAGATTTTTTCAAAAATTCCACAGCACTCATGAGTCATGACCCGTATAAAAGTTCATAGAAATTCAGCATTTGAGATGGTCCAGAGAAAAATACCATCTATATGCTTGTACTGAATCTTTGCACACCAACACTTTGAGTGGTCCTGATGATCGTTCAACTATTTCGAAGTAATTCCATGGCACACTTGACTCGCCAGATGCCTTTAAAATTCCTATTTTGTTCAAATTTTTTGACATCCTGCAGGATGGAACCCCCTGTACATTTTTTGATCAAATTTGGTATGTATATGGTATATGGGGGTTTCGGTGTGTTTTGATTAACTCTGCGGTGTCACATTTTAAATAAAAAATGCCTAATATGTTCTTTCGAAAATCGCAACCCCTTTAAACGCAAATGATGACCTTTCAGGGACGTATCTATAAAAAAAATTCACCCGTTCAATTCCCCCAGCCTACTTAGATTTTCAGTGGTGTTAACATGAAAACGGTGTCCTCTTACATAGTGTGTAAGAGGAAAGAAGAATTAATGCAATAGAGTTTCGGGAATAATAGAAAACGCTTCCAACTCTTGAAAAAAGCTCTCCCTGTTGGCTTTTGCCTTTCTCTATTTAGAATTACAAGATTTATTAGAGAATTTATCAAGACAAATTCACATTTTCGAACTAATAATTATTAAGTACCATGATATTTCAAATTGCAAGTTATCTATGGACTTTTATTCCAATTTAATAAGAATAGTATCACGTATTTGATAAACAAAGAAATAAATTATTGTAAAAGTGATTTTCGTCGTTTTTCCATACTGTTATTTATATATCAAATTAAATTCAGGAACATACAACGGGAAACATCGATTGCAATTAGGAACATTATGTTCTTGCTATGGGAGCATAATTGACTGCTGAATTGTTTTTAAGTATTTCAAAACAATACTGTTTCTGTATTGTTTTGAAACAGAAGAATTAAAATACGGCAATTAGGAATTGCAAAGTCAATAACATGTTTTTAACAGATAGAGCTTTTATTTACACAGGGAGATTCTTTGATTTGTATTTTTGCATATATAGGGTGGTCCAAACTTTATCAGCAATACTTTAAAACCTGCTAGAAAATTTCAAAAAAGGAGATTTGTCGTATAAACATGGATCGAAATCCTAGTGGTTTTCGATATACAGGGCATCAAAGTTCAATTGTTTTTTCAAGTATTATTTTATTTTTCCTAAAGGAAGACAGTTAAGGCAAACATATTTAATACAGTTTAGACCCTCATTAAATACTATAAACTAAAAATAATTCAGCCCATCTACTTCCACCAGTGCCGGAGAGACGGGGGTCAACCATAATATTTTTTAATAAAAAAATGGTACACCACTGGAAAAGTAATTTTTTTGCCTTCTCTAAGTTTTCCAATCGATTATATGAAAAGAACTATTCTTGACTTTTTTCGAAAAATGTACCGTTTTTGAAAAATCCACTTTTGTGCTTTTAATTTTTTAGCAGGAGAGTTTTTAATTCCGAACAATTTTCCTTAATAACATTTTGCCGTAAGACCTAAAGCCCACTTTACTGGTGCGAAAAATTATATTTTCTTAAGTTCCCAAGACACATTATTTTTCGAATCTAGAAACCTTTTTGTAGGTTTGCGGACCAAATGTTATTAAGGAAAGTTGTTCTGAATTGAAAATTCAGTATGTGTGCAAAATTTCGAGAGCCTAGACCTACTTTGATTTCCTTCTGCTAAAAAATTAAAACGCACAAAAGTGAATTTTTCAAAAACGGTACATTTTTCAAAAAAATTTAAGAATAGTTTTTCTTACAATTTATTGGAAAATGTAGTGAAGGCAAAAAATATTACTTTTCCAGTGGCCTACCATTTTTTTATTAAAAAAATATGATGATTGACCCCCATCTCTCCGACGCTGGTGGAAGTAGATAGGCTGAATTATTTTTAATTTATAGTATCTAATGAGTGTCTAAACTGTACCAAATATGTTTGCCTTAGCTGTCTTCCTTTAGGAGAAATAAAAAGAAAATTTGAAAAAAAAGAACTTTGACGCCCTGTATATCAAAAACCGTTAGGATTTCGGTAAATGTTAATAGGAAAAATCTCCTTTTTTGAAATTTTCTAGCAGTTTTTAAAGTATTGCTGATAAAGTTTGGACCACCCTGTATAGAGGAAGATCGATGTATTAACAGAATCCTTTGTTGAAGTGACTAACCTCCCAAAAAATTTAGTTGTAATTGTGTGAAAAGTTATATCGATGCTTTTGGTAGGTATTTATAATGCCATCAAAATTAATTTGTGTTTTCATGCCTACAGGATGGACAGAAGAATCGTGCTACTGAATGATCCTTTAGGGATTTGTAAATTAATGAAGGAATATATAATTTACAAAAATTAAAACCATGCTATATATGAAACTCGCACGAATATTTCGGAGCAGTAACCTAAATTCATAAGTTTCTTGTAACTAATGTCATAGAGCATAGAGCTACTAAACCAATTCGTTTTGACACTAACCCATTATTTTTTGCTTAGTGCTTTCTTTGGTAATTGTGGAATTAAGAATTGTCTTTGTTCTGGAAGGTAGGTACCTATTGGGTGATTATTTATATAAATTTTATAAAAAGTTTACCAAACAATGGCCAAACTTTTTGTATTTTAGGTAAAAATAAAAATTTATTTTAAAATTCTGAAGCTAATCTTGTCACTAGGGTCCGCTGGCCAATAATAATTATGGAAAAACCGGGTAGAATGATTAAAATGCAAAATCACCTCGTAATAATTGAATCGCGTTTGTGCATATATGATTCCGGATGAATTTTCCTTTTCCAAGTGACAAATTCAATTTTAATTTTATTAAATTATCTTCTAAAATTCGACGGTAAAGCTCAACGGATTATGTTTTTGTGTGTATGGAATGCTAAAAATATATTAATAATGCCATAATGGCAGTCCATTGTAATAAATTCATAATTTATGATATTTGTAATTATTTAATTAGATTACTAATGTGTATTAATTGGGTAGGTACCTAAATTTTTGGTAATTGTATTTATAAGATATTTTTAGCACAAAGTATAAAGTAAAACATACAGTGTGTCCGGCAAGTATGGGGCAATCTCGCGGGAGCAGGTAGCGCAATCAAAACATAGAGTGTGTTTCATATAAATATTTTTTCTTAAGATGCACATTAAGGGGAGGTTGCCAACAGAGCAAGTGAGGTTAGATTTCGTATTTTTTTAAGTTGTAAAACATAAAATCTAATAACATTTTACCTGGCTAAAATTTAGTACAAACATTTATGTCTTCATTTTAATCATAAGATCTTAAAAGCATAAGCGCTGGAATTATTATTTTTCCCAAGGGTTCATTAAACTATAAAACAAAACACTGCTAGTTGATCTTATGATTAAAATGAAGACGTTTGTACTAAATTTTTGCCAGGTAAAATGTTATTAGATTTTATGCTATACAACTTAAAAAAATACGAAATCTAACCTCACTTTCTCTGTCGGCAACCCTCCCTTAACGGAGCTATTGTGTCCCAAAAGGGCAACCTGTGATTTACATTTTTGTTCTGTAACTTTCAAACTACCCCCTATAATGAAATGAAATTTTGTGGCTTAGTAAAGAGTGTATGTACAAGTAATATAATAATACACATATTCCCTTAATTTTTCAGAGAAGCCAGAAACAGGCTATCTTCACAATAATTTGAGGGGACAAAGCTTTGACATATATATCATTTTACCCAGCTTAAAATGCTGTTATTCGGTGATTCGGACATTTTTGTCTAAAGAAAAGGTACTTTACATTTGGTTTCGTTAAAACAAACGTTTTCCATAATTAAATTTGTATGCTATTTAATTTAATAAAGCCACGTGTTTCATAAAATTTTCCTGGTTTAATATCAAAGAAACGGTTGGCGGTATCGAAAAAATTGTTTCCATAGCTTCGATAGGCAATTTGCTTCTCTTTCGAAATTAATTAAAACGTATCGGATTATCCAAAAATTAAATATTTTGGTTTTGTAACAGTACCACCTACAATAAAAAATAACTTTGGCCGCCATTCTTTGAAGAGATGGTCTTTGATATATATAATTGACGCACTCGACACAACATTCTAACCAAGAAGAACAATAAAACAATAGAACGATAAAAGTTTACAGGTTGGCCTGCTAATATAAAAATCATAGACGAAGCATACAATTTCATATAAATTTCATATAAAAACTAATCACTAAATTGAAATACTTATACCTCAATTATTAGTATCGAGTCCTAAGAGAAGGCATTACAATTTATATATTTTAATTATTGTCAAAATTAGAAAAAAATAATCGTTGCCTGACACGTTATTAAAGATTAAAGCGTTGACTGACGTATTTATAAAGACTTCTCACGGCTATAGCTTTATGTCCTGGAAAACAGAAGGCTCTGATGGCCAGCAATGTATTCTGCATTGTATTTTATCTCCGGAAGGCGCATGGTGAGCCAAAAATGTGTCAGACTGACAGCCGTGAGCAGTCTTTGTAAATACGTCAGTCAACGATTAAAGATTGCTCACGGTTGTCACGTCTGACACTTTTTTGGCTCACCTTGCTGTTTTCGGAGACAAAATACATTGTCACCCATCAGCACTATCTGTTTTCCAGGACATGAAGCTATAGACGAGAGAAGTCTATAAATACGTCATTCAACGAAAAAAATATAAACAGGAAATTATTTTTGTGCGACTCGAACGATATTGCAGGAACTCGCTTCACTCGTCCCAGTTGTTAGGTACATAAAATCAAATTTTTCCTAATAGGTTATACAGGGTGATTCAGTTTTAATCTGCAACACTTCAACGGGTGATAGAAAACCAAAAAATAATCGCACTTTCTTCTATAAACTATATCATTTTAAGGCCTTATAAAAAAGTTACCGGGTGTTAAAGTTGCAAGAAATATGTGGAATTTATTGAATATTTTACAAACTAGTTTAGATATTTAAGTCATATTTGGTACACGTTATAACAGCATGGGTTAGCATAAAACCTGTTAATATCAAACATCTTGAACAACCAGTGGCGTAGAAATGTGTAATTAGTATAATTTATTTCAGAAAAAAAAAATAGAACCACCTTGTATAGCAATAAAATGTATTTAAATTCTTATGTAAATTTTTATTGTAAACAAAAACGTTCTCTTTCATAGCAAATTTGATTTTTTCGTATTATTTCGGGGTACTTCTGAAAAATTAACTTAAAACTTTTCTACATAAGTAACACTCAAAGTAGAAAAAATGTGTTTTTAACTTTAAATACAGTAACTTTTCCCAATAAACTTACCCATTCAAGGTTTTACTTTTCAAGATACAGAGCCTAACATTAATTCTATCTTCCTTAAATGTTTTAGACCCTGTATCTTCAAAAGTATAGCCTTAAATAGGTGAGTTTATTGGAAAAAGTTACTTTATTTCAGCTAGCAAACACATTATTTCTACTTTAAGTGTCACTTATGGAGCAAATTTTTTAGATAATTTTTCAGAAGTACCCCGAAATATTACGAAAATATCAAATTTGCTATGAAACCGTGACACATATGAAAAAATGCTAAGAGAACGTTTTTGTTTACAATAAACATTTACATAAGAATTTGAATACATTTTATTGATACATAAGGTGGTTCTATTTTTTTTTTCTAAAAAAAATTATACTAATTATCCATTTCTACGCCACTGGTTGTTCAAGATGTTTGATATTAACAGGTTTTATGCTAACCCATGCCGTCATAACGTGTACCAAATATGACTTAAATATCTCAACTAGTTTGTAAAATATTCAATAAATTCCACATATTTCTTGCAAATTTAACACCCTGTAACTTTTTTATAAGGCCTTAAAATGATATAGTTTATAGAAGGAAGTGCGGTTATTTTTTGGTTTTCTATCACCTGTTGAAGTGTTCCAGATTAAAACTGAATCACCCTGTATAAATAGCTAAAATGTTACAGTTCGAAATTTTGTGTTTTTTTATGGTTATTTTTTTAAATCGTAGTATATTCTTATACCTATAAATATATAATTATTATTATCTTCTGATGTTAAATGGAAGGCCCTTTGTGAACTATGAGGACGTTAGTTTTGCGTATTTTAGCATCTACTTCAACTATGCTCACGATCGGTGTTGAAAAAAATCATTTTTTGAAAACAAAATTTAAAAAAATTGTTCGCGAACAAATAATAGGTATAAAGAAAAGTAAGTCACTTATGTATCGTATCATAAAGAGTACCGAAAATTTCGGTATTATATCTTCTTCTTTATTAAGCAAAAACTTTTACTAAGGCTAACAGAGTATAAATCCCCTTCCGTTGATAATACCTACGTAGTAGGTATTTTAATTTAATTCCTTTATTTTAAAGATAACAATACCCAATCCTAATGAGAGAGATGAAAGTAAACAGGATAGGTTAATTATTAACATACTGTTTATTTTGGTGATGGCTGATATAAAATATGCTCCTTTAAAAATAATCTACAACATTGGAATTAAAAAAAATATGGCTCTCTTTGCAAAGTTCAAAAAACATCATCATTCCCAGGAATATTGTTGTAGGTAGGTTCTGTTAAAAATAAGGACGGGACTATTCACACTTAACTTCCAATCTATAACTAACTAAAAATATAAGCAAACAATTCAAATCCAATTCTCTGGGTATTTAAAAAAGACTTTATTGACATCTGCAGGATGGTGGAGGTCCGGACTTGTCCTGCAGCGTTCCTGCTGCTCACGGCTCTTCTAGGAGGCGTGACGTACGCCCTTCCGTCTCGTGATGCCAGTGGCATCAATGTAGAGCGGTTCGCTGGTGTTGGAGGAAATCAGCAACGCTATCCTGATAACACATGGGTAAGAATTTAATAATAAACTTTAAATTTATTAAGGTTCTTTTCTTTATGCGAAAGTCACAATCAGAATAATAGACCGGAAGATAATGACAGATTTTTGGAGGTGATTTTACTCAATATGCCTTTCAAAGGGCACTATCACAGCCGACTCTAGAGAAGCCCTGAAGTAGCGAAAAGTGGCAACAAGGGATGCGGGTCCACGTCGCGTGCCCTGACACTTCCTCTCAGTTGATTTTACAAGAAATTTACCAGAATTAATTTGTGTAGTGCGGGTAGTGCTATCGTCGCCAGATTGCTACGGCAGTGTGTCTCTGGGCGGAAACACAATTTGTTTCGTTTGTGCAAAAGTGAAACATTTCTATAAAAGTTCGAAGTGAAGAATCATTCCTTTACAATTTCAAGCCTCAAGATGCCCAGAACCGTCGAGGGAAGCTAGAACTTAGTTATATACCTGGCTGTAAGTCAAATCGTAATAATAACTTGAAGTAGCTAGGTTTCCTTTGCTTGACGACAAGCGGTCAACTTGTATTCATTTTGGGCTTTCCAAAGGACGAAAATTTACGAATAAAATTATTAAGGGCCAATTGCATAGCAAAGTAAAGTACCCTCTAAAATTAAAGGAGTTTTCTAACAATCCAACCATTGTTGCAAAAGTTTTTTTACCTAATGTTAAAGTCAAAAGATAATTTAGTTGAATATATTATGAAATTGACCCTAACTGCTAATTCAATCAGAAGAGATTACTCTCTGTTCGCTTGTTTGTATTTTTATGAAAATTAAACCATAAGGGAATATAGATAGATCATGTGCCTGATCGCGCACTTCGCGAAAAATTCTCACAAAAATTCGACTTACCTACCACAAAATTTAGTCCCCTCTATTTGCCCAAATTTACCATATTATTTGTCGAAAATGTACTTATCCACACCAGGAATCGTACTTATTATAAATACTTACACTTCTGTGTATATTTTGTTACTTTGTTACTGCTTTTATTGTCTGTTGAACAAATGTACCTACTCACTTAGGTATCCAATTATTGAAACAAAGTTTACAAATGTATTTAATTATAATTAAAAACATCTATTAGAAAAGATAAACTAAGCCAAAGTGCAGACTGCTCTATATACTGCATAGACCCGTTGAACCGTCCCGCTGCGGCGTTGCCACATATTTGCACAGGGCTTGTAAGCTTGTGAAGTTTGTGGCACTATGTATATTCTCACAATAATAAGGTATGAATCAGAGAGTCATTCTTGGATCTTCATATGGAAAAGTGAGTTTTCATTTATTGGAAAAACATGCGTTTTATAATGAAGTTCAAAATAGAAAATTCCACGGAAAACTATAGGCATACCGTTAACGTGGACCCAAAGGGCACGTGAACTTGTATTTTAATACCTACTTAATTTTTCCACTTTTCTGAACAGACTGCCATTGATAAGTATGCAAGTTCTCGTCATAAAACTGCCGAAGAAAAGATGGCATACCGTTTGCGCATGTCCAAGTACACTTTACATTGAATAAATCATTTAAATCATTAAATAACATTCGATTTAAACTGCACTTGGACGTGCGCTAACGGTACTATCATACCTTATTATTGGGAGAATATACGCAACATAATGCCCTTTGAAAGGCATATTGAGTAAAATCATGTCCAAAAATCCGTCATTATCTCCAGGTGTATAAAACTTACCTTAGGTACTAGGAAATAAGTAAAGTAAATTTGACAGCAAACTAACACTAAAAAAGGCTAACAACAAATGTATAAATTTTAAACTGACACACCTATACTTAAAAGCCATATTTATTCATATTTACACAAGAGCTATATAATGTTTCGCACATCATGGTTTCTTCCAATTTAAAATTAATGTTGACCCAATTGCCAACCACAAAAAAGTGTCCGTTTCTGTGTCATTTACATGTTAAAAATTCATAAGGGCCCGGATTTACTAGATGAGAAAAAGTTCGTGATGTCATAAGAAATTCATTAGGTTGTCATTTACAGTTGGACCAAACTCGTGTTTGATAAACTTTTTCTTAGCCCCTACTAAGATTTGCGATTTGATGGATTTATGAATAAAAAATTCATATAAATAACATTTTTATCTTAAAAGCCAAGGAAATAATTAACGTAACACTTAACACTATTTATAGGTATGTTATATGAAAGATTATCTAGGTAAATTCATAATTCATGTAACTTTAACATTATACAATGCTGAAGAAATTGACCTACTCACTATAAATGAAAGATGTTTTGGCTTACCTAAATTTCAAAAACAACTATTTTAAATTCAGTTAATTGAAAAACTAATGAATTAAAATATCTTTAATAATAAGAAATTACCCGGCTAATTACCTTAATCATTGAATGGCGTTATTCTAACCAATTAATAGACTTGGACATTTGACATTTATCATATTTAGTAATCGCATTTTTAACGAATAAGATTCGTAAGAGGCAACGGGACTTTTCATACAGGGACCTGCAAAATGTACGCAAAAAATAGGATTTTTTAAAATTTTGCAAAGGCTTACTACGTGGCTGCATTATTCAAGCCGTTGAATGAAGGAATAATAAGAAATGCAACCTTGCCGGACGCAGCGTAGCCGAAAGCGCGGACCGAAAAGCGCCCGAGACAAAAAATACATATCCTTCCAGTGAAATATAAAATATATAAAATTGTACCGTTAGCCCGTTGCAAAGGGATCGGTGTTCTCGAAAACATAAACAAGTTGTAAAAATTCGTGGTCACTAGACGACTATAGCGAGTGGGGGCAACGAGGGGCTTCAGGGTAAGCACACGCCGACCGAACACGCAATTTTATATGGACGCTGCGCCTCTTATTATTCCTCACTCAACGGGCAAGCCCTGCAGTGGCGTATCCAGGATTAACGTCTGGGGGGGGGGGGGGGGCAATCAGTTATAAATAACAAAACTCTGTCGATAATTTTAATGAATATAAACAGAACAAAAACATATTTTCTAAAAAAATAAATACAGGGTGTCCGGAAATAAATGCACCAACTTGAAAAATTAAAAAGAAAAATGGAAAATATGACGAAAAGTTCATATGAACATGGGACCGCAGATGTTTGGTTTTCGAGATGCAGGGAGTTGAAATTGAAATTTTATTTTCGATTTTTTTAAGTAACTTTTTGAGATGACAAAATTTTCTTGCAAAATTTGGGAAGAGAAGTCATAATTTGGCATTATTTTTGGTGCAATCAGTAGAGGGCGCTGCGTACGCTATCATTATTTAATTTAATTTGCCCTAACTTTTTTGGCAGTAAACTTTTACGAAAAAGGTGTACTTGGTGAATAACACCAAAGGTGACTTTTCGAGAAATTTTCAAATTTCTGCATCGATGCAGGTGCATATCGACACTCGTATGCAATTAAATTCAAAATGAAATGTAAATAAACGAGCACATTTATTTTTTGACAGTTTAATTAACTTGTTTTTTTTTACAAAAAAGTTACTTAAAAAAATCGAAAATAAATTTTCAATTTCAACACCCTGTGCATCTCGAAAACCAAACATCTACGGACCTATGTTCATATGAACTTTTCGTCATATTTACCATTTTTCTTTTTAATATTTTAAGTTATTACCGGACATCCTGTATAACATAAAATTAATTCTTCTTCGAACCAGTAACGTTTATGTCTTTAAGTTTAGGAATCATTAATAATATAGCAATTCTAATTTTAAATTTCCAATTCTGATGAAGTAGGTACCTACACAAAGGCCTATGCCACTTTGGTGGTTGGCCTCGAAAGTTAATTTAAATTAAAAAATTAGTTACCGATGGATTATTATCCTCAAACATCTACAAGCCACAAGCCGCACTGGTAAGCATAAAAGTTTTGCAACGTCACATACTGGTAGGTACATACCTATCACCGTGTCAGATATTAAAATATTATGTCAAAACTTAGTTCCTACACGAGGTTAGTTTATAGGAAGGTTAGGACATTCTCCCACTCTTAAACAAAACCAAAGGTAGCCTCTTACCACCCGCAACGTCACGCGATGGTGCCAGCTCTCACAGTTTGATGCCAGTGGCGTATCAGAAGGGATAACGCAGTTACCGAAAGTCGGAAACAAGCGAGTACCGAGACATTTCAAGAGGAAAAATAGCCAAAGCAAAATAAGAAATTTACTCACAAACTAAAGTAAACAAGAAACACGCCTTTGACTGCAAGCGTCAAATGAATATGCCAAAAACGTTTGTGTGCGCCTATGACCGGAATCGTTAAATGTTTAGGGAGTTACTAAATAATAATAATAATAATAATAATAATAATAATAATAATAATAATAATAATAATAATAAGCAGGGGGGATCTGACTTGTGAGAGAGGCAGATCCACGGGTGTGACAATCCCGCGCTCCCCAGTTACGCAGGGATGAGTCTGGCCTGTGAGAGGGGCAGATTCACGGGTGTAACGATCCCGCGATTCCCAGTTACGCATGGAGAGGCTTGGCCTGTGACAGGGGCAGACCTACGGGTGTGACAATCCCGCGATATCCAGTTGCGCAGGGAGGGGTCTAGCCGGTGACGGGGGCTGATCCTCGGGGGTGACAATCCCGCGACTCCCAGTTACACAGGGATGGGTCTAGCCTGTGAGAGGGGCAGATCCTCGGGTGTAACGATCCCGTGTTTCCCAGTTAACGCAAGGAGGGGTTTGGCCGGTGACAGGGGCAGATCCTCGGGAGTAACGATCCCGCGTTATCCTAGTTGACCCGTATGGGTAGCGGGTTAGAATACTCCTATCGTGGCTCCGCGAGTCGTAAAAGGCGACCGAGGGCCGTCACTCCCACGTTACGGGAGAAAACTATGGAATGGAGAATGATAGGATGATTGTCATAGGGCCGCTGCCTGGGGATCGCCAGGGCATGTCTGGAGCCGGCGCTGGGCATGACAGCGAGCGGGACGTCGGTGACAGGGCGCTGATGAGGCGGGCCCCTGTTGCACAAACAGCTACAGCCCAACAACAACACGAACATCTACAACATGGGAGCCAAACGAGAACTAGGGTTCCACCCACCGAAGGTGCTGCGCGGGAACTTCAGCCAGCGTTCACAGAGGCGGGATTACAACGACGACGCATGAAATGGACTGTGTCCATGAATGAATCGATTATGCGTATTTTCTACAGGGTGACAAACTTAGGACAAGAGATTATCGGCTACCGACAACAACTGCATGCCGAGTTCTGCAGGGAGTTTCCACACATGCAAGTGTCTGAACAAAGAGTGTCAGATCAGTATCGAACTATTCTAAGAAAAAACCGAATTCCAGAAACGCGACTTAACACTATCAAACGGGAAGTTGAGCTAGAGATCCACGGCGAACACATAGACATAGATGACAACAACAACAATGGGGAACTTCAAGAGCCTGGACAACAACTAGAAGCCGAAACGGTAGAACCAACAACCGAGAGTCTGGAACGGGTTAACGAAGAACATTTTGAAGGCTTGGACACACATATGAGACAGGCAGTATTGCGATACGAAGGCACAGACCCACTTAGCAGGCCACCGCTACCAAGATTAAATTCTTCCAGGAAACTTGCGATCGTGCTCGATCTTATGAACACAAGAATTTTACCAAGCTATGTTTCAGTGACACCAACATTAGAACGTATGCACATGTTAATCTACTGTGCCGCAACGGCAGTCATCACTGTAATGGGTGCCAAGATCCGAACGGCCCAAGAGTTGAATCGTGCAAGACCAGAACCACGAATGGCTCAATGGGAAATGCGACTAAATCGGAAGATCGAGAGTCTCCGTAAAGACATTGGACAAGTGACGGAATATATCAGAGGAGTTAGAACTAGAAGGATCCAGAGGGCGGTGCAGGCAATAATGAGCCGCACCCAAATGCATTCTCGGCATGACCCCGCGAACATCACTGCTCAACAATGTCTTGACACATTAAAACAAAAACTTTCTGTTTTTGCAGGGCGTCTGAGGAGATACAAGGCTAGTAACAACAGGAAACGAGACAACAAACTCTTTGAACGATCAGAAAAGGGTTTCTACCGTGCTTTTAATTCTAGCGCCGATGCCACAATTGCGAGTTACCCTAGCAGAGAACAGGTCGACGGTTTCTGGAGAAATCAACTTGCCACACCAGGTCCATACAATGTCAGTGCAAGCTGGATCAGCGAAGAACGCGAGATGGGCCGGAACTATAGCCAGATGCAACACGAGCAATTCACAACCGCTGAGGTCTCCGATGTCATCAATAATTCCCACAACTGGAAGGCACCAGGTCCAGATCATCTCCAAAACTATTGGATTAAGAACTTGTGGTGCACGCATGAACAGATAACTACCTTAATTAATGAAGTCTTGCTCGATCCTCTGAAAATGCCATTGTTTCTTACACAGGGTGCAACCTACCTGTTACCAAAAGACCAGCGGAATATGGATAACCCTGCCAAGTACCGCCCAATAACCTGCTTGCCTACGCTGTACAAGATAATCACATCTTGCCTTACGCAGCGAATATATGCTCACTGCGAGCGGAACAACATCATTGCAATGCAGCAGAAGGGCTGCTCGAAGGGCGCAATGGGATGCAAAGAGCAACTCATCATAGACTCTGTCATCTGCAACCAGGCTCATTCCAAGCAACGAAACCTCCACATGGCTTATGTGGACTACAAAAAAGCATTTGATTCCGTACCTCACGACTGGCTCACAGGTATCTTAAAGCTGTATAAAATAGATCATCATACAGTTTCCTTTTTAGAACACGTTATGACAACCTGGCGCACTAAGATACAACTCAGAACCGCAGACAGTAACATCGAGACCGACACAATCAACATCCGAAGAGGGATTTTCCAAGGAGATTCACTCAGTCCACTGTGGTTCTGCATGGCGATGAACCCTCTATCACATCGGTTGAACTCTACAAAATACGGCTTCGCTATCAAAAGCAACAACGCAGAAGCGATCAAGTTGAATCACCTATTATATATGGATGATTTAAAACTGATCGCCGCAACCAAAAACCAACTAACGCAAATGCTTAAAATTGTAGAGGAGTTCTCCAGGGACATCGGAATGCTGTTTGGACTGGACAAGTGCCGCACCCTTAATATCATCCGGGGAAAGCTCGAACAAAGCGCACACGAGATGCAGGACGGCCAGGAGATCGAAGCAATGAGCAAGGGAGATACATACAAGTATCTCGGGATGAAACAAGCTCAAAGGATAGACCATCGAACAATGAAGACTGATTTAACGAATGAATTCATCAAGAGAGTAAGACAAGTAGTGCGAACTGATCTTAACAGCAGGAATTTGTTTAAGGCCCTGAACACGTATGCGTGCTCTGTACTCAGCTATTCGTTCGGAATAGTGAATTGGACCAACACGGACATCAACAACCTGCAACGAAAAGTTAGGACACTACTGACAAAAGCTCATAAACATCATCCCCGTAGCGCCGTAGAAAGAACAACTCTGCCACGTCAACTAGGAGGAAGAGGATTGGCAGATCTCAGCAAGCAATTGGACCAACAAATATTAAATCTGCGTAATTATTTCTACAGGCAGGCCAACAGCTCCACACTACATAGGGCTATATGCGGAGCAGACGTCTCAACACCGCTACGTCTGACGGAACACGAGCGTCAAAATCACCACCGAACCGACAACGATAAACTACAGAGGTGGTTGGGGAAGCCGCTGCACGGGAGGCATCCTAATGAGGTTAACCAGGAACATGTCGACAAGTTAGCGTTGAACTATTGGCTGACCTCGGGACGAATGTTCCCCGAGACGGAAGGCTTCCTACTGGCCATACAAGATCAGGTTATACCAACTCGCAACTACCTAAAATTCATTGTAGGAGATGCATCGGTAGTGGATGACAGATGCAGATACGGGTGCCCAACTTCAGAAACAATCCAGCACATAACAGGAGGATGTCAGATGTTCGCATCAACGGAATATAAGGAACGACACGATTCGGTTGCCAAGATCTTGCACCAGGAACTGGCGGAAAAGCTGCTGCTTGTGCAGGCAGAGAGGGTCCCATATTACAACTACACACCTGAGCCTGTTCTTGAGAACAGCAACTACAAGATGTACTGGGATCGTACAGTTCTGACAGATCAACGAGTTGCCCATAACAGACCGGACCTTATAATAGTTGATAAAATTTCTAGGCAGACAACTCTGATTGATGTGGCCATCCCGAACAACAACAACCTGCGTGTGAAGCAAGTCGAGAAGATCGCGAAGTACAGAGATTTAGAAGAACGAATTAGAAGGCAATGGGAAATGGAGAACGTCCAGACGATTCCAATCATCATGTCAACAACTGGTGTTATACCAAAAAGTTTGCTGAGAAACATCAAGGAGCTGGGTCTAACTGATAGTCTTTACAGGTCCATGCAGAAAGCGGTACTACTTGCGACAGCCCGAACTGTCAGGAAATTTATGGGGAATGCAGGATCATCCAACAACATCAATGTCACCTAAGGCCCGATAACATGGCAAGGGTCTCGTCCGAGCCAGATCCTTTTGGTATCCGGGATACCCGGGATCTGAGCGAATGTTCCCCGTAGAGGGAGTGCGAATGCCTTTTGGCTAAGTCGAGATAATAATAATAATAATAATAACGGAACAACATCATGGCAATGCAGCAGAAGGGCTGCGCGAAGGGCGCAATGGGATGCAAAGAGCAACTCATCATAGACTCTGTCATCTGCAACCAGGCTCATTCCAGGCAACGAAACCTCTACATGGCTTATGTGGACTACAAAAAAGCATTTGATTCCGTACCTCACGACTGGCTCACAGGTATCTTAAAGCTGTACAAAATAGATCATCATACAGTTTCCTTTTTAGAACACGTTATGACAACCTGGCGCACTAAGATACAACTCAGAACCGCAAGCAGTAACATCGAGACCGACACAATCAACATCCGAAGAGGGATTTTCCAAGGAGATTCACTCAGTCCACTGTGGTTCTGCATGGCGATGAACCCTTTATCACACCGGTTGAACTCTACGAAATATGGCTTCGCTATCAAAAGCAACAGATCAGAAGCGTTCAGGTTGAATCACCTGTTATATATGGATGATTTAAAACTGATGGCCGCAACCAAGAACCAACTAACGCAAATGCTTAAAATTGTAGAGGAGTTCTCCAGGGACATCGGAATGCAGTTTGGACTGGACAAGTGCCGCACCCTTAATATCGTCCGGGGAAAGCTCGAACAAGGCGCACACGAGATGCAGGACGGACAGGAGATCGAAGCAATGAGCGTGGGAGATACATACAAGTACCTCGGGATGAAGCAAGCTCAAAGGATAGATCATCGAACAATGAAGACCGATTTAACTAATGAATTCATCAAGAGAGTAAGACAAGTAGTGCGAACTGATCTTAACAGCAGGAATTTGTTTAAGGCCCTAAACACGTATGCGTGCTCTGTACTAAGCTATTCCTTCGGAATAGTGAATTGGACCAACACGGACATCAACAACTTGCAACGAAAAGTTAGGACACTACTGACAAAAGCTCATAAACATCATCCCCGTAGCGCCGTAGAAAGAACAACCCTGCCACGTCAACAAGGAGGAAGAGGATTGGCAGACCTCAGCAAGCAATTGGACCAACAAATACTAAATCTGCGTAATTATTTCCACAGACAGGCCAACAGCTCCACACTACATAAAGCTATATGCGGAGCAGACGTCTCAACACCGCTACGTCTGACGGAACACGAGCATCACAATCACCACCGAACCGACAACGATAAACTACAGAGGTGGTTAGAGAAGCCGCTGCACGGGAGACATCCTAATGAGGTTAACCAGGAACATGTCGACAAGTTAGCGTCGTACTATTGGCTGACCTCGGGACGAATGTTCCCAGAGACAGAAGGCTTCTTACTGGCCATACAAGATCAGGTTATACCAACTCGCAACTACCTAAAACTCATTGTAGGAGATGCATCGGTAGTGGATGACAGATGCAGATACGGGTGCCCAACTTCAGAAACAATCCAGCACATAACAGGAGGATGTCAGATGTTTGCATCAACGGAATATAAGGAACGACACGATTCGGTTGCCAAGATCTTGCACCAGGAACTGGCGGAAAAGCTGCTGCTTGTGCAGACAGAGAGGGTCCCATATTACAACTACACACCTGAGCCTGTTCTTGAGAACAGAAACTACAAGATGTACTGGGATCGTACAGTTCTGACTGATCAACGAGTTGCCCATAACAGACCGGACCTTATAATAGTTGATAAAATTTCTAGGAAGACAACTCTGATTGATGTGGCCATCCCGAACAACAACAACCTGCGTGTGAAGCAAGTCGAGAAGATCGCGAAGTACAGAGACTTAGAAGAACGAATTAGAAGGCAATGGGAAATGGAGAACGTCCAGACGATTCCAATCATCATGTCAACAACTGGTGTTATACCAAAAAGTTTGCTGAGAAACATCAAGGAGCTGAATCTAACTGATAGTCTTTACAGGTCCATGCAGAAAGCGGTACTACTTGCGACAGCCCGAACCGTCAGGAAATTCATGGGGAATGCAGGATCGTCCAACAACATCAATGTCACCTAAGGCCCGATAACATGGCAAGGGTCTCGTCCGAGCCAGATCCTTTTGGTATCCGGGATGCCCGGGATCTGAGTGAATGTTCCCCGTAGAGGGAGTGCGAATGCCTTTTGGCTAAGTCGAGATAATAATAATAATAATAATAATAATAATAATAATAATGGGGATCGCCAGGGCATGTCTGGAGCCGGCGCTGGACATGACAGCGAGCGGGACGTCGGTGACAGGGCGCTGATGAGGCGGGCCCCTGTTGCACAAACAGCTACAGCCGCCCAACAACAACACGAACATCTACAACATGGGAGCCAAACGAGAACGAGGGTTCCACCCACCGAAGGTGCTGCGCGGGAACTTCAGCCAGCGTTCACAGAGGCGGGATTACAACGACGACGCATGAAATGGACTGTGTCCATGAATGAATCGATTATGCGTATTTTTTACAAGGTGACAAACTTAGGACAAGAGATGATCGGCTACCGACAACAACTGCATGCCGAGTTCAGCAGGGAGTTTCCACACATGCAAGTGTCTGAACAAAGAGTGTCAGATCAGTATCGAACTATTCTAAGAAATAACCGAATTCCAGAAACGCGACTTAACGCTATCAAACGGGAAGTTGAGCTAGAGATCCACGGCGAACACATAGACATAGATGACAACAACAACAATGGGGAACTTCAAGCGCCTGGACAACAACTAGAAGCCGAAACGGTGGAACCAACAACCGAGAGTCTGGAATCGGTTAACGAAGAACATTTTGAAGGCTTAAACGCACATATGAGACAGGCAGTATTGCGATACGAAGGCACAGACCCACTGAGCAGGCCACCGCTACCAAGATTAAATTCTTCCAGGAAACTTGCGATCGTGCTCGATCTTATGAACACACGAATTTTACCAAACTATGTTTCAGTGACACCAACATTAGAACGTATGCACATGTTAATCTACTGTGCCGCAACGGCAGTCACCACTGTAATGGGTGCCAAGATCCGAACGGCCCAAGAGTTGAATCGTGCAAGACCAGAACCACGAATGGCTCAATGGGAAATGCGACTAAATCGGAAGATCGAGAGTCTCCGTAAAGACATAGGACAAGTGACGGAATATATCAGAGGAGTTAGAACTAGAAGGATCCAGAGGGCAGTGCAGGCAATAATGAGCCGCACCCAAATGCATTCTCGGCATGACCCCGCGAACATCACTGCTCAACAATGTCTTGACACATTAAAACAAAAACTTTCTGTTTTCGCAGGGCGTCTGAGGAG
This sequence comes from Pseudeuparius sepicola, assembly GCA_963920635.1. Lineage (NCBI taxonomy): Eukaryota > Metazoa > Arthropoda > Insecta > Coleoptera > Anthribidae > Pseudeuparius > Pseudeuparius sepicola. The sequence goes on along the minus strand of OY987302.1, from coordinate 12,065,656 downwards.
ATACAAGGCTAGTAACAACAGGAAACGAGACAACAAACTCTTTGAACGATCAGAAAAGGGTTTCTACCGTGCTTTTAATTCTAGCGCCGATGCCACAAATGCGAGTTACCCTAGCAGAGAACAGGTCGACGGTTTCTGGAGAAATCAACTTGCCACACCAGGTCCATACAATGTCAGTGCAAGCTGGATCAGCGAAGAACGCGAGATGGGCCGGAACTATAGCCAGATGCAACACGAGCAATTCACAACCGCTGAGGTCTCCGATGTCATCAATAATTCCCACAACTGGAAGGCACCAGGTCCAGATCATCTCCAAAACTATTGGATTAAGAAGTTGTGGTGCACGCATGAACAGATAACTACCTTAATTAATGAAGTCTTGCTCGATCCTCTGAAAATGCCATTGTTTCTTACACAGGGTGCAACCTACCTGTTACCAAAAGACCAGCGGAATACGGATAACCCTGCCAAGTACCGCCCAATAACCTGCTTGCCTACGCTGTACAAGATAATCACATCTTGCCTTACGCAGCGAATATATGCTCACTGCGAGCGGAACAACATCATTGCAATGCAGCAGAAGGGCTGCTCGAAGGGCGCAATGGGATGCAAAGAGCAACTCATCATAGACTCTGTCATCTGCAACCAGGCTCATTCCAAGCAACGAAACCTCCACATGGCTTATGTGGACTACAAAAAAGCATTTGATTCCGTACCTCACGACTGGCTCACAGGTATCTTAAAGCTGTATAAAATAGATCATCATACAGTTTCCTTTTTAGAACACGTTATGACAACCTGGCGCACTAAGATACAACTCAGAACCGCAGACAGTAACATCGAGACCGACACAATCAACATCCGAAGAGGGATTTTCCAAGGAGATTCACTCAGTCCACTGTGGTTCTGCATGGCGATGAACCCTCTATCACATCGGTTGAATTCTACAAAATATGGCTTCGCTATCAAAAGCAACAACGCAGAAGCGATCAAGTTGAATCACCTATTATATATGGATGATTTAAAACTGATCGCAGCAACCAAAAACCAACTAACGCAAATGCTTAAAATTGTAGAGGAGTTCTCCAGGGACATCGGAATGCTGTTTGGACTGGACAAGTGCCGCACCCTTAATATCATCCGGGGAAAGCTCGAACAAAGCGCACACGAGATGCAGGACGGCCAGGAGATCGAAGCAATGAGCAAGGGAGATACATACAAGTATCTTGGGATGAAACAAGCTCAAAGGATAGACCATCGAACAATGAAGACTGATTTAACGAATGAATTCATCAAGAGAGTAAGACAAGTAGTGCGAACTGATCTTAACAGCAGGAATTTGTTTAAGGCCCTGAACACGTATGCGTGCTCTGTACTCAGCTATTCGTTCGGAATAGTGAATTGGACCAACACGGACATCAACAACCTGCAACGAAAAGTTAGGACACTACTGACAAAAGCTCATAAACATCATCCCCGTAGCGCCGTAGAAAGAACAACTCTGCCACGTCAACTAGGAGGAAGAGGATTGGCATATCTCAGCAAGCAATTGGACCAACAAATATTAAATCTGCGTCATTATTTCCAGAGACAGGCCAACAACTCCACACTACATAGGGCTATATGCGGAGCAGACGTCTCAACACCGCTACGTCTGACGGAACACGAGCGTCAAAATCACCACCGAACCGACAACGATAAACTACAGAGGTGGTTGGGGAAGCCGCTGCACGGGAGGCATCCTAATGAGGTTAACCAGGAACATGTCGACAAGTTAGCGTCGAACTATTGGCTGACCTCGGGACGAATGCTCCCCGAGACGGAAGGCTTCCTACTGGCCATACAAGATCAGGTTATACCAACTCGCAACTACCTAAAACTCATTGTAGGAGATGCATCGGTAGTGGATGACAGATGCAGATACGGGTGCCCAACTTCAGAAACAATCCAGCACATAACAGGAGGATGTCAGATGTTTGCATCAACGGAATATAAGGAACGACACGATTCGGTTGCCAAGATCTTGCACCAGGAACTGGCGGAAAAGCTGCTGCTTGTGCAGACAGAGAGGGTCCCATATTACAACTACACACCTGAGCCTGTTCTTGAGAACAGAAACTACAAGATGTACTGGGATCGTACAGTTCTGACTGATCAACGAGTTGCCCATAACAGACCGGACCTTATAATAGTTGATAAAATTTCTAGGAAGACAACTCTGATTGATGTGGCCATCCCGAACAACAACAACCTGCGTGTGAAGCAAGTCGAGAAGATCGCGAAGTACAGAGACTTAGAAGAACGAATTAGAAGGCAATGGGAAATGGAGAACGTCCAGACGATTCCAATCATCATGTCAACAACTGGTGTTATACCAAAAAGTTTGCTGAGAAACATCAAGGAGCTGAATCTAACTGATAGTCTTTACAGGTCCATGCAGAAAGCGGTACTACTTGCGACAGCCCGAACCGTCAGGAAATTCATGGGGAATGCAGGATCGTCCAACAACATCAATGTCACCTAAGGCCCGATAACATGGCAAGGGTCTCGTCCGAGCCAGATCCTTTTGGTATCCGGGATGCCCGGGATCTGAGTGAATGTTCCCCGTAGAGGGAGTGCGAATGCCTTTTGGCTAAGTCGAGATAATAATAATAATAATAATAATAATAATAATAATAATGGGGATCGCCAGGGCATGTCTGGAGCCGGCGCTGGACATGACAGCGAGCGGGACGTCGGTGACAGGGCGCTGATGAGGCGGGCCCCTGTTGCACAAACAGCTACAGCCGCCCAACAACAACACGAACATCTACAACATGGGAGCCAAACGAGAACGAGGGTTCCACCCACCGAAGGTGCTGCGCGGGAACTTCAGCCAGCGTTCACAGAGGCGGGATTACAACGACGACGCATGAAATGGACTGTGTCCATGAATGAATCGATTATGCGTATTTTTTACAAGGTGACAAACTTAGGACAAGAGATGATCGGCTACCGACAACAACTGCATGCCGAGTTCAGCAGGGAGTTTCCACACATGCAAGTGTCTGAACAAAGAGTGTCAGATCAGTATCGAACTATTCTAAGAAATAACCGAATTCCAGAAACGCGACTTAACGCTATCAAACGGGAAGTTGAGCTAGAGATCCACGGCGAACACATAGACATAGATGACAACAACAACAATGGGGAACTTCAAGCGCCTGGACAACAACTAGAAGCCGAAACGGTGGAACCAACAACCGAGAGTCTGGAATCGGTTAACGAAGAACATTTTGAAGGCTTAAACGCACATATGAGACAGGCAGTATTGCGATACGAAGGCACAGACCCACTGAGCAGGCCACCGCTACCAAGATTAAATTCTTCCAGGAAACTTGCGATCGTGCTCGATCTTATGAACACACGAATTTTACCAAACTATGTTTCAGTGACACCAACATTAGAACGTATGCACATGTTAATCTACTGTGCCGCAACGGCAGTCACCACTGTAATGGGTGCCAAGATCCGAACGGCCCAAGAGTTGAATCGTGCAAGACCAGAACCACGAATGGCTCAATGGGAAATGCGACTAAATCGGAAGATCGAGAGTCTCCGTAAAGACATAGGACAAGTGACGGAATATATCAGAGGAGTTAGAACTAGAAGGATCCAGAGGGCAGTGCAGGCAATAATGAGCCGCACCCAAATGCATTCTCGGCATGACCCCGCGAACATCACTGCTCAACAATGTCTTGACACATTAAAACAAAAACTTTCTGTTTTCGCAGGGCGTCTGAGGAGATACAAGGCTAGTAACAACAGGAAACGAGACAACAAACTCTTTGAACGATCAGAAAAGGGTTTCTACCGTGCTTTTAATTCTAGCGCCGATGCCACAAATGCGAGTTACCCTAGCAGAGAACAGGTCGACGGTTTCTGGAGAAATCAACTTGCCACACCAGGTCCATACAATGTCAGTGCAAGCTGGATCAGCGAAGAACGCGAGATGGGCCGGAACTATAGCCAGATGCAACACGAGCAATTCACAACCGCTGAGGTCTCCGATGTCATCAATAATTCCCACAACTGGAAGGCACCAGGTCCAGATCATCTCCAAAACTATTGGATTAAGAAGTTGTGGTGCACGCATGAACAGATAACTACCTTAATTAATGAAGTCTTGCTCGATCCTCTGAAAATGCCATTGTTTCTTACACAGGGTGCAACCTACCTGTTACCAAAAGACCAGCGGAATACGGATAACCCTGCCAAGTACCGCCCAATAACCTGCTTGCCTACGCTGTACAAGATAATCACATCTTGCCTTACGCAGCGAATATATGCTCACTGCGAGCGGAACAACATCATTGCAATGCAGCAGAAGGGCTGCTCGAAGGGCGCAATGGGATGCAAAGAGCAACTCATCATAGACTCTGTCATCTGCAACCAGGCTCATTCCAAGCAACGAAACCTCCACATGGCTTATGTGGACTACAAAAAAGCATTTGATTCCGTACCTCACGACTGGCTCACAGGTATCTTAAAGCTGTATAAAATAGATCATCATACAGTTTCCTTTTTAGAACACGTTATGACAACCTGGCGCACTAAGATACAACTCAGAACCGCAGACAGTAACATCGAGACCGACACAATCAACATCCGAAGAGGGATTTTCCAAGGAGATTCACTCAGTCCACTGTGGTTCTGCATGGCGATGAACCCTCTATCACATCGGTTGAATTCTACAAAATATGGCTTCGCTATCAAAAGCAACAACGCAGAAGCGATCAAGTTGAATCACCTATTATATATGGATGATTTAAAACTGATCGCAGCAACCAAAAACCAACTAACGCAAATGCTTAAAATTGTAGAGGAGTTCTCCAGGGACATCGGAATGCTGTTTGGACTGGACAAGTGCCGCACCCTTAATATCATCCGGGGAAAGCTCGAACAAAGCGCACACGAGATGCAGGACGGCCAGGAGATCGAAGCAATGAGCAAGGGAGATACATACAAGTATCTTGGGATGAAACAAGCTCAAAGGATAGACCATCGAACAATGAAGACTGATTTAACGAATGAATTCATCAAGAGAGTAAGACAAGTAGTGCGAACTGATCTTAACAGCAGGAATTTGTTTAAGGCCCTGAACACGTATGCGTGCTCTGTACTCAGCTATTCGTTCGGAATAGTGAATTGGACCAACACGGACATCAACAACCTGCAACGAAAAGTTAGGACACTACTGACAAAAGCTCATAAACATCATCCCCGTAGCGCCGTAGAAAGAACAACTCTGCCACGTCAACTAGGAGGAAGAGGATTGGCATATCTCAGCAAGCAATTGGACCAACAAATATTAAATCTGCGTCATTATTTCCAGAGACAGGCCAACAACTCCACACTACATAGGGCTATATGCGGAGCAGACGTCTCAACACCGCTACGTCTGACGGAACACGAGCGTCAAAATCACCACCGAACCGACAACGATAAACTACAGAGGTGGTTGGGGAAGCCGCTGCACGGGAGGCATCCTAATGAGGTTAACCAGGAACATGTCGACAAGTTAGCGTCGAACTATTGGCTGACCTCGGGACGAATGCTCCCCGAGACGGAAGGCTTCCTACTGGCCATACAAGATCAGGTTATACCAACTCGCAACTACCTAAAATTCATTGTAGGAGATGCATCGGTAGTGTATGACAGATGCAGATACGGGTGCCCAACTTCAGAAACAATCCAGCACATAACAGGAGGATGTCAGATGTTTGCATCAACGGAATATAAGGAACGACACGATTCGGTTGCCAAGATCTTGCACCAGGAACTGGCGGAAAAGCTGCTGCTTGTGCAGACAGAGAGGGTCCCATATTACAACTACACACCTGAGCCTGTTCTTGAGAACAGAAACTACAAGATGTACTGGGATCGTACAGTTCTGACTGATCAACGAGTTGCCCATAACAGACCGGACCTTATAATAGTTGATAAAATTTCTAGGAAGACAACTCTGATTGATGTGGCCATCCCGAACAACAACAACCTGCGTGTGAAGCAAGTCGAGAAGATCGCGAAGTACAGAGACTTAGAAGAACGAATTAGAAGGCAATGGGAAATGGAGAACGTCCAGACGATTCCAATCATCATGTCAACAACTGGTGTTATACCAAAAAGTTTGCTGAGAAACATCAAGGAGCTGAATCTAACTGATAGTCTTTACAGGTCCATGCAGAAAGCGGTACTACTTGCGACAGCCCGAACCGTCAGGAAATTCATGGGGAATGCAGGATCGTCCAACAACATCAATGTCACCTAAGGCCCGATAACATGGCAAGGGTCTCGTCCGAGCCAGATCCTTTTGGTATCCGGGATGCCCGGGATCTGAGTGAATGTTCCCCGTAGAGGGAGTGCGAATGCCTTTTGGCTAAGTCGAGATAATAATAATAATAATAATAATAATAATAATAATAATGGGGATCGCCAGGGCATGTCTGGAGCCGGCGCTGGACATGACAGCGAGCGGGACGTCGGTGACAGGGCGCTGATGAGGCGGGCCCCTGTTGCACAAACAGCTACAGCCGCCCAACAACAACACGAACATCTACAACATGGGAGCCAAACGAGAACGAGGGTTCCACCCACCGAAGGTGCTGCGCGGGAACTTCAGCCAGCGTTCACAGAGGCGGGATTACAACGACGACGCATGAAATGGACTGTGTCCATGAATGAATCGATTATGCGTATTTTTTACAAGGTGACAAACTTAGGACAAGAGATGATCGGCTACCGACAACAACTGCATGCCGAGTTCAGCAGGGAGTTTCCACACATGCAAGTGTCTGAACAAAGAGTGTCAGATCAGTATCGAACTATTCTAAGAAATAACCGAATTCCAGAAACGCGACTTAACGCTATCAAACGGGAAGTTGAGCTAGAGATCCACGGCGAACACATAGACATAGATGACAACAACAACAATGGGGAACTTCAAGCGCCTGGACAACAACTAGAAGCCGAAACGGTGGAACCAACAACCGAGAGTCTGGAATCGGTTAACGAAGAACATTTTGAAGGCTTAAACGCACATATGAGACAGGCAGTATTGCGATACGAAGGCACAGACCCACTGAGCAGGCCACCGCTACCAAGATTAAATTCTTCCAGGAAACTTGCGATCGTGCTCGATCTTATGAACACACGAATTTTACCAAACTATGTTTCAGTGACACCAACATTAGAACGTATGCACATGTTAATCTACTGTGCCGCAACGGCAGTCACCACTGTAATGGGTGCCAAGATCCGAACGGCCCAAGAGTTGAATCGTGCAAGACCAGAACCACGAATGGCTCAATGGGAAATGCGACTAAATCGGAAGATCGAGAGTCTCCGTAAAGACATAGGACAAGTGACGGAATATATCAGAGGAGTTAGAACTAGAAGGATCCAGAGGGCAGTGCAGGCAATAATGAGCCGCACCCAAATGCATTCTCGGCATGACCCCGCGAACATCACTGCTCAACAATGTCTTGACACATTAAAACAAAAACTTTCTGTTTTCGCAGGGCGTCTGAGGAGATACAAGGCTAGTAACAACAGGAAACGAGACAACAAACTCTTTGAACGATCAGAAAAGGGTTTCTACCGTGCTTTTAATTCTAGCGCCGATGCCACAAATGCGAGTTACCCTAGCAGAGAACAGGTCGACGGTTTCTGGAGAAATCAACTTGCCACACCAGGTCCATACAATGTCAGTGCAAGCTGGATCAGCGAAGAACGCGAGATGGGCCGGAACTATAGCCAGATGCAACACGAGCAATTCACAACCGCTGAGGTCTCCGATGTCATCAATAATTCCCACAACTGGAAGGCACCAGGTCCAGATCATCTCCAAAACTATTGGATTAAGAAGTTGTGGTGCACGCATGAACAGATAACTACCTTAATTAATGAAGTCTTGCTCGATCCTCTGAAAATGCCATTGTTTCTTACACAGGGTGCAACCTACCTGTTACCAAAAGACCAGCGGAATACGGATAACCCTGCCAAGTACCGCCCAATAACCTGCTTGCCTACGCTGTACAAGATAATCACATCTTGCCTTACGCAGCGAATATATGCTCACTGCGAGCGGAACAACATCATTGCAATGCAGCAGAAGGGCTGCTCGAAGGGCGCAATGGGATGCAAAGAGCAACTCATCATAGACTCTGTCATCTGCAACCAGGCTCATTCCAAGCAACGAAACCTCCACATGGCTTATGTGGACTACAAAAAAGCATTTGATTCCGTACCTCACGACTGGCTCACAGGTATCTTAAAGCTGTATAAAATAGATCATCATACAGTTTCCTTTTTAGAACACGTTATGACAACCTGGCGCACTAAGATACAACTCAGAACCGCAGACAGTAACATCGAGACCGACACAATCAACATCCGAAGAGGGATTTTCCAAGGAGATTCACTCAGTCCACTGTGGTTCTGCATGGCGATGAACCCTCTATCACATCGGTTGAATTCTACAAAATATGGCTTCGCTATCAAAAGCAACAACGCAGAAGCGATCAAGTTGAATCACCTATTATATATGGATGATTTAAAACTGATCGCAGCAACCAAAAACCAACTAACGCAAATGCTTAAAATTGTAGAGGAGTTCTCCAGGGACATCGGAATGCTGTTTGGACTGGACAAGTGCCGCACCCTTAATATCATCCGGGGAAAGCTCGAACAAAGCGCACACGAGATGCAGGACGGCCAGGAGATCGAAGCAATGAGCAAGGGAGATACATACAAGTATCTTGGGATGAAACAAGCTCAAAGGATAGACCATCGAACAATGAAGACTGATTTAACGAATGAATTCATCAAGAGAGTAAGACAAGTAGTGCGAACTGATCTTAACAGCAGGAATTTGTTTAAGGCCCTGAACACGTATGCGTGCTCTGTACTCAGCTATTCGTTCGGAATAGTGAATTGGACCAACACGGACATCAACAACCTGCAACGAAAAGTTAGGACACTACTGACAAAAGCTCATAAACATCATCCCCGTAGCGCCGTAGAAAGAACAACTCTGCCACGTCAACTAGGAGGAAGAGGATTGGCATATCTCAGCAAGCAATTGGACCAACAAATATTAAATCTGCGTCATTATTTCCAGAGACAGGCCAACAGCTCCACACTACATAGGGCTATATGCGGAGCAGACGTCTCAACACCGCTACGTCTGACGGAACACGAGCGTCAAAATCACCACCGAACCGACAACGATAAACTACAGAGGTGGTTGGGGAAGCCGCTGCACGGGAGGCATCCTAATGAGGTTAACCAGGAACATGTCGACAAGTTAGCGTCGAACTATTGGCTGACCTCGGGACGAATGCTCCCCGAGACGGAAGGCTTCCTACTGGCCATACAAGATCAGGTTATACCAACTCGCAACTACCTAAAATTCATTGTAGGAGATGCATCGGTAGTGGATGACAGATGCAGATACGGGTGCCCAACTTCAGAAACAATCCAGCACATAACAGGAGGATGTCAGATGTTTGCATCAACGGAATATAAGGAACGACACGATTCGGTTGCCAAGATCTTGCACCAGGAACTGGCGGAAAAGCTGCTGCTTGTGCAGACAGAGAGGGTCCCATATTACAACTACACACCTGAGCCTGTTCTTGAGAACAGAAACTACAAGATGTACTGGGATCGTACAGTTCTGACTGATCAACGAGTTGCCCATAACAGACCGGACCTTATAATAGTTGATAAAATTTCTAGGAAGACAACTCTGATTGATGTGGCCATCCCGAACAACAACAACCTGCGTGTGAAGCAAGTCGAGAAGATCGCGAAGTACAGAGACTTAGAAGAACGAATTAGAAGGCAATGGGAAATGGAGAACGTCCAGACGATTCCAATCATCATGTCAACAACTGGTGTTATACCAAAAAGTTTGCTGAGAAACATCAAGGAGCTGAATCTAACTGATAGTCTTTACAGGTCCATGCAGAAAGCGGTACTACTTGCGACAGCCCGAACCGTCAGGAAATTCATGGGGAATGCAGGATCGTCCAACAACATCAATGTCACCTAAGGCCCGATAACATGGCAAGGGTCTCGTCCGAGCCAGATCCTTTTGGTATCCGGGATGCCCGGGATCTGAGTGAATGTTCCCCGTAGAGGGAGTGCGAATGCCTTTTGGCTAAGTCGAGATAATAATAATAATAATAATAATAATAATAATAATAATAATGGGGATCGCCAGGGCATGTCTGGAGCCGGCGCTGGACATGACAGCGAGCGGGACGTCGGTGACAGGGCGCTGATGAGGCGGGCCCCTGTTGCACAAACAGCTACAGCCGCCCAACAACAACACGAACATCTACAACATGGGAGCCAAACGAGAACGAGGGTTCCACCCACCGAAGGTGCTGCGCGGGAACTTCAGCCAGCGTTCACAGAGGCGGGATTACAACGACGACGCATGAAATGGACTGTGTCCATGAATGAATCGATTATGCGTATTTTTTACAAGGTGACAAACTTAGGACAAGAGATGATCGGCTACCGACAACAACTGCATGCCGAGTTCAGCAGGGAGTTTCCACACATGCAAGTGTCTGAACAAAGAGTGTCAGATCAGTATCGAACTATTCTAAGAAATAACCGAATTCCAGAAACGCGACTTAACGCTATCAAACGGGAAGTTGAGCTAGAGATCCACGGCGAACACATAGACATAGATGACAACAACAACAATGGGGAACTTCAAGCGCCTGGACAACAACTAGAAGCCGAAACGGTGGAACCAACAACCGAGAGTCTGGAATCGGTTAACGAAGAACATTTTGAAGGCTTAAACGCACATATGAGACAGGCAGTATTGCGATACGAAGGCACAGACCCACTGAGCAGGCCACCGCTACCAAGATTAAATTCTTCCAGGAAACTTGCGATCGTGCTCGATCTTATGAACACACGAATTTTACCAAACTATGTTTCAGTGACACCAACATTAGAACGTATGCACATGTTAATCTACTGTGCCGCAACGGCAGTCACCACTGTAATGGGTGCCAAGATCCGAACGGCCCAAGAGTTGAATCGTGCAAGACCAGAACCACGAATGGCTCAATGGGAAATGCGACTAAATCGGAAGATCGAGAGTCTCCGTAAAGACATAGGACAAGTGACGGAATATATCAGAGGAGTTAGAACTAGAAGGATCCAGAGGGCAGTGCAGGCAATAATGAGCCGCACCCAAATGCATTCTCGGCATGACCCCGCGAACATCACTGCTCAACAATGTCTTGACACATTAAAACAAAAACTTTCTGTTTTCGCAGGGCGTCTGAGGAGATACAAGGCTAGTAACAACAGGAAACGAGACAACAAACTCTTTGAACGATCAGAAAAGGGTTTCTACCGTGCTTTTAATTCTAGCGCCGATGCCACAAATGCGAGTTACCCTAGCAGAGAACAGGTCGACGGTTTCTGGAGAAATCAACTTGCCACACCAGGTCCATACAATGTCAGTGCAAGCTGGATCAGCGAAGAACGCGAGATGGGCCGGAACTATAGCCAGATGCAACACGAGCAATTCACAACCGCTGAGGTCTCCGATGTCATCAATAATTCCCACAACTGGAAGGCACCAGGTCCAGATCATCTCCAAAACTATTGGATTAAGAAGTTGTGGTGCACGCATGAACAGATAACTACCTTAATTAATGAAGTCTTGCTCGATCCTCTGAAAATGCCATTGTTTCTTACACAGGGTGCAACCTACCTGTTACCAAAAGACCAGCGGAATACGGATAACCCTGCCAAGTACCGCCCAATAACCTGCTTGCCTACGCTGTACAAGATAATCACATCTTGCCTTACGCAGCGAATATATGCTCACTGCGAGCGGAACAACATCATTGCAATGCAGCAGAAGGGCTGCTCGAAGGGCGCAATGGGATGCAAAGAGCAACTCATCATAGACTCTGTCATCTGCAACCAGGCTCATTCCAAGCAACGAAACCTCCACATGGCTTATGTGGACTACAAAAAAGCATTTGATTCCGTACCTCACGACTGGCTCACAGGTATCTTAAAGCTGTATAAAATAGATCATCATACAGTTTCCTTTTTAGAACACGTTATGACAACCTGGCGCACTAAGATACAACTCAGAACCGCAGACAGTAACATCGAGACCGACACAATCAACATCCGAAGAGGGATTTTCCAAGGAGATTCACTCAGTCCACTGTGGTTCTGCATGGCGATGAACCCTCTATCACATCGGTTGAATTCTACAAAATATGGCTTCGCTATCAAAAGCAACAACGCAGAAGCGATCAAGTTGAATCACCTATTATATATGGATGATTTAAAACTGATCGCAGCAACCAAAAACCAACTAACGCAAATGCTTAAAATTGTAGAGGAGTTCTCCAGGGACATCGGAATGCTGTTTGGACTGGACAAGTGCCGCACCCTTAATATCATCCGGGGAAAGCTCGAACAAAGCGCACACGAGATGCAGGACGGCCAGGAGATCGAAGCAATGAGCAAGGGAGATACATACAAGTATCTTGGGATGAAACAAGCTCAAAGGATAGACCATCGAACAATGAAGACTGATTTAACGAATGAATTCATCAAGAGAGTAAGACAAGTAGTGCGAACTGATCTTAACAGCAGGAATTTGTTTAAGGCCCTGAACACGTATGCGTGCTCTGTACTCAGCTATTCGTTCGGAATAGTGAATTGGACCAACACGGACATCAACAACCTGCAACGAAAAGTTAGGACACTACTGACAAAAGCTCATAAACATCATCCCCGTAGCGCCGTAGAAAGAACAACTCTGCCACGTCAACTAGGAGGAAGAGGATTGGCATATCTCAGCAAGCAATTGGACCAACAAATATTAAATCTGCGTCATTATTTCCAGAGACAGGCCAACAGCTCCACACTACATAGGGCTATATGCGGAGCAGACGTCTCAACACCGCTACGTCTGACGGAACACGAGCGTCAAAATCACCACCGAACCGACAACGATAAACTACAGAGGTGGTTGGGGAAGCCGCTGCACGGGAGGCATCCTAATGAGGTTAACCAGGAACATGTCGACAAGTTAGCGTCGAACTATTGGCTGACCTCGGGACGAATGCTCCCCGAGACGGAAGGCTTCCTACTGGCCATACAAGATCAGGTTATACCAACTCGCAACTACCTAAAATTCATTGTAGGAGATGCATCGGTAGTGGATGACAGATGCAGATACGGGTGCCCAACTTCAGAAACAATCCAGCACATAACAGGAGGATGTCAGATGTTCGCATCAACGGAATATAAGGAACGACATGATTCGGTTGCCATGATCTTGCACCAGGAACTGGCGGAAAAGCTGCTGCTTGTGCAGGCAGAGAGGGTCCCATATTACAACTACACACCTGAGCCTGTTCTTGAGAACAGCAACTACAAGATGTACTGGGATCGTACAGTTCTGACAGATCAACGAGTTGCCCATAACAGACCGGACCTTATAATAGTTGATAAAATTTCTAGGCAGACAACTCTGATTGATGTGGCCATCCCGAACAACAACAACCTGCGTGTGAAGCAAGTCGAGAAGATCGCGAAGTACAGAGATTTAGAAGAACGAATTAGAAGGCAATGGGAAATGGAGAACGTCCAGACGATTCCAATCATCATGTCAACAACTGGTGTTATACCAAAAAGTTTGCTGAGAAACATCAAGGAGCTGGGTCTAACTGATAGTCTTTACAGGTCCATGCAGAAAGGGGTACTACTTGCGACAGCCCGAACCGTCAGGAAATTCATGGGGAATGCAGGATCATCCAACAACATCAATGTCACCTAAGGCCCGATAACATGGCAAGGGTCTCGTCCGAGCCAGATCCTTTTGGTATCCGGGATACCCGGGATCTGAGTGAATGTTCCCCGTAGAGGGAGTGCGAATGCCTTTTGGCTAAGTCGAGATAATAATAATAATAATGTTTATTTTTGCATACCATACCATAATAACAAGTTTTTTTTGAGAATTACTTATACAATGTGCAAAAAAAGGGGCCGAAAACAATTAAAAACTGATCTAGTTCGGCCTCTAAAGGATTTCATGAATTACAAACTATTCATTATAATAATTATATACAACCGCTCGCACAACAAAGTAGGTAGTGTGCGTAAACATAGATGAGTACATGAATAAATGTGAGAGAACTGTGGTGGAGAAAAACGAACAAGACAGGAAGTAATAGTCGGCCAGGAAATAAACAGAGAGGCAAAATACAAACTATGAGGAAAACTGGTTAGCCAGTAGACACTCCTTAACTTTGCATTTGAAATGATCGACCTTTAGATATCCGAAAAAATGATACTGGTTATAAAGCTTAAAAACGTTATAAGAAAAGCTCCTCTTGAATAACTCTGTTTTATGATACGGAGGTGAAATATAACCCCTAAATCTGATATTCAAAGAGTGTACATCACTGCGATACCTAATCTTATTTGTTAGATATGGAGGACATTGAGTTTTCATTATTTTTCTATAAAAAACCAAAGAATGCAAGATTCTTCTATTCTCCATATTCAACCATTTGGCATCTTTGAGCTTGTAAGAGATTGGGTCAAATTTCCGTATGCCAAAAATAAATCTTAGACAACATTGTTTTGGAGTCTCTGAATCCGACATTTATCCGCAGCATCTAGACAGGGCCCATACACCACATCGCAGTAGTTAAAAAGACTTAACACAAGAACATCAGTTAAAGTGATTTTGAGCTTCTGCGACAGCAGATGCCTATGTGGATACAGAAATTTTAATGTAATTAATTTGTAATTGTAATGTAATTTGGATGACACATGCCCCTTAAATCGCAGATTTGTATCCAAGACAAGCCCAAGGTTTTTACTACTCTCCTTAACTGGCAATGTATTTTGTTCAATCTTGATATCCATTTTCCCTTTGATAACATTTCTGCCAAAATACATAACCAATGATTTGGGTGAATTAATTTGTAAATTGTGCCGCATAGAAAGTTTCACAATTTTTGATAAATCGTCGTTTAACCTTACATTTGCATCCATCCACTCATGTGGGTTAAATGAAAAATACAATTGTGTGTCGTCTGCATAAAAATGTGCAGAGCAACTGTTTACACAAGATGTTATGTTACTAGTATATATGCAAAGCAACAATGGTCCCGGTATAGAGCCCTGTGGCACCCCACAACAAATTTTAGCTTCAGAAGATTGCCCCACCGACGTTACAACATACTGTACCCTCCCCTTCAAATAACAGCTCAGTGTTCGAACAGCATCTAGTGAAAACCTATATAGTGCAAGATTGCTAACAATAGCTCATGGTTTATCATATCGAAATCCTTTGAGTAGTCTAGAAGGACTAGGGCAGTAGTCTGACTCCGATCAGCCGCAGTAATAATATCATCGGTTATTTTCAATAACGCAGTTGCACAGCTGTGGCCTGGTCTGAAGCCTGATTGATTTGATTGCAAAATGGAGTATTTATTTAAGTGGTCACGAATTTGATTATCCATTATTTTTTCCAGGACTTTGGATAGACATGGTAGTATACTGACAGGCCGCAAATCATTAAATTCTTTTATATCATTTTTCTTTGGCAAAGGACTTACGCGTGCTATTTTCCACGCATCTGGAAATTCACCTTCCAGGAGGCATGAATTTATAATATTAGTAAGAAAAGGAAGTATTCGAGGACAGCACAATAAGACCATCTCCAAATTTAGTAGATCTGCACCTATTGCTTGAGATTTTATGTTAAAGAGATGGTTTCGGACCTCACTAACAGGAACAGTTTTAAATGTAAATAATTCCAAGAATTGCATCTTTTTATTATTCATATAATAATTGAAAACTTGGCCATGTCACGTGTAAATACATAACTTAAACTCACTTTTTCGTCCCCTTGCCTCCCTCACTCCCCCTTCCCTTCCAATAAGTCCTCGAATTTATAATATCCATAGAGCTTTGACTCCTTCCTGGGGTTCTTTATTAATTGATAAAAAGCCTTTCATAGAGTTTGTTGTTGTAAAACTGGGACACTATTTTGCGTGGCGCAACAAAAAAATGCTTAAAACACCGTAAAAAGTGGTGGATACTTAGACAGAGAGGTATCCAAAGACTCGTAGGTATCTTAACACTTTTCAGTGGGTCAGTTTTTTTTATATTTTTAAAAGCAAAAGTTAAGTTTATTTAAGCGTACAACATTATCTACAATTTCTTTGCCAATTTTGTGTCCAGTTTTGGCCACGAAATTTACAAGAATAAGTGTAATCTTTAACGCTAAAGTTAAATTAAAAAGAGAAATTAAACAAAGTTCCCCCTATATGATGTGAAGGACTCTGTAGATACCTTTTTTTAATGGTTACAGGAATAGGATTGATATCGTTTCGAATGACATTGTTCGAAATCGGAAAGCGTGATCGGTGCGAATTTCAAAAACAATAAGATTCATTTCCCTATGACCGTGCGGAAATTTGTCATTTTTGTCATAGCATCGCTTTCAGATGCAAATGTGGTTTGATTTGTGTCCGCGTACCTACATTTTAATAGCGTCCAAAATTGCTCGGCCCACGCATTTCATCACGTGATCTTACTTTGTTCTTTTTTTGTGTATCGATTTTAAATTTGACCGATACTACAAAACATTTGCAATTGGAAAAATTACATATTCTACTATGCGCAGTTTACAAACAGTAATGCTTAAACCTCAATAAATCATATTTAAATTAAAAACGGTGCTCAATAAATCATATTTAAATTATTAAAAACGGTGCGTTTTTATTGCATCCTCAACTTCACAACGGATTTTCTCGAAAATGGCTGCAGTTATCGTAATGAAACGAGAAACTTCTTACTTTCAGACATTCTCCCCCCCCCCCATCAAAACTACCATCTACCCGCTTCCCTATGAAAAACAACAAATTCCAGATTTCTACAAACTAACTGGTATGATATTAAAAAAATTATCTAAGAGTTTTCTTCTCCCATTAAATTCGTTCACCCTTCTGGCGGGGTACCCTATATACCTACACTGTAACTCAGGAAGTAACCAGGAAAAAAAGGTAGATACATTATCTTGAGATAGATATACCGATATACAGGCTGTTTCCTAATAAAATGCGAATACTTAAGGGGGTTATTCTTGGGTCCATTTTGAGAAAAAACTTCATATGAACATATGTCCTAAAAGTCTTAACGTTTGAACAACAGGGGCTAAAATTTTAAGGAAAAATTATTTTTTTATTATAACTTTGGTATTAACCTAGATATTTTTGTGACATTTGGTACATGCCTTCTATGCATCAAGATGCATTTTCTGATGTACAAACAAATTTATTACTTTTACCAGTGGCGTCTGTACGGGTTTTGAATTGAATATGTTTAAAGAAAAATATGTTACGCCACCGCTTTTTCTTAAAGTAAAAATTATTTTTGAAATCCCCATTCCTTTCTGAACAAATGAGGTCTCGCTTGATGATTTTTGGTTTGACGTGCGGTTTTCGCATAAAAAAATAAAACTCATTGATTTGCACCTTGGTATAAAATTAGATATTAACAATTATTCGAAACGATCTAGTTGGCAAGAAGCAGATTTTGTTTTGTAAACATAAACAGTTTTGGCAGTTGCTGTCTACCTAGTCTAGTTGTCACGCATTTCACTCATTAACATTAACATGGTCCAATTTTACCACCCTGTACCTCAAAAGTTAAGACTTTTAGGACATATGTTCATATGAAGTTTTTTTCTCAAAATGGACCCCCAAGAACCTGTAGGTGTTGTTTTAAATAACCTAAAATACCTCTCACAATATTATTATAGTTATTATTAATAATTTAAACACTTACCTACCTTTATATTTGAGATAGGTCCTTGCTCGTTTTGACATTGTAAAATTTTCAGGCGACAAGAAAGATTTCCCAAAGGGCTCTCCAAGGCATCGACCTCTTTGCTGCCAGAGGTTATGGAAAAAGAGAAGACTGCAGCGGGAGGCTTTGTAGCAGAAGAATGGGCCTAACAGGGGCAAGGCTTTACGGGAAAAGAAATGCTAGTGCCAATCAATTTAAATGGTAATACCAATATTATAAGAACATAATATTTAAAAAGTAAAAAATAATTGATTTGATAATATGCTGGAATTGCGAATTGCTTAATATTTATTTCTTAATATGAAATTATGCAATGTAAAACCGTAGAGTGATTTCTAGGGCCTTATCGCGCTAAATTATTATAACGATTTAACCAAGACCAAATCGATTCCGTTTCACAAATTATGTTAGTTTTTATCTAAGCTATTAGTTATTTTCTAATGTTTAAAAATATGATCGCTGTCAATTTTATTTCAAATTTATTTTAATGCATATATTTATACTCCCACGCTTTTAAAATATACAGGGTGTTTTTAAATTATGGTGCCAACGTAATATGACAGATCGAAAATGTCATTTTGATCAAAATTTTCCACATAGGTCCTAAAATGCAAAATAAGAAAGTTACTGTACTTTTAAGTACAGTTTGAAGAACATATTTTTGACAATAATTTCTAGAGAAGTTGTACAATTGAAATGAATGATTTGGTGTAGTCCTTTAGTAACTGAAGTGCAACAATTTGTGTAAAAACAATTTATTCCCATCAACCAGAGGCGGAGGGGCGGGGTAGCTCAATGGGTTTTATACTCATAACTTTTTGAGGTTATCTTTTCGGTTCGTAGGTTCATCATTTTAGTGCATCTTTTTATTTTTCAACAAAAGGTAGGTACTCTTCTCTCGTAACGATAAAATCAACCGTTTGCGTTGAAATCGGCAAAATGTTCCCAAAACACCTGTTAACTACAAAATTCGAAAAATAAAAGTATCGCCTACCGCATTTCAATGTTTTACAAATGAATTTTACGTTCAAAATTAGGAAAGAAGGTCTAATGGATATTGAGTACTGGTTTTCCTGAAATATAGATTTCAAAATGTCGTCGAGTTCAATCCGTTCCATTTTGAAAGTGTTTTTTAGTCTTTTAATAATAATAAACTATATATTTTGTTTGACTTTATTAAACTTTGAGTTTTACGGATCTACACTCTATTCAAACTAAATGCAAGTGGCACGTAAATATTTACACTATGGAAGCACGGGAACAATTCTGAGGGCTAATACGAGGCAGGGCCGCATTAAGGACGATCTCTATGAATTTTATAATATAAAATATTAAAATAATATGCCCCTCATCTATTAAGAACTTTAAAAACAAACTTTTATGGCACACCTAGTCATTTACTTACCTGCAAATTTCTACTATTAATACAAATCGTAGCTCCAACAATTAATAAACAGCGAAAGAATTATATAGGAAAAAAAGAAAGGTCCACTTGCAACTCAATACACCTCTGTAAGAAACACCGACTCGCTATGCACTCGAACGCCGGGTCAGACTTTATTGCCGGCTAGCCAATAGCAAGCCGATCACGTGCGCATCACGCTCTAGCCATGCAACAACTTGTGTTTATGTTTCACTTGCGTTTAGTTTGAATAGAGTTTAGAGTCCAGGGTCTTTTACACCCAAACCTAAGGAAACATTGAGGAGTCCCCATGACCGCCTCTCTTCTCCGTCATAAAAGCTCGACGGTACCATAATATTGCATTGTCACCGGAATTGAATAAGTTTGCAAAATTTCAGATTGATACGAAAATTAGACGTGGGCGAAAATCAATTTGCTAGATTTGTTTACAAAGTTACACACATATATGAATACAAGACAAGCTATTAAAAATGTGTTAATATAGAATACTTTTAAGCTATACCAATTTTTTGGTATAGTCCTACTTACGGCAGAATGCGTGCGACGTAAGGGGGAAGAACTCGTAAATATTATAGAATTAGTCACAGTTCAGGGGCGTAGCTCAATTTTGTGTAACTCACTGACTTAATTTTCATATAATTGTTATTTAATTTATAGTTAATAGACTATGGAGGAAGGCAAACCCTTATAATATTGGCAATTATTTCTCGTGCTTGACAATGCAACGTTATTCTCTATTTACTCATTTTGCGCACGTTAACTCCCGAACATACGAAACGCCACTGAGCTCTCTGCCAAGCTTGCCGGAGGCTGAAAAAGTGATCGCTGTGTGGTAGCCCAAATACGCAGTTAACTTTACGTACCATAGAAACAGGCACAAAACGCGTTGGCTAACTGGTTTTGTCGCACGGTTCGCTGGCTGAAGTGCTTTGTTGCCGTATTTCAAAGGCGATGGCAGACGCGACGATGTTGAAAAAAATATAATAGGTGTTTTATTACGCGTTAAAAATAAATGATAAATAAAAATGAGTAAGTGGTCGCGTGATGCGATCTTTATTTTTTTCGGTATTACAGAAATCAGAAATTCGGCTTCAATATGCTAAAACTTGTATTCGCCAATAAATAACGACTACTCGCATAAGAAATCTCGCAACGCTGCCCGCATTCTTTAGAAACGTTTTCTTTCGTGCGTTAAGCTATATCATTGAGTAAAAGAATATATAAAATATATATTATATATATTCTTTTACTCAATGATGTATAAAATATATATTATATATATTCTTTTACTCAATGACTATATATTACAGGTGCTTATCCGGCCCTGGACTTCCACTAGTTAAGCTATTTACAATTCCCCACCTCCTCAGAGAAATAACCAAGGATAGAGGGAGTAAGAACAAAAAGTAAACAAAGCCAACATCTTTTTGAGTGATGCCGCGTACTCCATTGTTTACAGCATTTCATTTCAAAATAGAAGGGTTTAATAATGGGATTCAATGAAGGCACACCTCCCATAACGCTAAATTAACAAATGTAGTTATTAATTTCTTGTTTGTAACAATTTTAAACTAAAACTAAATTGCAGTGTAATTATAGTATCTAATTATCACTTTAATAAAATCGTCACAGATACCTCAAACCGCCCGACATGGCAACGCTGCTTTTGCTGCCGCGGGCGCCGCGTCCGTTAACTCAGCGATATTTGTTTTGTGTATGCCCAGCATGTCAAGTTTTCCGATTGTTTACGTATGGATTTTTCCCGTTTTTAATTGTTTTTCTGTTAATTTAAAGGCTATTTATTAGTATTTAGGATATAGTGACTGATTTTGTATACAATGGGACGCAGAAAGTGTGTGGTATGTGGCTAAATTGATATTTCTCAGGACATAACCTATCTCAGGTAAACGTTGTACACACGGGCCTAATGTTTGTTTACTTCGGTAAATTTGCATAAGATGTTGGTTGACTGATGTTGCTCCCTCTATCCTTGGTTATTTCTCTGAGCCCACCTCCCTTCGTCTTCTCCATAAAAGCTCTGTGGTACCATAATATTATTATGGTCAGCGAAATTGACTAAATTTGAAAAATTTCAGATCGATACGACAATTAAAAGTGGATGGAAACCGACTTGCTAAAGCTACACATACATATTATATGCATACATAAAAATCAAACTAATAAATAAATAAAAACTGTTTACTGACAGATTCCGATTATTATGTTCTAGAATGATATTCGTATATTTTTGCAGCTTCTTTATGGACTGCAGGCATCTGGAAGGTCGACTTGAAGACATGCACTTTTACCCAAATTCTCTCGAAAGAAAGACTGCTGCCTCGGCTGTCCTTATGCCCGACGATTGATTAGATAGTAGTGCGTTTTGTTTTAGTTGCGCCTAACAGTTTAAAAAATAACGTTTATTGTGATCCTGAATGTTGTACTTACTCAATAATGAATATATAGTACCCACTTAAAGTATAGGCATTGAAAAAAGGGGAACTCGTTTACTTAAGATTTTTTTAAACTGTTATTGTTGTTGAGGCTGGTAAAATAATAATAACAATATTTATATTAATTGTTGTAGCCGAGTAAACGATGTCTCTGATCAGTATTATTAAAATAAGCTAATATAAATAAAAACTCTATTTGGTAATGGATATAATAATAATAGTAATAATAATAATTTTCACCCTCACAATACTCCGAACTAGGAGTACCACAGAAGCAACTGAATGCTTCTGCGGGGGAGGGGGGCAATTACTATTATTTTGTCTTCGTTGCCATTTGCGGCACTTAGATTATTTTAATTCAGAGTGTACCTAGCTTTTAGAATAAAATATATGTGCGTGCAGCGTAATGAAATAAACGTCAATAAATAAATAACTTTTTCAATATATTTTTTATTTCCAAAAAATTCCCAGAAACAATAATTCAGCAATTTAAGGAATGATCACCGAAAAAATTAATTAGGTAGTCAACCAATAAAGAAAAATGTACCTAAGTAGTAGTACCTAAATGTGGATTTGAGAAAAAAAATTGATGCTATGCAAATACCTAAATACTAAATAATAATTAGAAATCATTCACAGTGGTTCAAAACGTGAATTGTCACCCCACACCTGACACCACTTATACCTTTGCGAAGAGCTATCATTGAGTAAAGAAATAATTATATTCCTAATTAATTTAGTTTGAACTGTAGACTATAAAAATTAAGGAACCTAGGGATTTCTCGAGGGATTTCTTAAAACATGATTTTTGCATACCTACCAATTAGGTATATTCTAACAAAAAAATGTTCTGCAAAGAATCTAATGTTAATGTCCAGTGTAAAAGTAAGAAGTTAGGAGTACTAAGTATTAAGTAAGTACTTATATAGAGGAGCAGAAATACATAAGTAAATTTTTTGTCGTAACACAATAAAAGCATTGAAAAAGAAATGAAACGCTGATAATATGACATTAACAACATGATTTTGTGAATATTACACTAAAAATAAAAATAGTTTTTGTCCGATTTTTAAAGATAGATCTAATCTGATTTTTAAAGAAAGATCTTATCATTTAAAGTTGACTACTTACTGTGGTTAAAATGTCAAGTGTTATAACACATCATTGTCTTCAAAATGAGGAGTACATTGCAAGGCTTAAGACCCAATGTACAGCAGGTACAGCAGGTGATTCAACATTTTGACCCATAAAATGGCTTTTTTCTATCTGTAGCGAGCAACACGCATAATTTTAAACTTTTGGTCAATACAAATTTTAATCTAAGTAATTACTAACATTTTGAGACGAAAATTATTTAAAAATATTTATCACAATGGCCGTTATTAGGCTTTTTGCGCAAATGCTAATAACGGTGGTGCATGTTCGATAATCATATTAGGCGCACTTAGAATGGTTGCAAGTCAAACAGCACACGGTAGGCCAAAAACTATAAAAATTTTACAAGAGTAAAATACCCTTATTTAAATAAATTCAGCAAAATATTATTAAGAAAAGTTGTCTAGAATTAAAAGCTATGCCTAAATACCGAGACATAGCCTCCTAAGAAAACAAAATATTTTTTTGAAAAACATTAATGATCTCCAAAAAAATTTTTGTTTTAATATTCACCCTAAACAATTCCATAAATCAATCAAAATTAAATCCATTTCGCATAACTTTGTTCGAATTCAAGCATAATATTTGTAAAATTAACTTAGATTTTTAATTTTTTAGGTAATCACAAACTTCATGTTTGTTGCAACGATATTAAACAAAACTTTAAAATTTCGCAAAAAGTTTTCTAAACAAGGTAAAACATTAGCAATTAGCAATAATAATATGTATATTAAAAAACTCTCATTTAAGTTGCAAAAATTGTTATTTTAAATGTTTATTAAGAAACTGAGGAAATTAATTGACAAAAAATTTTTTTCTTAGGAGGCTATGTTTTGGTATTTAGGCATAGATACCTTATAATTCTAAACAATTTTTGCTGAATTTTTGATTATAAGGGTACTTTACTCTTGAACAATTTTTATATTTTTTGACCTACCCTGTATGGTGTTTAACTTGCAACCATTCTAAGTGAACCTAATATGATCATTGAACATGCTTCAACTTTCGGCAATATCTGTATTTTGGTTATACAATTAACAAAAAAAAGTCCCCTATGTTGCACACTTAAATGACCACACTGTAACTTAAAAGTGAATTAAAATAATTGTAATTTTCTATTTTTTTATTGTTAAATTTTTGTACAAATAAATCAAAATTAATTTGAGGGGCCTGCTACTTACTTACAGTCGAAAGCACGAATGTAAAACGTAAAACCCTGCGTCATCGGTAAATTTCATTTATGGGCAACTATCGTCGGTTGCCATATTTTCTTTATATCGGGAAACATGCGTAATAAGTAGTCTTTTGTCTACTGCCCAATATTAATACTAGAGGGGGCAACAATTTTTCCCAGAGGGGGGCATTGCCCCCTCTGCTCCCCCCCCCCTAGCTACGGGCCCGTGTATCTGAAGAGTGCGTGTATATCTCCACAGAAAGGCATTCCTGTCCTATGTAAAACCTTCTTAGGTTAAATTTTTTTATCTTTAAAAATACAGAAGTTATGGCCTGTTGGCTGTCGGATCAATTTTGGGAAACTCTGGGGATGGACGAATGACCATCGTCCAGAGAAATATACAGAGTGTCTCACTTAAGAGTGAAACAACCCTATAACTTCTTTAATTTTTAACCGACCAGAACGAAATTTCTACGAAATGTAGATGGCATTGTTGCCCAAGGTTAGTGGAGAGTAGGTTGAACGGTAACTTTTCGGTTCATGCCATGACGTCACATATGGATATCGTGCGCATATAATATTAGCTTGTACGTGGCTTGTACGCCTGCAAGGTTAGTAAAGAGCTAAATATCAGGATAATAATATCTAATTATTTGTTTTACAATACACCTGCATGATTTTTATGTTTTAATTAAGGTAATACCCTATAAAAATATAATATCTATAAAACTGTCCAAAGATAGTGTAAAAATCGCCACACACGTTTAAACGAACAAGCTAAAATCCAGGTTACTTAAATGAGCTAAAACCAGAGATCGCTAAACCATCTGAATGCATGTAAACTCAAAGCAATGTACCCATTTTATCCACATGTGACGTCACAGCCTTCCCCTCCCCGCTCGCCTCACCCGAGTTACCGTTCAACCTACTTTCCACTAACCTTGATTGTTGCCTACTTATTTCCAAAAAATTAGTTGCCTACTCCAAAGTCAAAGCCACCTGCGATACCACAAACGAGGCTAAAAATCCGAAAGTCATATTAGGCATTTAAAAAAAAATACTAGAGAAAGTTGTTCAGAATCGATTCAGAACCCTAAATACAAAATTTTGTTAAAATCAAAAAATATTAAAGAAATAAAATTAAAGTAAAAATTTAAAATTTAAATTTTTAAAATTTGTTTTGGACCTTTTATTTTAAAATAATTACTGTATGAAAACAACTTGCCTTCAAAACTTCCATGGCACACTTTTCTAAACGCAGAAAATTATTAAATTGCTGTTTTTGGAATTTAATTTTTTGAAATTAATATTTTTTGATTTTGACAAAATTTTGTATTTATTGTTCTGAATCGATTCTGAATAACTTTTTCTAGTTTTTTTTTTTAAATGCGTAATATGACTTTCGGATTTTAAGCCTCGTTTGTGGCATCGCAGGTGGCTTTGACTTTGGAGTAGGCAACTAATTTTTTGGAAATAAGTAGGCAACAATGCCATCTACCTTTGGTAAAAATTTCGTTCTGGTCGGTTAAAAATTAAAGAAGTTATAGGGTTGTTTCACTCTTATGTGACACTCTGTATATATCTATCGTCCCAAATTTTGGTACTATCTGTACACTGGATGGTGGATTGGATTGGAGTGTTCGCTGTAGAGCTGTATAACTATCGATAGGACTATCGACACTATCGATAGTTCAGATACTATCGAAGCTATCGATGTGTAAATTGCACTATCGATAAAATATCGTCATGGCATTTCTGTCGCATGATTTTTATATACGCCATTATACCCCGATTACTGTAAGAAGTCCCGATTTTGTCAGATGACATTCTCCACAAAATCCCTAGGAATTTTCTGTTAACCTTGGGTATAACATTGGTATATGTGTCTCAACCAGTTAATGACGTCACTCATTGATTTGTGATGTGAAAAGTTACCCAAGTGATACGAAAAAAAGAGCATATTAAAATAAAAACCCTATTTCAATCACGATTATACCGCTATAAATAAAAATAACTATGACTACAACTCATCTTAATAATAATTACAAACGTCATGGAAACACTTTTCATTTTGGTATTTTGTAATAATCAGCTGTTTTTGGCAGCGTCTATGGGCGGACCCAGGCAAATGTTGCTTCGGTGTGTCAAAGTGACAGTGAAGGTTTTCCAGATCGTTCAAACTGGTTCAAACATTCGGTAATGAAAATATTCGCGGGTTTTCTACGTTTCGTGAGTTTTACCGTCATCTGTGTTGTTCTTGTTCGTGTTACTTTTCGTGTTATTAGTGCAAATGGGCTCGTTACTGTCCTGAACTTATGACCCGGTTGCGTTTTTTGCTACATCGATGCCAACTTAGGATATCGAAATTACCAATTGACAGTCCCAGTAAGGACTTCTTAAAATAATTTGAGTATATAAGCTATAAGAATAACACGCCCCCTATAGGCTCAATGCTAAACTAGTCTATGGGCCATGCCAACAATGAACAAGAACAAATAACACACCAGTGTAGACTGTAGACCCAAGGCTGCACCGTTCCCATGGTGACGATGGCGTCGATGGCCCATACCATAGACTTATGCTTGCTTATAAGTCTATGACCAATACATTAGTTCGCATAGTCTTGTCGGGGCGGTGGCATCTTAAATTCAGTCGCGTATTGCCCGAAACGCGTCAACTTATTCAACAAAGATTTGTAGGAATTTATATTTATACTGCCTTTTTTTTATTCTACTATATACAAAGTACAAATTTCATAGATTGACATTTAAAAAGCGCTATGTTGTGTTCAGATTTAGAAGCAAATATGTGGGTAGTATTTAGTATTATCGATACTATCGATAGGCCGCCAGACAGACTATCGATATATCGAAAACCCTCACTATCGATAGTTATACAGCTCTAGTTCGCTGATCGCTCGATTGACGAGACTAACTTCATACACACCTTCATAAAATTACACATATCAGAAAACTCCAAAAAGTTAGGTTAACATATGGTTAAACGAACAAATGTCACCTTCATCTTTGAGTGAGGTTATGTCATTTTATATCACTTCAAAACAAATATTTTCTTTCTCTTGTCTATGCTTCAAAACAATGTAAAATTTATGTACTTTCGAGGGATATAATAGAGTTAAAAAAATAAGTCAAAAACTAAGGAGAAATATTTCGTCACCATTATCTGTGTATCACCAGTGCCTAGAGTTTCCATTTCAAAAATGGGAACTAAAGAAAAAGAAGTGGACTTGAAGAATTTCT
Organism: Pseudeuparius sepicola; assembly: GCA_963920635.1. NCBI lineage: Eukaryota > Metazoa > Arthropoda > Insecta > Coleoptera > Anthribidae > Pseudeuparius > Pseudeuparius sepicola. Next base: position 12,038,257 of record OY987302.1, on the reverse strand, counting down.
TTATATTTAATTCTTTGTATGGCCCAACAGAAGGGGAGGAATTACAGAAAATTATGTATTATCACCCTATTACTGACAATGCGGATGTACAGATTAAAAACGTAGGGCTCGTTGAAGGTATCATTCAGTTTACCGAGTGAGTATGAAGTTAACTAACAAGATACTTTGGATATATATACTAAAATAAATTCCAGAACATTCAAACCAAGTTCGGGTGTGAGTTCATTACACACACAAAAAACTAGACAACTTTATTTTGAACCTGAAAAGAATTTTTGGCTAGTAATGGTAGAATATACTAAAAAAAGCTTTCCAGCTAATTATTAACGACTTGTAAAAATTGTAGACATTAAATTTGCCAAGTGTGACTAAAAACAAGGAAGATTCAAGCAACTGTGAATATCTTGAAGACGATGTGCAGGATAATGTTTACGAGGCTCTTCTGAAACAGGCGTACTTAATGTACAGGTTATTTTGGGGGACTTTTCACACCACTGCCGATAAGGAAGGAGTTGCCATTCTAAAAATGAGATTGGAAATATTTTTCAAAGCGGTAAGATAACTTTAAAATTGATACCTAGACGGTCCAAATATTATGCCTTGGAAAGGTGGAAAAATCCAGTGCACGATGTATTTGAAAGTCCTACTTGGTATTTAGCTTTTTTATGAACAAGTTGCCAAAGGAGGGAAAATAATATAATATTAAATAGTAAATGAGACTATCGGTTTACTAGTGAGGCGTGAGCAATGTGGAAACATTTGTTAAATGTCTGATATTTTTTTATATCTACTTATGTATTATGTAAGTAAGAATCCCTGTCGTTTGGAAAAATCGAGTGAAACAACGGCAAAGTCATATATTGATTACTCATTGGATTTGGGCTTGGGCACTTCTGAATGACATACCCAAGCATATACCTACCTACCTATAAACCTGATATATGGCAAAATATTTCAACTGTACTTAAAACAGCTGCCCCCAAGATTGATATTCATTAAATCACTGTTTAATATACTTTGCTTTTGTTGGGTTCACGTTCATTGAGAAAGTAGAGAAATTGCAGATAATTTTTTATCCATTCTGATACTAATGAAAATTATTATGATAATAATAATTCTCACCCCACAGATAGGTACCCCAGACTCAAAAGCAACCACATGGTTGTGTGGGGGACGAGGTTTCTATTATACTTTGGTTAGGTACCTATCGCAACCTCAAAATTCTTAAAATTATATTTCGTAGGTTTTGTCTCGGGTTTTGTTTATTAATAATTTATCCTCTGATGTACAATAATTTTATGCTTTGCAATTCACTCCTCGTTCCCTCTTAAGATGAAATATGGTAATGTTCTCTTATCTACTTTTAGTATTTGAAATCCATGAAACTTACAAATGCCGATATTTTAAACATATTCTCCGGCATTCAGAATTTACCACTGGACAAAAACACATTCCTGAAAGTTCAATGTTTTGTAAATTCACTTGAATCTAATTACTCCTGCATAGAACACACATCGTTCTTGTATAACGAACATTTAATATGGTAGGTATGTACGCTTGCATTAAAATCCAACAATAATGTTTCTTCAATACAAAATTGTATACTGTTGCTTCCTTCAGGAGCGGCCTGGAACCTAGTGATATGCAAATTGTGTGTCAGTACTTAATAGGAACTTTATTACCAGCTAATGTAGAGGCAGAACTTCAAGGTGGATCGATGCCAAGAAATTCACCGTCACCCTTCTCAGCTCTTAGACATGGAAGGTTTATAACTGGTCCGACAAATCTAAAGGCAGCTAAAACTATAGGCAAAGTGCCGAAGGTGTATTTGTTTGGTAGCGGAAAGCCACAGGAGTATCATTTAATAGTATACAGAGCCCTAAGTGCAACAGTATGCTTGTATATAAAAGGTAAGAGCACTCTTTAATTACAATATTAAGTTTTAAAAAAGCCTGTTAACTCATTTTGTAAAAAAATATATGAGTTTAGGACAACCTTGAGTAACACTTCATAAAAGTTCAGAGCATAGCACGAGTTTACAGAGAATGTTTTATATCTGTCTGTTTCTTCTTTATATTTGAACGCTGGATTTCTTTGAGGTTTGGATTGATTATGATTGTGCCTCTAATATAGATATTTGTAGCTATTAATGAGATAACATCTGTTGAAAGATATTTTATTCTGTGGCTGCGATGTTGAATTATTACCATTTTAGGAGACACTGAATTAGATTTAAAATTCTTCAAAGAATTAGATGAATACATAAGCCCAAAACTTTCACTGATAGTAACCGATATAGCAGAATATTGTTCGAAACAAGTTATAACTCCATCGGCCATACCAGATAGTTCACCAAGGTTCATTTATTTCAACAAAATGAATCTCGCTTACAAAAGTACAGTTCATTTAGACAACAAGCATACAGGGAATTTGGCTTGCACCAAGGAATCTGTTAGAATTATGGCAGATATGAACAGTAAAAATCGCCATTTGGGGCCTTCTGGTGAAACAATAGTGAAGACTATGAATGATTATTGGGTTATTGGGAAAACGTCGCATTTTCGAGAATTTTATATTGCCCTACAACAAAAGAATGCAAGTTTAATAGACATAAGTGGTAAGTCTTCAAACATGTAGGTAGTTTACTCTTGTCGATTTTTTTAAACTAAGTATTCCCAAAAATTAATCAATTTGACCCATTTTTACAGCAGCTTGAGATCAAGCTATAATATTATGATCCTATTAGTTTTTAGACAAACCTGACATTTTCTTGAAAACATGCAGGGAATTTAACTATTTTTAGTAATAGTGTAATAGTTTTGTTTTATTTTCAGAGGAGGTAAAGAAGTTATGCGAAACTGAACTTAAAGGGATATTTTTTCATCCCATGTAGATGTATATAATATTTTTGTACATTCCGTATAATCTAAGTGTCTATATTAGGCAGTGTGTATGGGGTGATATGTATAAATAAAATACCTTTGTAAGAGGGATTCTTTATTAAAAAAATATTAATTACAACAAAAACATGATAAAAGATCAAAGGTACCAGGAAAACTCCTTTAAATGTCCCTTATCCTTAAGTGAATATCTGTAAACTTATTTGAAAAAACAAATTTTAATCAATCGTTTCTAAAAAGCATTTCTTTTAGTTGAGCTTGACACTAAAGAAAAAAATGATATTTCTTATACAGTCTTCCTAATCTCCTAGTAATTTTTTCATGTCACTACAAAATTATAATAAATAATACCTTATATGAAACATTGCAGCAATAATATAATTTCTCCATTAAAATAAAAGTTTGATATATATTTATTTTATTCATTATTAAGTTATACATCAATTTTTTATGCCCTAAGTATTCTAGATGCTTATACGCTGCTTGCTATTTGTTATATGTTTAAAATGATACTTACACTGATAATTCAACTCTGGTCATTTATAAAGACAATCTTGCATCACTTAAAAAATTAATCATTTTCATAAAATAAATAAAGTGGTTTTGAGTGGCATGAACACTTGTATTTAAATGACAAAGAAGTATACCATTATAATATCCACAATGCATGCATCTTTATAAATGACTTGAGAAAAGATCAGTTTTTAAATCGGTAAAGATACTCTGATTATGTAAACTGGACATAATTATGTCCAATGGGACATAATTACGTGACAATTATGTCCAACTGGACATAATTATGTCCAATTATTCCCTTACAAAATGAATTAATTATTCCCTCTACATTCTCAATATTTTGCTGCAAATTTCATAATCTTCCAATACAAACATCTGTAGACGACAAGTATAAATCATTCTACTGACATTTTATTTCGCATGTTCTACAAAATGGTTCAATATTCGATTGGTACAAATGTGAGCTCTGTGTGGTTCTGCGAGAACAAAGCAGTCAGCTGCGAGTCCAGACCAACGTTCTCCACCCTTATGACTTTGGCCAGTGGCGCTCCGGGTTCTTTGCGGACCACCGCCATACCGGATACCCTCATGAGGTACTGCTCACTTTCTGTGGTGGCGCCACCTGTACGTGCCAGCCCGATGTGGCACATGACGTCAATGTGGATATATTTGTCGATTGCCGTACCTCTTGGTGTTTGAATCTAGGGGAAATGAGATAAATTACTTATCGTAATTACTTATCGCATTAAAATCTCAATTCTTAAATAATAATTTTTGATGAGAAATAAATTTTATGAATATTTAGTTCAAATTTTAGATTTGAGGTCCTTATTTAATTCGAAACAACTTTTTTATGAAGTCAGTATTTGTCTCTAAAATTACAAATTGAAATTCTTTCCATTTCTAGACATTTGCAGTTTTTGGCCACTCTGTACATCTGATATAAGAAACAACTTTATGCCAATCTTATTTATTTTGCAAGGAAAAGTTTTTAGGAAGAATTTTTTTTTGCAAAAAGTCTAAATAAAGAAGTTGCTCTTCTTTTGACTCAATCCGAGGACATACTGTACATATTATGCTTCCAGACTGCGTTCTGACGGCCAGGCTTTCACTTTGTCAGCAAGAATCAAATCAAACCTTTACTCAGTAAAATTTCAACTGAGTCATGTGCCAACCTATGTAGCCAGCTTTTAGACTATACAGGGTTAACTATCACAAATTTTTCGCTACGTGTTCAGGGTGGTGAAAACAGAAAAATATTTTTGGAGTTTTTTTACTACCTTTAAAAAAGGGTCAAAACTCCAATTTTCCCTGTAAATCTCCGCCTATAATTACGACATCCAATATGGCTTTGGAACATACTGTCAGCTAGAAGTGATTTTCGTGGTGTTGTTAGTTGTTTTAGGAATGATGAAAATACCATTTTTTAACTCAAACAAATTTAAAAAAAAACATAAATAACAATCGATTTGAATCTGTACAGCCGCAGCGCTGTTAGATTTACCCGACATTTACCCTCAGATTCGCCTTATCATAGTTTGAAATTTGAAAACAAGATATTAATCCCGAGGCTCGTCTCAAGCTCGGTTCCGAGGTTAGGTAATCCTGAATCCCTACGCGTTTTGTGAAAATTTCCGGACCAGTAGAATCAAATTCAACATCAAACCACGCTATCGTACGGACGGCGGACTGCCAGACGAGACAACTGGACAAAAACGCACAAACCAGTAGAGGTTGGAGTGGTGCGTAATAATTATCGATATTTTGTCAATGTTAGATTAGTTGATTGAGTCTTCAAAAAAATAATTTTCATAAGAAAAGTTATTGAAAATCTCACTAAACTAAACAAAAAAGAATTCTGTGATTTCTTAATGGTGGCATTATCGAACTGAACGCTTTGTAATACAAAGACTGACTGTCTATGTGTACCAAATCAATGCATTTGCCTTGTTCAACAACGTTTGCGAGGCACTGGTGTATCGCGAGCTCGAAGGGGTGGACCTGGAGGGCAAATGAATATGAACGTTGTTGAGGCAGTACTTGATTTGGTGGAAGAGGAACCTTCCTTAAGCACTACGGAATAATCATGGATTTTTTTCAAGTATTCGGACTTCTTTAATTAACTGAGTGAATTTGTGGAGGTTAACGGCGGCCTCTTTGAACAGCTACTGTAGTGCTGTGTAGTTGTGTTTTTTGGTTGCCCTTCAGGAATGGCGGAGGGAAACCAAGAGGTCTCCAACAGATTTAGTAAAGTGAATGTTGTGTTGTGTGAGTTTTAATGTAAAAATGCAAGAAAACAGAAAATGGGGCAATATTCAATCCTCGAAAAGTCAGTAAGGTAATCGTTTTCAAAAGGAAATCGAAATTTCGTGGTGAATCCTCAGGTAAATTAATAGACGTGGCAATGCCGCGCTATTTTCACTACCTGTCACTACCATTGACATACGCGAAATTTTAAGACACATTATGCGGGCGTCCATAGGCGGCGTTTTTTGAGGGGTTTTGAATAATTTGAAAAAAATCTTCTTAGGCTTAAGAAAAAATTTTTTTTGAAAATTTATTTTGTAAATCTATAATTACTTTATGTACCATACCCTGTATAACTTATTGTATGGACAGTTCATTTGTCCCAAAATATACTGCCAACAATAATTCATGTTTGCCGAATTATTATGGTATTATTTACAAATCGCAGTGACATCATAGGTGTGTAAAAGATGGTTAAACAATTAAATTTAGGAAAATTGATTGTGCTTTTTAATATAAATTGGTAACATGTCATCATAATTTTTTATTCACACCATGCAATCTAGACAGTACATAACAAATAGATGACAATTTGTGACATTTAATTTATCTGTAGACTTTGTTGTGTCTACAACAAAGCCCGGTATCCTTGTGTGACTAACTTGTTATGACCCTTCAATTTGACAGTAACTGTTCGTTTAGAAAACTGTCTATGGAAGCATATTAAAGAGGAACTTTGTACCAACACAGAAAGAGTAAGAGTCCTCCAGCATGTCAAAGGACATAGAAAACGTCTCTGAATATAAGGTTAAATCGACTTACCCTCTCCATTTTCTCCTCAAACTGCGGCAAGTCATCCCTGAACACCTCGGCTTCGCCGACCAACTGGTCGCCGGCGTTCACCGCGAACCGCATGCCTCTGTGTATCGCCCTCGGTTCCAATCCAAGTCCATCTGGGTGGTTGTCTGACCACAAGTAATTGTCTGGCGATACGAGCGAGTTCGGCTGGAATGTGAGCCTCTTGGCGTATCCCATACCGATGCTGAGGAGGGGCAAGGCCCTGCCACCGAAAAGGTGCTGCTTGCGGTGGTTGGGACGGACTTTGTAGGTGAAACCTGGGATGATGCGTGGATCCACGTATGTACCTAAATAAAGACATAAGATGGTAGAATATAAAACAGTTAAACTTCTTACAACAATAATAGTTTTGCGTAACTCAAAAATTGATGAATAACTATGGGCAGAGTTAATAGAATTGTTTATGCGGCCTTTGGATACACATTTACACAAAATGCCGAAACACTCTGACCTTGATGATCCAGTATAACATGTTATACAGGATTTCCTTGGTTTTTGTCAACAAATTTTGACAAATTGTGGAAAAATCATTTTATAACAAAAAGTTCTTATAAACGTGTGTGTATAATATTAGTTTTCAAGAAAGATTATTTTCATCTCTGTAACTTCAAACTCAGTATATAGGTCTTTAAGGGTCACATATACATACAGTGACCGGCAGAAAGTTTGACACAAATGGAAAACTTTTTTATTATTAATTTATCAGAAAATTTTATTCTTGATAAAAGTTGGTGCATCATTTCAAACTCAAAACGCACATATCGAAATTTAAATATCTTTTTTTGGATACGATGTAGATTAAAAAATGTCAAAATAACTCAAGAGTAAAGTACCCTTATTTTTGAAAATACAGAAAAAAGTTACTTACAAAAGATGTTTGGAATCAAAGGTGGATGTCAGATTTAAAGTCACAGCCACCAAGTAAAAAAAAGAAATTTAACTTTTTGTATTTTTTTCGACCACCCTGTGTATTAAAACAAACAAAATACTGCAAGCGCAACTTATCATCGGATAACACATGAATTTGCTACTAAACTTTAATTTTGTTCGATTAGCAGCTAGAAATTTAAAGTAATCAAAATCAGAGTTTAAAAATATTAAATTTTTGTGTCCAACTTTCTGCCGGTCACTGTATATACTGAAAAAGTGCCCATTTAGATTCACCAGTGGCATGTATGGAGGGAGAGTCTCTTGTAAAATTTTCTTGTGTGTTGCTTTTTGATATTACGAGATGTTGGAATATCAAGTCACTAATTATTTATTTTTGTAAATATATTTACCATCTTTCTAATACGCTTGAGCAATTTCTACCAAGGTGAGCCAAACTACAAGGATATTTTTTTGGTTGTTAACTCTTCAGAAATTAGTTAGAAGGTCCAACCACAGTATACAACAGTATAACAACTAGTTTTCCCAATTCTTCGCTAATGTTCCAGTAAAATATCTATCGTCCATTGCAGTCTTACTCAAAGTCATTCTACATCAAAGGGAAGTAAAAGCTATGTGCACAATTAAGTGAAAATAGCAAAGTTCTCATATTGCAACTTTGTACCACGAAAACGCGAAAAGCGAAAAGGTATGGCTCTGTATGATCTGACGCTGAAAAACAATCTGCTACAACAGAGCCCTTGGGAGCTGAAAATAAGCTGAGTAGAAGTTTGTTAAAGTGCAGAAATCTGAAATTATTTGAGAGTCAGGCTACTGTATACAGTGTGGTCATTTAAGTGTGCAACATATGGGAATTTTTTTATTAATTGCAAAACGAAAATACAAATATTTCCGAAAGTTGGTGCATGTTCGATAATCATATTAGGCTCACTTAGAATGGTTGCAAGTTAAAGAGCATACAGGGTAGGTCAAAAAATATAAAAATTGTACAAGAGTAAAGTACCCTTATTTCAGAAAATTGAGCAAAATGTTATTGAGAAAAGTTGTCTAGAATTAAAAGTTATGCCTAAATACCAAAACATGGCCTCATAAGAAAAAGAAATATATATTTTTTAAAAACATTAATTTCCTAAAATAAAAAATTGTTTTAATATTCACCCTAATCAATTTCATAAATCAATCAAAATTATATCAATTTCGCATAACTTTGTTCAAATTCAAGCATATTTGTAAAATTAAATTAGTTTTTTAATTTTTTAGGGAATCACAAAGTTCATGTTTGTTGCAACGATATTAAACAAAACTTTAAAATTTCCCAAAAATTCTTCTGAACAATTGAACAAGGTAAAACATTAGTAATGATAATGTGTATATTAAAAAACCCTCATTTAAGGTGCAAAATTTTTATTTTAAATACATATATTTATATATAATATATATATTTATTAAGAAACTGGAAATTAATTGACGAATTTTTTTTTCCTTAGAAGTCTACGTTTTGGTATTTAGACAGCTTTTAATTCTAAACACCTTTTCTTAACAACCTTTTGCTGAATTTTTTGAAATAAAGGTACTTTACTCCTGTACAATTTTTATATTTTTTGACCTACCCTGTATGCTGTTTAACTTGCAACCATTCTAAGTGCACCTAATATGATTATTGAACATGCATCAACTTTCGGCAATGTCTGTATCTTGGTTGTGCAATTAATAAAAAAAAGTCCCATATCACTGACACTGTATACTCTGGTCCAACTATTTTGACTTTCCTAATTTTATTCAAAATTTAGTGGGATTTCTCTTTGACATTGCATTGTTCGAATCTCCTTTGCTAACAGTGTTTCTACGAAAGTTACTTACCTACTACAGGGAACTCATATGTCTCCAACCCGCTCATGGTATACTTGGTGGGCACGTCTCCAATATCCTTCCCCTTGACCGTGAACCTCCTGTGGATGTTTTGGATTCCCGGCAACAGGCAGTACCTGTGCCCGCCGACCATGACTCCCGCCACCTTCAGCACTTCCGCAGACGACTTCCCCCTGGCCCTGACCGCCACGGCGACTCCCGTCATCTCGGTGGGCTTGGCCACGCCCGTCTCGTACAACTCTACCTTACCGATAAACCTAACCTTGGCCCGTTTCTCGGAGCGAGAGCTAGAAATTTCAAATTGAGGTCCCTGAAAGAGTGAGCATCATAAGGTTGGCGTCCTCGATGACCGTAAACGAACTTTTTGGACTTACGGCGACACGTACTCGGGTGTCCAGTTTTAGGTCGGCTGCGGTGGACGGATTCGGGTAATCTGGGGGATGGTCTGGTGAAGAAGAGTCTCGAGTTGCGAAAAGACAGGCGGGGTTGGTGTAACGGTCGCTTTTGAGTTTGTTAAAACGCGCTTGTGGAAGTGAAGCGAATATGTGACTGCGCGAGGGGTCGTTTTATGAATTAGACATGAAATACTAAACTCTATTCAAACTAAACGCAAGTGAAACATAAACACAAGTTGTTGCATGGCTAGAGCGTGATACGCACGTGATCGGCTTGCTATTGGCTAGCCGGCAATAAAGTCTGGCCTGGCGGGCGAGTGCAACAAGTCGTGTTTCTTACAGAGGTGTATTGAGTTGCAAGTGGATCTTTATTTTTTCCGATATAATTCTTTCGCTGTTTAATAATTGTTGGAGCTACGATTTGTGTTAATAGTAGAAATTTGCAGGTAAGTGAATGACTAGGTGTGCCCTAAAAGTTTGTTTTTAAAATTCTTAATACTGGGGCAATTATTTTAATATTTTATATTATAAAATTCATAGAGATCGTCCTTAATGCGGTCTTGCCTCGTATTAGCCCTCAGAATTGTTCACGTGCTTCCATCTTGTAAATGTTTACGTGCCACTTGCATTCAGTTTGAATAAAGTGTAATTCTCGGCAAACCTTTTTTTAATTAAACTCTTTCCAATTCTTAATTGACTTGTGGCAAACAATGATTTTTTAGAAATAAAGAGGGAAAAATATGAAACTCTTGAAAGTTGTAAATTTAAATTTGAAATGAAAAATGATAAAACATTATATATTTTTTCATTATTTGCATGCAGTCTAGAAATGAGATTGGTATCAAATGGATACAGCTTCTTTACTCCATAAAAAAATGTGGGCTGTTTATGAAAAAGGGCTCTACTACATGAAAGTACAGAATATGTTGTTTACTTCTAATCATACATTACCTATAGCTTCAACCTAGTGAAGAAGGCCCATTTTCTCTAAGTATAGACAGTGGCTTAATTCATAGTCATCACTAAGATATTTCTTTTAAATTAGAAGTTAAGTGTAACCTTGAACTTTTACCTAGAAGTTTTGTCATTTCGGAGATCTCTATCGATCATTTGAAACGAAATACATATTCATAATTTCATGGAAGCACCGAATTTCTGTTTGAAGTGCTCTATTTTGAAAAACAACTTTCAAAGACCTAAGTTCACTTAACACTTGATTTGACTGTCTTGAAGGCTGATCTTGCTGATGGTCCAGATCCAAACCATTCTGCTACGGTTGCTGAAACTTTATGGCAGGATGTCTTCGGCACATCATGTGTCTTCTCACACGTGTTAAAGTGATCAGAATACTGTCTCAGTATTATTTCAAAATCGATGCATTTAAAACGGAATCCCATGCTCCCAAAACCCCTCGCGCAAGCCTCCGGTAAAACATATTTTTGCGTTTGTAAATTTTTTGAATTTCGTTACTGAAAACTTTTGGATTGCTTTCCAACCCTGCCTGATTAGACTGGCAAATTTTTAGGTTTGACTGATGGTTTCACCTGGATTTAACTATACATGGTTTTACTTTTCCTATTACCTACCATAGATCGGGGATTTATGAAATATAATATGGGTAACATGAACTAAAAAAAAAATTACCACCTAAATGTTACTATGGGCACACACTATTACAGCTACAAGCAAGATTACTAAATTTTGTTTTTACGAATTTTGTTTTTATGTAATTATTATTTTGTTGTGTTCAATGCGTTGGTTTTAAGTTTTTTAATATTTAGAATTTATTTTTTAATCAGGGTGAAGTTACCTTTACCTAACCTCCATAAATCCTCTGTTTTGAATTTGATAATCACTGTAATGAAAAAATGCTATGCAAAAAATATAAACTCATTTAAAAAATCTGTGTTCACCTAAAATAGTCGATTTTGGTCATACTTAAAATTCTTCCCAATCGAATAAAACTTTTTCCATATCACCCTAAAATACTAGACTCTGGGGATTGAGGCAAATCTTTCGAGTTTTTATATTTCGCACAGAGAGTTTTAGATAACTAACTGTTCTTTACATTTTCAACTGTAAAATGTAACAACAATGAATATACATTGGATTTTTAAACAACTCTCAACAAATCAATAATTCCTTTTTTATTTTCATTAAATCCAAGTTTCCCCAATCATATACCCCAGTCAAACGAATTCAACAAATGCTCATTACCTTTGCCAGCCCTCATTACAACAAGCTGCTCGAACCCATAACCTATCGACTATGACTAGTGCTCACCTCAATTTGCAGCACCTCCACGGTGCCTTGGGGCTCCCTGTTGGCATCGTACGTCGTGAATTTGTCTCCAGCAGAAATCACTTCGAGCTCAAACGCGCATCCCTCTGGCCTGTTGTCACTCCAGAAATAGTTGTCGTTGTCGTTTAGCTTGTTTTCGTCAGCCTCGAAAGTGAATCTCCTGCAAATGACAACTTATTTTTAGTACTATGTAAATCTTGCCAGACTCCAGTTCATGGTGTAGGAAAGAAAGGTGGTTTTGAAGGGCCAATTTGAGGCACAGTCCACATTGTCCACCTAGTCACTAGTGTGAACTTAGAAGTGCCGACAGTTGTCAAGTGGAACCATTATTTTTCCCTACATCATGCTTCAGTTTGTAATTAAAATTTATATTTTGATTGAAAACTGGAATTAACCGAAAACCTCTATTTTTTGTCTGCATGTTGTTTTACCTGGACCGACACTATATTCAAGACCCGAGCATGAGCTCATATTTCATTGTTGTTTAGGGACTGGGGTGGCGCCACTCGACGAAAACAATGGCAACTTATTATAGGTTATAGGGGTGTATTCTATGGTTGTTGGTATGTCAGTTACTGACGTTTAAAATGTCCCGAATTTTAAATATCCAGCTTTATTACGATTTGCCTTCTTTTTACGGTAACGAATGGTCTTTGCGTCCAGTATTTAGCAGTTTTATCCTATTAACACAGCTTTTATAGATAGATTTGTTTGTGATAACTTGAAATTTCCATGCACGTGAAGAAAATGGTATGCACACTGCACAAACCCTTAGGTGAATTGCAGAAGAATAAACACTATTTTGGAATTATGGGATGATCTGATCAACAAGCTGAAGAAGCGAAAATTCTAGATATTATTTTGGAAGAGTATTTTGTAACGTATGCAATAATGGAAATAGAAAATTTTGTTTATAGCTCCAAAGCGAACCATAAATAGTCCTCCATATAAACAAGAAACTGAAAAATTTAATGCGTTTTATGCTTACTTGCACTACAATTAGCCATGGACTTCATTTCAAACCAAAAGGTACCAAATACTCTTGCTGGCTTTTTAGACTCGCTTTTCTTAAAAAAATTATGAAAATATGCCATGTGAACTTGTCAATTAGAGGGACGTTATAACAAACAAATATTTTATTTTGGATATTAAATTCGTTGTAACAGACACATTTGCATGTTTTTATTTTATAAAAGCTTCTGCAACAATGATGTTTTAACATTAAACTACTGTGTAAATTTGTTTCGTCATGTGGCACCAGTGGCGATCGCTTGAAACAGCGCTATGCACAGGTCTTTAATATAGTGTTGGTCCAGGTTTTACATATGACCAGATTATCCCATTCTGAATTTTCTACTAAACATTTGATGTTTGGTGTTTATGCTATCGATGGAGATAGTGAATATACCTGCAGTAACCCCTGCCGATGCTAGTCAAAGTTAGGGCTCGGTCATTGAAGAGACATTTGTTCATGGTAGGATTCTTTCCCGGGGATGGTAATGGACGAATGCGGTATTTGAAACCGGGAACGATGCGCTTGTCGACATAGACACCGATAACGGGCATTTGGTGAGGCTCGACCGCGCAGATGGTGTAGCGAGCTGGGATATCTCCCAGGGTAGATGCGTCCAGTTCAATGGAAGCACGCCGTTCCGACGGGCGTTTTGGGACAAATATGGGTTCCTGAAAAAAGAGAGTGGTTAGTGTCGAGTTTTCTGTAGTGATATTGTGCACAATAGGCGAGTTCAGTGCCAAGTAGCACTTTCTGTCGAAAATCAAAAGCGCTAAGGTGTACATTGGCGGAGTTCAATGGGTCTAAGAGCTTTGTATATTTATTATAATGCAGATGTGCTTGAAATCAGTATAAAGTATACTATTTTTATTTAATCAAATTTAATGGTAGAGATTTTTGTTGTTTTTTTTTACAGAAAACTTCAATATTTGTATTATTTTATCTTGAAATTTTAACATTAGAATTGAAAGTTGGAATTGTATTAAATTTTTTGTTAAGTAGATGAGTAGATGGATACTCTATTGTCCAGCTATTATTTGGTAGATTTTAATATAAGGAAATTAGTAAGTAATGACTGGGTCACTTTAGTTTTTCACACCATCTTTTGCCTGAATCCAATATTGCTGTAATGTTCTTATAATAGCCACGCATTGGCTAACTAGGGTTTCCATAAACAAGAGTACATACACAAATAAATTAAATATTCATATGACTTTCACCACGAAATATTGTGATAAAAAAATACTACATATTTCGGGCCAAGCACCCATCAGCAATTTGAATTATTTTTAAAATAAAGAGCGTATGTATCTGCACTTAAGGTTTCTTTTAAGAGCAGGTATTTTTGAATTTTTGCATTTATTTGAATAATAGGGCACAGTTAAGCTTCCACCATTGTTTATTTTTTTACACATCAAGCAACCCTTGTGTTTACTTTATTCTAAAATGCCTGTGCGACTTGTTTAGAAGCTATTACACGTAGAAAAAATATACTGTACAATTCGTGTGGAATGCCCATGTGGCCCTCAAATGATTTAGCATTCAGCGTCATGCTCAACTCTCGTCTTATGGACAACATATCCACTCTTGTACAAACCACTATTTTAATACTAATATAAACTGTATAACAATTTTGTTAGAAAAAAAAAACGATTTTAAATTGTGGAATAGTTTGTATTAGTAGTTGAAATATAGAAATATTTGCATATAAAAGTCATAAACATATTTTATGGTTTATTGCGAAGTAAGAATATGCAAAACTAATTTCATTATTTTACAAAAGTAAAATTCATACTTATTTCAATCTTACATGTTTAACATCTTTGTTGTGTTTAAGCGTAAATTCTTCAAGATTTCCAAAAAATGCACTACCATTTAAAGGCATGGTTGTAACTGTAATCAGTATGTCTGACATGACGAAAAAAGTGGTATGCACCAAGCTTTTGCACAATAGACGGACTGCATAGCTTTATTGTGACTATAATCACTTCAAAGCTATAATTAAACCAAATAATTGGACACTGTCCAAATGCACATGAAAAAAACACGAAACTAAAGAGGAAGCCAAGAAACCGACTGGTCCAACCGAACTGTAAACAATTCATGATTTACTGGTAATTTTGTAACTCTATTTTTGTTGATATTTGGTATGTTTGAGACAACATGGAGAGTGACAAGAAAATTATTGTTTGTTTGTGTTCTCCAAATCTTACAAAAAGTTTAAACTGCGTATTAGTGTTTTTATTTTAAATAACTTACATGATGCTCCAACAGTTCTGGTTCTGCCTCTCCCTCACAAGTTGTAGTTTGAGGTGGTGGGGGGACACATGCTCCTCTTTGAAGATTTTGTCTGGAATTCTGAAAATGAAGATTTATTAAGTAGGTAGGTACCTAAAATTTTTACTGATGTAAAATATATCTCCCATCTGATTTATGAGAAAAAAATACAGGGTGTAACCAGAGAACATTCCTTGTTCTCTAGTGTAACATAAAGGTGAGTAAATTAAACGGTGGATTAAAAAAAATAGTTTTTCTCTAATAACATTCAAACTTTGGTTAAGCTAATGACACGTAGCTTAATTTGATAATGCCCTAATAACACAAAAAATTGACTTCGTAAGTTTTAATTTTTCTTGTAATTTTTTGAAATTTTTTACCGTTCTGTAGCATAAAAACGAAAACGCGTAGTACATAAGTCCATATAAAAAAATCGATTTTCTTTTTGCCTAAAAAAATCCACTGTTTAATTTATTCCCAACCTTTAATGTTGCACCCTGTATAAGTGTAAAGAATTATTTTGAAAAAATGCTATTCATTGTAATCATTTATTTCAATAATTCAGTCACCATATAATTTATATTGTTTATAAAAAGACAACTCTGTTCTTTTACAAAATTATTTCCTGTTTTACTGTAATTTGATTCAACAAAGTTCCGCAATATTAATGTTATATGTTATTAGATATTTTTTATTTGCGGATAATTTTGATTGTATAAATAGGTCAAATGCCTATAGACAAGGCTATAATAAATATATGTTGCATTTTACAGTCTCTTGATAAGTCCAAATGTTTATATATTTTTTTCATGTGAGGAAATGGGATCCCAATAATATAATAACCACTACGAGTATAATTATTGTTGTTGAATAAATAACCTTTAGTCTTACAATAAAAATGTGTTTGTGTGTATATGGGTCACCCTTAGTTGGTAATAAAAGTGATCTAAAAACATAATTAATCTCTCTTCATTAATTTCATGGAATCAAGCATTGTATCAGTGCCTGAACTTGTTTTTTGTTCTGCAGAAAAATTTCCATTTCTAATCTCAACAAATTCTATGATTATTAAAAAAAATTCATTGACGTAAACACTTGGAAATATTTACCAAAAACAATCAATCACATTCTATTTTGGAGGTTCCCTAATTAAATTGAATAATTATATCAAAAAGCTAATGAGAGGGGTCAAGTATTTTTAAAGTTAGTTGTCTTAATATAGAATCAGATAGAAATTGATTACGGATGTTTTCGGTAAATATATACATTTTCAATCGGAACATTAAAATATATATATATATATTTGGAAACAGCATAAATAAGTTAGCATTTCTAAATAGATGCCTACGTTTAAATATTATTAGACTTCGAACTTATTTTTTGCATCGAATAACCTACATGCGAAATATGTTACTTTATGCATACACCATGAAATTGATACTCGTGTTTTTTTAGCGGATTTTTATTTTCGGAAAACGAAAATACACATTTTTGGGAGCCAAGGAAAGATGTTTTTAATTAGCAATTTCTAGATTGTAACTCTTCTTCACAACTAATTTGTTTTGTGTGTGTTTTTTAAATGATATATTTAGAAGTGGGAGAGAAGGAGAGAAGTAGGTATCTATCTACCTAAATTCCACCTAATTTTGATATATTAAAAAGTTTGACAAGATGAAGGATGATGTTTTTGAATAGAGTGAGACCTATAGATAACTTACCTGACGAGACAGAGTCAACAGTTCTTCAGTTTCATTGACCTCATCGAAGAGGCCATTGGTTGAACCTCCTCGTCTCTGCCATACGCGTTGCATGGCGTCAAGTTTTTGCTCTTCCTGTAGACTTTGGGCGAACATTTTTTCTGAAACAAATATAAAAATACCTCCTAAAATGGTATAATATATTTAACCAATCTATTTATAAAATGCTTCAATTGTTCTCTGCTAACACGCATGAGCCCCAATAATTGGTTTGTTTATTCAGTCTTAAATTATTTTATTATTACCATCAAGTGGGTTTGCACGCAAGGTGCTATTTATAATGCCTTTTTTAAATTTAGGTTTGATTCGGCGCATGTACTGTGTGCCAAAGGAACCTTTGGAGCCAATTTAGATTTATAAAAATGACGTGGTTCAAAAAATGTGTGAGTCGTTATACCGAAAAATGTTCGGTCAATACAAATTGCAAAATAGTACCTACGGCCATTTTGATTTTCGCGCTTTTGCTTCTTCTTACAAGAGCGTGGAGTGATTCAAGTCAAATTTTTCGACATACTCTTTATCATTTCATGAGTCATTTGGTTCATGTTTTCGTTCATTTAATTTAGATTAACAGATCTTTAAATTTAAAACGGATTTATTTATAATTTTATTACATGCGGCGCCATAGTCGGCTTGTTTTGCGGCAATCTCTAGGTACGTCTCAATTCTGCTTTTTTTACGTTCAAGATCACCGAACCACAGTCCGTTTTAGCGGTTTTGTATGCGACCTCTATCGACTAGAAAAAAGCAGGAACTAGCAGTTACGTATTTCCCTTTAGACTCATTTGGAGATAAACAGCTTCTAAAAATAAACTAAAAGCCTGAAAAGTGTTGACTAAAAATTATATTATTAAATTTATGTACCTTCCAATCGACATTGACATTCCTGTTTATATATGTATAAGTTCTAGAGGTATGAGTTGATAAGCGGTTGTAAAATGTAAATTGCGATTCAGTAAAACTACTTATCAGTGTTTATGTTTACGAAGCCAGGAACGAGTAATGTAATGAAATAAGCATGTGAATATCCCGTGCTTATATTTGATAATAAAATTATTCGCTAGAAGATTATAACAATTAGTTGTTTATCTACTAGATGGGTGCCCCAATGGTTTAATCATACAGATCACTGGCACTGGCACAGACACAGATTATTGGTTTGATCTTTGTCCATGCAAAAACGTTTTTTTCGAGATAACTTTTTTACCGACCCCCATATATAAAATCCGAGTACACCATCGAATTCCCCTTAATTTTTACTACAATATTGTTTTTTGAATGACGACTTTATGTTAACCTGTCTCCACGTAACACACTTTTTCCGCTTGGATGGGCCACCCTGTACCTTTATCATCCTGTATAACTTTTTTATTATGCATTTGGGAATTCATGTTTATAGGAAACTTTTGTTTTAAAACAACATTTTATACCTATCATATCACGTTGGTACCATAATTTAGAAACACCCTGTACTTTATCATTTTACCATTAACAAATTAGAAAATATAATTATTGCTGTGTATCCTTTTTTTAATTGTAATATCGGAAGAAAATGTGCTTTTGCGATCTAAATTTATAAGTTAAAATATTTGAAAGGGTGAAAGACTCACTCTATATGTATTTATTATAATTCTCAATTTACAATTATTATTATTCTTATTAAGTATTCATCTTAGATTAGAGCAAGTTTATTTTAAATTTAAGCTAAACGGATTCAACAAAAAAGCTATCGGAAAAAATATGAAATATACTCCACCCGATTGAATTTTAGAAGAAAAAATAAAATAAATAGAAATAAATAAAGTTAATACCTAATCATTAGAAAATTAAGCGTTAAACTTAACCAACCAAAGATAACCCAGGTTCAACCACAAGAGAATTCGAATTTTTGCCCTACTATAGAGACTTTACTAAAATAACTCGAAAACTAGGTAATGAATACAAGTTTTGGCAAGACCCTGGCCCTGGAGAATGGGTATTTTTATTTCAAGTAAACATTCTGAGAAATGCAATTTTTTTAAAGCTACTTCCCGTAAATAGTATTGCATAGCAAAGGAGAAAAACAATGTTTTAGAAGATGCGTTAGCAAATTAAAACACCCTATACATCCAGTATATATATTCATAAAGTTTGCACCAAATTGGGAAACATTATTATTGGATTTTAAAAAATTCCATTTGTCCCCTTAATTTTGCGTTGAAATTTATTTGTATTATCCTTGTCTATGGATAGACAAGGGTATTATGATTTAGTAAGATATTATACTAAATAAGTGTCTCAGATTATTCGCGCGAAAAATATCGAATACAGATTTGAAGAGAAATACTTCATTAAGAAAAAAACAAACATTCTGATATCTTTCTGAAAATTGTCATAGAGGCACAATATAATACGAATATATTCTCCCGATATTTCCAAGGAAAATCCATTTCTCCCAATGTTAAATTTTAAATATCAAATTTAATAGGCATGGGTTGTGACTTGTAATAGTATAACCCATGGTATAAGGAGCTATAGTACTAAAAGTGTTTTTGCCGTCCTAATTAGGTACCTATAAGCATAGAAGAATCTAGTCGTAGTAGATTCTTCTATGCTATAAGTAATGTTTTTTTGGACTTTCTAAAGTAATATTTTGTTTTCTACAACGCTTGGTTATGAGTTTCGACATATATATTAATTACAATAGGGCAACAAAAGGAAGCAATATTAAATATTTTCGCTTTCCAACAGCTGTGGAATGAAGGAAGTGGTTTATTGCGTCCAAACGAGATGCTGCTTCTCAACTGACGATGCGCAGGAGCATACTATGTCTCATACTGGTGAGTATGAGTATACCCAAAAAAATTGTGCCCTACGGTAACTATGTACCTACACTGTACAAACTTTATCAATAGCATAACGTATATTACTTTTCGTTGAACTCTCTCTCACACCTTATTAAAAATTTCATTAGTTTCATGTTTCAGTGAAATAGAAATGCAAACGGAGTGGGAAAACTGGGCTGCTAAAATCCGCAGATAAGCAGTTATAGGTACTCATTCTGTAGGTACAAAATAAACACTTTATATTATAACTAAACATTCATTACGAGACGCCGTTAATAACCTCTTGAAATTTTAAACAAACTCTATCGTAATAGGTGCTTAGGCATGGCAAAACCATTTGGAAAATTACTTCTACTGAACTTTTGGAATCAGTAATCAGTGCAAAAAGTTACAGTTATAGGTACACAGATTCAGGCGCCTATATTATTTAGGTACTCTTGGTATTTTACTATATTTTACATTTTAATAATTATTGTAGTCCAAACTTTACTAAAA
The DNA here is from genome assembly GCA_963920635.1 of Pseudeuparius sepicola. Lineage (NCBI taxonomy): Eukaryota > Metazoa > Arthropoda > Insecta > Coleoptera > Anthribidae > Pseudeuparius > Pseudeuparius sepicola. The sequence goes on along the minus strand of OY987302.1, from coordinate 12,017,917 downwards.
CTGATCAAAGTGCGGTTTTTGAGTCATTTTCTGGTTGTTTGAAAAGTAGCCATTATAGCTGTTTTTCGAAAAAGCGCACTGGTTGGGCATTAAAAATTTGCTGATTTTGACCGCATTTTTAGTTTCTACCGGTCCAACTGCGTTGGATAGGTCTGTTTCCCATTTTAATATTTTTTTTAGAAATCCTCAAGTTTTAGTATCCAAAAGGAAATATAAGGGAAAAATTCACTGCAGGGGCCTGATTTTACCTGTAGGTAAGTATGTACAACACGAGGCGCTGCATCGATTGTCGCAAGGTAGACAGTCACTGTAACCGTTATAAGTGTGAATGGAATCTTTGCCAGACATCGCCTTTGCATGCGAATGCAGGATGTGGTTTGTGTATTATTGTGCAATAAAGTCCATATTATTATTATTATTATCTCGCAAATGGCCTTCAAAGTAAAATCTAAACCGAAAACTTCCTTGCACGCTGAATGAATTGTGCGATATCTTATGATATATCTCCGAACTTGCTGGAGATAAGCTTCTCAAAGCAAAGCTTTTGCGATTTTTGAAAATCATGTTTTTGCCGAAGGGATCGAAATTTTACATGGTTATCTACAACTTTGTTGCTGCGTCCGAATAAAACGGAAAAATGCGCATTTCCCACGTAAATCGAACCGCCAAATCAAACTAGTCTAGAAGTTCTAGAATCCACCAGATTTTCAGTACCTAATCTATATTTACGTATTTAAACCTACATATTTCAATAAATATCGTTGATTGCGTCTTCCATCAACTATAATATGAATAACTTACCACATATATGTAAATATATATGTAAATATATAGGTACTGCTGCGCAATGCCTGCTGTAATTTCAACCTTTTCATACTTCACTAAAACCTACACTTACGCAGTACGATAAGAGAGATCAATGCCTTCCGTAAAATTACCGAAGAAAGCATAGAGGTAGGTACAAGAATTAACTTTCAACTACCTACCTGACCCGAATTTTCTAGAATCCGGAGGCCCTAGCCCCACACACGAAGTTTATTTCGTCCCGTTATGTCGTAAACAGCAGATGGACAGAGACAAACTGCTACAGATACTTACATAGATAAAGGAATTTATACCTATTTACAGATACATGTAAGGATGTGGATGTGAAGAGCATTTATAATACCAGTAAATAGTAAATACATAGGTATACGTATATAAATATATAAGCACTATCCGGTTTCTGTAGCGAAAGAGAAAACACCGATCAATACTTATCTGAAAGGGCTTGTGGCTTGTAATAAAATAAATAATATTTTTCTTCAGTAGTTTGCTGTAAAATAACTTTAAAGGTATTTTAGATGAAGAAAATTCGTATATTCGTGTTTTAATGAACACGTTTGTAGGACCTCACAAAAATAATGTTATTTGATTATAAACATATTAAAATTTTCTTCACTAGCTAGAGTTTTGGGTATTTACTCACCAAATTGAATCGGAGTGGTGGGTAGCTAACTCAAAACCAGCAGCACACTAGCGTAAAAATAGCTCAGAAATACCTCGAGCGAAAGCTAATAAGACCGCCTCTGAACTGCACTGAATTCGAGACAGGAATAATTCTGTACGGATGACGACGGCCGCACTTGAAAACGCGGCGAGACGAAGCGCCATCGCCACGCCTTACCATTGGTCCATTATTCGCTCGGAAGCACGCGTCGATCACGTGAACACGAGGACACAGTCGATACTGTACCTGCACACTGCACAACGCACAACTCGTTTCGTTATCTCTTATCTTTTATAGTGTCGGCGTCGGCGACTGCGAATGCTTATCACCGGGAAAGGATTCCGTTAAGATCACGGATCACGGATCCCCCAACAGCACAGAGTTCAACGAATGACGTACCTATGTACCTAAAATGGTGCTGTTATTTTCCGATTTAGTAACTTTGGGGAACAAAAATATCGGTTGGGAAACGTTTTTGGAAGCGAATTTGTGTGTTTGAAAGAAAGCAAGTTGAGGATTTGTGGAGATTGTTTCCAAGCAAAAATATCTAAAGACTTGCATTGTGTCAAAGCACTACGCACTTTTTTGTAATGAAATATCTAATATAGTAAATAGAAGGGCGAATCCATGGCTAGATCGTTGACTGGCGTACCTATTTATAAAAACTTCTCACGGTTATAGGTATATAGTTTCATGTCCTGGAAAACAGATGGCAATGATGGCTAACATTCGGCCATTGCATTTTGTTTCCGGAAAGCGTAGGGTGAACCAAAAAAAGTGCCAGAACTGACAGCCGCGGCCCGCGACTCGTGAGCAATCATATTATTTAAGCCATCGGCTAGATCCTGATATACTTAGATATCTGAGAATTCAACGCCCTCCAATATAAACCAATGAAATGGCAATTTTTAATTATGCCAATTTTAATGGTTCAGATAACTCCATGATCCACTTGCCTTACCTACCTACTGAACCTACTCCATAAGCAACCACATGGTTGTCCGGGGGAGGGGTGGCAATTATACCATTATTTCGGCTCCATTCGCCATTTACGATCAAAATGCCTTTTATTTCTATTATAAATCATATATTTTGATTATGTTTGCTTCTCTAATACGTTAATAAAACATTATTATTGGAATTTATGGTAGGGTGCTAATTTGTTGTGTAAGTATTTGTTCTTTTCTTAATTTTTTATTGCTCTTTGGCACATCCATAGACAAAGTACCTCTGCACAAACAACTATTTATTAAGATTATAAATTATAATGCAACACCAGTTACTTATTCTAAATTTTCTGGTTCCCAGTTTTTTTTATAGCTTCGTCAATAAATTTTACCTGTAACGTCTGTGAACAGCTAGGTTATACGATATATCGGAATAGATGACTCACACTATAAATATCACTGCTTTATTTTGCTTCTACATTAGCGGGTCGGGGGGAAGAAGACGAGGTAATTTGTTTACATTGGCATTTCTTAAATTCAGTCTTTCCTATTTTGTAATATGCATATTAAAAAATAGTTTTTTGATTGTATATCGTATACTTATGAGATACTTATATTTACAAAAGAACCTAAATCGTATAAAAAAAACTGGAAACCTTGAATATGCCAACAATAACATATTAACACAATAATTGTAACAATAAAAGGCCGTATATTCAATTTTAGACTATTCTTGTTTATAGCGTTAAAAGATTAATTATTAAATTAAATTGTTGATGTTGTCAAAATTTATTTATTTCTCTATCTGCGTCCTAAAGTTGTTCAGCAAAAAAATTTGTCATGTGATATTAAAAATTGAAACAAATTATTAAGAAAGATCCATTCAATTTTTTAATTGAGTTTTGCGCCACAGAAACCTGAACTAAACTGATCAAAAGACGACTTATTTAAATTACCAGGAAATTTATAAATGTTTAACATTGAAAGAATGAAACTTTGAACGTTAACTCAAAAAATAACTTGAACAAATTTGTTTTCTGAGTTTTCGGAGAATAGATCTTTCTCCTTTCTCAAATAATGTTATGTCACGTCAAAGTGAAAGGATTGTACCCTGCGTTTTAATTATATAATATAGTAACTTCTGTTTGGATAACTGACAAAAACATTCAGCAACACAGTTATCCATATTTCCTACAATAAAATGATTTTCCTTAATTTTTAATGAACGTTAAAAATGGCCCACAAGTGTCCCCAACATAAAACCAAAGGCAATCCTATATCTAGGATTAATCTGCAATTTTTTGAACTTTGTACCATGGCTTAATTGTAACTAGCATCCACCTTAATGTATTGTTTGTTTTAAATACAGTTCTGACATTAAAAAGAGTGTCTATGTCTATGCGTTTCAGCTTATCTGATAATACGATAGTCGATAATACAGGAATATAAGGAATAATTAGATAAATTTACTGATGCGTCCACCAGATTTACTTCTCTAAATCTATTAGCATTGTTCTAAGCATGCAGGAACGCAGGAACTTTCTTCAAAAATAATAATTTATCACAGATAATTAATTAATATCTCAGTGCTATTCCTATGAAATTTCGCACATTATATCTACATCAACTTAGCAACTAAAATTTCTGATAGAAAAAATCCCTTGTAAAAAATAGCTTCATATAATTTGATTTAAAAAGTTCCTTTCTGTGAAGGTATTATTGAAAATCACTACCAAATCTGGTACCTACTATATTGTTTACAACATTCTGAAAATCTGAGACTAAACACTTTTATTTACTCTCCTCGCCGCAGCCGATCCACCCTAGAGAATAATTTCCATACTTACCTGATAACTGACTCAAAAGTTTGCTGTAGAACATTTTAACAACATTTTTGCTTACACAATTTACTCTTATAGATACACCTATATTCCACGTGACACTCCCAGCCTAGGGACATGTGGATATCCAATACCCATATGATGTTACTCGCTCGATTAATTTACCATACTTTTGTTGTAATTGGCACTGTATCGATGCAACTGAAGTTTTTTCTGGTTTAGAGTTAATTTGTTATTGTTGAAATAGTCAAAAAGAGCAACTAAATTGTGAGCCAGGTGACTATAATATCATCTCTGACTCGCTAGCACTGTAGGACAACAAAGTCAGATCATCAGCAAATTCACAATGATATGTGGTCAAATAATTCGAAATAAGGAAAAGTAGAGGTCCAAGTACACTGCCCACTGCCCTGCGGAACACCAAACTCGACATCCAACAACTCTGATTTGACATATTGTTTGCGATTTTCTAAGTAGGATTTTAATAAATTGTAAGCATTTTTTCTAGGCGGAGCTTATGACCGAGGCAGCCGAAAGCCTTTGTCAGGTCATTAAATAAAACCAAAACTTTATTTCTTCCATCTCAGTGTTTGCATATTTTATCTTATATGGAGCAATGATGTAATAGTTGATCTTCTGCAGCGAAAAACATGTTGGGTGTTGCAATACGAGATTGCAAGATTCTAAAATATTCATAATATGCTTTAGTAATATTTTTCAAAGATTTTCAAAATTATATTCTGGCATGCCTAGCTCCTTCTTCCAAACAATACCCTTATAAAAGTTTTTCATATCTTTGAAAATAATTGTAGTTTACTCTTGGGCATATTTTTAAATTTACCTACAATACACGATGTACCTACATTGATTAATTCGACTTATTTTGTTACGTCTCATGAGATCATGCATAATTGGTTGCCAAAATATGAAGATCCAACCCATTTTTTTTTGTTATTTATACCAATATTCTGTTATTGACTTTTTAAGTGCTAAGAGAGCACCCACTAAACCGTGGCATTTTTACAAATTCTGATAGAGTAGGCTTAAAGCAATCAGTTTTTTAACAGATTTCATTCAGAAACTTTTTCGATAACTCCTGAAATAAAAAAGTTACAAGCCGAAAATGTTTCGACAATTTTCGCGTTTTTCAACAATAATTCAGAAAATAGCCCATGGGTCACGAACGTGTTTCTACACAAAACAAATAAAATTCTTCGAAAAATTCAATGACGTCGAAACCTATAGTCATGACGCCCCATTCATAAAATGCCCAAACATATCTCTGCCTCTTTAATGGAGCGCTAATTAGACTGGTGATTAGTTCTGGGCGTCAGGCTTTTATCAAAACAAACCTGTCTATAAGTTCTGATGTCATTGGAAAAATGCACGAGGCCTACGATAAAGAGAGGCCATGGCGCACAAAAATCACGTGACTACCTTAGTCCGACTTTACATGTCATTTGTCACATAACTGAAAGCGGCAGCTTGGGTTTTGAGAAGTTTTCAATGTTTAAAGTGTTTTTAAAAGCTTTTATTTAACTTGCAATGTATGTATGTATGTATGTATGTATGTATGTATGTAATTTGTTCGGGTGGAATCTTGCAACTCAATTTTGAAGCAGATATCTTCAACCGATCGAGCTGAAATTTTGTACACACGTTTAATTTGGATGACAATGCATGATTATATGTGTGACGTCATTCTAAATCCAACATGGCGGATCACCCAAGATGGCGGACTAGTTAAATTTCAACCGATCGAGCTGAAATTTTGTACACACGTTTAATTTGGATGACAATGCATGATTATATGTGTGACGTCATTCTAAATCCAACATGGCGGAACACTCAAGATGGCGGACTAGTTAAATTTCAACCGATCGAGCTGAAATTTTGTACACACGTTTAATTTGGATGACAATGCATGATTATATGTGTGACGTCATTCTAAATCCAACATGGCGGAACACCCAAGATGGTCATTAGAAGGTCTCCTCATTGAAGAGCTAGACTGTTCTAAACTAACCGGCAAACGACCTTGCAACAATGATGCGTTAACTGAGATGAATAGACTCAGACACCTGGCCAAACTAAAAATTACAAAATAAATTAAAAGTAAAAAAATATTTTTAAAAAAAGCTTTTATTTAAATGCGCTAAAAAGAATAAAATAATCTTTTCTTTTAAAACTTTTACTATCAACTTATAACGTCATTCCACAATTTATATGATATAAAAGCTTGTCGCGAGATTTAAGTTTTCAAACTAAGTAAATACCACTACTTAAATCTCGCGACAAGCTTTTATATCATATAAATTGTGGAATGACGTTATAAGTTGATAGTAAAAGTTTTAAAAGAAAAGATTATTTTATTCTTTTTAGCGCATTTAAATAAAAGCTTTTTTTAAAAATATTTTTTACTTTTAATTTTTAAACGTCTTAGTTTATATTTTGGAAACAAGTTTGTGTCTAGTGCGCGTGTGTCCTGGCGGAGGGGAACCGCCCAAGTGTTATTATGGCCTCTGGGTGGGAGCCGTGCCGTCCAGGAGCACTAGGAGCAGAGAACAAGGTTGTTTTCTGCTAGGAGTATTGGTGCCGGCTCACGCCGACGCCAGAGCGGTGTAAAGAATTCTCCCCCCGGAATGGACAGTGGAGTCTGAGACACAGACGAGTGAATTGCTTACGGGAGATCCGCGAGTTCAGAAAGTCCGGATGGCTGGAAGCCGTTCCCGTTGACCACGTTCGAGTTTGTGTATTTTGTATTCACCATTCACCTTGTGCGAAATAAATCAGTGTTGTAACGTAGGTACTCGAGGATTTTCGTTGTCGACCCACGCCCTGATACGGTTCCTATTCGGCCTTTCACGCTGCTGATCAACTGGGACCTCGTCAATATTTACAGTATACTGAGGAGAGTTTTCATTTTTATTTCGTAAAAACTAACCTAAATACCAAATATCGGGTTGTTTATATTATATTTATACATATTACAAAAGCCAGGAAGAAAATGTCACCATAACAACATTTGCTTTGCCTCGGGATGAAAATTTGCGCCAGAAATGGATTCGTCAAATTCCAACTGAGATTTAGTTTCTATAAAACATTCGAGTATGTGTGGATAACACATTTTCAAGAAAGTGAAACAATTAAAGTGTGGACAAATGTGTTGTGGGAGGAAAATACCTATAGAGAATATCACCTAAGCTAAAGAAAGGTGCTGTCCCAACAATTTTTGAGAATGTGCCAAAATATTTGAGTGCAGTGCCGTTTAACTCTCAGCCCAAAACACCTGAGGCAGGTTGAAAATTTTGAAAAAACAATTAGAAAGCCTGGATGCACAAAATCAATAATGTAATAGATGAAAGAAAAGTCGCCAAATTGTTACGAAACTTATCTCTTATCTTCTACTTATCTCCAAAAATGCCTTTTATTATATAGGACTAAGTTGGTCACGTGACTACGCGATTCTGCGTTAGCGTCATGGCCTGTCTTTATCGTTGGCCTAGAAAAATGCACATATTTGTCAAGATATTTCCAAGTGGTCCTCTGTCAACAGACACCGTGTATATTTTACCCATGATACTATGACATAACAAGATAAGTTCACGCGAATATTTTGACCTTTCGGATATATGTCATTCATTGGGTGATAAAAATCGTTCAAATTTGGTAAAAATTACATTCAAAGTCGGTTTTTGTGGATATTGGAATCAAAATACATTATTTTTAACCTGGTTTGTTATATGGGCTGTTTAGTTCTTTGAACGAGCAAATTCTCTGCATATGGCGGGATGCCGTTTCTGTTTTTACAGTGGCGTGCTCCTTTGAGTTGTTTCGACATACTAATTGAGGCAGAAATTCTCATTTATCATGAAATCAGTACCTACAATACAGGCAAAAAATTATAAGGCACCTTTATGTCTTTAAGTTTAATAATCCTTGATAATACAGCAATTCTAATTTTAAATTTCCAATTATGAAATAGGTACCTATACAAATGCCTATGCCAATTTGGTGCATGGCCTCAAAAGTTAATTTAAATTGCAAAGTTACTTACCGATGGATTGTTATCCTCAAACATTTTAGTTTTGGCGGCCAGGGAAGCCGCACAGCTAAGCATAATAACTCAAAAAAGTATCTAAATAAAAAACTTGGTTACTACTCAAGGCGATTTCCGTCTCGCCTATTTTATAATATACATAGAGCTTTGACTCCTTCCTGGGATTCTTTATCACAAAATTCGTTCCATAAGTGATCATACGTTATTAGTTATGATAGTATCATGGTTTATATCTACTCAAAACGCCATTGTTTTGACGCAAGCAACTTTTAGTAGGGGAGCCCACGATGCTAAATGGGGATTTACTCGAGCATCGTGGGGACCTATTGGATTTTGAAGATTAGATGGTAGAAAGAAAAAAAGGTTATATGATATAAATATACCCTTCCACCGGTGGGGGGGAGCGTCTACAGGCTTTCACAAATGTAAAAAAATAGTCACATGGAGATACTCGAGCGCGTCAGATATTGATAGTGTATATGCCCCACGTGTCTCCGATGACGTAGGTATGTTATTCTGCCGTTTTGCATGGTGGGGGCGGCCGTACGGAAGGGTTAAAAATGGGAAGAAAAAAATTTACTCGAGCGCGTCAGATATTCAGAAGGGATGTTAAGTGAACCTGAAAGAAGCTTCCATTCAATAGACTGACGATTTTTTCGGAAGTGACGCCAGCTCGTGGTGGCTTTTTAAAAATGCAAAAAAATCGCCATTTTGAAATACTCGAGCGCGTCAGATTTTCATATAGACGGTTCAGCTTGATGTCCTGGTCATGCTGATCCATAATCTGACGATTATTTGGAGGGGTTTTCTTAATCTGACGGTTAGAAAAAAAAAATTTTGTCATGATTTTTTTAATGAATATTTGCGTTTTCTAAGAAAAATATGTTGTCTGTTAAAAATTAAGGAATTTTTGTCTATAAACATATGCTCTTAATAATTTATTTTCTATATTACAGGGTGTTGAACGTGTACTTTTCAAATATTTTATTACCTATATTTCTTAAACTAAACAAAATTTGACAAAACGGCTAAAATAAAACATATAGTTAAAAAGCAGATCTATCCAAATATCAAATAAAAAATGTACGTTCGGTACAAAAAAATTCGAAGGGCGCCGCGACGCAGACCGTCGTTTGTCAAATATTCTCAATTTCATCTTAATTTAGTCTTCGCTTGGTCTCATTTAAGACCCCGGAAGCAGATATATTTTTTCTCTTTTCGTTTGCCCACAATAGGCCGGGGACATCGAGTTTGAATAACCCTGTACATATTGTACTTTCACCGTTTTGGTAGACATAGGGGAAAGGGCCGCGCGTCGCCGTGAGTCCAGCTAGGTTTGTCAGTCGTTGGCGGGGGGAGTACACAGTAGTCCCGCACCGCTTATCAGTCGAGTTTTGCGAGCAAAAAACACGCCCCGCCCCCCGCCGACGACTGACGAACCTAGCCGAATACACGGCGGCGCGCCGGCCAGCCATGGCAATGTCTACTAAAACGGTGAAAGTACGGTATAATACCACGAGTGCTGTGATTAGCTGTGATGGCGTGATGGCTGGCGTGTGGGGACGCGGACGGTGCGAGAGAAAAAGTGAAAGGGAGAGAGAGGCGCGTAGTGGGGAATACATGCTTCACTGCAGCTAGCTGCACGCGCTAAACTTTATCGACGATTTTTGTTACTTCGGCTTGTGAAAATCGGCAAATTATTGAAATGCACACTTTTCAGCATGTAATTAACCCATCATATCTTAATCTGAGGCGCTCGAGTATATCCACCTATCGATTTTTTTTACTATTCTGATCGGCTGCCCTACACGCGCGGCCCTGTATAGAGGGCTTAGACACAGCTTAAATATAAAGCTGTGTCTTAGATATGGTGGAGGTACTCAACAGGGTGCAAGGTATCCCCCCATATGTTAATCTGCCGTGCTTGAGTAAATCCGAAAATCCCCTCTTGGGCTCCCCTGCTATTTCATATTGCTCATCGAGGTGCGACTTTTCTATGTTAGAATTGAGGTTTATTTTTCAAAAAATCTTATTTAATGATTTTTTTATAGACTTGTCAATAATCCCTTATGCAAATTTGAACAAACTTATTGGAGTAGGCACTTTTTTATTATATAGAGGTGTTTTATTTATTAGAATTTCTTGTTATTTAGTTATAATTTATTAATGTAACAGTTTCAATTGGCTGAAATATATATAACAGGGAATTTTTGAGTTTTTGGAATAAGTAAAATTAATTAAATAATTGATGTACCTACCTCGGAAAGTCAATGAAATCTTTTATATTATATTTTGTTCAAATTTTGTATAAGGGTTTTTTTGATGATGCTGAATACGAATCTAAAATAAAAATTTCTAAAAAAATCGCTAATATAGATTTTTCAAAAGGGTCGGACGCCAATGACCAACAATTGAAGTATATTGCGTCAAAAAAATCACATTTTGAGCATAATATAATTATTCCTACCTAAGTTTTAAATTAATACGCCTGAAAATGCCAATGCGTGTCTTAATTTAGCCCAAAATAGGACCAGGCTAAAAGTGATAGCAAAATCAGAAAATTTGAAGGATTTTTACCATTTCAACACGTTAGCGTATAACGGATATAGGGGGGGTGCCTGAAAGTGGCAAATTTTGAAAATCACCTTGTGTCTAAAAAACTAAGGAGGCCGCATGAAAATTCTGTATATGAGCCTTTCTTTTTTTGAAAAGGTAGGTCAGTGTCCCGAAAACTGCAACTCCCTATTTCTAAAAATAACCGAGATACCTCGCAAAAGTATCGCAAATGGGACACCCTGTAGGTGCATAGAGAATAATCCAACTTAAACTTTGTATTGACCAACAGTTAAAAATAATGCACATTGCTTACTACACGGCGAAGAACGACATTTTATAGGTCAAAATGTGGAATCACCATGTACGTTCTGTACAGGTGATCCAAACTCGACGCCTCAGGCCTACTGCGGGAACACGAAAACTGAAAATAAAATTTCGAACAGGGGCTCTTAAATGGAGTGGAATGAAAAACATGGAATTTTTTCTATTTACTAGGATCGGTTTTCCGAAATCTACCTAGCCATGAAAACAATTGCGATAGTCAGAAATTATAAGTAGATATGTTAGGGTACCTTTAAATTTGTTCGACTGGAGTATTTTTTAAATTTTTGAATAATTGTGCTTGTTACTGACTTGTTTGCTATTATAGTTTGTTACAAAAATTGTTTTTTAATATAATAAACAATAAAAGATACAGATAATCTGTTCCTATAAAAGTTGTGAGAATGATAAGGACTTTCAATATTTAGGAAAAACTAATATGTTTCTGTTTCCCCAATCAACAAAAAAGGTCGTAATTGGGCCTTATAGTATGTCCCATTTAAGAAACCCCTTTATTTCCAATTTTCGTGTTCCGCAGTAGGCCTGGGGCGTCGAGTTTGGATCATCCTGTAGGTACATTTACCCAACCTTTTCCTTTTCGGAGGCACACCAAGATGAGCCTCGGCTAACTTAGGGAGACTGAGGCCGTGGGTCTTTTACTGTTAAGAAACTATCTAGTGGGGATAACGGGCGCCAACTTAGTTTTATTTTTTTTTTGTTCTTAGAGGAATAAAATTTTAGTTGCAAACCTATAATAAACTAAGTAAACTTATAAAAGTTTGTCTTTTGCTTTTTTCCCTAAATATTCTGCAAAATAAGAGTTGTTACACCAGATAATTCCTTAACGAATGAGAGTAATAATTTTGAATAAAAAAAGGAATGAATTAAATGTATAAAAAAATGTATAATGTAAACTGTGTTAGTATAATGTTAATTTGATGAGATTTACAATTAATTAAATATTTATAAGAATAATAATCTACTAACTAGTAAAAGTAAAAATAACGACGAATGTAGGCATGTATAAACAAAATCTATGTCGTGATGCAGGTACTTAGTTATGGGTTTCATAAATACACATAAAACAATTTGACTACCAACTGATAAAAAAAATTTTACAATAAATCCACACAAATTAGCGATCCGGGTAGATCTTTAGCTATCTCCCTTAGGTATCAAACACAAGTTAAAACGTAACGATGTTATACAATTTATTTTATCTGGACAAAAAAAAAAGGGATAAAAATATAATAAGGGGCGGCAGAAAATTTAATTAAACGTTAGAAGTTAGAAAATAATAACTCAATAAATGCGCATTTACTGGAGTTACCCAACATTGACGTACGTAATTTGGGATTATTTTCATACGAAGGGTACAATTTGCCCTTTTGTTTAATCACTATCAAATATGTTCCCTTATTACCTTTACAGTTAAAAAAAAAATAATGAAAATTACCTCAAGGAAAATAAGTAATAATTTTTGGTAAACCTGTTTGGAGATTTCTTGGAGCTGGATGTTGCATGGGTCTGCGGTGGAAATAGAACACGGCAACAACTAGCTACAGGAACAGCGCCTAATCTTCACGGCAACAGGAACAACGACGGACGATTTGTGCGGGACAGGACTTAACTCGACGTCGGGACCATTACATAACGACATGTATTGACACAACCTTCGAATTTCCCATGAAGGGTTTTCCTTTCCGGAACAAAACTGAGGCCTATTTAATAAAAGAAAATGGACTCAATAACGGTTCTTGGTACTCAAAATGGCTACTCTTACCTTTGATAGCAGGCGGCCTCGTTGTGAGAGTCACAAAAAAAATAGAGAAATTCGGGAATAACCGTATTTTTCACTTAGCAACTATATACTTCGTTCTATCTAATAAATATCCTGTCTAGGATGGTCGAAACGAAATATTTGAATTATTAGATTGCTGTGAACGGGAATATGAATTTCACGATGTGCTCTTTGGAGTTTTCGACGGAAGAATGGCCGAAACGAAGCGGCTGCACGACGACCGTTGGAACTGGCGGTTTTTTGTGTTGAGGCGAGGCGCGAATTGAACCTTTTAAAAATCGGGCAGGAAATAACGTATTTTTGGAATAAAGTATTGTCGATATAACAAAAGACGTTACAAAGTCATTATAAATTTTTTGTACTACCCGTACATTTTTATTGTTGCGAAATTTCGCAATGGCCCTCTATGTAACCGATTAGAGATTCTGTCTCGTCGGTTATTACGCAGCACCACATCAATCGGCTCGCATCGGAAAAACCGAAATTTCTGCGTCCTGCATGAACCTTGGTGGCGGTGGGCCCCTAGCAGCTCTGATCCCGTGTTCACCGTATACTCTGAGCACCCTGTAGTTACGCCACTGCCATCGTTCTTATAACTATACTAAACTCAACTATATGTCTTTTGTCCAATAACCCCAAAATCTCAAAAAAAAAAAAACAAGAATAACGCAAAAGTAACACTCGAAACACATCAACACAAAGCTCGTGCATCGTTGCAACGTTAGCCAGAATAAGTACTCATGAAGGATATTATTTATAGACCAAGTAGGATCAGTAAACTCACAAAATCAGTAGAATTTATTGTTAAATGATAACTGTCCAAATTTTACTATATGTAGATTGTATAGGTATCAACTAATTGTTCCAAACTGATGGTTTTTAACGTTGGTTATACATTTATTTCGTAACTACAAGACAAATTTATGAAGAAGTTTGGCAATGGTGCAATCATTGCATTGTTTTGTTTTAGATTTCTGTTACTAACTCATAATGTTACTAAACATTTTTTATCTTGGCAAGGTCTGTATTGTATTGAATTATTATTAGTCTATGTTTATTATTTGTCTGAGGGTAATATGTAATGGATGGTAATAAAATAGACTTGAACAATAATAAGAACTTATTATATTTACAAAAACTAGCTAACATATTTCAATAAGACATAATACATTGGTTCGTGGACAAGCCGCATAAGGTCTTTTCCAGCTATGTAGTCAATATGATTGAAAATCGGATATGACAGTTTATAAACTATAGCGTTCTTTGTCAATGATATCATCTTCGAAATATTCTGAAAAAGTAAATAAATAATATAATATATTATTTAAAACACTATATATCATACAACCTCCTCCGTATAAACAAAATCAAATGTTGAATAGAAATACGCAGTTGGTGAAGTAATATTCCTCAAATCGTACATTGGTGGACTGGGGCTTCCATATATTTCCATATTTTTTGATTTTCCATAGTCAAATTGCTTAAATTCAGCTAAACATAAAATACATTTTTTTTTACTAGGTACTAACCTGAGAAATTTTAAAAGAAATGGCTTGTGGCATATGGGACAAAATGCTTTGGTAATTGGCAACACCAAACTAGTTTCCAATATCTAATGGAAATTGTGTATGGGTCTTTCGGAGGTGTGCAGACCACGACCGGTACCTGTTTCGGGCTTGTTGGCCCTCATCAGGCAGACGTAGCGCACCTCAGCCGAAAAGACCCAAACACTAGTATAATGCGGTGAGCATTTACCATCCAACGCCATCTAGCTGGTACTGCCAAAACCAAAGCAATGTGAGTGTGTATATATCGACCGGTCGATCGACATATAAAAAGAACTCGGCAAAGCGGCGCGGCGCTGAGAAATCACCATTATTTACCTCATTCCTCTAATGAGAAGTAATATTTTTCTACCTAGGTAAATAATGGTAATAAAAAAATACTTAGGTAAATAAGGAAAAATTTTCTATGTGACATTTAAAAATTGGTGTCATTTTATCAGCTTGATAACTGAACTCCCAGGCTACTTGATATTTTGAAGTATTTGGAAAAAGCGAGAAATGACTAAAATATGGCAATATTTCAATCCTTCGGCGCTGCGCGCCTCAGGATATAAAAATGCTCGGTAAATAATAGCTCACTTCTCAACCTAGATGTATAATATACTATTTAGACCGGGAGATAGTGACAGATTTTTGGACGTGATTTTACTCAGTATGCCTTGCAAAGGGCATTATGTGGCACATATTCTCACAATAATAAGGTATAAATCAGAGAGTCATCCTGGGTTCTTCATGTGAAAAACTGAGTTTTCAATTATTCGAAAAATATGCGTTTTGATATGATTTAATACAGGCTGCCATGTTTTTTATAATTAAGTTCAAATAAAAAATTCCTCGGAAAACCATAGGCATACCGTTAGGGTGGGTCCAAAGGGCTATTATTGCCACGTGATCTTGTATTTTAATAATTAATTTTTCCACGTTTCTGAACAGGCTGCCAATGAGAAGGATGCAAGTTCTTATTATGAAAATGCTGAAAAAGGATGGCATACCTTTCTCGCATGTCCAAGTACTGTTTAAATTGAATGTTATTGAATCATTTAAACGAGTTATTCGATGTAAAGTGTACTTGGACATGCGCGAAAGGTATGCCATCCTTTTTTCAGCATTTTCATAATAAGAACTTGCATACTTCTCATTGGCAGCCTGTTCATAAACATGGAAAATTAATCATTAAAATACAAGATCACGTGGCAATAATAGCCCTTTGGACCCACCCTAACGGTATGCCTATGGTTTTCCGAGGAATTTTCTATTTAAACTTCATTATAAAAAACATGGCAGCCTGTATAAAATCATATCAAAATGCATATTTTTCGAATAATTGAAAACTCAGTTTTTCACATGAAGAACCCAGGATGACTCTCTGATTCATACCTTATTATTCTGAGAATATGTGCCACATAATGCCCTTTGCAAGGCATACTGAGTAAAATCACGTCCAAAAATCTGTCACTATCTCCCGGTCCAATTCTATCACCATACACATACTTATTATATATATTTGACGGCGATACATAAATGTGGTGGCTTATCTTCCCCATTTTATGTACTACTAATTACCCGGAAGAAATGAACTTATTTCTAGTTTCTGGCTGCGCTTTTAATTTTTTTCGTGAAATAAAATGAAACTTGTTTTTTATATTAAAACTTTGTTGCAAAATGAAAAATATATTTGTTTTTATTTTTTTTATACGACTGTAAAGAAATAGCCTCATTATATTTTCGTTTTTAATTGAGAAATATAATATACAATTGTAAATACACGGATTTTTGCAAACGGTTCGGGAACGTTTATTTTCGTATATTTTTAAAGTGAAAAAATTAAATTAGAATGTGACACTATGGAAGTTGCATGTTTAATTCCATAAATAATAATTTTTCCAACGATATTTTTATAAGTAACTGTAACTACTGTAAGTACCTACTAATATATCATTTAATATTGTAAATAATTATTATAATAAATATTTTGTTAAAATCTGTCTTAAATTTAATACCTACATGTTCATATGTTCAAAATAATTAAATTATAAAAAAAAACTAAAAATTCAAAATTTGAACTCAAACATTTATAATAACAGTAGTAGAAAAAGCATAGTGTATAACTCTCACAGAACGTTCATTTTCCACGAGTATGACAGTTTGCAGCACGAGCCGCAGGCGAGTGCTGCAAGTCATATGAGTCGTGCCACTCGGTGCTAGTTTTACAATAAACTATTGTTTATGCATTTTTCACAACCAAGCTCAAACACATCCTTTCGCGGGTAGATTAGAATTTTGAAATTTTTATGTTGAAGAACCGAAAAAACATAGTATTATGTATAAAAACTTATAATTTTCTTTTCCTGCATTTTTTTTGCCTAAAAAATGCCATTTTCTACTCGCCTGATTTATATTACTCGCCTTTGGCTAGTTCTACAAATTTTCACGCGCGTTTGAAAGGGATCGTTGCACAATATTTATATTATACTGCAGTCTCATCCATCATATTACAAATACTAATGTAGTTTGCTTCACTCTGTACAAACGCCATACAAACGTTTAAAGAAAGGTGTTTTTTGTCCCAACCGCCGCCAGTCACCTGATCGTCGCTAAAATCCATCTCAGTGCTTTATTTTGTATCGGCGTGTACAGACGTGTCTCACTTCGCGATTTTCGTCGGGCTCGCCGCGTAATAAGAGGTGTAGACAATGAATAAGGTGTAATAATGTAACCGCAGGATATTGGAAAACTTGGGAAGGTAAATAAAGGAAGCGCAATCACACGATTGCAAGTCATTAAGACTGCTTCCTGGGGCGCAATCAAACAATTGCTAGTCGTAGGACTGCCCCGGGGAGCACATATGCCCCCATTGAAAAACAAGCACACAAAAGATTAGCAGGTGAGTCCGTGTCCACATCGACCCTTTATACGCGAACACAAATAAATAATAGGAAGCGCAATCTTACGATTGCAAGTCCTAGGACTGCTTCCAAAGGAGCGCAATCATACGATTGCATGGAGCAGACAAATAGTTGTAACCAAATTTACCCCTTGGAGGACACATGGACTTCACATTTATCCAATAATATGACAACAAAAAGGGGCGCAGTCACATGACTTCACGACTAAATTTTGTTCTTGTAGGATAGGGGAGACCGGATATGGTTGTCCCACTGGTTGGTTGTCACAGCGGCCATAACAGAAAACTGAACAAACGAATGAGGTTATGATCGGCGTCGAAGGTGCGCGAGGACAACACCTCCCTCCCTACTTCACTTTAGTCCGCTCTGAAATGCCGTGACGAAGACATGTGCGTTCGTTGTTTTCACACAGCGAAAGTAATTTTTTGTGCATCTGTGTCGAGTCTCGTAAGTAACCTTAAATTTTGCATGATCTTTTCGTGTATTTATGATGTTAAATATGTGTTTCATGATATCGTTATATGGTTTTTCAAATAAACATTGATTCACATTTATTTTTGGAGGTTAGTTTCTAAAACGTGTTTCGGGGCAGGTTGTCTCAGATTGACTGGGGCTGGTAGTCATATGTGACAACTAACCCCATGCATGTGTGCTTTCTTTTTTTTGTTGGCAATTCAGACACGCCGGAAAAGACCTATTTCTCAGAATAAATTACTCTGTGCCTATTTAGAAGAGAAAAAAAGGAACAAGAAGCGAAGAAGAAGAAAGTATCGAAGGTTGTGTTCAGTGAGAACAAGGAAAAGAAAGAGGCTACTAAAGGAAAAAAAAAATAAAAAGAAAGCAGTTGACAACGACCAAGACGAGGAAGAGAATGAAGGGTTTTGCTTGGTCTGCTTGTCTCCATACTGATTAGCGTCCAAAGAGATTAGTATTAGCCTTGTTTATGGAATCCCTAGTTAGCCAATGTGTGACAGAGCCATAAGGATACAAAAGCAATATTGGATAGGTACAAGCAACAGATGGCGCTAAAAATTGAAGTGGTCCAGTCATTGCCTACCAATTTTCTTCTATTAAAATCTACCAAAAAATAGCTGGACAACTTTATTTTTTTGCAAAATCTGCCCCTTGTATCTACTATATTTCTGTCATGTCCTTATGTCAGAGTCAGACATTGGCTAACTAAAGTATCCATAAACAGGGGTATTAGTGACTAACTATAATTATTATATTTTCGTTATTTTCTTTACCAGAATTCTGAGTTCCTTACTCGCTTAAAGCGAATTTCGGTTATTATTATTTTTTATTATGAATAAGACATTTTTCGTTATTTTCTTGGGTACAATTGTTTACGTACAACATTTTATCTTTAATAAAAATACTCATTTGTTTTAAATAGGTGTTTCTTTTCTATTCCTCCACTTAATTTACTATGTGACTACCTACCCCAGACATTGTGACAACCATCCCTGACACGGGGTTAAAAGTCACACTTCTCTTTTATCATAAAAAAATTAATATTTCCTCAATATATAATGTTAGAGAAAAAGTCATTATTTCTTTTCAAACTAGAATAAATACACTATTCATTGATGTATAAATATCATTGCTAAACTAAGAACATGGGCACTAAAAATGCAAAAGAAAAAACATGTGACTTCCAACCCCGGTCTCCCCTACACGTGCGAACTCCGCACTTACCCAATAATAATAATATGGTATAAAAATAAAGGAGTAAGCACATAACTGCACGGCCGACCAAATTTTTCCCCCTGGAGGACATACGTAGGTACTCCACGTTCTCCATTTAACCAACAATATTATTACATTACAGGGAAAAGCAGGTACGGACAAGGCCTCACGATCAAATCCTTGCCTGGATTCCATTTTCACACAAAAGGAATATGGGAACAAAGAAGGAAAGGAGACAAGTACATGACTGTATACGGCTACGACCGATTTTCCCCAGGGACCCTTTAAAGTAAGTCCCTGATTTTCCCCAGGGACCCTTTAAAGTAAGAGGACCCAGCATTATACTTTCCAAAGTGAGGCCGTTTCTTTCCCCATTCTAATGGTCTCAATGATGCCAAGTATGCCATTTTATTGGAGAATCTATATTATTATAACAGGTAGGTACTTTGATTGTTAGTAAAAATTAATAATGGTTTTAATGATTTCTAAAAATTAGACTTGACAATGTTCTGTCAACAAACACAGAATATGGTAAGTGCCAAATGAATCAAATTTATTTTATATTTGAATTTGGTTTCCTGCAATTATTTCCAGGAATTTAAGTAATATAAGTATGGTAAGTCAGTGCCGATTTTGCTTATTTGAGAATTTGTCGCTATTGCACCTTGTTCCAGGTTCCTGAATCCATTTGTAATAATATGTGTACTTGAACTTTCTTCCCTTGTTGAATGTATGTACCCAAGGAACTTTCACAGATTTCGGGATGGACTAATAAGATTAGGTCTTGTACTTAGTTCTAATCGGTTCTAATCATGTAGTTTTTCTCGGTGCTCATTTTTGTAATTTTATTTCTCTCCAAAGGTACCTCACAAACGTAAAATAAACTAATAGTTGTAGATAAAAACTGTTTAAAAAAAGACCTGACTGAAGCTACCTGCTTAATAATTTAAAATTTAGGAAATACCATTTTTGTTTTGAACTACTTACTTATACGTAATGCCCACGTAATGGGAATTGTAGGATTACTAAAGGTGAGACAAGAAAAATCTGGTTGCAATCCTTTCTATAGTCACTGCTTTAATTGACTATCTGGAAGTTAGAAAACTTAAAAATTGTGAACTATGATGGGAAATATTTTGCCTCCTTTGTAATCTATGGCACTGGCATGTCACATAAAACCTGATGGCAGTTGGACACTGACATAAAACATAACCTTGTACCAGCCCACTTATGTGGTCTCCTTGGAGATATACAGAAAACAAGGCTTCACTTTTTCTATGTGATAGACTGTGACATGCTGGGTCCCCTATTTTAAAGAGTCCCTGATTTTCCCCAGTGGAGAACACGCAGATAATAATTATATACAACAGGGAGGCATAATTTATAAATGTATGACCTAACCTAACCTAAACATTTTCGAAAGCTCCACTGTTTGGTGGGTATGTATAGATCCACAGGAGTCTGGGATTACAGTAGAAAGAAGACATAACGTCTGGACCAAATTCTCCTTTTTTCCTATTTTCCAATGGTAATAAGGTAATGACGAAGCAGGCAAATAACTGAAAAACCAAAATTCACTTAGAGGACACATAAGTTCTCCTTAGAAAAATGATCTATATTGTGCACAAAATCTTGCTCCTTATAAAATAATGCATCTCATTTTTTCTTTAT
The DNA here is from genome assembly GCA_963920635.1 of Pseudeuparius sepicola. Classification (NCBI taxonomy): domain Eukaryota; kingdom Metazoa; phylum Arthropoda; class Insecta; order Coleoptera; family Anthribidae; genus Pseudeuparius; species Pseudeuparius sepicola. The sequence goes on along the minus strand of OY987302.1, from coordinate 11,997,071 downwards.
TATCAGACATTTCTCCCTGTGCGAATCTTATTCAGTTTACGGATCCGCTGATCCGATGGTAAACTAAATAGAGGGAATGTGACATGGAAGGTGTGTTATCTGCTATTTTTGCATTACATAATTGGGGATTACTAAATTTCCATATTGTACTGTTTTTTATTGAGCCAGGTTTCGCTTATGCCCACCATGTCAAGGTTTTTGGTGTAGTAAAGGATGGTATGATTTTGAGGCTTCGGAGTCCCATAAAAGATACATGAGAGCTCCAACTGCCTCACTGTAGGAAATCTTATTATCGATTTCTTCCTTCTCTGTTGAATTTGGCATGGAGTTTTGTCTTATGATAGGCGTTGATATACTTTGTTACAACCCATCATTCCAAATCTCTCTAAGCCTCGGATTTGGACAACTAAAAACTTGAAAATGCGCAGAATCTTTCTTAGGCTGTGACTAACGTTCTTAAAATTAATTTTTCTTTTTAGTAGTGGCGAAAGTCAAAAATATAACATTGGCACAAACACAGGAGTCACAACAAGGTAATGTTTGAGGTTCCGCCTATTTAGCTTTACCTACACGTCATGGCAACAATAGGATAATGCAATAATAATTGGAATACGTGAATTGGGGAATGCAAAGGAGAGTAAGAAAGTAATTAATTACAAAATAATTAAGGTATATGCCTACACATTGCTGTAATGTATATTTTAAATGTATCTAATATTTATCAAAACAATTCAACCGATTTGTCAAATATTCTCAACAAAGCATTTACCTCAGCTTAATTTTCATATTTAAGCTGTGGTATTACTCCCAGCATAGCATACGAGAAAAGCTGGTACGCTGACCTTGAATGGCTGTTTGTGACAGTGTGAGTATAAGAGCTACAGTGTCATATAAGGTTTGTTCCAACAGAGTTTTGAACAATTCTCAAACCAGCTATCGATTAACTGATTGGCCAAATAGTTCTGGGATTATTTTCTTGTGTTTGATTGGTTCAAGCCAGTTCTGGAATGGCTCAGAACTGCAGTTGAAGCAAACCCATGGTGCTTCCTCTCTTCTCTGGATTTGAAATCAACCAACTAAATAGTCTAGAAGTGCAAAAGAAATCAAAAGAAAACAATTCCGCGTAGTGAAGTTAAAACTTTCTCGTGACTCCTGAACAATGTGCGTTAATGCAAATTCAAGCATTTATAGCGCCTTTTTAGTTACGAAAACGTCGATTTGGTAGCTGTGGAACCACCATTTTCGCCAAATGAGGCAGGTTTGGAACACGACTTTATTGCCCAAATAAAATGTTTGGTAAGACCCTTACGACAGCAAATTGGGTATCAGGTGCTTCCATATTTAGCGACCCCGCCAATATCCTTGATTTTGGGGGGCTACATAGTACTCAAACAAGGACGGTACCTACCAAATTTCTCAATTTTCCAATAGTTATTCTACAATTGCTCTAATAATTATTATATTATTAGAGGAGACAACCCCAAATGGCATATAGCTGCGTTAATGCAAAAAAACGCAGCATGCATATACGAGTAATTAAATATTCCTACACGTCGATGTCAAAAGGGGGCAAGAATAATAATAATAATAAAATTTAAATATATATTTCCTATATTTTATACTAATGACCATTTCACATAATATAAGGACCCATGTATAGAATATAGTATATATATATAGGGGATTTAAAAAACCTGCTACCTATATGCTATCATCGGTATATGGATCCATTTAATTTGTATTTGATTTTTTTTCTCGCCACGTAAACTTAAACCAAACTGATTAAAAGACAACTTCTTCCAGCAAAATTCATAAAGGCCTGATATTAAAAAAAAAACTGAACGATAACTCAATATTAACTTCAACAAATTTGTCTTCTGAACTTTCGGGGAATAAATCTTCCTCCTTTCTCAGTGATAATGTCACAAAAAAATTTCAGACAATATCGGTGAAATTCAACCAAGAAGGCAAAATTGAAGTTGCTTCGAAATTTTGTAACATGGTATACATATTATGATCAAAGAAAATCATACTACGCAGTATTATTTTCTTTGGTATGATACAAGAAATAACTACAATCTACATACGGGGGTCTCTAGAAGTTTACCCATGTTTGCTTGTATTGATCTTGACTAGTTACCATGATTTAGGTATTCGAAAGAGTCCAGTCTTCTTGAGAGAGCAGAGAGTATCATTTATGTATTATAACTAGCTGTAACTTGCAATGTACAGTTTTTCTTCCAGTATTTTAATGCTAATTGCTGCTTCCTAACAGAGACCCTGTTTCCGAGGAGCCACATTGGTTACAGATTTGCATGTTTTATACTTGTCATATATTTTTTTATTAGATAATATATGCATACTTGCAGACCGACATAAAGGTTGGATACATTTTTTCAGCATATTGCTCAACTAGTGGGCGTGGACATACATACGTATACCTACCTACCTATAGTACGTTAGTAAAAGTGCATATGTTTTCAAAATATATTCGAATCAATGTTGATAGATCGTTTTTGTTCTTTAAATATCTACATTAGTATTTGTAATATGAAGGATGAGACTGCAGTATAATTATAAGATCAACTGACTTACCTGTAAGGAAGTTTGAGCTGAATTATACTGCAGTCTCATCCGATTGTTACAAACCCTCCCTGATCCCCACCCTTAACGATGTGTCACAAAATAAGCACTGAGATGGATTTTAGCGACGATCAGGTGACTGGCGGCGGTTGGGACAAAAAACAACTTTCTTTAAACGTTTGTATGGCGTTTGTACAGAGTGAAGCAAACTACATTAGTATTTGTAATAATCGGATGAGACTGCAGTATAATTGAGCTCAAACTTCCATACAGGTAAGTCAGTTGATCTTATAATTATTGTGTCGTATTTTGTTGATTTATTATAAATCTGTTTATAGGCACCATAATTATTTAATTCTACATAATCTCCATTCATATCGAAATTTCCCAAACAGGAAATTATCACCCGGTGCCTGGTTGATGTATTTGAAAACCTTAAAACCTACCCCAAAGAGTAAATTATTATTACCTGAATTGATCAGTTGGCCATAATGTATTGCCGTTTTTACTGAACATCCACCTGGACTTGCCTCAAACAGTAATTGAAAGTCTTTCTAAAAGCATACCTACATATGAAGTTTTTTTTGTACAATTGTCGAGAGAATTAAGTAGTTGACTTATCTCTCAATTACGACCACTACCTTTTGAAAATCATTGCTGCAGGTAGAACGTGAAAAAACAATCCGATTTTTTCCTATAAACCATAGGCATATATTATCATCTTTGTTTTTCGAGATAAAGGGTGGTCAAATGGATTTTTGAAATGAAACTTTGTTGTTGCTGTTCAGCAGTATTCTCAGAAATTTTTTAACGTTAATATTCATATATTCTTCGTACCTCACTTTGATGTAACTCTTATTTTAAAATAAAGACGGTAGGTACTCTATCAAACTTTTTGGTGAATAACGACAAAAACTAAGGAACACAAACAAGGAACTATTATAGCAAAAGTTCATTTTCAGGAACGCATAATTTTTTTTTTTAAGAAATCTTTGATTCTAATACCCCGTGCGTATTTTGAAACAATAGACCTATGGAAATAGGAAAAAATCGGATTACTTTTTAATGTTTTTCCTACGTTATTCTGAAACATACTGAATATGTTTTTTTAAATTTACACTTTATTATGAAATTTATAGTTATTTCTTATTTACCGATTCAAATTGCCAAGTCTCGAATCCAGCATGAGCGACATATGCACAGAAATCAACAAGCACATTAACATCGGAGCAGAGAAATCTTAATAAGCTTCGTGCAAATGAATTAAGTTTTCCTGGCAATAATTCCCATATTTCCAAATAATCTGCTATATCCTGTAAAGTAAGGAACATATAGACTCGAAGTTAGTGACAGATTCTTAGTTGCCATTTTAGTCAGTATGTATCTACAATACAGCAGGCCAAAATTTATAAGGCACGTTTATGTCTTTAAGTTTAGGAATCCTTGATAATACAGCAATTCTAATTTAAAATTCTCAATTTTGAAGAAGTAGGTACCTACCTACACAAACGCCTATGCCACTTTGGTACATTGCCTCAAAGGTTAATTTAAATTACAAAATTACTTACCGATGGATTACATTTAGTTTTGCAAGCCAGGAAAGGGCCACAAGCCGCACAGCTAAGTAATATAAAAGTGTCAAAACACCATATACTGGCACCTATCGTAACAGATATCAAAATATTGTGTCAAAATTTGGTTCCTACACAAGGCGATTTCCGTCTCACGTATTTTATAATATCCATAGAGCTTTGACTCCTTTCTGGGGTTCTTTATTCATTGCGATGCGCATATTCTCATATATATGAGGAGAGTAATCCTGGCTTCTTCATACCTATGGAAAGTGTTCATTTGTTCGCAAACTATGCCTTTCGGTACGGTTTGCTGCCATATATTGTATTCCATACGCAAATGATATGCCACCTTTTCTTCAGTAGTTAAACAGGGTGAGTTTTTTTATGATTAGTATGGGCATCTATCTGGAAACTAGCTAGATAGACGGAAGGTTAAATGGGGAAGAATGCAGGCCCAGAATGTGGGCCCAATTTAACGCGCCTTGTGGATTTTGGGAAAAAGGCATGGCTTACTAGATATTCGAAAAAACGAAATTTTGGTGATTTATTCTAATCCATCTAGCTTCTTTGTTTCTGATTTTAGATAAAAAGCGTCAGTACCAAAGTTGGAGGGAAGTGTGCGGTTATTATATCCTACTTATTATGACAGCTGCCATTTATGAGATATGACACAAACTTGGGTTTTTTTAAATGGAAACCATAGTTGGCCATGGTCTCAAAAAATCAGGCATTTTTAGAGCTTTGCAACAATACAATACTCGATATGGTTATTCAGAAAAATAACGGAAGTAACTATGGTTCCATTTAAAAAAAAAACAAGTTTGTGTCATATCTCGAAAATGGCAAATGTCACGCAAATTATATAAAATCAGAAACAACCAAATTTCCTTTTTTTCTTTTTTTAACGTAGATTCCTGGGTTTTCGATCAAAATAAATAAATAAAAAACAACAAAATTCTTTGTTGTGTTTATTTTTTCTTTTTTTTACGTACGTTTCGGCAACTCAAAATGCCATCTTTAGAATACAGTTTAAAAACTAATTTTAAAATCTTTTTTTTCTAAATATCTAGTAAGACATGACTTTTTTCAAAAATCCACAAAGCGTGTTAAATTGGGCCCACAAAACTGCAATTCTTTTCAATTTAACGCGCCTTGTGGATTTTTGAAAAAGTCATGGTTTATTAGATATTTAGAAAAAAAACGATATTTTGGTGATTTATTCTAATCCATCTAGCTTCGTTGTTTCTGATTTTAGAAAAAAAATGTAAATACCAAAGTTGGAGGTAATTGTGTCCCCAATGCGCTTATAATGTCCTAATTTTCGCGATAGCTACTGCCATTTCCTAGATATGACACAAATTTGTGTTTTTTTTTAGGGGAAACCATAGTTATTCCCGTTATTTCTCTAAATAACCATATCGAGTATTATATCGTTGGAAAGCTCTAAAATTTTTTTGAAACCATGGTCTATGGCCAACTATGGTTTCCATTTAAAAAAACGCAAGGTTGTGTCATATCTCGAAAATGACAGCTATCACTGGAATTAGGACATGTTACCGCATTGGGGAAACAATTCTCTCGAACTTTGGTATTTCCACTTTTATTTTAAAATCAGAAACAACGATGCTAGATGGATTAGAATAAATCGCAAAAGATTCGTTTTTTTTTTCAAAATATCTTTTCAAAAATCCACAAGGCGCGTTAAATTGGGCCCACAAAATTGCAATTATTTTCCCATTTAACCTGTAACAAAGTCTACTATTTTTCAAAATAACAATTTGATCTTTTAAAAGTGACTAGTCTATTGTCTTTTCTATCCGGTTATGAGATTAATACTAATTAGCCTGTATTAATTTTTTTTATTAGTTGAAATATTCTATTTTTGTCAACTAGGTACCCCATTAACGCCTAATATTGGGTGGTACTATATCTTAATAAATAAATTTGAAACAATCTTTATATTTAATGTAAAAAAAAGGAAAAGACGCATTTTGAAGCCCAAATAATATAGATTTTTTTACTCTTAATAATTTCTCATTAACTTGATAGATGGTCTGGAATAAAATAACATTGCTTTTTGTTCCGTAGTTTAATAAAATTTATTAAGAGTGGCCCAACTCGAAAAAAACGCTTATTGTGTTAGTAGTACAGGCTGCATGGATTTTTATTAATCTATCATGTGCAATAACGGCTTATATCGATTTCTCTAAGATGCCTCTAGATGGCGCATATAATGTTACTTTAGCATATTGCAATCTGATCATATCAGTTAGTACAAAAATGGCCCAACATTCGCGAATCAATGATTTAGTTCGTATGTTTTGCGCAATAGCGGACTATCTTTTAATCAGGAGTTTTTTAAAAAGAATTTAATCGTTTCTGATGGTCGACTTACACGTGCTTTACTTCAAAAAGGACAAGGCGGCCACCCTTTCTAGGGATAAGAGGGGGAAAAAAGCTCAACCCAGTAAAACAATCGAAAAAAACTTGAATCTGTCACTATTTTTTTATTTCGAGTTTCTCAAGGTATCAGTCCCATTATTCAAAAAAGAAAAATCCTATCTTTGCAACTTACCCCAACCTTAAATTTGTCGATAATGCAAAAAAAATAAACGCAAGATCCTGGGTCACTATCTGTTTTCTACGAAGGCCTAGAAGGGACACTCGCATTTTTCTCTAGTTCGGCTCCTAAAATTTCGACTTATAAGTCGAAACTTTATAGGTTGAAATATTGATCCAAAATTTTTACTTATAACTCGAAGCTTTAAAGTTTCAACTTATAAGTCGAAATATTGACCGTCAATATTTCGACTTATAAGTCAAAGCTTTAAGGTTTTGAGTTATGAGACAAAATATTAGTTCAATATTTCGACTTATTACTCGAAACTTTAAAGCTTCGAGTTACAAGTCGAAATTTTAAAGTTTCAACTTATAAGTCGAAATTTTAGGAGCGGATCTAGAAAGAAAAGGCGAGTGTCCCAGGCATTCGTAGTTTTCAGAGATGTTTCCAGGAAAAATTATTAACTTTCGCGCACCTGTGTCTGACAATTGCAGGAGGTGAGACAAATTTGAACAAAAAATAAAAGTTGAACTCTCTGGACTATAGCCTTGGCGACTTTAAAATTAAAAGTACGTAGAAAAGGAATGCAATTGAGAAAATTAGTGCAAGTACTGAAACGGCGGAAAAAGACAGTCGAAGTCGAAGGCGAGTCTGTCAACTGGTTGAAGGAAGAGGCAGTGGTTGATATATATTTTCAAATACATAATTGAATAACCAATGGGTTTATTTTAAACATACATCGACATGTCGACACTTTTGTATTTAGTTGTTGTATCCAACAAGCAGGAAAATTGAAGCAGCAACCTACAGCAACTTAACAGGATTTATTAATGTATTTCCCACCATATTTACATTATTTTTATAAAAACCTAACTATAAAAAATTCAGTTCAAAAAGTAGAAAATAACGATGACGATGTACTTCACTCTGTCGATGATTCTTAACAAAGAGTTGACTAAAAAATGTAAATAACGAGACACTAACCAAGTGTTTATGTACTTGTTTATTGTTGCCGTGTTTCTTGCTTCCCATGTTTGAGAAAGTATTTTACTTTTAGGGTTAGGTTTATGTTTTTTTTATAAACTTACTGTGAAAATAAATCTAGTGCACAAATACACTTTATTTTTATTTACCCAAAAATGTTAGTGCAAAAGCGGCCCACCATTTTTTTTTCCAAAAGTTATATCAAATTAAATATATTAAAATAACTAAATAATCACAAATCTAATTGAATTATATAAACTGCAACATAAAAATACGGGGTGGTCAAAATCATGAAATATTAAACGGCGTTTTTCTCAAAACTATACGTTTTATGACTTGGGCCACTATTGCACTGAACGCCTCTTGTCCTAATCTGTGTGAAAATATAGGTAGTAGGCGCGTAGGCGGGGTGTCATATTTATTGTCACTTTATTATTTTACTGTTTATGAACGTGGCAGTGAATACTTTTCCTATATTCCTAAAAATAAATTGACCTACCCTAACTACCATTTAAGGGTTTAAGGGTTCATTGAATAGGTACCAAACAATATGTCTCAATATGTCATATTGTTAACTATCGTCATAATTAGACGACTTTCCTATATGCCTACCATTTTTACAGGAATTTTTAATTTTGAATCTCAGTTGGCACTCTTGGCGGCCTGACCAGGGCCGTAGCTAGGGATTTTCCGTGGGGGGGGGGGGTTAGGTTTAAAAAAGGGTTAACTCTTTCAGCATTATCCTCAAATATATATTGCCAAACGCAAACGCTTGACCTTGTTGTCATGTTACATGTTACAATCGTCCAAGCAGTGCAATCAACCAGCACGATAATTTATTTTTCCATTTTGTCAGGCGCCGGGCGTGTTAATTAATTTTATATATACCATCATGAGGGGGGGGGTTGAACCCCCTAACCCCCCCCCCCTTCCTATACGGCTCTGAGCCTGACTAAACTCGTTCGCATAGTCTGCGAACTAATGAACAACCCAGGATTCCTCTCTGATGCGTACGTTATTCTCATGCGAATATACGCATCATGCGAATATACGCATCATCTGAATGGCATACCGACTAAAATCACAACCAAAAATCTGTCAGTGAATTCAAATTAGACTTACATTTAAAAGATCTAAATGTTTTGCCAGAATAACCTCCAGCGAAGCAGTATCCCAAAGAAAGGCAGAAGGAGCCAAGTTGACCCCTACATTAATCTTTTCATTATATTCGGTTCTGGTCGTCAGTAATGCAAAGTAATCCGTGGTTCCTTGGGAATGCCCCACGAAAGCTAACTTCGTCTTTCTAGTTGTTTTCAAGATGTAGTCTATGTTTGTGGGGATGTCTATTATCCCTACCTCATGAAAACTGAAAACCAAAAATAATATTATTCAACGTCCACATCCACAGGGTCCGGCATTAATAACTTAGCTTGGAATCAAAATAAAAGTTTACAAATTTTAAAGTCGCTGAGTTAGTTTTTTAAAGATTTTCAAAATAAATTGTAGGAGTAATATATTTTTTGCAAATTTAATTTCAATACTATAGTATAGGTACTTCAATGGAAAATCAAGTAATAGGCACACAAGATAGGGGAGACCGGGGCTGGTTGGACATCGGGGCAGGGTGGTCACTGCTTAATAATTCTGCCATTTATAGTATGATAGGGCTGCCATCTACAGGTGAGGCGCCCAACGCGATTTCGGAGCGCAGCGAGGCCAACGATAAAGACAGGCCACGGCGCTAACGCATAATCGCGTAGTCACGTGACCAACTTAGTCGTATATATTTGGAGATAAGTAGAAAAAACAAATTTCGTAACAATTTGGCAAGTTTTCTTTCATCTATTACATTATTGGTTTTGTGCATCCAAGCTTTCTCTAATTGTTTTTTCAAAATTTTCAACCTGCCTCAGCTGTTTTAGGCTGAGAGTTAAACGGCACTGCACTCACAATATTTTGGCACATTCTCAAAAATTGCTCCTTTAGCTTAGGTGATATTCTCTATAGGTATTTTCCTCCCACAACACATTTGTCTTCCTGGCTTTTGTAATATGTATAAACAGACCCAATATTTGGTATTTAGGTTATTTTTTTACGAGAAATAAAAATGAAAACTAACCTCAGTACTGTAAATATTGACGAGGTCTCAGTTGATCGGCAGAGTGAAAGATCATATTATTATCAGGGCGTATGTCGACAACGAAAATCCTCGAGTATGTCACAACCCTGATTTATTTCGCACAGGGGAATGGTGAATACAATAAATACACAACCCGAACGTGGTCAACGGGAACGGCTTCCAGCCACCCGGACCGTCTGAACTCGCGAATCTCCCGTAATCAGTTCACCCCTCTGTGTCTCAGGCTCCACTGTCCAATACTGTCCCATGTCCATAATAGTCCATTCCGGGTTCCCTATTCTGTGGTTCGGGGGAGAATTCCCCTTAACAGCGCTGACGCGTCGCGTCGGTGCGAGCGGCACCAATACTCTTGGACGGCACGACTCCCACCCAGACACCCAGAGGCCAATAATAACACCTGGGCGGTTCCCCTCCGCCAGGACACACGCGCACTAGACACAAACTTGTTTCTAAAATATAAACTAATACGTTTAAAAACACTTTAAACATTGAAAACTTCTCAAAACCCAAGCTGCCGCTTTCAGTTATGTGACAAATGACATGTAACGTCTGACTAAGATGGTCACGTGATTTTTGTGCGCCAGGGCCTGTCTTTATAGTAGGCCTTGGGAGCGCAGGCGCTGACGTAAAACAGAAATGAACGCGACGTGCTGACATAATTCGTTGGACCTCGTGTTGTGTGCGTGTGAAAAAATAACTACTGCAAGTTTGACGGATAATTTTGCCAGGAATTTATCGATATGTAGCAGTTGTTTTATAACCACTAATATATGCAAGCAAATTAGGATTGTCAAATAGATTGGAACAAGAAATATACTTTGTCTTTAAGAAAATCCGATAGAAAACATTATTTGTAAACATCGGGGCACAGTGCGGTCAGCCAAGTTCGGGGTACAGTGGACACTGCTCCAAGACATTGAGATATTATATAGGCAAAGTCATAGAGATTCATTCTGGCCAATTTGAGGTGACTGTCAATTTTTTACGCAAGCATGGTAAGAATTTTATTTTTCCTACTGTAGAAGATCAGTCTACTATGGATATTGATAACATTGTATTGCATCTTCCTGCTCCGGTTCAGGCCGGTGGAACTGCAAGAGCAAATAGCTTATATCGTTTTAATATTGATTTGCAGTCTTATAATATTGGATGAATAGTATCATTACGTTGTTAATGGTTTTTTCCTATAGTGTTCTATTATATAATGGTGATATGTCCACCGACCGAACCCCATTGATGTGTTCAAGGTGCCCCGGTATGGGGCACTATGGTCATGTTTTGCACTTTTATAAAATCTTCTTAATAAAAATGTTTAAAATTATTTTCTTATTTTCTTTCTGTTAAAACCCCATCACACAGACATGCAGTTGTATTGTTACTTTAAAATAAAAGCTGTAAGTTGATAAAAAAAATTTATATCATAGTTTTTATGAAAAAGTGACCAAGGCAGGTGTCCCGGTCTCCCCTACACAAATATAGCTTAACAAATGTCACAACATCCACAGTGGAACCATAATTGTTGCAAGCTAATTAACTGCATAGAAGCAGGGTTATATACAAGGTGTCCCGAAATTAGCCCACTATAATTTACCAGCGCGTTCTGCGACCCAAAAATTTTTTGCAAGAAATCTGGGGAAAAGCACGCATAAAAATTTTCGTACCAAATTTCAGAATTTTATCTTTGCTCGTTCTGGAAATATGTAGAAGAAACCGTTTGCCAAAGTGTCCATTTCGGAGACTATACAGTGTGGCCTTTTTAGTGTGCAACATATGGGAATTTTTTTTATTAATTGCACAACCAAAATACAAATATTGCCGAAAGTTGGTGCATGTTCGATAATCATATTAGGTGCCCTTAGAATGGTTGCAAGTCAAACAGCATACAGGGTAGGTAAAAAAATATAAAAATTGTTCAAGAGTAAAGTACCCTTATTTCAAAGAATTCAGCAAAATGTTATAAAGAAAAGTTGTTTAGAATTAAAAGTTATGTCTAAATACCAAAACATGGCCTCCTAAGAAAAAATATATCTTTTTTTGAAAAATATTAATAATAAATAATAAAAATTAAATAAAAAATAATAAAAATTAATCAAAATCAAATTAATTTCTCATAACTTTGTTCAAATTCAATAGATTTTTAGTTTTTTAGGGAATCACAAACTTAATGTTTGTTGCAACGATATTAAACACAACTTTAAAATTTCGCAAAAATTCTTATGAACAAGGTAAAACATTAGTAATGATAATGTGTCTATTAAAAAACTCTCATTTAGGGTGCAAAATTTTTAATTTAAATGTTTAATAAGAAACTGTGGAAATTCATCGACGAAAAAAATTTTTTTTCTTAGGAGGCTATGTTTTGGTATTTAGGCATAGCATTTAATTCTAAACAACTTTTCTTAATAACCTTTTCCTGAATTTTGTGAAATAAGGGTACTTCACTCTTGTGCAATTTTTATATGTTTCGACCTACCCTGTATGCTGTTTAACTTGCAACTATTCTAAGGGCACCTAATACGATTATCGAACATGCACCAACTTTCGGCAATATTTGTATTTTGGTTGTGCAATTAATAAAAAAAATTCCCATATGTTGCACACTACTCGTAAAATGGCCACACTGTAGTCTCCTCAGAAGGCATTATGGAGGACATGTTTATATTAACTTTTTTTCATTTTTTACGCATTTTCATGGCAGACTACAAAAAGTTTTAAAAATTATTTTACTTAAAAACGGTGCATGCTGCCGAAGTTCAACGAGAGCACCTTTTTTCCAAAAAAAAATGGGGTATTTTGAACCTCTTGTCCCCCAATTTGGGACGCCAATGACTCGGTAAATGTCAAATCTTACAGGCATACCTCACACCAAATTTGAGAATTGTATCTTTGTTCGCACTTGAAATATTTAGAAAAAACTGTTTACGAAACTGTCTATTTCGGGGGCTAAGACCCCTTTGGGGGCATATTTGAGGCCATTTTTGTGGCACATTTTTAACTTTTTTGAGTCGCAGAACATCCTGGTAAATTATGGCAGATTAATTATTTTGTGAGATTGTCATAATTCAATTAAAAAAAGAACTATACAGTGCACGGGCGTAGCCAGGATTTAGTTTTGGGGGGGGGGGGGGGTTTAGTTTGAGAAGTAAATAAAACAACAAAAATATACTTACATGAAATTTAATATCTATATATTCATCCGAAAAACTACGACATATTTATAAAGTTCTTAACTTTAAATGAAATGGATAAATTAATTTCGTTCCTCTGCGCTAAATCTAAAACCATTAAAGAAGAAATCTTCGGCTTTTTCTTTTAAATATATCCACTACTTCATCTGCATGAATTTCTGTTCCATAGTGAATGTTCATTAGAGCCAAACCATTAAGTCTGTTTTCACTTGTAGTGTTTCGTAAATAGTTTTTCAGTCTCCTTAGGCTCGAGAAAGACCTTTCTGGGGTAGCAGTGCATACAGGAATGGTAGCCAAGATTTGTAGTAATGTGTAAATATTAGGATAAAGGTTTTTATCGCACACATCTAGGCATTCCAAACTAGATTTCGGGGTAGGCAGTCTTCTTATCAGCATGCAAGGTAGCTGAAGCTTTGATAGCTAAATCCAAATTTGTTTCTTTATTAGAAACCCCTTGACCTTGACTACACCACTTTTTCCAGTAGTCCATACCTTTAGGTTTATCACCCTTCCTTTTTTTCCCCTCCATTTTTCGACAGTAATAATGATTCACGTATCTATCCTTAACAAGGTCATCGAATAACAGTGCACTAAAATTACTCACTTACATGGTACACTTAATTCTCTTCACTATTCGTTCACCACTTTTCACTTTTATTCGCTTCGAGTTCGCATGGAACAATACTGCCGTAAGCGCGGTCACGCGCCGCGGCGCCGCTTATATAGCAGCCCAGTAGCCGTCCAGAAACTTCCACGAACTTCCACAAAGTTCCGCTCATTTCGACCTAGGGGCGTGGCGAATAATCGAGAAACAACGCAAAGTGTCCCTACAATACAAAATAGTTCGGCTGCAACTGCGTCTGCCTCTCTATTACTACATAATATATTCAAACGTAATAATAATTTAACTCTTCACTCCTCGTATTTTTTCGGTATAATATTAGGTAATATTTTGCTTATTTTATAACAATTATACCTTTTCAACTTCAAGTTGGGAATAAACAATTTCAAATTGGGAATATTCAATAATAAATTGAAAATCAACCATTTCATATTAAGCAATATTTTAATTACGTATATCTAAGTAAATACACAATACCTACTTATTGAATTTAAAATACCGTATTTTTACTATACAGGGTGTTCGAAAAATAGACGGAGATATTTTAGAGGGTGATTCCCTGTTAAGAAATATGAAAAAAAGTTTCTATAAACATGGGTCCGGAAATGCAGAGTTTTCAAGATACAGGATGTTAAATATATTGCATGTCACTGGACAAAATTGGTTTATCAATTTTTGCAAAAAAAATCACAAGTGCCTTGGAAAACAAATAATCAAAAGCATTTCTAGGAAAGAGTGTTATTGCAACTTTTCCAATATCATAACATAAAGTACACTACAACCAATTTTGTCCAGTGACATGCAATAAAACGGTTTTTATTTTTTTTTCTCGAAAACGAAGTGAGATAGGAAAACAAAACAAGAGGGAAAGAAGTTGTATTTTTAGATGCTTAATCAAACAAAAAATATTAAAGTTACAAAAAAGGTAGTGGCGTACATTTTTTTGATAATAATATTCGCTAAGGTGCCCCCCGGGACGCCACTGGAGTTAATAAATTTAATCTAGTTAGGGCGAAATTAGCCTCTTAATACAACAAATAACATTGCCAAATTTCAACAGAATCGAGTAAATAATTTTTAAGACATTAATAATTTCATGTTTTATTTTTTTTTATTTAACATCCTGTATCTTGAAAACTCTGCATTTCCGGACCCATGTTTATAGAAACTTTTTTTCATATTTCTTAACAGGGAATCACCCTCTAAAATATCTCCGTCTATTTTTCGAACACCCTGTATATTTAATACATCTGGTATATGTATCTCGCTACTCTCGCTACACTAGTAATTTATTATTTATGTTCTTTTGCACTACTTATATTATCTAATTATTTCTATAAGCGAAATTTAGCTTGCGATAAATGATTTGGTCTTTGTCTTCTTTCTAAGATTTCTGGCATTTGATTGGGCAAGTTTTTTAAACTTTACCAGGCAGTCGAAATTATGCTTTATTATAAACTTTAGTTAATAAATTGAGTTGATCGTGTTGATAATAGCATGAAGTTGTTGATTTTCAATTTAATATTGAATACTCCTAATTTGAAATTGTTTATTCTAACTTTGATATTGACGATTCCCAATTTGAACTTGTCTATTGCCAATTTGAAATTGATTTGAAGTTGACTATTCTCAATTTGAAGTGGTTTATTCCCAATTTGTAAATGATTATTCCCAATTTGAGGTTGAAAAGGTGGTAGTTGTTAAGCTCAATCGTAATATTATTTAGGAAACACCCTGTATAGACATCCAAATGTTGCAAAAATGCAAAAATCAACAATTTTGATAGTTTTTGTTAATAATAAAGTGTAACTTACGGGACACTGTATTTTTTGTGTTCTACCAATTTAATCAAGGTTTTACCAAATTTTGTCTCCGCCTACCTGAAATCCCAAAATTTCTTCTCAGTATCAGGATTCAACGAATCGTGTTTCCTCGAATGAATGTTGCCTCGGTTGTTCATCAACCACACGTCAAATCCTCTATCTGCCAAAAAGTATCCAAGAGACTTTGTAGGGCCAAAGGCCAGAAAATTTTCTGCCGTTCCGCACATTCCGTGCACCAATAAAACAGGATACGGGTTGGTTTGATTTTGGTTTCTGCCATGGGGAATTCTATAAGTTGTCAAGTGGTAGCCATCTTCCGTTACCATCGTGTGGGTTTCGATGGGATATCCATGTTTTGTGACGAGTTGGATCTGTTGGGTAAAATAAAAGTGCCTGCTAATTCTGCAATATAGGGTTTATGATTATTTGTTTTTGTTTAGTTCAGTTTAATAATAAAATATATATGTATAATAATTTTATTTTGATATCGGAACATGTAGTATTTTAAATGTTCTCTTTATTTTATATCGTACTCTTTGTAATTGCTTATAGGTACTTACAATATTCAACCCCGCATCTGGATGTTTCTTAAAATTGAAGTAATCCTTAGATGCAAACGTATTCAACAGCAAAAGCGATCTTGTAATAATTTCAAACATTTTATTTTTGCTTCTGCCGGTGAAGACCGTAAGTACTTACTGAAAATTTAAATAAGCAGTATCATAATATTGCAATTAATTATATAGACATTATACTACCTGTCGTTTCACAATGCAAAAGTGTTGTTTCTCGAGGTTAGACAGGGTGGTCCACTTTTTTGTAGCAGAACTTTAACAGTCGATAGAAAAATTTATTTGAAGAGGAAAATGCCATGTCAACATAGGTCCGTAACCGCTTCGTATTAAAGATAAAAAGTGTTAAATGTTTAAAAAAAATATCAATTATTTTTCTAGTGTCCCAACCAACTGAGATATTTAAACCAAATTTGGTATGTAGCACCACTTTATAGTGTAGCAGATTTGGTGGGGTTTCACCTTCATTAATTTAAAAAATAACTAGTACCTACGGCCCTGTCCAAAATAAAATTCTAAATCACATACTAATCACTCCAAAAGAGTAATTAATTACAAACAAAAAACGTTTCTTGACATTTTTTTGTATCTGCCACAGCTGCCTACCGAAGTTTTAAATTTTGGTGAAATTTAAAAATAAAATCTAACTTGTTTTGTCGTAGAACATGTATTCAATTAAAAACGCAACTTAAATAAGTTTTACATTATTCCTTTTTAACATAATTTAAATTAAGAATTTATTAATTTAATAAACTATCTAATTCAAAGTAGATGTTCAAAATAGGAACCATTTGGTTGAATAGATAATTCACACCGTCTAATGGATTGTACACCAGCCACCAAATTGTAAATTTTGTTAAGAAGGAATAATCTACAACTTATTTAAATAGTGTTTTTAATTAAATTGATGTTCTGCCCAAAAAAAAGTGGAAATTAATTTTTGAAATCGATCAGCAAACTTAAAATTTGGTACGCAACCGTCGCAGACTCCCCCTCGGTATACCGCGATCGCGATATCTGCATGAAGTTTTTAGGGTCCTATTTTGGTCTCAGGAAATGCCTAATGCAGCCCTTTAGTCCGTTTTTTATTTCGGTGCAAAAAAATCCCGCCTGTTGCGTACAGGGTTTTTCCGTATATTTTTCAACCCACCCTCGAACCTCCATTTTTGATCCTAGAAAAAAACTTTTTATATGAAAGTTATAGGAGTTTTTACGAGCCATTTGAATCTGTTAACAGATGAAACAAATGAACGTCGAAAAATTGAGAAAAATATATAAGTAAACTTTTGTTTTTTAAATGGAACACCCTGTATATTTTTGGATTTTTGAAATCTACTGGTTCTTCTGATTCCAACGATATATATATGTTACATATTTGCTCCACCCGCCTGCTTAGTATTTCACGTTGCATAATTTGACTATATAGTGTAAGGATCAAGAGACCCATGGAAAAACAAATTTGTATTTATTCATAGATATTTTAATAACTTTATTAGAACTTTATTAACAACAAGAAGAATAAAATAATAAAGGGTTATATCTCGACGTATCCACCATTAACTTCCTAACATCTTGTGATATTGTTTTTCCATTTATTTAAGGCATTTCTAATGAATTGAGTCTTCCGTATTTAGCTCAAAAATATCTACTTCTAATTCATTTCGAAGGGTATTGATATTTTCCGGTCTGTCATAATATATTTTATTTTTTGAATATCCCCACAGAAATATATCCAAGGAAGGCAGGTCCGGGCTGTTTTCCGGCCATCTAATTGAACCATGTCTTCCTATCCATGAATCATATTTGTCATTCAAATAATTTGTTACCGACCTGATGTTATGTGGGGGTGCCCCATCTTGTTGCCAAATTAATTGTTGGCGGTTCGGAAGATGTTGCAGTAAAACTTCAATTTCGTTCTCAAGGTAATTTTTGTATATTTCTCCTGGTTAAACTGCCTTCAAAAATAATCGGCCCCAAAACTCTTTTTTCTAATATGCTACACCAAACGTTCAGTGATTGTCGACCTTGGATTTTAACAGCTTGGTACTTATGTGGATTTTCTGTGTTCCAGTATCTTTTATTTTGCCTGTTAAACATTCCGGCTGTTTTGAACGTAGCTTCGTCCGTAAAAATTATTTTATTTAGTAAATCGGTAACAAATTATTTGAATGACAAATATGATTCATGGATAGGAAGACATGGTTCAATTAGATGGCCGGCAAACAGCCCGGATATATTTCTGTGGGGATATTTAAAAAATAAAATATATTATGACAGACCGGAAAATATCAATACCCTTCGAAATAAATTAGAAGTAGAGATTTTTGAGCTAAATACGGAAGACAATTCATTAGAAATGCCCTCGGAAATGCCTTAAATAAATGGAAAAACAATATCACAAGATGTTACGAAGTTTATGGTGGATACGTCGAGATATAACCCTTTATTATTTTATTTTTCTTGTTGTTAATAAAGTTCTAATAAAGTTATTAAAATATCTATGAATAAATACAAATTTGTTTTTCCATGGGTCTCTTGATCCTTACACTATACAGGGTGAGTCACATCTAAAGGCAGAGCCGAAAACACAAGGTAGAACTCGCTAAAATAAGCACATATGCTTAATAAACATTAGCCCGAAAAAGCTTGGTTCTCCATATACAGCGTGTTGAAAATTTTCCAAAAATAACATATTTTTTTAATTTCTTTCGATCCCATTTAGGAATTGCAACCAAATTTGGTACACATTATACACTGGACGGTTGCCCTTTTGTGGAATAATTTGACCCCGTTCCGATCACCAGCGGCGTAGGTACAAATAGTTACTGTAAATAATTGTAGAAAAAAAGTAGTACGGCCCTGTGCAAAACCAAAAATTTTGCCTTTTTTGGATAGCCCATATAATTTGGAACAAAAAGTGCCTCTTGGTATTTTTTTTATTTCTGGTACAGCTTCGTAATTTCGGATTTTTTAAACTAGTGTCAAGGTGATTATGCTGGCATTTAAAATAAAATTATTTGTATCTACGCCGCTGCTCATCTGAACAGGGCCAAATTATTGCACAAAATGACAACCCATAATATGTATAAAATAATTCCTAAACGGGCTAGAAAAAAATTAAAAAATATTTGGAAAAGCTTCAACACTCTGTATATGGAGAACCAAGCGTTTTTGAGCTAATGTTTATTAAGCATATGTGCTTATTTTAGCGAATTCTACCTTGTGTTTTCGGCTCTGCCTTGAGATGTGACTCACCCTGTATAGTCAAATTATACAACGTGAAATACTGAGCAGGCGGGTGGAGCAAATGTGTAACATATATATGTCGTTGGAATCAGAAGAACCAGTAGATTTCAAAAATCCAAAAATATACAGGGTGTTCCATTTAAAAAACAAAAGTTTACTTATATATTTTTCTCAATTTTCCGACGTTCATTTGTTTCATCTGTTAACAGATTCAAATGGCTCGTAAAAAATCCTATAACTTTAATATAAAAAGTTTTTTTCTAGGATCAAAAATGGAGGTTCTAGGGTGGGTTGAAAAATATACGGAAAAACCCTGTACATTCTGCCGATCACTGTATAAAACAAGTAACATTATTACCTAAACCTATTTACCAGCAAGAATTTACGATTCACTTTATCCTGTATTTTGTAGTAGCAATTTGTAGTTAGGTACATAACATGGAAAATTACTTAACCTTTAACCAAGCCGGTGACTCTGTTAATTTCGGACCACATCCTAAACCTACGTAAACTATACCCGTTTCTTTTTTCATAATAGGAAGAATCAAGGTAGATTCTTCCTATTATTCTGCCGTACTTACCGCTGGAATTTTTGTTACAAACTTTTCAATCGAGGTGACGTGATATTCAATTCCATCCTTAACAGGTGTTTTGGAGCACATTTTTCCAACGCAAACGGTTGATTTTATCGTTGTGAAATTGTTCAAGTTTACATTTTTGCTTATAATTAAAAGTAGATTCAAAATTTTGAAAAAGTAGGTAATTTGGTATACATAGTTGTGATAAATTTACATTTTCCTACGGGCTACTTAAAAATTGATCGTTCTATACCGGTGATAATCACTGTCTATACTAAAAGGTCTCATATAGAATGAAACTGTCGCAAAAATTATTAAAGTCAACAACAAAATAAAAAAGTCCGGAGATACAAGGTGTTCAATCTTAGGCTTAAAAATCGAAATATTTCTAAATATGACTCTTCTAATAAGCCTCGAGCTCACTCTCTACATCCTGCACGGTTTTCTTTATCGAAAAACAGGTTGCTTATTTTTGTATAGTACTTACCTACCATTGGGTAAAGGAATTACTGAATGACAGAACCTAGGTACGGTAAGATACAAAAAAATTCGGAGATACATTTTTTTGCAATTACATTAATGTCATAAATGGGTGGTGAAATTCAATTTATATAGAACGATATTAAATTATAGATACTGGCTCCAAGCGGTTTACACTAGTAGACACAATGTATATTATATTTAAATTGCAGTTATAAAAACGAATAATGTATACATACATAATATATACAATGGACCTGCGGATGGACCTTACAAGAGGACAAATGGACTAAAAATTTAAAGATACGAAAAAAGTTGCCCTTGATAAAAGTTTTTGCTGGTCTAGAAAACCATGAGAAATCTCAATTTTATTATACATGGTGAGTAAAGAATACAAAAATGTCGTTTTGCCCAAGAGTAAACATACCTTATTTCGCAAGGTACGAAAAAAAGTTGCTCTTGATAAAAGTTTTTGCTGGTCTAGAAAGTATGATTCGCCATGAGAAATCTCAATTTTATTATACATGGTGAGTAAAGAATACAAAAATGTCGTTTTGCCCAAGAGTAAACATACCTTATTTCGCAAGGTAGGAAAAAAAGTTGCTCTTGATAATAGTTATTTATGTACCAAGGCACTGAAGTTCAACTTTTTATGAGTCATGTGGAGTTTAGTTGCTGAGGCCTCTGGCCGAGGCCAATAAACCACATGAGTCATAAAAAGAACTTCAGTGCCGAGGTACATATTATATTTTTCTTGAAATCGGAAAAAAAATGTTTTATTAGGCAAGAAAATATTAATAAGGGATCACCCGTCCACGAACCGACTACGCGCGGCGTTGCTTGACTTTACCGATCGCTCTAGCTAGGACAAGTATAATGATGTACGGCACCTTCTGACAGAAAAACCAAACTGCTGCTTCTTGTGCAGCGTACACAACAAATCTATTGATTTTAAAATTTACTAAAATATGTATACTGAAGGATTGCTCTTCTATAGGAAACAATTTCGCAATGTGTACGAAAAGTTAAATGAGCCTTTATCGGCCGGGTTTTGAATATTTGGTCACTTTGACGGGCGATTTCTCCGCGTCTGACGTTTGATGTTTACATCTCGCCAAGGCCTACTTATTGAAAAAATCGTACAATAATGGGCTACATTATTGTACGATTTCTGTGCTTTTAATGACGATTTTGGGACATTTTAATGCCGATTTCAAGAAAAAGTTTTTGCTGGTCTAGAAAGTATGATTCGCCATGAGAAATCTCAATTTTATTATATAGGTTGAGTAAAGAACACAAAAATTTAGCACAATAGAATAAAAAATATTGTATAATGCACGGACGAAAAGTAGTTTTTCGTACTCCTGCGGTTTGACAGCCTCGACTGCGCCCTGCGCCTCGGCCGGTGAAGTCTGCATCCGTCCGAAAAACTCAACTTTCCGCCCTTGTAAGGTAAACTATACAACGCGCGGACGCAATTAATTATTGGGCTTCACATAATAATACGTCAAAGTACAGTCGGGTATAAAAAAACTGGGGAAATTTTGCAAGGTTCAGGCAAAGGTACAGCGCGCACACTTGTAAGAACACAAATTTGCAGAGCACCTTATTTTGCTTCAGAAATGTGTCTGCTATTTTTTTTTTGTAAAATAGCGGAAAGCTGCAAGTGGTTGATGGTCAAAAATTCGGATTTAAGCTTTCTATATGGTGTACTATCGATGGAAAATAATGTTTCTTACCCAATGAATTGCGATAATTTACTGAGAATTGACTATTTGGAGTATTGTGGGGGTAAGAATTATTATTATTATTATTATATCGACTTAGCCAAAAGGCATTCGCACTCCCTCTCTGGGGAACATTCACTCAGATCCCGGGTATCCAGAATACCATAAGGATCTGGCTCGGACGAGACCCTTGCCATGTTATCGGGCCTTAGGTGACATTGATGTTGTTGGACGTTCCTGCACTCCCCATGAATTTCCTGACGGTTCGGGCTGTCGCAAGTAGTACCGCTTTCTGCATGGACCTGTAAAGATTATCAGTTAGACCCAGCTCTTTGATGTTTCTCAGCAAACTTTTTGGTATGACACCAGTTGTTGACACGATGATTGGAATCGTCTGGACGTTCTCCATTTCCCATTGCCTTATAATTCGTTCTTCTAAATCTCTGTACTTCGCGATCTTCTCGACTTGCTTCACACGCAGGTTGTTGTTGTTCGGGATGGCCACATCAATCAGAGTTGTCTGCCTAGAAATTTTATCAACTATTATAAGGTCCGGTCTGTTATGGGCAACTCGTTGATCTGTCAGAACTGTACGATCCCAGTACATCTTGTAGTTGCTGTTCTCAAGAACAGGCTCAGGTGTGTAGTTGTAATATGGGACCCTCTCTGCCTGCACAAGCAGCAGCTTTTCCGCCAGTTCCTGGTGCAAGATCTTGGCAACCGAATCGTGTCGTTCCTTATATTCCGTTGATGCGAACATCTGACATCCTCCTGTTATGTGCTGGATTGTTTCTGAAGTTGGGCACCCGTATCTGCATCTGTCATCCACTACCGATGCATCTCCTACAATGAATTTTAGGTAGTTGCGAGTTGGTATAACCTGATCTTGTATGGCCAGTAGGAAGCCTTCCGTCTCGGGGAACATTCGTCCCGAGGTCAGCCAATAGTTCGACGCTAACTTGTCGACATGTTCCTGGTTAACCTCATTAGGATGCCTCCCGTGCAGCGGCTTCCCCAACCACCTCTGTAGTTTATCGTTGTCGGTTCGGTGGTGATTTTGACGCTCGTGTTCCGTCAGACGTAGCGGTGTTGAGACGTCTGCTCCGCATATAGCCCTATGTAGTGTGGAGCTGTTGGCCTGCCTGTAGAAATAATTACGCAGATTTAATATTTGTTGGTCCAATTGCTTGCTGAGATCTGCCAATCCTCTTCCTCCTAGTTGACGTGGCAGAGTTGTTCTTTCTACGGCGCTACGGGGATGATGTTTATGAGCTTTTGCCAGTAGTGTCCTAACTTTTCGTTGCAGGTTGTTGATGTCCGTGTTGGTCCAATTCACTATTCCGAACGAATAGCTGAGTACAGAGCACGCATACGCGTTCAGGGCCTTAAACAAATTCCTGCTGTTAAGATCAGTTCGCACTACTTGTCTTACTCTCTTGAAGAATTCATTCGTTAAATCAGTCTTCATTGTCCGATAGTCTATCCTTTGAGCTTGTTTCATCCCGAGATACTTGTATGTATCTCCCTTGCTCATTGCTTCGATCTCCTGGCCGTCCTGCATCTCGTGTGCGCTTTGTTCGAGCTTTCCCCGGATGAGATTAAGGGTGCGGCACTTGTCCAGTCCAAACAGCATTCCGATGTCCCTGGAGAACTCCTCTACAATTTTAAGCATTTGCGTTAGTTGGTTTTTGGTTGCTGCGATCAGTTTTAAATCATCCATATATAATAGGTGATTCAACTTGATCGCTTCTGCGTTGTTGCTTTTGATAGCGAAGCCGTATTTTGTAGAGTTCAACCGATGTGATAGAGGGTTCATCGCCATGCAGAACCACAGTGGACTGAGTGAATCTCCTTGGAAAATCCCTCTTCGGATGTTGATTGTGTCGGTCTCGATGTTACTGTCTGCGGTTCTGAGTTGTATCTTAGTGCGCCAGGTTGTCATAACGTGTATTATTATCTCGACTTAGCGAAAAGGCATTCGCACTCCCTCTACGGGGAACATTCACTCAGATCCCGAGTATCCCGGATACCAAAAGGATCTGGCTCGGACGAGACCCTTGCCATGTTATCGGGCCTTAGGTGACATTGATGTTGTTGGATGATCCTACACTCCCCATGAATTTCCTGACGGTTCGGGCTGTCGCAAGTAGTACCGCTTTCTGCATGGACCTGTAAAGACTATCAGTTAGGCCCAGCTCCTTGATGTTTCTCAGCAAACTTTTTGGTATAACACCAGTTGTTGACATGATGATTGGAATCGTCTGGACGTTCTCCATTTCCCATTGCCTTCTAATTCGTTCTTCTAAATCTCTGTACTTCGCGATCTTCTCGACTTGCTTCACACGCAGGTTGTTGTTGTTCGGGATAGCCACATCAATCAGAGTTGTCTGCCTAGACATTTTATCAACTATTATAAGGTCCGGTCTGTTATGGGCAACTCGTTGATCTGTCAGAACTGTACGATCCCAGTACATCTTGTAGTTGCTGTTCTCAAGAACAGGCTCAGGTGTGTAGATGTAATATGGGACCCTCTCTGCCTGCACAAGCAGCAGCTTTTCCGCCAGTTCCTGGTGCAAGATCTTGGCAACCGAATCGTGTCGTTCCTTATATTCCGTTGATGCGAACATCTGACATCCTCCTGTTATGTGCTGGATTGTTTCTGAAGTTGGGCACCCGTATCTGCATCTGTCATCCACTACCGATGCATCTCCTACAATGAATTTTAGGTAGTTGCGAGTTGGTATAACCTGATCTTGTATGGCCAGTAGGAAGCCTTCCGTCTCGGGGAACATTCGTCCCGAGGTCAGCCAATAGTTCGACGCTAACTTGTCGACATGTTCCTGGTTAACCTCATTAGGATGCCTCCCGTGCAGCGGCTTCCCCAACCACCTCTGTAGTTTATCGTTGTCGGTTCGGTGGTGATTTTGACGCTCGTGTTCCGTCAGACGTAGCGGTGTTGAGACGTCTGCTCCGCATATAGCCCTATGTAGTGTGGAGCTGTTGGCCTGCCTGTAGAAATAATTACGCAGATTTAATATTTGTTGGTCCAATTGCTTGCTGAGATCTGCCAATCCTCTTCCTCCTAGTTGACGTGGCAGAGTTGTTCTTTCTACGGCGCTACGGGGATGATGTTAATGAGCTTTTGTCAGTAGTGTCCTAACTTTTCGTTGCAGGTTGTTGATGTCCGTGTTGGTCCAATTCACTATTCCGAACGAATAGTGAGCACGCATACGTGTTCAGGGCCTTAAACAAATTCCTGCTGTTAAGATCAGTTCGCCCTACTTGTCTTACTCTCTTGATGAATTCATTCGTTAAATCAGTCTTCATTGTTCGATGGTCTATCCTCTGAGCTTGTTTCATCCCGAGATACTTGTATGTATCTCCCTTGCTCATTGCTTCGATCTCCTGGCCGTCCTGCATCTCGTGTGCGCTTTGTTCGAGCTTTCCCCGGATGATATTAAGGGTGCGGCACTTGTCCAGTCCAAACAGCATTCCGATGTCCCTGGAGAACTCCTCTACAATTTTAAGCATTTGCGTTAGTTGGTTTTTGGTTGCTGCGATCAGTTTTAAATCATCCATATATAATAGGTGATTCAACTTGATCGCTTCTGCGTTGTTGCTTTTGATAGCGAAGCCATATTTTGTGATAGAGGGTTCATCGCCATGCAGAACCACAGTGGACTGAGTGAATCTCCTTGGAAAATCCCTCTTCGGATGTTGATTGTGTCGGTCTCGATGTTACTGTCTGCGGTTCTGAGTTGTATCTTAGTGCGCCAGGTTGTCATAACGTGTTCTAAAAATGAAACTGTATGATGATCTATTTTATACAGCTTTAAGATACCTGTGAGCCAGTCGTGAGGTACGGAATCAAATGCTTTTTTGTAGTCCACATAAGCCATGTGGAGGTTTCGTTGCTTGGAATGAGCCTGGTTGCAGATGACAGAGTCTATGATGAGTTGCTCTTTGCATCCCATTGCGCCCTTCGAGCAGCCCTTCTGCTGCATTGCAATGATGTTGTTCCGCTCGCAGTGAGCATATATTCGCTGCGTAAGGCAAGATGTGATTATCTTGTACAGCGTAGGCAAGCAGGTTATTGGGCGGTACTTGGCAGGGTTATCCATATTCCGCTGGTCTTTTGGTAACAGGTAGGTTGCACCCTGTGTAAGAAACAATGGCATTTTCAGAGGATCGAGCAAGACTTCATTAATTAAGGTAGTTATCTGTTCATGCGTGCACCACAACTTCTTAATCCAATAATTTTGGAGATGATCTGGACCTGGTGCCTTCCAGTTGTGGGAATTCTTGATGACATCGGAGACCTCAGCGGTTGTGAATTGCTCGTGTTGCATCTGGCTATAGTTCCGGCCCATCTCGCGTTCTTCGCTGATCCAGCTTGCACTGACATTGTATGGACCTGGTGTGGCAAGTTGATTTCTCCAGAAACCGTCGACCTGTTCTCTGCTAGGGTAACTCGCATTTGTGGCATCGGCGCTAGAATTAAAAGCACGGTAGAAACCCTTTTCTGATCGTTCAAAGAGTTTGTTGTCTCGTTTCCTGTTGTTACTAGCCTTGTATCTCCTCAGACGCCCTGCGAAAACAGAAAGTTTTTGTTTTAATGTGTCAAGACATTGTTGAGCAGTGATGTTCGCGGGGTCATGCCGAGAACGCATTTGGGTGCGGCTCATTATTGCCTGCACCGCCCTCTGGATCCTTCTAGTTCTAACTCCTCTGATATATTCCGTCACTTGTCCTATGTCTTTACGGAGACTCTCGATCTTCCGATTTAGTCGCATTTCCCATTGAGCCATTCGTGGTTCTGGTCTTGCACGATTCAACTCTTGGGCCGTTCGGATCTTGGCACCCATTACAGTGGTGACTGCCGTTGCGGCACAGTAGATTAACATGTGCATACGTTCTAATGTTGGTGTCACTGAAACATAGTTTGGTAAAATTCTTGTGTTCATAAGATCGAGCACGATCGCAAGTTTCCTGGAAGAATTTAATCTTGGTAGCGGTGGCCTGCTCAGTGGGTCTGTGCCTTCGTATCGTAATACTGCCTGTCTCATATGTGCGTTTAAGCCTTCAAAATGTTCTTCGTTAACCGATTCCAGACTCTCGGTTGTTGGTTCTACCGTTTCGGCTTCTAGTTGTTGTCCAGGCGCTTGAAGTTCCCCATTGTTGTTGTTGTCATCTATGTCTATGTATTCGCCGTGGATCTCTAGCTCAACTTCCCGTTTGATAGCGTTAAGTCGCGTTTCTGGAATTCGGTTATTTCTTAGAATAGTTCGATACTGATCTGACACTCTTTGTTCAGACACTTGCATGTGTAGAAACTCCCTGCAGAACTCGGCATGCAGTTGTTGTCGGTAGCCGATCATCTCTTGTCCTAAGTTTGTCACCCTGTAAAAAATACGCATAATCGATTCATTCATGGACACAGTCCATTTCATGCGTCGTCGTTGTAATCCCGCCTCTGTGAACGCTGGCTGAAGTTCCCGCGCAGCACCTTCGGTGGGTGGAACCCTAGTTCTCGTTTGGCTCCCATGTTGTAGATGTTCGTGTTGTTGTTGGGCTGTAGCTGTTTGTGCAACAGGGGCCCGCCTCATCAGCGCCCTGTCACCGACGTCCCGCTCGCTGTCATGTCCAGCGCCGACTCCAGACATGCCCTGGCGATCCCCAGGCAGCGGCCCTATGACAAAACTCCTATTAATCTCCATTCCATGGGTTTCTCCCGTAACGTGGGAGTGACGGCCCTCGGTCGCCTTTTACGACTCGCGGAGCCACGATAGGAGTATTCTAACCCGCTACCCACACAGGTCAACTAGGATAACGCGGGATCGTTACACCCGAGGATCTGCCCCTCTCACAGGTCAAACCCCTCCTTGCGTTAACTGGGAAACACGGGATCGTTACACCCGAAGATCCGCCTCTCTCACAGGCTAGATCCATCCCTGTGTAACCGAGAGTCGCGGGATTGTCACACCCGAGGATCAGCCCCCGTCACCAGCTAGACCCCTCTCTGCGCAACTGGAGATCGCGGGATTGTCACACCCGTAGGTCTGCCCCTGTCACAGGCCAAACCTCTCCATGCGTAACTGGGAATCGCGGGATCGTCACACCCGTGAATCTGCCCCTCTCACAGGTCAGACCCATCCCTACGTAACTGGGGAGCGCGGGATCGTCACACCCGTGGGTCTGCGTCTCTCACAGGTCAGACCCCCCTGCGCATTATTATTATTATCTCGACTTAGCCAAAAGGCATTCGCACTCCCTCTACGGGGAACATTCACTCAGATCCCGGATATCCCGGATACCAAAAGGATCTGGCTCGGACGAGACCCTTGCCATGTTATCGGGCCTTAGGTGACATTGATGTTGTTGGATGATCCTGCATTCCCCATGAATTTCCTGACGGTTCGGGCTGTCGCAAGTAGTACCGCTTTCTGCATGGACCTGTAAAGACTATCAGTTAGACCCAGCTCCTTGATGTTTCTCAGCAAACTTTTTGGTATAACACCAGTTGTTGACATGATGATTGGAATCGTCTGGACGTTCTCCATTTCCCATTGCCTTCTAATTCGTTCTTCTAAATCTCTGTACTTCGCGATCTTCTCGACTTGCTTCACACGCAGGTTGCTGTTGTTCGGGATGGCCACATCAATCAGAGTTGTCTGCCTAGAAATTTTATCAACTATTATAAGGTCCGGTCTGTTATGGGCAACTCGTTGATCTGTCAGAACTGTACGATCCCAGTGCATCTTGTAGTTGCTGTTCTCAAGAACAGGCTCAGGTGTGTAGTTGTAATATGGGACCCTCTCTGCCTGCACAAGCAGCAGCTTTTCCGCCAGTTCCTGGTGCAAGATCTTGGCAACCGAATCGTGTCGTTCCTTATATTCCGTTGATGCGAACATCTGACATCCTCCTGTTATGTGCTGGATTGTTTCTGAAGTTGGGCACCCGTATCTGCATCTGTCATCCACTACCGATGCATCTCCTACAATGAATTTTAGGTAGTTGCGAGTTGGTATAACCTGATCTTGTATGGCCAGTAGGAAGCCTTCCGTCTCGGGGAACATTCGTCCCGAGGTCAGCCAATAGTTCGACGCTAACTTGTCGACATGTTCCTGGTTAACCTCATTAGGATGCCTCCCGTGCAGCGGCTTCCCCAACCACCTCTGTAGTTTATCGTTGTCGGTTCGGAGGAGCTCTTGGCCTGCCTGTAGAAATAATTACGCAGATTTAATATTTGTTGGTCCAATTGCTTGCTGAGATCTGCCAATCCTCTTCCTCCTAGTTGACGTGGCAGAGTTGTTCTTTCTACGGCGCTACGGGGATGATGTTTATGAGCTTTTGTCAGTAGTGTCCTAACTTTTCGTTGCAGGTTGTTGATGTCCGTGTTGGTCCAATTCACTATTCCGAACGAATAGCTGAGTACAGAGCACGCATACGTGTTCAGGGCCTTAAACAAATTCCTGCTGTTAAGATCAGTTCGCACTACTTGTCTTACTCTCTTGATGAATTCATTCGTTAAATCAGTCTTCATTGTTCGATGGTCTATCCTTTGAGCTTGTTTCATCCCGAGATACTTGTATGTATCTCCCTTGCTCATTGCTTCGATCTCCTGGCCGTCCTGCATCTCGTGTGCGCTTTGTTCGAGCTTTCCCCGGATGATATTAAGGGTGCGGCACTTGTCCAGTCCAAACAGCATTCCGATGTCCCTGGAGAACTCCTCTACAATTTTAAGCATTTGCGTTAGTTGGTTTTTGGTTGCGGCGATCAGTTTTAAATAATAATAATAATAATAATAATAATAATAATAATAATAATAATAATAATGGGGAACTTCAAGCGCCTGGACAACAACTAGAAGCCGAAACGGTAGAACCAACAACCGAGAGTCTGGAATCGGTTAACGAAGAACATTGTGAAGGCTTAAACACACATATGAGAGAGGCAGTAGTGCGATACGAAGGCACAGACCCACTGAGCAGGCCACCGCTACCAAGATTAAATTCTTCCAGGAAACTTGCGATCGTGCTAGATCTTATGAACACACGAATTTTACCAAACTATGTTTCAGTGACACCAACATTAGAACGTATGCACATGTTAATCTACTGTGCCGCAACGGCAGTCACCACTGTAATGGGTGCCAAGATCCGAACGGTCCAAGAGTTGAATCGTGCAAGACCAGAACCACGAATGGCTCAATGGGAAATGCGACTAAATCGGAAGATCGAGAGTCTCCGTAAAGACATAGGACAAGTGACGGAATATATCAGAGGAGTAAGAACTAGAAGGATCCAGAGGGCGGTGCAGGCAATAATGAGCCGCACCCAAATGCATTCTCGGCATGACCCCGCGAACATCACTGCTCAACAATGTCTTGACACATTAAAACAAAAACTTTCTGTTTTCGCAGGGCGTCTGAGGAGATACAAGGCTAGTAACAACAGGAAACGAGACAACAAACTCTTTGAACGATCAGAAAAGGGTTTCTACCGTGCTTTTAATTCTAGCGCCGATGCCACAAATGCGAGTTACCCTAGCAGAGAACAGGTCGACGGTTTCTGGAGAAATCAACTTGCCACACCAGGTCCATACAATGTCAGTGCAAGCTGGATCAGCGAAGAACGCGAGATGGGCCGGAACTATAGCCAGATGCAACACGAGCAATTCACAACCGCTGAGGTCTCCGATGTCATCAAGAATTCCCACAACTGGAAGGCACCAGGTCCAGATCATCTCCAAAATTATTGGATTAAGAAGTTGTGGTGCACGCATGAACAGATAACTACCTTAATTAATGAAGTCTTGCTCGATCCTCTGAAAATGCCATTGTTTCTTACACAGGGTGCAACCTACCTGTTACCAAAAGACCAGCGGAATACGGATAACCCTGCCAACTACCGCCCAATAACCTGCTTGCCTACGCTGTACAAGATAATCACATCTTGCCTTACGCAGCGAATATATGCTCACTGCGAGCGGAACAACATCATTGCAATGCAGCAGAAGGGCTGCTCGAAGGGCGCAATGGGATGCAAAGAGCAACTCATCATAGACTCTGTCATCTGCAACCAGGCTCATTCCAAGCAACGAAACCTCCACATGGCTTATGTGGACTACAAAAAAGCATTTGATTCCGTACCTCACGACTGGCTCACAGGTATCTTAAAGCTGTATAAAATAGATCATCATACAGTTTCCTTTTTAGAACACGTTATGACAACCTGGCGCACTAAGATACAACTCAGAACCGCAGACAGTAACATCGAGACCGACACAATCAACATCCGAAGAGGGATTTTCCAAGGAGATTCACTCAGTCCACTGTGGTTCTGCATAGCGATGAACCCTCTATCACATCGGTTGAACTCTACAAAATACGGCTTCGCTATCAAAAGCAACAACGCAGAAGCGATCAAGTTGAATCACCTATTATATATGGATGATTTAAAACTGATCGCCGCAACCAAAAACCAACTAACGCAAATGCTTAAAATTGTAGAGGAGTTCTCCAGGGACATCGGAATGCTGTTTGCACTGGACAAGTGCCGCACCCTTAATATCATCCGGGGAAAGCTCGAACAAAGCGCACACGAGATGCAGGACGGCCAGGAGATCGAAGCAATGAGCAAGGGAGATACATACAAGTATCTCGGGATGAAACAAGCTCAAAGGATAGACCATCGAACAATGAAGACTGATTTAACGAATGAATTCATCAAGAGAGTAAGACAAGTAGTGCGAACTGATCTTAACAGCAGGAATTTGTTTAAGGCCCTGAACACGTATGCGTGCTCTGTACTCAGCTATTCGTTCGGAATAGTGAATTGGACCAACACGGACATCAACAACCTGCAACGAAAAGTTAGGACACTACTGACAAAAGCTCACAAACATCATCCCCGTAGCGCCGTAGAAAGAACAACTCTGCCACGTCAACTAGGAGGAAGGGGATTGGCAGATCTCAGCAAGCAATTGGACCAACAAATATTAAATCTGCGTAATTATTTCTACAGGCAGGCCAACAGCTCCACACTACATAGGGCTATATGCGGAGCAGACGTCTCAACACCGCTACGTCTGACGGAACACGAGCATCAAAATCACCACCGAACCGACAACGATAAACTACAGAGGTGGTTGGGGAAGCCGCTGCACGGGAGGCATCCAAATGAGGTTGACCAGGAATATGTCGACAAGTTAGCGTCGAACTATTGGCTGACCTCGGGACGAATGTTCCCCGAGACGGAAGGCTTCCTACTGGCCATACAAGATCAGGTTATACCAACTCGCAACTACCTAAAATTCATTGTAGGAGATGCATCGGTAGTGGATGACAGATGCAGATACGGGTGCCCAACTTCAGAAACAATCCAGCACATAACAGGAGGATGTCAGATGTTCGCATCAACGGAATATAAGGAACGACACGATTCGGTTGCCAAGATCTTGCACCAGGAACTGGCGGAAAAGCTGCTGCTTGTGCAGGCAGAGAGGGTCCCATATTACAACTACACACCTGAGCCTGTTCTTGAGAACAGCAACTACAAGATGTACTGGGATCGTACAGTTCTGACAGATCAACGAGTTGCCCATAACAGACCGGACCTTATAATAGTTGATAAAATTTCTAGGCAGACAACTCTGATTGATGTGGCCATCCCGAACAACAACAACCTGCGTGTGAAGCAAGTCGAGAAGATCGCGAAGTACAGAGATTTAGAAGAACGAATTAGAAGGCAATGGGAAATGGAGAACGTCCAGACGATTCCAATCATCATGTCAACAACTGGTGTTATACCAAAAAGTTTGCTGAGAAACATCAAGGAGCTGGGTCTAACTGATAGTCTTTACAGGTCCATGCAGAAAGCGGTACTACTTGCGACAGCCCGAACCGTCAGGAAATTCATGGGGAGTGCAGGAACGTCCAACAACATCAATGTCACCTAAGGCCCGATAACATGGCAAGGGTCTCGTCCGAGCCAGATCCTTTTGGTATCCGGGATACCCGGGATCTGAGTGAATGTTCCCCGTAGAGGGAGTGCGAATGCCTTTTGGCTAAGTCGAGATAATAATAATAATAAATCTGCGTAATTATTTCCACAGACAGGCCAACAGCTCCACACTACATAAAGCTATATGCGGAGCAGACGTCTCAACACCGCTACGTCTGACGGAACACGAGCATCACAATCACCACCGAACTGACAACGATAAACTACAGAGGTGGTTAGAGAAGCCGCTGCACGGGAGGCATCCTAATGAGGTTAACCAGGAACATGTCGACAAGTTAGCGTCGTACTATTGGCTGACCTCGGGACGGATGTTCCCAGAGACAGAAGGCTTCTTACTGGCCATACAAGATCAGGTTATACCAACTCGCAACTACCTAAAATTCATTGTAGGAGATGCATCGGTAGTGGATGACAGATGCAGATACGGGTGCCCAACTTCAGAAACAATCCAGCACATAACAGGAGGATGTCAGATGTTTGCATCAACAGAATATAAGGAACGACACGATTCGGTTGCCAAGATCTTGCACCAGGAACTGGCGGAAAAGCTGCTGCTTGTGCAGACAGAGAGGGTCCCATATTACAACTACACACCTGAGCCTGTTCTTGAGAACAGAAACTACAAGATGTACTGGGATCGTACAGTTCTGACTGATCAACGAGTTGCCCATAACAGACCGGACCTTATAATAGTTGATAAAATTTCTAGGAAGACAACTCTGATTGATGTGGCCATCCCGAACAACAACAACCTGCGTGTGAAGCAAGTCGAGAAGATCGCGAAGTACAGAGACTTAGAAGAACGAATTAGAAGGCAATGGGAAATGGAGAACGTCCAGACGATTCCAATCATCATGTCAACAACTGGTGTTATACCAAAAAGTTTGCTGAGAAACATCAAGGAGCTGAATCTAACTGATAGTCTTTACAGGTCCATGCAGAAAGCGGTACTACTTGCGACAGCCCGAACCGTCAGGAAATTCATGGGGAATGCAGGATCGTCCAACAACATCAATGTCACCTAAGGCCCGATTACATGGCAAGGGTCTCGTCCGAGCCAGATCCTTTTGGTATCCGGGATGCCCGGGATCTGAGTGAATGTTCCCCGTAGAGGGAGTGCGAATGCCTTTTGGCTAAGTCGAGATAATAATAATAATAATAATAATAATAATAATAAACGATTCCAATCATCATGTCAACAACTGGTGTTATACCAAAAAGTTTGCTGAGAAACATCAAGGAGCTGAATCTAACTGATAGTCTTTACAGGTCCATGCAGAAAGCGGTACTACTTGCGACAGCCCGAACCGTCAGGAAATTCATGGGGAATGCAGGATCGTCCAAGAACATCAATGTCACCTAGGGCCCGATAACATGGCAAGGGTCTCGTCCGAGCCAGATCCTTTTGGTATCCGGGATGCCCGGGATCTGAGTGAATGTTCCCCGTAGAGGGAGTGCGAATGCCTTTTGGCTAAGTCGATAAAATAATAATAATATGGGGATCGCCAGGGCATGTCTGGAGCCGGCGCTGGGCATGACAGCGAGCGGGACGTCGGTGACAGGGCGCTGATGAGGCGGGCCCCTGTTGCACAAACAGCTACAGCCCAACAACAACACGAACATCTACAACATGGGAGCCAAACGAGAACTAGGGTTCCACCCACCGAAGGTGCTGCGCGGGAACTTCAGCCAGCGTTCACAGAGGCGGGATTACAACGACGACGCATGAAATGGACTGTGTCCATGAATGAATCGATTATGCGTATTTTCTACAGGGTGACAAACTTAGGACAAGAGATTATCGGCTACCGACAACAACTGCATGCCGAGTTCTGCAGGGAGTTTCCACACATGCAAGTGTCTGAACAAAGAGTGTCAGATCAGTATCGAACTATTCTAAGAAATAACCGAATTCCAGAAACGCGACTTAACGCTATCAAACGGGAAGTTGAGCTAGAGATCCACGGCGAACACATAGACATAGATGACAACAACAACAATGGGGAACTTCAAGAGCCTGGACAACAACTAGAAGCCGAAGCGGTAGAACCAACAACCGAGAGTCTGGAACGGGTTAACGAAGAACATTTTGAAGGCTTGGACACACATATGAGACAGGCAGTATTGCGATACGAAGGCACAGACCCACTTAGCAGGCCACCGCTACCAAGATTAAATTCTTCCAGGAAACTTGCGATCGTGCTCGATCTTATGAACACAAGAATTTTACCAAGCTATGTTTCAGTGACACCAACATTAGAACGTATGCACATGTTAATCTACTGTGCCGCAACGGCAGTCATCACTGTAATGGGTGCCAAGATCCGAACGGCCCAAGAGTTGAATCGTGCAAGACCAGAACCACGAATGGCTCAATGGGAAATGCGACTAAATCGGAAGATCGAGAGTCTCCGTAAAGACATAGGACAAGTGACGGAATATATCAGAGGAGTTAGAACTAGAAGGATCCAGAGGGCGGTGCAGGCAGTAATGAGCCGCACCCAAATGCATTCTCGGCATGACCCCGCGAACATCACTGCTCAACAATGTCTTGACACATTAAAACAAAAACTTTCTGTTTTCGCAGGGCGTCTGAGGAGATACAAGGCTAGTAACAACAGGAAACGAGACAATAAACTCTTTGAACGATCAGAAAAGGGTTTCTACCGTGCTTTTAATTCTAGCGCCGATGCCACAAATGCGAGTTACCCTAGCAGAGAACAGGTCGACGGTTTCTGGAGAAATCAACTTGCCACACCAGGTCCATACAATGTCAGTGCAAGCTGGATCAGCGAAGAACGCGAGATGGGCCGGAACTATAGCCAGATGCAACACGAGCAATTCACAACCGCTGAGGTCTCCGATGTCATCAAGAATTCCCACAACTGGAAGGCACCAGGTCCAGATCATCTCCAAAATTATTGGATTAAGAAGTTGTGGTGCACGCATGAACAAATAACTACCTTAATTAATGAAGTCTTGCTCGATCCCCTGAAAATGCCATTGTTTCTTACACAGGGTGCAACTTACCTGTTACCAAAAGACCAGCGGAATACGGATAACCCTGCCAAGTACCGCCCAATAACCTGCTTGCCTACGCTTTACAAGATAATCACATCTTGCCTTACGCAGCGAATATATGCTCACTGCGAGCGGAACAACATCATTGCAATGCAGCAGAAGGGCTGCTCGAAGGGCG
The DNA here is from genome assembly GCA_963920635.1 of Pseudeuparius sepicola. Taxonomy (NCBI): domain Eukaryota; kingdom Metazoa; phylum Arthropoda; class Insecta; order Coleoptera; family Anthribidae; genus Pseudeuparius; species Pseudeuparius sepicola. Next base: position 11,960,771 of record OY987302.1, on the reverse strand, counting down.
CAATGGGATGCAAAGAGCAACTCATCATAGACTCTGTCATCTGCAACCAGGCTCATTCCAAGCAACGAAACCTCCACATGGCTTATGTGGACTACAAAAAAGCATTTGATTCCGTACCTCACGACTGGCTCACAGGTATCTTAAAGCTGTATAAAATAGATCATCATACAGTGTCCTTTTTAGAACACGTTATGACAACCTGGCGCACTAAGATACAACTCAGAACCGCAGACAGTAACATCGAGACCGACACAATCAACATCCGAAGAGGGATTTTCCAAGGAGATTCACTCAGTCCACTGTGGTTCTGCATGGCGATGAACCCTCTATCACATCGGTTGAACTCTACAAAATATGGCTTCGCTATCAAAAGCAACAACGCAGAAGCGATCAAGTTGAATCACCTATTATATATGGATGATTTAAAACTGATCGCCGCAACCAAAAACCAACTAACGCAAATGCTTAAAATTGTAGAGGAGTTCTCCAGGGACATCGGAATGCTGTTTGGACTGGACAAGTGCCGCACCCTTAATATCATCCGGGGAAAGCTCGAACAAAGCGCACACGAGATGCAGGACGGCCAGGAGATCGAAGCAATGAGCAAGGGAGATACATACAAGTATCTCGGGATGAAACAAGCTCAAAGGATAGACCATCGAACAATGAAGACTGATTTAACGAATGAATTCATCAAGAGAGTAAGACAAGTAGTGCGAACTGATCTTAACAGCAGGAATTTGTTTAAGGCCCTGAACACGTATGCGTGCTCTGTACTCAGCTATTCGTTCGGAATAGTGAATTGGACCAACACGGACATCAACAACCTGCAACGAAAAGTTAGGACACTACTGACAAAAGCTCATAAACATCATCCCCGTAGCTCCGTAGAAAGAACAACTCTGCCACGTCAACTAGGAGGAAGAGGATTGGCAGATCTCAGCAAGCAATTGGACCAACAAATATTAAATCTGCGTAATTATTTCTACAGGCAGGCCAACAGCTCCACACTACATAGGGCTATATGCGGAGCAGACGTCTCAACACCGCTACGTCTGACGGAACACGAGCGTCAAAATCACCACCGAACCGACAACGATAAACTACAGAGGTGGTTGGGGAAGCCGCTGCACGGGAGACATCCTAATGAGGTTAACCAGGAACATGTCGACAAGTTAGCGTCGAACTATTGGCTGACCTCGGGACGAATGTTCCCCGAGACGGAAGGCTTCCTACTGGCCATACAAGATCAGGTTATACCAACTCGCAACTACCTAAAATTCATTGTAGGAGATGCATCGGTAGTGGATGACAGATGCAGATACGGGTGCCCAACTTCAGAAACAATCCAGCACATAACAGGAGGATGTCAGATGTTCGCATCAACGGAATATAAGGAACGACACGATTCGGTTGCCAAGATCTTGCACCGGGAACTGGCGGAAAAGCTGCTGCTTGTGCAGACAGAAAGGGTCCCATATTACAACTACACACCTGAGCCTGTTCTTGAGAACAGCAACTACAAGATGTACTGGGATCGTACAGTTCTGACTGATCAACGAGTTGCCCATAACAGACCGGACCTTATAATAGTTGATAAAATTTCTAGGAAGACAACTCTGATTGATGTGGCCATCCCGAACAACAACAACCTGCGTGTGAAGCAAGTCGAGAAGATCGCGAAGTACAGAGACTTAGAAGAACGAATTAGAAGGCAATGGGAAATGGAGAACGTCCAGACGATTCCAATCATCATGTCAACAACTGGTGTTATACCAAAAAGTTTGCTGAGAAACATCAAGGAGCTGAATCTAACTGATAGTCTTTACAGGTCCATGCAGAAAGCGGTACTACTTGCGACAGCCCGAACCGTCAGGAAATTCATGGGGAATGCAGGATCGTCCAAGAACATCAATGCCACCTAGGGCCCGATAACATGGCAAGGGTCTCGTCCGAGCCAGATCCTTTTGGTATCCGGGATGCCCGGGATCTGAGTGAATGTTCCCCGTAGAGGGAGTGCGAATGCCTTTTGGCTAAGTCGATATAATAATAATAATAGTGTCTTTATTGAATACATCAGTGAAATATAAAACATGAAAATTAGAGGATGGCGACGTTCACACTAGGTGCTCTTCCACGTAACCATTACCTAATACTAGGAAACATGTATAAAGAAAATTTCGAAAGTAATAAATCGATAAAACATCAAAGTTAAACAGCTATGCCACGTATGTATTTCTTATATTTATTTCTAAAACTGGGAACGCTAAGGGAATCCTTGATGTTGGTGGGAATACTGTTAAAAATTTTTACTGCGGAGTAGGAAAAAGATTGCTGGTACTGTGCGGTGGAGTGCCGGGGAACTACATATAGAGATGAGTGTCTCATGGAGCGACTATGGATTTGGCACATTTTAACTAATTTGGAATGTAAATATTGCGGCACTTTATATTTATTAATTTTAAAAACTAAACAGGCCATATTTAGTGTAAATCTTTTATCCAGATTTAACCATCCAGACGCAACGAAACTATCGGAAATGTGGTCAAATTTTCTCAAGTTATAAGAAAACCGAATGCAAAAGTTCTGTATTTTTTGAAGCGAAACTTGATTACAGCGAGTTAAGGCCGGCCAAAATACCAGATTACAGTAAGAGATACTCGATAACACAAGAGCATCACAGAGCCTGAGTTTTATATCAGATGACAGGTAGTCTCTTTGCAAATATAAATGTCTCATTTTCGCATATGCCTTTTTTACTAAATGATTAACATGCGTACCAAACCTCATATCGCTATCTATGAACAAGCCAAGATTTTTGCAAGTGTCTGTGACATTTAATTGAACGTTGTTTACGAAAATACGAAAGGAATCATCACTTTCAACTTCTTTCCTACACCTTCCAAATAACAACATTTCAGTTTTAAGTTCATTTAAAACCAGGGAGTGTGCTTCTGAAACATCAACTAAAGACTTCAGGTCCGCATTCAACTGCGTTACTGAGCTCTGCAGGTCAGCAACAGGGAATGAGTGGTATATTTGCGTATCGTCCGCATAAAAATGTGATTTACAGTGAGTCAAGGCTTTGTAAAAATCTGCCGTATATAAAAGGTATAGGAGTGGACCAAGGACACTGCCCTGAGGCACACCATTCGCTTTCAGTCTATAATCTGAATAGTTATTTTTAACATAAACTCTCTGGTGACGATTATCTAAATAGTTTTAAAAAAATTAACTGCCCCCTCACCAAGGCCATAATATCGAAGTTTTTTACACAAAAGGGCATGGTCTAAGGTATCAAAGGCCTTGGTGAAGTCCAACAGTATCAAGCAAGTGACCAATCCCTTATCGCTGGCATCATATATATCATCAGATATTTTAAGCAGAGCTGTAGAAGTTCCAAAACCAGGCCTAAAACCCGATTGTATGGGAGGCAGGATATCTCTCGTCTTGCAAAAGTCGTTAAGTTGTAGGACTACAATTTTTTCTAGTACTTTGGACAAGGTTGGTAAAATGCTGATTGGCCTATAGTGATTTAAGTCGGTGGGATTATTGTTTTTCGCAAGAGGAAGTATATCAGAAAGCTTCCAGGCCTTTGGAAACACGCCAGAAAGTAGGCATGTGTTAACAATATAGGTCAGATACTCGGTTAGAGCAGGAAGAAGGTAAGATATCATTTTTAAGCTAATATTATCAGGCCCTTCAGCATGACTTTTAAGCGACAGAACAATCCGATTAACTTGATCCCCCGTAACAGGAGCAAACTCGAAATCATCCATATATAATAGGTGATTCAACTTGATCGCTTCTGCGTTGTTGCTTTTGATAGCGAAGCCGTATTTTGTAGAGTTCAACCGATGTGATAGAGGGTTCATCGCCATGCAGAACCACAGTGGACTGAGTGAATCTCCTTGGAAAATCCCTCTTCGGATGTTGATTGTGTCGGTCTCGATGTTACTGTCTGCGGTTCTGAGTTGTATCTTAGTGCGCCAGGTTGTCATAACGTGTTCTAAAAAGGAAACTGTATGATGATCTATTTTATACAGATTTAAGATACCTGTGAGCCAGTCGTGAGGTACGGAATCAAATGCTTTTTTGTAGTCCACATAAGCCATGTGGAGGTTTCGTTGCTTGGAATGAGCCTGGTTGCAGATGACAGAGTCTATGATGAGTTGCTCTTTGCATCCCATTGCGCCCTTCGAGCAGCCCTTCTGCTGCATTGCAATGATGTTGTTCCGCTCGCAGTGAGCATATATTCGCTGCGTAAGGCAAGATGTGATTATCTTGTACAGCGTAGGCAAGCAGGTTATTTTGCGGTACTTGGCAGGGTTATCCGTATTCCGCTGGTCTTTTGGTAACAGGTAGGTTGCACCCTGTGTAAGAAACAATGGCATTTTCAGAGGATCGAGCAAGACTTCATTAATTAAGGTAGTTATCTGTTCATGCGTGCACCACAACTTCTTAATCCAATAATTTTGGAGATGATCTGGACCTGGTCCAGATCTATTATTATTATTATTTTGGGGGTTAAAAATTCAATTGACTTAACCGTTGCTTAATGTTGGACCCACCTGAATTCCCAAAATTTCGTCTCAGTATTGGGATTCAACCAATCGTCTTTCCTCGAATGAATGTTTCCTCTACTGTTCACCAGCCACACGTCAAATCCTCTATATGCCAAAAAGTATCCAAGAGACGTCGTGGGGCCGAGGGCAAAAAAATTTCTGCCGTTCCACATTGTGTTTTTATTTTCGGTAGATTTTTTTTTTGATTTTGGTACCAAAATAAAGTTCTTCGAAAAATCACAACTTCTTTTTCCTTCTAATAAGAAACATCGACAAATTTTATTATAAAAGTTGTTAGAATTAGAAATTACACTTTATTGAAAGTAGAGGAAAGTCTCCGAATTTCGGATATTATACATAATATTGATCTTTGATAAAACTGCGCCATGCAATTTGGACGTTTGGAGCTACCATCTAACGGAGAGAGGTTGTACCACAACAATATTGCATAGTGTTCTTAATTTGAGTTTTAGCTTGTATAAGGTCAGGTTTCAATTTATAACATATGGTTTCTTAGATAAACCACTATCCGAAATTAGGCGACTTTACCTACCTAATGATTGCCATACACCCTATAACCCTTTCAGAAAGCAAAATAATGTTTAGAATGATTTTTTCTTCACCCTGTATTTTTCTCCTACATTACTACGCTAGTAGTACCCAATTAGGTAAATTATATATTTATATTTATATACAGGGTTAACTATGACTTAGTACAAAAAATTTTACCACGTGCGCAGGATGGCTTAAGAAAACATAGAAAAATATTTTTAGATTTTTTTTACGATCTTTAAAAAAACGGGTAAAGACCCCTATTTTCCCTGTAAATCGCCGCCTTTAATGACGTCATCCAATTTGGCTTCTGAAGGTACTGACAGCTGAAGTGATTTTCCGCGGTGTTGCCGTTGATTTAGGAACGGTGAAAATACCTTTTTACTCAAACAAATTTAAAAAATACATAAATAACAATCGATTTGAATCTGTACAGATGCAGCGCTATTAGATTCCCCTTACCTTAGCTCGTATCCGGACCGGTTCCTACTCTCGCGGAAAGCTCATTACCGCGACACCACAAGCCGTCTCCCTTAATACCCCCGGAGCTCCTCTGATGAATTCTTGTCCACCATCTAACCTCTTCTGAAGCATAGATAAAGGATTTATTGTTCTGAAGCCTCGGCGGTATGAATTAAGCGACGTATCGGCCCGGTCGAGTCTATGAAACGTTTTTTCGACTGCTCCGCGTTGCCCCGTTCGTCATTTCATAACTTCCTAGCTAGGCAACTAACTGTACATACAAGGTTTGTTCCAACAGGGCCAATAACCGTTCTCAAGCACGTTCAGCGCATGCGCACTACCCCACTGGCTGTTCCAACTGAATTATGTACCTACCGACACGGGACGATACACGCACTGTTCCAGCCGATTTATGGATCATTTGTGTATCGTCCTTGTACGATAAAAACGGTGCCTGGTCTAAAGCAATAACCGCGTGTACTGACATGCGCAGTGTATGGTCGTGTGACAGAGATAAACATTAACCTCATATTTTTGTTTTTACGTAGATAGTTTTAAATCGATGGCTGGGATCGTGTTTTTTATTTCTTGTTGAGTAGGGCGGGGAATCGTTGAACAATTTTTTAGAGTGAAGAGTGAGGTTAGCCCACCGAACATTCGGTTAGCCACATATTAAACACGCAGGTTAGGTGCGGTCACAAATATGATTTGGTCGATTTGATTCACAATCCGTTCCATCTGAAATTTTCTTTGGGATCATTTGTTCCAACTCGAATTTACGTACGGTCACAGAACTGTACATGAACTAGATGATAACCCTTAAAGAACGCATGCGCTAGTTTTGCACCGTTCATGTGCGATCCCAAAGAAAATTTCAGATGGAACGGATTGTGAATCAAATCGACCAAATCACGTTTTGTGACCGCACCTAACCTGCGTGTTTAATATGTGGCTAACCGAATGTTCGGTGGGCTAACCTCACTCTTTACTCTAAAAAATTATTGTTCAACGATTCCCCGCCCTACCCAACAAGCCAAAAACCAACAAGAAATAAAAAACACGATCCCAGCCATCGATTTAAAACCATCTACGTAAAAACAAAAATATGAGGTTATTGTTTATCTCTGTCACATGACTATACACTGCGCATGTCAGTACACGCGGTTATTACTTTAGACCAGGGACCGTTTTTATCGTACAAGGACGATACACAAATGATCCATAAATCGGCTGGAACAGTGCGTGTATCGTCCCGTGTCGGTAGGTACATAATTCAGTTGGAACAGCCAGTGGGGTAGTGCGCATGCGCTGAACGTGCTTGAGAACGGTTATTGGTCCTGTTGGAACAAACCTTTTCAAGTTTGGCTAGTAGCCGACGGAGGGCATTTGCGAATGTAACATGGCGTTATTTCCCAGTTTGGTCTTGATTTTCGCGGCAAATCGTTCAGCGTCTTTGTGAAAATGCCGGAGTATTCGAACGCCGAGTTAACGGACATGGTTATAATGTACGGGAGATGCGATGAAAGTGCACATCGAGCTGCAGCAGAATACCGTATTCGTTTTCCTAACAGGGCAAATATGCCTAACCCACGTACTTGTGAACATTGTACAACGTATGCGAAACACTGGTGTTTTGCAAGCTCGAAGGGGTGGGCGAGCAACCTTCCATAAGCACTACAGCTATTGCAAGGAGATTGGGAATATCTCAGAACAAGGCAAGTAAAATAAAACCAATAAAACTGACTTCTACCAAAGACTATCCCATGTGATGGGATTGTCTTTGCTTGCACCTAATACCTACATAAAATTTAAAATGTAACAATAAAATTATTTACAGGCATGGAGGATTCTAAGGGAAAACGGCCTTCACCCTTATCACATACAAAAGGTCCAAGCATTAGAAGCAAATGATTTTCCGGTGAGAATGACCTACTGCACTTGGCTACGTGATCGAATCGCCCAAGACCCAAACTTTGTTTTCAACATTCTTTGGACAGACGAATGCTGCTTCACACGTGCTGGGGTTTACACGTATGTAAATTTTTACTTACTTATAGCTTTCTCTCTTCCATATTATCTTTTTTATTTATTATAAAATTGGCTATGTCAATTTTTGTTGTTTTTTTTTTAGACACAACAGCCATATTTGGTCCGATGAGAACCCACATGCTGTTCGGCGGTTTAATTTCCAACGTCGGTTTTCCATCAATGTTTGGGCAGGAGTTTATGGAGATCGATTAATTGGACCATACATTCTACCGGAAAATTTAAACGCTGAACGATACTTGTATTTTCTGACAAATGTTTTGTTTGATAATTTGCCACTACAAGTACTGCATGACATGTGGTTTATGCACGATGGTGCACCAGCCCATTTTGCGAGACCTGTTCGTGCATTTTTAGACGACCAATGCCCCAACCGTTGGATCGGAAGAGGAGGGCCCATTGCATGGCCGCCGCGATCACCAGACTTGAATCCAATGGATTTTTGTATTTGGGGATTCATGAAGGCGATTGTGTACGAGCAGGAAATCGACAACGAGCAGCAGTTACGTGAACGAATTGAAGGTGCAGCTGTTCAAATCCGGAATAATCATGGACTTTTTGCACGTATCCGGACTTCTTTAGTTAACCGAGTGAATTTGTGCATCGAAGTTAACGGCGGCCTCTTTGAACAGCTACTGTAGTGCTTTGCATGTGCAATGTGTGCTAGTGCAGTTGTGATTTTTTGGTTACCCTTCGGGGTTTTCCTGGCGGAGGGGATCTACCTCGTCGTGGTCGTCAGGCTGAGTACCTCGCTTCAAACAAAAGGAATAGCAGAGGGAAACCAAGAGATCCCCAACAGATTTAGAAAATGTGAATGTTGTGTTGTGTGACTTTTAATGTAAAAAAGCAAGAAAACAGAAAATGGTGCAAACAATCCTGGAAATGTCAGTAAGGTAAGTGTTTCATAGGCATTCTACATGTTCCTTAGAAAGTAATCGTTTTTAAAAGGAAATCGAAATTTTGTGGTGAATCCTCGGATAAATTGATAGACGTGGCAACGCCGCGCTATTGACATACGCGAAATTTTTAGACATGTCGCGCGGGCGTCCATAGGCGGCGTTTTTTGAGGGGTTTAATACAATTTGAAAAAAAAATTTTTTAGGCTTAAGACAAATGTTAGAAAATTTTTGAAAATTTATTTTGGCAAGTCTAATTTTTCTTTATCTGCCATAAAAATTTTTGTACTAAGTGATAGTTAACCCTGTATACAAATAAATTAGGTAATAGTAAATTAAAGAGGGTTATCTAAAAATACTTTCTTGTATTGTTTTTTATTTGAATAAAAAACAAACTGATGTATAGAAGTGCAATTAAGTACCTACATATTGTGTTTTTGCTGTTATTAGAATATAGGTAGTCGATTGTTTACGTTTTTTCGAAAATGTTTTTATTAACAATAATATAATTAACATTGGCGTCACCTCCATATCGCAATGTATTGTAATTTATAATAATATTTGTAGTTTTCATATTAAGGGTAAGTATGGGAAAAATTCATCACAACTTCCGTTTTGCACAACACGAGTATTTCTTGATTATTGTACACTGAGACTGTCTCTGTCTCAGTGTGATCGTCGTGCCCTGAGGATGTCCCGTGCAATCAAGGACGAAAGCTTGGAACGAGAAGTTTCGCTGACGCAGGATCCATCCGGAAGAAACTCAGATTCATCATATTCTGCATGTGAAAGTTTCCAGTCAAGATTATTAGAGATACAGAAAATTTTTATAAAAAAATGTTGATCAGAATTTTGATCCTATAAAACTTTTACTAAGATCATTTTGCACTAAAAATGTTTAGGAAACCACCCCTAAGCGCAATTCGTACCAGGAGTTCGAGTGTGATCTTTTGGTTGGACACTCAGGAGGCAGTCTTCAAGCAACCCTGAAAAAATCATCCTGTTTGGAATTTTTTTGCGACCGCTATAAGTTGAGCACAACTTTATTGGATAATATGTTGCTGAAACATATTTCTCAACTTGCTATAAGACGTCCTCATTTCAAGTCAAGCAACATTTTCCTTTCTGGTCTGGAAAAAATAAACTTACAAACGAATACCAAAATGTTAATATGAAATGAATACAACCGAAACATTGCTGCCAACATTCTTTAATATTCACCGACCGGTAACAAATATCTTGTTGAAATAACAAATAACTTGTTGCTTTTCAGAGGAATTTAAACAGCATGTTGAATAAAATTGTTGATTTTGATAACAATGTTTACGGACCTTTTAAATTGCAGGAATAAAAACTATATCTACTAATATTAGATAATGTATTACATAAGCTAGGAAATATTATATTTCTTAAAAATATGATATATTGGTTTGTTGACAAGCTCCATGATGTCTTTCCCTCCTATGTAATCAATGTGACCAAATCTTGGTTGTGTTATTTTGTAAACTATGGGGTTCTTCGTCAAAGATACCATTTTCAAAATATTCTGAAAATTGGTCTAGGATTATGACTTTGTTACGGGTAGGTATATCCTTTTTGGATTGGGTCTTATTTAATGACCTTGGAAATATTTTTTAGACTATTTCCACTATTATAAATTTCTTCATACCTGTTCTGTGAAAGAAAAGTCGTATTCTGGATAAAAATATGCTGTAAGCGCCGTAATATTTGTCAAATCGTACATTGGTGGACGCGGGCTTCCATATAGTTTCACATTTCTCGATTTGCCATGGTCATATTGCTTAAATTCAGCTAAAACCATCAGGGATATTCTGTACTTTTTTTTAAATTGTTGTCATACACCCGGTATTTAAGTTTTGGTACCTGTATTCGCGATTTGGCCATAATGTTCGAAGACTTTTCTTGCGCATCCAGCTGGACATGACTCCAAAATCAATTGAAAGCTTCCCTAAAAAATATGTGTTATTGTGTTATAATTTATAATCGTTAAGTGTGTGAGTTGGTTTATTTTATTAGATTATGCGGGGTGGCCCGTAAATGGCGAATAAGCTCATAGGTACATAAGCTCGATTATTAATTTCTTTACCGGTTCAAATTGGTGTGACTCGTCTCCCACATGGAATACAAATGCACATAGATCAACAAGTACATTAACTTCAGAACACAAAAATCGAAGAATATTTCTTAAAAGTGTGTTGTACTTTCCTGGCAACACTAGTTCCCACAATTCCCATATATCAGCTATATCCTGTAAAGTAAGTTGCAAGTTGAATACATAATAGAATCCATCCCCTTTTAAAAAGGTTTGGGCATTCTGTGATCATGTCACACATTTTAAATAGTATACAGGGCTCTCACTTCAAAACGAACCACATTGATTGAGTAGGTATCTCCTAATTTGGAAGAAAATTTGATAAGGAGGGGTGGGCGTTACACAAAAGTAACTAAAATATAATTCAAAAGGTGCCCCTCTCCAAGGGGTGGGCAGTTTTAGCTGGTACAAGAACTTGAAATATATAATATATTAATTAAAAAACCTTACGACCAATAATTTTTGGTGTTTTGCAATCACAAGCGTAGCCGATGTGACGTTCCAGAGGTAAGCAGGAGGAGCCAAGTTGACGCCTATGGAAATCTTATCGTTATATTCAGTTCTAGTCGTCAGTAACGCAAAATAATTAGTGCTTCCTTGGGAATGCCCTACGTATGCTAACTTCTTCTTTCCAGTTGTTTTTAAGATGTAGTCTATGTTTGTTGGGACGTCTATTACTGCTATCTCGTGGAAACTGAAAACGAAAAGTCGCCATAGATAATATTCCGGGAGATTAAAAAACAAGAACAAGTATCATCAGGGGGGAGAACCTAGAACCGTTGACTTTCTCACGGCTATAGCTTCACATTCGGAAAAGTAGATGGCGCCTATGGCCAACAATGTATTTTGCATTGTATTTTGTCTCCGGTAAGCGCATGGTGAGCCAGAGAATTATCAAACATGACAGCCGTGAGCAGTCTTTATTAATACGTCAGTCAACGCGAGAATTTACACGAAATAGCCGACGGCCTCCAATTTTGATTTCTTGCTTTTTTTTTCGAGTTTACTCAGCCTTGCCATAGGTTATATTGTGAAATGGATTTTATGGTTTTATGACTGCCAGTAAGCGCATTTAAATATCTTTTTTTTTATAGCCATTTGATTCCTGGCAAACTTGACTTTTAATTACGTTATGGCAAAGTTTACAGAATAAAAAACTTTGGTTATGGTTCTTATGGAAACCGAGTCCAAACAGGATAGCCAGATGCAAAAAATTTGTGTTCACTTCCAGGTAACTACGTATAGGTGTCACCCTCTTAATTTTGTTATTTTCTTCCTGGCAAAAATTGGTAAATACAAAAGTTGTAGCGAATTTTCTTGTCATTTTAGCACATCTTTCAAAAAATTGAAAATTGAACGTAACGCGTTTTCAAGATGTTATTATGACCATATAAGTTTAGTAAGTTAAGTATATTGAATTTTTTCAAATTATATTAAGTAATGTCTAAATTGATAAACTGGCACAAATGCAGGAGTAGGCAAATTGTATTATATTTATTTGACATCTGATCACGGACAACTGGATTTCCTCAATTCAGGGGCAATTATTCCACGGCTTTCTCGATTTCTGCCAAAAAAATATTTAATGACTAATTATTTTCTCACTTTATATAAAGTATAACATTATATACACAGGGGGAGTAAAAAATATGGAAAGGTGTTTATATTTCCAGAAATATTCGTTATTAAAAAAATGACAAAAGTTTCTGGAGGCATATTTTTTGCCATAAATTGGCAATATTCTTAGACAAGGAAATAGAGAGGACACCGAGCTGGCCTACCCTGCTGTGTATAGATTTTGTTACGTCGTTTTGAACGGCGGCCATTTTATATGTGCCAAACAAAGCGAGTACATTGTGAGTTAATTTCGAGAATTTGCGAATTAAAAGTAACAGTGATTAAGAGGAAAATATACTCTTACGATGAAAGCAAAAGCGAAAAGCAAGAGCCCGGGATTTCATTTCACAGGTAAATATTTAACAAGCTACCTTTGAAAGATGCCCTAAAACTTTATTTTTATCTCAATATAACATTTTCAAATTCCTTTTATCTTTTAGTATGATAAAATGCATTGTTTTGTTTGTAGATAGGACCAATATAATTATTTTTAACATCGTTTTTATTGAAAATTTCTTAATTGATTATGATAGTTTCCATGGGCGCGCACTATTTATTTTATTTTGAATGATTCGAAATCGCCGCAAACAAATACATTACAGCACTAAACACTTGCTTTACATTTGGGAAATTATCTGCAAATAAATACCAATATTTCAAATTACATGTAAGTCAAAATTAACTACCTTTCCATTTATAACATTTTTGTGATATTGGCTAAGAACGCGTTTCATGCTACGCCACTGGCCTGAGTAGAGATACTAAGAGAGCACCAGACCAGACTTGTCGAAACCTGTCTGGTCTGGTACTCTCCTAGGTTTTGCCCGTCTCCCCACTCTCTCCCCACTCCTATTGAAACAGCTATATAGGAGAGGTTCAACTAAGATCTCATCAGACACGCAGATCATTTACAACATGTCCTTCATAAATAGTTTAAACAATTTGCTGGTGAAAAATCTGGTGAATGTTCGAGATTTGGAAGTAAATAAAAAATTTGAGATCCAGTGTTTTAAGAGAATAAATACCAAGTTTGGGGAAAAGGTAGTGGTGGAATTTGCCGACTTCAAGACCATCCTGCCTCAGCGTTTTACGGAGCAATTAACTCAAGAGCGAATTGACGAATTGAATGGTGACAAAAGGTATTTTTTAACAAGCTTGGGGCCCGTCGGCAAGACTACAAATATTATATTTTCTGAAGCATGAGCGAGAGACTGCGGCGATATATGGAGGCACTCGAAGAGCTGAGACGCTTGATTATTATGTATGAACTAACTAAAAAGTTTAGAAATGTAAAGTTGTGAAAATAAAAAATATTATTTGTTTGTGTGTTTTTTATTTCCCTATATAAGAGGGTGTGATTGAATAAACCTGTGTCAATCCAATGCTGGTTGTTAAAGGGGGTGGAGTGCTGAACACATTAATTGACAAATTACCGATCGAGTTACATTTTCCGGGATACCAGTATTGTGGTCCTGGTACTAAATTAGAGAAACGTCTTTCTAGAGGTGATACTGGCATAAACAAGTTGGATGAATCTTGCTTAATTCATGATGTTGCATACAGTAAAAACAAATCATTAGAAGAACGACGCAAGGCAGATTGGGAACTGGAAAATCGGGCTTGGGATAGAGTCAAATCAAGAGACGCCAAATTTGGTGAGAAAACAGCTGCCTGGTTCGTTACGAGTGCAATGAAAGTTAAAAGGAAATTGGGTATGGGTATGAAACGTCCCTTTTCGTTTAGAAGAGATATTGTAAAGAAGGTTGAAAAAGCCCTAAAGAAATCTTTTACTAACAATGAGTTGAATGATCTAAAAAAATTGAAAAAATCATCGTTAGCAGCCGTGAGAGCAGCACGCGTGCACATAAAAAAAGCGGGTGGAAAAAGTAAACTAAGAATACCTAGAATTATTCCCTTTGAAGAAAAGAAAGGAGGTTTTCTCCCGCTTCTGCCTATACTGGCTGCTTTAGGGGCCCTTGGTTCTATAGCCGGAGGGGCTAGCAGTATAGCTAAAACAATAATTGACGTAAATAATACAAAAAAGCTGATGGAGAATGGAAAGCAATCTATGAAGATCGTCGGTTCTGGACTCTATTTGCGGAAAAATAAACGTGGGTTCGGTCTTTTTTTAAAGAAAAAAAACTATTGAAGCCGCCCAACAGACCTTTATCCAACCTAGATTTACTTAAATATGCCGATGGAATTCCTTACTTTAGAGGTGTGTATATGAGAGATACACTACCTAAAAAACCGAGAAAAAATGAGTCGGTCATTTTAAATTTGGATGTGCAGAGGAACTCCGGGTCTCATTGGGTGGCATATCGCAAGAGAGGAAGAAAATGCGAGTATTTCGACAGCTTTGGCAACCTGAAACCGCCAAAAGAACTCATCAGATATTTGGGAAATGAGGTTGAAGTTGAATATAACAACAATTCTTATCAAAACTATAACGAGATGAACTGTGGTCATTTGTGTCTAAGCTTCCTAAGAAACTAAATAAAATTTCAAAATATGAAGTGTGTTTAATTTGTTCCCAAAAGTCGCCGAAAATATTCTGAATACCAATTAGACAATAACAGTTTTCAAGTTTTTCTATAAAAGGGGTAGTTGAGGAGAGAATTCATCAATTATGTCGCTGTTGTTCACACTACACGGATTTACTTCCACACTGTCTATTGACTTTAATATTCCTATACATTTAGAATCAGATTTTGAGTATGGTTTGGCCCTGCTAGGATTTCACACATATAACAGTATACCCAATATAGATGTTGGTGTCAACAAATTTTATTATATAAATGTTGATGGGTATCGCAAATGTTTAGTAATCCCCACAGGCTCGTACGAAATTGAGGCCCTAGAAAAGTACATAGTTGGCGCTTTAAGAAAGGAGGAGTCTGATCAGAAAAATCCAATTTCAATAAAAGCCAATAACAGTACTTTAAAGTGTGAAATTTACAGTGATAAATATACAGTAGATTTTCTACCAACAGACTCTATTGCTCATGTCTTAGGATTTTCTCCTAGTCTATTAGAGTCTGGACAATTACATACTTCTGATATATCTGTAAATATCGTGAAGGTCAGAACTATACATATAGATTGTAACGTATAGCATACTATAAAAATCAACCAACTCATACGATTTACGAGTTTGCAGTTAGCAGCGATCCTGGTTACGCTATAGACGAGTCTCCGAAAAATCTGGTGTACATGCCAGTTGCAAAGCGTGAGATTAATAATTTGACTGTAAATATTCTCGATCAGAACTCTCAACCTGTAAATTTTAGAGGTGAGGAAATAATTGTACGGTTGGAGTTGAAGCGTGTATGAAATTTTTGTGAAAATGGTTTTGGTTTTTGATGACAGATATCAACCGTATAAAAGGCAATCACAATGCTCCAAAAATTCACTAACAAATATTTCACCGAAGAGTGCAGATCGTCTCTCGTTGGAAAATCAACAATTTTTAAAAGATATTTCACCGAAGAGTGCAGATCGTCTCTCGTTGGAAAATCAAGAATTTTTGAAAGCACTTGGCTATGTCCCTAACACCTCAAGTGTTTAATGTGCATCGCACCCCAACCTATGATGAATCTATTCAACGTTTAGAGAAGCGCACCTATTACCCATTTGTAAAGTCATTTAGGAATAATGATACTGTGGAAATAACCATTAATCAGGGTGATGCATGGTTGTTGATGTACGATGCGTCGATTTTTGTCAAAGGTACAGTGGCTAAGAAAACCGGTGCTGGACAATGCAAACTAGCCAACAACGGTGCCGCATTTCTATTCGATTCAATTTCTTATGAACTAAATGGCAAGGAAGTAGAAGTAGTGAGAAACCCCGGAATTGTGAGTACGATCAGATCGTACCTTTGCTATACTGCTAATGACGAAAAATGCATGTCAACAGCAAGCTGGGTTGGGGTTAATAAATCTTTTGCTGTTAACAATGATGGAACATTCAATGTAAGAATACCGCTAAAACATCTGTTTGGAATATTCAACGATTATCAGATGGCAATTTGTGGTAAACAAACAGTGAGACTAATACGAGCTCGAAATGATAACAATGCCTTATTACTAACCCAAGACGCTGCAAGACCAGATCCTGCCATAACTGCAGAAATAACAATTTCCAACATTGAATTAAAGGTTAAACATATTCAGCCGAATGATATCATTAGATTGGATCTGCTTAAATCTATAAAAATTGATCGTCCAATTATAATGGCGTTCCGCAAATGGGAGCTACATGAATTGCCAAATCTTACTGTAAACTCCCAAAGAGAAATATGGGCCGTAAAATCGTCAGCAGCCGCGTCAACTCCTCGGTACGTCATAGTTGGATTTCAGACTGATCGCAATGATAATTCTAAAAAAAATCCCACGTCATTTGATCACATAGATGCGACTGATGTAAGATTAATTGTAAACGGTGAATATTTTCCATTCGAACGTCAGAGATTGAATTTTGCTGCTAACGACTTTTTGGAGGCCTATCACAACTATGTGGAATTTTATCCGAGTTACATGAATGCAATGGAGAGTCGCCCGCTACTTAGCTATGCAGATTACAAAAATAATGCAACCCTGTTTGTAATTGACTGTTCTCGCCTGAATGAATCTATAAAAATAAACACAGTTGATGTTAAGTTGGACATAGAAAATAGTGATGGATTTCCTGATAGAACTCGAGCCTACTGCATAATTGTGCATGACTGTACCATGGAGTATTTACCTTTAAGTGAAACTGTACGAGATTTAATGTAGATCCGTATATATAAAAGAACATTTACTGATACATTTCAGTTATAATCAAGATGTTGCTGAGTTTGGGTCACATTATTTTGTTCTCATTAATAAATAATGTGTTCTATATTTACAACCCTGAAGATGCTAAGGTATCTATTTGCGAACAGGATAAAAGATGTTTCCCATTTAAAACGGTAGTTGAAAAAATTTCGGTAGCAAGACTGCCTAAAAATGCTACTCAGTTTAAACTTCGAGCAGTATTCCAAAATCATACGATTGCTGAAAGTGTGTGGAGGGAGGTCCCACCTTCCACCACGCCCACAATGGCCACACCCAGAGACCTCAGTCAAGAACAACATATAAAAGACCTCGCTTTCGTGCCACTAATTTACTACATTACTATATGTTCTTCATTGCTAGTAGCAAAATTATTTATTGAAATAGTAAGAGTATTACTGAATGAGCGATGGAGCATAATTACGAGAGTCTTATAAGAACGTTTGAAAACTGGTCAAGCCCCCTATCATCAGAGAAGCTTGCCCGAGCAGGATTTTTTTATAAGATGTTGTCCGGTGTCCATTTTGCAATATTGAAGGATATAAATGGGAAAAGGATGATGATCCATGGCAAGACCATGCTAGCTGGAGTCCCAGTTGTCCATTTATTAAAGGTGAAATCAAGCCTGTGGACATCCCACCTGAAAAAGTAAATAACACCAATCCAGACTTTTTATGTATAGTATGCTACTGCAGAAACATAGAAGTCTTGCTGGTTCCATGTGGACATTTGGCATGCTGTATGAGTTGTGCAAACTCCATGGAGAAGTGCCCGCTGTGTAGGAGTATTGTGCAGCAGAAGATTCGAGCTTACATGCCTTAAATGTATTGTAATAGTTGTAGAAAATAAATATTCTTAATCGAAAAACTGTTTATTATTTACATCCCGATAGGTATATATGCATCAAGCATACGCTATCTTATTAGATGTATACAAGATGCGTATCGAATCACATCAACTATCGCTACCAATCGAAAATCTAGATTTTGCTCGAAGTGAGAAATCTAAACATGGCGTACTCTTACCAAATTCAATTAGAGCAATATTTTGCGGTCCTAGCGGTTGTGGTAAAACAAACAGTCTGCTTAGTTTAATATTCAACGAGAATGGCTTAACATTTAAGAACATCTACCTTTACAGTAAATCTCTATACCAACCTAAATATCAGTTACTACAAGACGTGCTTAAAGAAGCAAAATGTGTTGGATATTTTCCATTTAGCTCAAACGATGACGTCATTGCACCAACAGAGGCTAGAGAAAATTCAATTTTTATTTTCGATGATGTGGCTTGTGGGACACAGGAAAAAATTAGAGAATATTACTCCATGGGTCGTCATAAAAATATAGATGCTGCATATCTCTGCCAGACATATTCAAAAATACCTAAGCAATTAATACGAGACAATTGTAATGTAATCGTTTTGTTTAAACAAGATGAGGTAAACCTTAGACATATTTATGAAGAGCACGTATCACCAGACATCTCATACGGTGATTTCAAGAATCTCTGCTCGCTTTGTTGGAATGATAATTTTGGAACTCTAGTTATTGTTAAAGATTTCAATATGAATGAGGGACGCTATAGAATAGGTTTTGATAGGTATATAAAGTTATGAGAAGCACAATACGCTTATTATTAATCGAGATGTCGATGCAAGAACAGATTCAAGAAGCGCAGCGCGCAAAGAAAATCAGTGAACTAGCTCGAACGATTAGAAAAAAATACACCGCCTTAAAAATAGGGAAATTTGATGAGAATGAAACTTTACAAAAAATTTTCAAACCTGTGACAAGCTCTCTAGCAAATTTACAAGTTAAGCAAGAATTAAAACCGGAAGTAAAACCGAAAGTTGAACCAAAAGTTGAATCATTTATGGAAAAGTGGCGCGAGTCGTTGAAAAGTCCAATTGCACTTTTAGGAGAAATGAATGAAACGTTAAATGATGTTGAGAAAGGAATTGACAAAGTGTACAGGCATTTTGATACTGTGTATCCTAAAGTATCTATACCATGTATAACAGACTTTATGGCTAATTCACTTAAAATCGATAGGACATATGGTCCTAAGTATGACGAAACTAAATCAGTATGGATGCTAGGAAATAAATATATCGATTTTGAAAAAACGTCTGGTGATATAATCATCAACAATAGCCGATTCGCGGGAACTGATGGTCTCTACCAGCTAATTTTCTATAATAATCCAGAAGGTACTGATGATGATTTGAAAAGTTACAGAGATATTTTAAATCTCACTGGTGCTCATCTTACTTCAAACGGACGATTAAAACATAGCTACAAAAATAAGTATTCTAATATTATTAAACCTCTTATGAAGGGCCCGGTGGCTACCTCCACACCTGTAAAGGGTTCTGGCATGCATCTTAAGTATAACACAAAACCTGTGGAATATGTTTACTGGGATGATCCTAATGAACTTGTGGACAGGTTAAGGTTATTAATAGCATCAAAAGATGCGGGAAATACTTCCCACGAAAACGAAATAACAGCAATAATCAATGAATTGAAAGAAGCAAAAATTATTCTCTAACGTTATTTATAAGATGCCTTTAAACAAGTTCGGACGTGTTTCAAGGACTATTCCTTACTCGTTGAATGACGGGGATTATGATTTGAAAACCCGCAGACCGTGCAACGTTAATTATCCGATTAGCAGCAATGATGTTGTGACAAAGCAATATGTTGACAAACAAATGAATGAGGCATTCAAAACTTTTAACGTCACTCTCGAACAACATGATGTTAATATTGAGAGTAGCGTGAAAGACGCTTTGGAGAAAGAGATCGATGAAATAAGAAAATTTGTTAAAATTGTTGAAGAATGTTATTTAAAAATGGTTGGTGAACAGTCCGGGCCAAATCCCAAATTATTGGACAGATTTGTCCCTATAGATCATTCAAGTTAGTTAAAAGATGTCCTTAAACAAGTTCGGACGTGCCTCGAAATCAAGGAGCAGGTCTTGCCCACCTGTTTACACATTAAATTTGACTCTAGAAGGAAACTATGATTGTAGCAACCGCAGACTGAGCAACGTTAATCACCAGATCGATGAAAGCGATGCCAGCACAAAACAATATGTCGATGAGGGGGTCATTCATACATTACAATATTTTTACACAAATCTTAAACAGCATTCTGATGAATGCGATCTTCATATTCGCAACACAATGATAGACAATTTCCAAGATAAGATCGATGAATTGAGAGAGTTGGTTAAAACTATGGAAGATTATTATTTAAAAATAACTGGTAAGAGCATGCAATCCTTACTATCTCTCAGACTTGCAGAGATCCTTGAGGGTGGAGCATAGTCATGCATAGTAAAGAAAAAATTCAAGTAGTTAAGGAATTACATAAACCAGCGCGAAAAAATTATCCACGTCGTCGAACTATCATTAAAGGTTTAGACGATTTGTGGCAAGCTGATCTCGCGCAGTTAGATCAGTATGCTAGTCACAATAATGGCTTCAAATTCATACTGGTTGTAATCGATTGCTTCTCTAAATTTGTTTGGTGCAGACCGCTCAAATCCAAGTCTGCCGAAGATGTTACCAACGCCTTTGCTGATATCCTATCGGGAACTCGAAAGCCTCGCAACCTTCAAACTGATCAGGGCAAAGAGTTTTATAACTCTAGATTTCAAAATTTGATGCGAAAATTCAAAATTAATCATTACAGCACTTTTAGCATCACGAAAGCCGCCATGGCCGAGAGAGTAATACGAACTCTAAAAGAGCGATTATTTAAGTATTTTAGTCTAAATGGTAAATTTAAATGGGATGATTATTTGCCTACGCTAGTTGCCGAGTATAATAACAGAAAGCATAGAGTGATTCAGATGAAACCCAACCAAGTTAATAAAAGTAACGAACAATATCTGCTTAAAAAAGTGTATAGTCACGTGAAGATTTTCAGAGGTAGTAAATTGAAGGTTGGAGATATTGTGAGAATAAGTAAAGTGAAACACGTATTTGCCAAAGGATATATGCCTAGTTGGAGTACAGAATTGTTTAAAATAAGCAAAGTACAAATTACCAACCCGCCTACATATCTTCTAGAGGATTTAAATGGAAGTCCTATAAAGGGCGGGTTTTACCGCGAAGAATTGCAAAAAACTGAACATCCCGATGTCTACCTGGTTGAAAAGATTCTTCGTAGAAAGAGGGGGAAGGTGCTAGTACGATGGTTGGGCTTTGATAAAGACCATGACTCCTCAAACTGGAATAAATCGATGTGCCTCATATTTACTATAACACCTGTGCGAAGACGACTCTGGAACGCTGCTTGAACGTCCACCCATTTGACTCGATGACTTCTATTGAGGTGTTGCTTACCAGATCCAGTTTTGCATAATGTTTTGAAGTATAATTGAAGTCTTTTGAGATGTTGCAGATTGGCATGCAACTTTGACAAAGTGCCTTGGTGAAAATGACATCGGAGTGCTGAGGAATGCTGTCTCACCGACAATTGCAACTTTTGCTGCCAACGTTGTAATACTTGTGGAAGTGTAGGTCTGTCACTTTCATTAAGTATGTTAAACACCTTCTCATATGCCTTTACAGTTTTGTTGCTCTCTGTAGCTATTTCATTACCATCGATCATCTTCGAAGCAATGAGTAGAGCAGTGTGCTAGAAATAGGCAGAGTTCCTACCTATATAGGGTAAGAGCGTCGAAGGATGGTCCCCTCTCCAAAATTTTAGTATGAAAACAGGATCTGAGAAAAGGTTTTTTTTTGCTCCCTTTTTTATTTTAACATTTTACCATTTTCTACAAACATTAATTTCACGAAGCACGTCTTTCCTGCAGCGGGAAAGTTTTTAAATTGACTTTTTTTCATAATCATTCTTTTCTGCTGGAAATGAAACAGCATAATAACTTTACATTTTTATTTACATTTTCACAAAAACTAAATTATTTACATCGTCTTATAAATTCAGAAAAAAACATTAGTTCTACCCTCGGGCAGTGAAATGCTTTTCCAGGCCTCGTGATGTGTCGCTCACATTGGTTTGCACGCACTCGCTCGTAGAACCTCTGCTGCTTCCGAACAAGGACGTCGAACTTGGGGCAGCCTAGATCCTCGATATTGTAAGATAAGTGGGCATACCCCGCGGCCTGCAGCAGATTCCTTTCAACTTGTCCTCCCTTGTAAGCTATAAGTTCATCGCCAGCGGACTCCCCCAGACGCCGAATCTCTTCTAACGCACTTTCCTGGGCTTCATCCGTTGCACAATCTTCAAACTTCAAGCCGTGCAAGTTCATCGTTAACCAACGAGCAGTGCATGCATCCTTAGAAGATAGGCTGCGGTAGTTTCCCACACGATAATACCTGGATGTCACTTCCCTCGATTTCATATCGTATATCGACATTTCTTTTATAACGAACTTTCCACTAACTTGAAAGCCATCAGCGTCGATGATATACCTGATGTTAGACATTACGATTTGCAGAAAACTAAAGATTTGTAGAAACTATCACTGAAAGCAAAGATATGACTCTTATATTCCAATACTTCTTACTATGCGGAAAGAAGGGATGTGGGCGGTACCATGTAGGAGGGCACTGATGGGGCGGGGTTGGTGGGGACTTTCGGTAATCTGACAACGTTGCCTCCGGTGGGCGGGTCTCCCTAACGTTCAGGAAAAATCTACCAAACTGGCAACACTGTTCCGATATACACACGATGCGTGGCGCGTTTCCTCTTCAGTTCACCCGTGTTTCACAGTCGTGTTCCGAGTCGCTTTTACTCAGTTCACCCGTGTTCCTAACCGCTTTTACTCAGTTCACCTGTGCTTCGTCGCTTTGAACAGTATGGAATCATCAAAAATTAAAATTCTAAGTGATTGCCGTTTGGTAGCTGTAAGTTTTTTAGTTTAATTTCTCATTCGATTCTCATTGAACCCATTTACTTGTAGCCAACTCGGAGTGCCGACGAGACGGTCAACGCTGTGGCGTCAATTTGCCCCGAACCTGTAAGTTTGCATTAATCAGTATTTTCCCATATAATGTTTTCCTTTCATAGCTGCCCAATCTCAACTCAAGCGTGTTGAGTCTGCTGGAGGAGCCATTCATCGCAGGGCTCACCAACCAGCAACTCTGCGACATGGCTCTTGATGATTATGGTTCCGATTTTGAAGTTGGACGTCTTCCATCACCGGCAGCATCGTCAAAGGTAAGCTAACATTTATAAAATTCGCTATTTTCAAATAAGGTTTCTTCCTCACAGATAGATAATCAAAGCCGGTGTGGGGGCTCCAGGGCTTCATCGCGGTCGTCATGCAAGAGGTTAAGCGACGAGGCAGACGATTTGGTAGCGAAGCGACCCTCCCAGGAGTCACAGACAACGCGTGGGGGAAAGAATTTGACAATGCTAAATGAAAAGGGGAGATTTGTGAACGAGCAGCATCAAAGTGTGAGTGAAGTATTTATGAATATGAGAGAGTTGGCAGATGGGGGCATTTCAAACGCAAACGAAAAAAAGAGAAGGTTTGAATGTGTGATGAATCGAATGCAAAGGGAGTGGGATGAATGTGAAAAGAGGATGTTGAAAATAAAAGCCATTTATAATCGTGCGAAAGAAGGGCGTGCCTCATGTATGAATGAAGTTGAAAAACTTGAACGCATGAAAAAAAATCTCCCCTAAATATATTTAGTTATACGTATATGTATAGATAAGTTTCATTATTTTATCCAATTAGATGTAAGTGTGTATATATTTAGAAATTAGTGTTTATTGTATATGTATATTTTTTTAATATAAAACATAAATATATTTCTCTTGTTTCATTCCACACATTAAATATCTAACAAAATCATTCTGAGCCTTTAATTTTCCAGTTTCTTAAACAAAGAAACCAATATAATTAGTCTGGAGAGCGCTCAGTCAAACACTCTGTATACCATAGAACTCTGAAAATATAAAGAAAAAACTATTTTTATAATAAATAGAGAATAATTTGTATAACACAGCCGTAAAGTTTTCAAAATAAACTATAGTCGCCCCCAGTTAATTTTCAAGAATGTTTCTTAAGCATAGAAACCAATATAATTAGTCTGGAGAGCGCTGAGTTAAACACTCTGTATACCATAGAACTCTCTGAAAATATAAAGAAAAACGATTTTTATAATAAATAGAGAATAATTTGTATAACACAGCCGTAATGTTTTCAAAAATAAACTATAGTCGCCCCCAGTTAATTTTCAAGAATGTTTCTTAAGCATAGAAACCAATATAATTAGTCTGGAGAGCGCTGAGTTAAACACTCTGTATACCATAGAACTCTCTGAAAATATAACGAAAAACGATTTTTATAATAAATAGTGAATAATTTTATATAACTCAACCATAAAGTGTTCAAAAAATAAGTTATAATCAACCCAAGACCACAGCTTCCAGCCCGAAGCGTCGTCTGTACCGCACGTCGACTGGAACCGCGCCTCGACCTTCGATGGAGCGCGTGGCGCGTGTCCGCCACCTTCTGGAATGAGAGCGCCGAGTTAAACACTCTGTATACCATAGAACTCTCTGAAAATACCATAAAGAAAAAACTATTTTTATAATAAATTTGTAAATATCGAATAATTTTGTATAACACAACCATAAAGGGCCCAAAAAATAAGCCATAGTCAACCCAAGACCGTAAGGTCGAGTCCAGTTCGAAGCGCGGTTATTCTACCTGCCTGTCTGGACTGTACCGGAGGAGCCCCGACTGAGCGGTATTCTAGCGTCCGACTAGACTGTACCCTCGGCACGCCCGCGGCAGCATCCCCCGAGAAGCGGTACCGCTGACTGTACCACCGCAGCGCGGCGTTTGATACTTTCTCCTACTGGCCCACCCACGTTGCATACCCCAAGCAGGCGACTTCAACGCGCTACCTGAATAAGAAAGGGTAGAAATTTTCAAGAAACCCCTTTGGAAATACAGCCGTGGTTAAGAGACAAGCGTCTTTTGCTACCAGCTAGGTGTCTCGGGTTCAATCCCCGGGTATTTCAGAGCACTGAAAACAAAACTAATGGGGGGAGGGGGCTAAGTGGCAATTAAAGCAATTGGCAATTGGCAATATTTTTTTAAATAAAAAAATAAAAATTACTTTTTCAAAAAATGTTTTACTTTTTTTTGCATATTCTTAGAGCAATTGTCTAATTGGATATTATGTAGAATATTTTCTCACTGTCCTTGGGAAATTCGCTAGGCATTTTTTTTATGATTTGTTTAAAATCAGAATATCTGTGCCCAGACAATATTGGGATTTGTAGTAAAAAACACACAAACAAATAATATTTTTTATTTTCACAACTTTACATTTCTAAACTTTTTAGTTAGTTCATACATAATAATCAAGCGTCTCAGCTCTTCGAGTGCCTCCATATATCGCCGCAGTCTCTCGCTCATGCTTCAGAAAATATAATATTTGTAGTCTTGCCGACGGGCCCCAAGCTTGTTAAAAAATACCTTTTGTCACCATTCAATTCGTCAATTCGCTCTTGAGTTAATTGCTCCGTAAAACGCTGAGGCAGGATGGTCTTGAAGTCGGCAAATTCCACCACTACCTTTTCCCCAAACTTGGTATTTATTCTCTTAAAACACTGGATCTCAAATTTTTTATTTACTTCCAAATCTCGAACATTCACCAGATTTTTCACCAGCAAATTGTTTAAACTATTTATGAAGGACATGTTGTAAATGATCTGCGTGTCTGATGAGATCTTAGTTGAACCTCTCCTATATAGCTGTTTCAATAGGAGTGGGGAGAGAGTGGGGAGACGGGCAAAACCTAGGAGAGTACCAGACCAGACAGGTTTCGACAAGTCTGGTCTGGTGCTCTCTTAGTATCTCTACTGGCCTGTCGTGCGAAGTGGCAGTCGGTAACACGGCCGCGGGCGTTGTTAGGCGTCTTCTCTCTTTCCTTGTCTGAGGCCTAGATATTGACATTTTATTGGCTAACTTGGTAAGAACTAATTTTGCGTTAGTTTGTGGGATCCCTAATTTATGATTAAAATTTATATAAAAAATAGAATACATTTTATTGCTATATACAAGGTGGTTCATTTTTTTCTAAAAATATTTGTACTATAATTACCCACTTCTCCGCCACTGGCTGTTAAAGGTGTTTGATATTAACAGGTTTTATGCTAGTCCACGCAGTTATAACGTCTACCAAATATGACTTAAATATCTCGACTAGTTTGGTAAATATTCAATAAAGTCCACATATTTTTATATGTGGACTTTATAAAGCAAGTGCGATTATTTCTTGGTTTACTACCACCTGTTGAAGTGTCCAAGAATAAAATTGAATCACCCTGTATAGCTTCATTATAGATCTGTGCTAATCTATCTCTAATATAATAACCGCCTCTTGACATTGGTGTACAGATGAAATTGGGTAAATATGAAAGAGTATTTTGAAATTATTAAAATTATAAGAAATAGTTATTTATGTACCAAGACGAAGGCACTGAAGTTCAACTTTTTAGGACTCATGTGGAATTTAGTTGCCGAGGCCTCTGGCCGAGGCAAATAAACCACATGATTTATAAAAAGAACTTCAGTGCCGAGGTACATATTAGATATATTTTTTGAAATCGGAAAAAATGTTTTATTAGGCAAAAAAATAATCATAAGGGATTACCCGTCCATGAACCGACTGCGCGCGACGTTGCTTGACTTTGACGGATCGCTCTACCTAGGTCAAGTATGACGAGGCACGGCGCTTTCCAACAGAAACTCTTAACTGCTGCCTGTTGTGCAGCCTCCATGAAATAGTTATTTATATATCAAGGCACTGAAGTTCAAATTTTTATGACTCATGTAGAATTTAGTTGCCGAGGCCTCTGGCCGAGGCAAATAAACCACATGAGTCATAAAAAGAACTTCAGTGCCGAGGTACATATAATATTTTTTTGAAATCGGGAAAAAATGTTTTATTAGGCAAGAAAATAATCATACGGGATCACCCGTCCATGAACTAACTGCGCGCGGCGTTGCTTGACATTGACGATCGCTCTATCTAGGTCAAGTATGACGAGGCACGGCGCCTTCGAACAGAAAAACCAAACTGCTGCTTGTTGTGCAGCCTTCATAACAAATCTATTGATAGTCAAACCTACTAAAATATTTATACTGAAAGATTGCGGTGCTATAGGTAACAATTTCGCAATGTGTACGAAAAGTTAAATGGGCCTTTATTGGCCGGGTTTTGAATATTTGATGTTTACATCTCGCCAAGGCCTACTTATTAAAAAAAATCGATTTTGGGACACTTCACTGCCGATTTAAAGAAAAATATATTAATATTCAAACCTACTAAAATATTTATACTGACAGATTGCGCTGTTCGTAGAATAATGGGCTACTTTAGTGCCGGTTTCTGAGCTTTTAATGACAGAAAATACATACTTTGGCAAGTATGTAGGTACTTGCTTATCACTGATCCATAAAATTAATTTAATTGCTACCTACTTTTATGAACATTTTGCGCGACAAGCTTTTTGATTTACAAAAACTTGGCGCAATTTGGCATTGAATTATCTTAACGATAACCTAGACTAGCTTTATTTTATTCGTTTTAGTACATGGCTTAAATAAAAGCTTGTTTTTAAAAAGATTTTTTTACCTTTTATTTTTTATTCTTACGAGTTTTATAGCCTATGAAATTATCCCGATGAAAACCTAAGACACCCTTGTATGCAAAATGTCGCATGTTATTCATAATGTATAATATGCACCTGAATTTAGTTAAATGTCTTGTTTAGATACATGCAGTTTATAATTATTATTATACTTACTTTAAACGTGGATATAAGGTACAAAAAATCACATTATTATGTTACTGCAAAAGGCACCAACAGGGGGAAATACAAAAAAAATTTAGTCTCAAATCTATAGATACTGTGAAAAGTACTGAAAAGTATCAGTTCCCACCTGTAATCCCAGAACTTCTTATCGTTGTCAGGATCCAACGAATCATGTTTCCTCGAATGGAAGTTACCCCGGTTGTTCATCAGCCACACATCATATCCCATGTCTGCCAAAAAGTAACCAAGAGACGTTCTAGGGCCGAGGTAAAGAAAATTTTCTGCTGCCCCGCACGTTCCGTGGACTAGTAACACCGGATACGGGTTGGTTCGATTCTGGTTTCTTCCATGGGGAATTCTATAGGTTTTTAAGTGGTAGCCATCTTCAGTTACCATTTTGTGGGTTTCGATGGGATACCCATATTTTGTGACGAGTCGGATCTGTTGGGTAGAAGAAACCTGGCCGTTAACTTTGCATTATGGTTGTTCAGTTTTACAGGGTGTTCCGAAAACATAATGAGCAGTCTTTTAGGGACGTATAGTATTATTGACATAAGACGGTAAGTTTAGTGAATTTACAAAATATTAGTTATACAAAGTGTTGCTAAATAAATTAAACCCGAAATA
This sequence comes from Pseudeuparius sepicola, assembly GCA_963920635.1. Taxonomy (NCBI): domain Eukaryota; kingdom Metazoa; phylum Arthropoda; class Insecta; order Coleoptera; family Anthribidae; genus Pseudeuparius; species Pseudeuparius sepicola. The sequence goes on along the minus strand of OY987302.1, from coordinate 11,932,252 downwards.
ACCTTCTCCGATATACTTTCTTTACTTATTATATTGTGAATGTACAGGATGATCATTTTTAGATGCCCTGCCTCTTTTGGTGATAAACGGTCAAAGATATGGAGATATTATATATGGGAGATTATATAGGGTGTATAAAGGAATACATTGGACCATTTAGCAACTGTTTGCAATACGACGCTAGGCGTCGCGACGCCAAGAAATGTTTTTTCCGACAAACATACACCTTTTGTTACACCATTCGAAAGCACTAATTTTTCTGAACATTTTTAGTTAATACCATTTTTCTTTATTATCTTCCGTTAAAAAGTTATTCTTCAAAACGCATTATTAATTTTTGATGACGTAAGTAGCGTTTTCATTTAAATGATTATATTTTGGGGATATTCCCCCGACCTTTTATTTGTTTAAAAGATCTACAAACCGCGTCTTTTGACTTTCTTACCGTTATCAACATGCAAATCCTGGACCGGCTACAATTTTTTTATACCCACAATTTTCTTCACCAAATGCATTTAGCGATTTTTTTGTTTAAAATCGGACACCACAGCGTTAATAAGGACACCACAGAACCCTCTCCTCCTATTATACCTAATTTGAACAAAAAATATACAGGAAGTTCTGTTCTACAGGGAGCCAAAATTTAGCGTAATAGAAACTTTAAAGGAATCTGGCGGGTCAAGAGTCAAGTATGAAGTATGTCATGGAATTACCTCGAAACAGTTGAATTGTCAACAAGACCACACAGGGTATTGGTATATGCAAAGATCCAATAACAAATGTACAATGTGTATTTTCTCTGTGCCAACTCAAAGTGCTATTTTTTTAAATTTTACCCATACGGATCTACAGCGATAAAAGACGATTAGGCGATCAAAATCGCCGCAGAATTTATAAACGAATTACGTCCAAAATTTACAGAATGCTGACAGTCAGTAAGTCCAGATAAGTTAAGGCGGGTAGTGTGCCACAACAAAAACCCTTAGAAAAAGGTATAATTTTATTAGATGATAGCTTTGTCGCGAGAAAAGTCCAATAATTTAAATCGTTTTTTACTTGTTGGATGATACTTGATACAAAATTGATTATTTTTTCATTTATTAATACATTTCCAGTAATTTATAATAATTCCAGGGTGCATTTGATCCGTATAAAGTTTTAAAAAAATCAGCACCCAGATAAAAACAACCTGTACATTTGTTTGGGTCTTTGCAGACCAATAGATACCTTGTATAATCCTGTTGACCATTCAACTGCCTCTAAAATTCCTATTTTGCAAAATTTTTGTACTCTGTAGAACAGAACTTCCTGTATATTTTTTGTTCGAATTTGGTATGTATGGGTTCTGTGGTGTCCTGATTAAGGCTGCGGTGTCAGATTTTAAACAAAAAAAATTGCTAAATGCATTTAGTCAAAATTGAAGGTATAAAAAATTGTAGCCGGTTCTGGATTTATATGTTGACAACGGTAAGATGACCAAAAGACGCAGTTTGAACAAATAAAGGGTCGGGGAAATGAAATATCCCCAAAAATAAATCATTAAATTATATTTTAATGCGTTTTTGAAGAATAACTTTTTAACGGAAGAGAATAAAGAAAAATGGCATTAATGAAAAATGTTAAGGAAGGAAAATTAAGGCTTTCGAAAAATGTAACAAAAGATGTATGTTGGTGAGAAAAAAAAATTCTTGGCATCGCGATGCCTAGCGCCGTATTTGCAAAGAGTCGCTAAATGGGCCAATTTATTCCTTTATACACCCTATATCATCTCCCACGACCCACATATAACATACCTATCTTTGACCGTTTTCCACCAATAGAGGCTGGCCGTGTAAAAATGATCACCCTGTACTTCGCTGAAACAAACCATAAAACTAATTTTCCCTCTATTGATATTCGCTGGCGTATGATTTAATATTCTTGAATAATGTTTTCAAATTAATGATTTTTAACTAAAAAGCCTGTTCAAAAAACAAAAAATCAGATTTGGTTGTAAATGCGGGGTATCTCGGTTATTTTTAGAGCCTAATATAGATAATAACTACATAGTGTTATATATTTTTGTAAAGCTTACGACAATTTCAATATAATTAGTAGAAAATATACAGGGTGTTCTATTTAAAAAAAAACTAAGTTTGGTCCATATATCGAACACTATCAATTTTAGTAAAAAACTGAATACGGCCCTGAATTCTAAGTGAAAATGTCTATTAACCGTTCCCAAGATACGAGGTCTGCCCCAAAAGCGCAAATTTTCAATTTCGCCCTGTATCTTAAAAACGAAGGTGGCTATGAAAAATCTGTTTATGGTATCTTCGTTACACAAAAAAGTAGCGGTTCGCGAAAACCGCAACTCCCTATCTCTAAAAATAACATTTACAACCAAATCTGGACACCCTGTACAGTTGGCGTTAGACGAAACCGAACGATGTAAAACTACTTTTGGAGTAATAATACCAAAAAGTCGTTTAAAAAAGAACGGATTCAAGTTGAAACCGAGGAACGAAGCTACTGACGAGCGCGATGTTGCCAAATGTCAGAACTTAATTGTAAAGACACAATTATTTTTCAAAAATTATAATATTGTAGTTTCAAATCAAGCAGGTAATAGAGTAAGATCCCAGGACCCCGGATGCCAAAAACTGTACAAATCCGTAAAATCTTCATTTTTGGAGATAATTGCCTAAACTTTTTTTTGTTTGAAGGGCCTTCAAAAACCGCTTATTTTGACCTTCCTGCCATTTTCAAAATGCAAATCCAGGGTCGGCTGCGATTTTTTTATTCCTCCGATTTCACGAAAACCATTTAGCGTTTTTTTATTTAAAATCTGACCCCACAGCGTTAATCAGAATACCCCAAAACCCCCATATACAAAATTTGAACAAAAAATATACAGTGAGTTCCATTCTGCAGGGTGTCGTCAAAGTTGAGCAAAATAGAAATTTTAAAGGCATCTGCCAAGTGAAGTGTGCCACAAAATATACAGAGTGTTCTTTATTTGTGCCATCTCAAATTACTAAATTTTTGGAACTTTATACGGCCCAAAAATCGAGTAGGTATATCAAAACCGCTTCACACACTATAAACGAACTAAATCTAAAAAATACATAAGCCTGCCAGTCAGTAAGTCCATATCAATTAAGGTGGATGGTGTGCCACAACAGGAAACACACAGAAAATGTATCACCTTAGACAGTGACTTTGTTGGGAAAGGTCCAATAATTTAAATTGTTTTTATTTGTTGGTTGGCATTTTGTAAAGAAATAAATTACTTTTGTGTTTATTAATATTTTTCCAATGATTCCAGAGCACTCCTGACCAGTTTAAAGTTTAATAAAAATTCAGAATTTTGAGATGGCTCAGAGAAAAATACCCTGTATATTTTTGTAGTAAATCTTTTCACGCACACATTTTGAGTGGTGTCTTTAAAATTCCTATTTTGCTCAACTTTGACACCATACAGAATGGAACTAACTGTATATTTTTTGTTCAAATTTTATACAGCGTGATCAGTTAAGGGCGGCCCTCGGCCGTTTCTCGGGCACTATGCAAGCTAGAAAGATGCGGTAAAAAAATTGTTTATAAAAGTGACCCAAATAATTTCAATGAAAATGTTTTCAAGTTCCTTCGTTTGCCGCCAGGGGGCGAATTCGCCAAGTTGTTGTATAAAACTGTCGGCAAACGAAATAACTTGGAAACATTTTCATTGAAATTATTTGGGTCACTTTTATTAATTTTTTACCGCATCTTTGTAGCTTGCATAGTTCCCGAGAAATGGCCGAGGGCCGCCCTTAACTGATCACGCTGTATATGGGGGTTTTGGGGTATTCTGATTAAAGCTGTGAGGTCAGATTTTAAATAAAAAAATCGCTAAATGGTTTTCGTGAAAATCGGGGGTATAAAACAATCGCAGCCGGCCCTGGATTTGCATTTTGAAAATGGCAGGAAGAGAAGCGGTTTTTGAAGTCCTTTCAAACAAAAAAAAGTTTAGGCGATTATCTCCAAAAATGAAGATTTTACGGATTTGTACAGTTTTAAAGTTGGACACCCTGTATATTAGTGTATATGTTGCTCTCTTTTCAACTGCACATACCCCACCGCATTACCTCCATAATCTTGTCGTCTAGACCTTAATTTGTACAAAATAATAATGAAATGGACATCTATAACAATTATTAATAAATTCAATAAAATACGGGATATGTTTTTCGTAGAAATAGACAAGATGCGCATATTTTGACAAGAAAATCGCAGTAAAAGATCATCTCGGGATTTCCGCGATAAATGTCTAGGTTTAGGCGTATTCTAGTAAATTAAATAAAATCAAAGTTACACCTCGCATCTCGGCACTTATAAAGTCTTTGTTATTATTGAAATAATCCATAACCATGACTATGTCTACCTGGGGTAGATTACTTGAATCTGCTTATCTGCTTTGGAAAAGCTTTTCGCAACGGCCGAAATTGTGCTCTGCTGTTTAATAATAATCGCCCACTGATAGCGGGCCGGCGATCGCGTACGGTTCGCTTCTTGCCCCGGCAGCGTAGGAACCCATGACGTCACCAGGCGGATCCACGCGTCGAGCGCAGTGCCGTTTTGATTTAGAAATATTTGCAGTTTCACCGAAGCAATAAAATTGAAACTTTGGTAACATCACATATACACAAAATGCTATCGACTTGCATAAAAAAAACTCATTTTCAGATTGGTGCTGAACAGCCCTATTGTCGAACTGCACAGGATTGACATTTTCAATAAGCATTTCATTGTTTCCATGGCCAACTCCGTTAAAATAAGAATTAAACAGAAAAAGCGCCATAACTCCGATATTTTTCAAAATAATCATATCGAGTAATATATCGTTAGAAAGCTTAAAAATGCTCGATTTTATGCGACCATAGCCAACTATGGTTTGCATCTAAAAGAAACAGAAGTAATATGTCATATCTCCAAAATGACAGCTCACGTGCAAAATAGAATTAGATCCTCTTATTAGGAACATGAATCCCTACAACTTTTGTATTTACACTTTTTCTGTAAAGTCAAAAATAACGGATCTAGCGGGATTTAAAGGAATAGGAAAAAAATTTTTTTTTTCGGAATATCTAGAAAGCCATGAACTTTGTCAAAAATCCAAAAGGCGCATTGAATTGGGCCCATAAAACTGCAAATATTTTCCCATTTAACCTTCCTTCTAGCTTCGCTGGTTTCTGAGATCCCCATGCTAAACATCGAAAGTCACCCTGTATATTTAAATATTATTAAGTTCTTATAGAAGATCTTCATTTACATCAATCCCAGTTTAAATTTAATAAACCTATGTTCACATAGATATTCTCACTCGCTCTGAAACTCATGCATATAGTACCCTCGCGCTCATACTCACAGCAGAATTTTTTTTGTGTCTGGGGGAAGTTTGGCCCCCTACAATTATTTGTCTGGACATATAGTTTTGAAATAGTCCCCTAAGTAACATATATATAAAAATGAAGCCTTAGAATATAAGGAAAGTTCAATCGTTTTTTTGGGAGCTTTAAAGCGTCTGGCAGTGCTGAATATTAGTTTTTAATAATTTTCTTCAAAACATATATAAAAATCAGCCATTAGAATTTAAGTAAAGTGAGTCCTTTTTTTACTTACCTTTCTCACCTTTCTACCTGTAAATTGGCCGTCTACCCAACTTAGCGGATACGCATGCGTCATGCGTTCAAAGTACATAGGAACACTACTCTATTCCGCACATTTTGTCTTTTAGAAAATAAGTTACGTCTGGGGGCCCCGGGATCTTGGACTATAAGATTTTATTTATTCGAACACAAATAAAAATTTCATTCACTTCACACGTTTATTTAGGCGTTGCAAGATAAGGAAATATAAGGTCTGTTTTGGCAGTACTTCAAATTCAAACCATTTTAAATCAGTTTAGAACTGTCAGAAGCATGCGCGGTTTCATTTTTGGAACGTCAAAATTAAACTGCTTTGTTCCGTTGTTCGTTGTTTCGTTGTAAAAATAGGGGCAACGTTGGTTTCGAAAAAAATGTAGGTATTTATGTTTTTTTATGAAAATTAGTAGGTGTTATGTACTTACAATATTCAGGCCCGCATCTGGATGTTTCGTAAAATTGAAATAGTTCTTAGAATTTAAGGTACTAAACGTTAAAAGCAATCTTGTAATTATGTCATCAACAATCATTTCGCAATTCGCGATATTCCGTCTGCAGCACTTAATAGAAATGAATAAAGTCTAAGGTAAATTGAATATATCATTGTTATAGTGATAATAACAGTAATTTATTTTTGCAGATAACGCCGTTTTTCTACACTCTATATAAATTGGTGTCTTGTTGTTTGGAATTAGTTTCAATGACGCTAGGTACAGGGTGTCCGGTTGAACTTAATTTTTGAGAAAAATTCATGATTCAAAAACTAGTCTGATGCAGTTTTTTTAAAGGGATCTAATGAAAATGATCGAACTTCAAACAAAAAAGTTATTAGAGAATCATATTGTGAAGGGATAGTCATACAGTAATAAACTATTCAAATCATATAAAAGAAGAGTATTTTAAGAAAAAAAAATATTTTTCTATGTTTTATTTTTACATAAAACCGTTGAGTGAGGATTATTCCCTCATTCAACGATAAAACCGAGCATAAAACTTAACCAAAATTAAGGCGCTTCATTTTTTGCCAAACACATACCTACAATTTATCAGTAAAATTTGCGGCGCAACAAAATTTGTACTATCCAAACCTACCAAATGATTTTATAAAATATTTTTTATACCTACCTACCATTTTCACAACGATCTCAACGATCTCCATTTTTACAGATTTACAACCTGATTTATTTCAAGACACGCTTAAAACATAATTTGGTTCTATAATATATTTTTTTTAAACTGCTAATGATGAAATGTTTCCATTGCGCGCACAATAGCAGCACTATAAAAAAATATAATGCATTATACAACCATTTTGTGACACACTATAAAACCATTTTATACTAGCTGCATAACGCTGTATAAAACAATCGTATAATTAATTATAGAACTGTTACACTACCAATATGTTGTATAAAAATGGACCCTTTTCGGTTGTATAAGGATTATTTAATTGTTTTGTAGCAGATTATAAGAATTTCAATATCCTATAAAATATATCTTATAGGAGGTTAGTTATACAGACCTTATAAAAATTTTTGCTAGTTTGGTAGCACCGACCCCGGTGTACATATTGCTGCCTGGACAAAAAATATGTATATTATTATCCTGAAAACGGTAAGCTATATACAGGATGTACAAATCCGTAAAATCTTCATTTTTGGAGATAATCGCCTAAACTTTTCTTGTTTGAAAGGCCTTCAAAAACTGCGTCTTTTGACCTTCCTGCCATTTTCAAAATTCAAATCCAGAGCCGGCTGCAATTTCTTTTATACCCCCGATTTTTACAAAAACCATTTAGCGATTTTTTTATTTAAAATCTGACCCCACAGCGTTAATCAGAACACCCCAAACCCCCATATACCAAATTTGAACAAAAAATATACAGGGAGTTCCATTCTGTAGGGTCTCAAAGTTGAGCAAAATAGGAATTATTTTAAAGACATCTGGCGAGACAAAACCTGCAGAAAACAACTTCCTGTATATTTTTTGTTCAAATTTGGTATATGGGAATTTTGGGATGTTCTGATTAACGCTGTGGGGTCAGATTTTAAATAGAAAATCGCTAAATGGTTTTCGTGAAAATCGGGGGGTATAAAAAAAATCGCAGCCGGCCCTGGATTTGCATTTTAAAAATGGCAGGATGGTCAAAAGAAGCGGTTTTCGAAGTCCTTTCAAACAAAAAAAAATTTAGGCGATTATCTCCAAAAATGAAGATTTTTTCGGATTTGTAAGTTTTAAAGTTGGACACCCTGTATGTAAACACAAAGTGTCATTATATTCATTTAAAGCTAATTTTTAATTAATTAATTTCTGGCTAAACGGGATGTGTTATTATAGTTATTTACATTGCCAGATGCGTAAGTGCACTTTTTTGACCGAGGACGTTGTTTAAAGACCCAGGCAACGCGAGCGTTGCCTCGGTCATTAAAAGTACCTCCCAGGCCAAAAAAGAGCTTACGCATCGTGCAATGTATTACATTTTTCCTGCTATCGACAATTTCAGGTTATAGGGTACTTTGAATAAAGCTCTAGATACATATATGGAGTAGATTGTGAGTAATAATGATCTTCAAAATAACCTTTGTTCAATTACTAAAATGATAATCAGTGATAAATATAAGAAGCAGAATGCAGCGATAATAAAAAATCTGGGATTTGAACCCTGGATCTACGAATTACCAATCGAGTACTCTCACCCTACCGGTAACGAGGTGCCTGTCAAAGGTCTGTTATGCGGCTCTTGTTTGACGCCAGAGAAACATTCATATTATTAATTTTTCTTTGGTATAATTCGTGTTCTTTATGAACAAAACCGGTTTGTAAAACGATTGTTGTGAAACCTATTAAAATTGACGCAAAATTCGCGTTGCTACATACACAGGGTGTCTCATTTTGATCTGGAACAACCCTGTAAAATTTGAACTGGCTTACGGATTTTAACGAATTTTTTTTCGTATACAGGGCCCTCCTAGACGTACTTATCAAATACTTTTCAATGACCATAGGACTATTCCCGGGCCGGATTAAAAAATTTTGTTTGACCCAAATTTTCGAGTTAAGGTATCAGCGATTTTTTTTATCGGAAATCTGATAACGTGACGTTAATCAGCGCCCCTGAAAACACCCAGATTCCAAATTTCAAGAAATTATTCCCACAAATTATACCTTTTACACTGCATCACAATTGCAAAAAATAAAAATTTCAATTTGAGTTCAGCTAACAAGGTGGCTATGGAAACCAGTGAAAAAGGTAAAAAGAGGTCCACAAGGGACAATAGCAATAAACCTGATCGGAAACTGTACTCGGTTTCTGTTTTCAGTATTGCTGTACAGTACAAATTTTATGCCATTTGATTCGCAAGAGAGCTCGCTGCCGTCGCAGGCAGTCGTGCAAGTGCAAACACTTTGAGAAACGTTAATGTTTACATTTTTTTTTTGTTTCAAATAATAAAGTATAAGATTATACACTACAAAGTATGTATTTGAAGAATGTAATTAAAAGCAGCAATATTTTAAACGGCAGAAATGTATTGACGAATCGATTAGACATTACATTTTATACCCACTAAATTATTTGTAACACCTAAATTATTTTAGCAACATCAACCCCTGAATAACATTTGTTGTAAAAATGCATAAACTGACATTTCTGCAAGCCATTGTTTTTCCAAAGCTGCCTGCGATTTCAGCGAGCTCTCTTGCGTCAGGGGTGTTCCAGATCAAAATGAGACACCCTGTATTTTATTAATGGTTTTAAGGTCCTTGCTGCGTAAGGGTTGCTAAGCAATACTTTTTTGTACCTAGCAACCACTTTCGCAGCTAGCAACCAAAATAACAGGGCACCTCGAACATTTGACTTTCGCTTTCGGGCCTGTTGGCGAGTATGTAAAGTGTACTTACGGGGGAGGGAGCAGGAAAAATAATTAACTATATGTTTTGTTTTATTGTCATCCCTTAATAAAAATTACATTTTCCACCATCTTGATTTCTTCAAAAAAAAAGTTTTTTTGTTCTAACTTTTTTGTTTGACGTTCGATTGTTTTTCTAACGGGCATTTGATTCCTTGAAAAAAAAACTGCGGCAAACAGGTGTTTAATCGTGATTTTATATAAAAAAATTACAGAATAAATCGAGTACATCACCTTCAGCGGGACACTCTGTATTTAAATTCATATTAAATATTTATGTAATAGCTTGTACATTGGTTCGAGTGCCCACTGCTTCGCATCTTTTCCTACGATGAAGTCTACATGGTTGAACTTCGGAATTTTTATGGATTCGGCCCTTTTTGTCAATGCAATTATTTTTTCCACATCCTACAATAAAAAAAATACAATAACGCCCATAAATTTAAGAGACATTATTTGTATAGGGGAGAGTAGGCCACAGTGAAACAGTGTCCACAGTGAAACAATCAATAAAGCTTTTAAATTTACCGCCAGTTCAAGTTGTTTTTCGGTTTATTTCAGCCGCCTTGATATCCACTAGTCTCTGCTCGTCTGTGGAGTGTGTAAGGTTAACAGTTTTGTGCCTGTTTGATAAAGCCGTTTCTTAAGGTAAGATTTTTTTTTTAGTATATGAAATGATGATATTATAATTTGTAGAATATCATGTTAAATGTTTATTTCTATATTTTCTTGTTTACTTGGAACATTGTTTAACATAACCTAGGGGTTATTTCTAATGCAGTTGGTATTGTTGGTTGCCTACTAAATTTTATTAAATGGTGTGTAAATAGTACACAGTGAAACACTGCTAAGTGGGACACACTGAAACATTATTTTGTTGTTTCACTGTGTACCTTAGGAGAGGACCAGAATCTATTTAATACTTTTTTATATTTGCAGATGGGTAGGAAACCAAAGCCACGAAAAATTGGCACCGCATCAGAAGAGCAAATGCTTGCAGCCGTAAATGCTGTTTTACATGATCACTTGTCGCTAAGAACCGCCGCTGAACGTTACAATGTCAAATATGTTACCTTGTTTCGTTATGTTCAAAGGAAAAGGATGAATCCTGATGAGATGATACGAATGAAACCCAACTATGAAGTGAATCAAGTCTTTACAGAAGATGAGGAAGTGGTACTGGCGGACTACATTCAGAGATGTAGTCAAATGGCACATGGATTGACTACTAATAAGGTAAAGGAACTGGCATACGAATGTGCTGTGAAAAATTCTAAGAAAATCCCTGCTTCGTGGAATACAAATAAAGCTGCTGGGCAAGATTGGCTTCGAGGGTTTTTAAAAAGGAGAGGAAATTTAAGTATTCGCCAACCAGAACAGTGCAGTTTATCTAGGCTAACCTCCTTCAATAGGCACAATGTCAGTGAATTCTTTATGAAATTAGAAGATTTGTACAACAGGGTTCCAAAACTTGTTGACGGATCAAGAATCTTTAATTTAGACGAAACTAGCACTACTACAGTGCATGCCCCAAAAAAGATAATTGCTGGCAAGGGAATTAAGCAAGTAAATAGTTGCACCAGTGGAGAAAGGGGACAGTTGGTCACTACATGTGTAATTGTATCAGCCTTGGGCACGTACTTACCACCCATTATGGTATTTCCCAGAAAAAAAATTAAAGAACATATGTTGAAGATTGCTTTACCTGGAACTCTTGGCCTGGCAAATTCCTCAGGATGGATGAATTCTGAGCTTTTTCCTGAGGTAATGAATCACTTTATAAGATATTCAGGCAGTTCTAAGGAAAATCCATGTTTGATAATTTACGATAACCACGAAAGCCATATTAGTATCAAAGTTATTGATAAAGCGAAACAATCGGGGGTGCATATTTTAACACTACCTCCCCATACCAGCAACAAAATGCAGCCACTTGATGTCTCAGTTTTTGCCCCTTTTAAAAACTATTATAATTCAGCTTGTCAAACATGGATGACCAAACATCCTGGTGTTCCTTTAACCATTTACGACATAAGTGAATGTGTGTCTGAGGCTCTTATAAAGGCATTGACGCCTACAAACATAATAGCAGGATTCAAAAAATGCGGAATTTATCCATTCGACAAATTTATTTTCACAGATAGCGATTTTCTCTGCTCCGCTATTACGGATAGACCCTTTGTAAGCAAAGAAGATGAGGCGGCAGCTGGACCTTCGTCGACAAATAATGATGATGATGCTCATTTTAACACAGAAGCTCCTAAACTCTCCACAAGTGCAAACACTTCTGATTTTCATTCTGAACAACATTCACCAAATAATTCACACATCCAGATTGACCTTAAAACACCTGAAAAAGACAACTGTATGACAAGTGCTAAGCCAGAAGTAACTGCCTTAAAAGAAAGATTTATTTCACCACAAGAATATAAAGGATTTCCTAAAGCGCAAAATAGAAAAAACACCAATAGAAAACCACGACAAAAGAAAAAGTCTGCTATAATTACTGATACGCCAGAAAAAGAGGCTATCTTAGATAAAGAAAACATGAAAAAAGTGTCTGGAAAAACACAAGCCAGATTGTCAGAACTGAATAATCAAAAGCCAAAACCGAAGAAGATGAAATTACAATCTAAAAAAGAAAAGAAAATCCAAGATGATGATTCATCTGAATCTGACGTCGAAATTGCATACGCAGAAAGTTCTGATAGTGAAACTCTACATTTCTCCGATATAGAAGATAACTTCGAAGGAAAACTTCCCAAAATGGGTGATTATGTCCTTGTTAGATTTAGTAACGAGGTATATTACGTGGGAAAGGTAGTGAACGAAGAAATACCAGAGAAAGAATATCAAATATCTTTTCTTAGGAAGACAAAAAAATTTGGTGATTGTTGCTTCTTATTCCCCGTGGTAGAAGATATATCTGTAGTTAACATCAATGATATCAAGAGTCTATTACCAGCACCACAGCCTAGAAGAAATACAAAACGGATGTCAAATTATTACAAATTTGCGGTTTCCTTTGGAACTTTGGATGTACGATAGTCTAATTGTACTTTAATTATCAATAAATAATAATATTTGGTTTTAGTTTTTATTATTCACAAAAATTTGTATATGTTTCACTGTATACTACCTTTTGTTTCACTGTGCACCATCCACAGTACACAGTGGAACAGTTGCAGGGATTTTAAAAAAATGCCTAAAATGCATATCTTTATTTGTCCTTCATTTTTTTTTCTACGCCAGAAGCTAGGGAAAGCTTAATCAATTTGATGACAAATCTTGTTTTTCGATATTATTTCGGTATTATTTAATTTTGGCCCAAAATCCAAAAAATGTTTCACTGTGGCCTACCCTCCCCTACACTAGTTTTTTCCACTCCCACATGTATATTTGCCGTTTTCTTTACAACCTACAGCAGGGCCCCAGGGCCGTATCTAGCGAAAATTTTGGTGAATTTCTTTCAAACAAGTGTATCCAAAATAATTCTGTAAAATGCGCCGCAGGCGAAATTTTTTAGAAATGTTAAGGAAAATTATTTAAAATTAGCCTTAGGAAATCCCAATATCTTTTGAAGCTGCAGCAAATCTTTTCACATTCTGAAATGGTTTCGGCCCCGCCATTTTAAATACGCTACTGCTGGATAACCCTGTACACGGGTACACGGCACTTGGAGGCGCGGGGCCAGTCAAAACGCAGGCCGCGTACGCCGCACCCGCCTAGAGCCGGTCCTGGATGGGTTAGACCAGTGGCTGTTGAAGTTTAAAGAGCATTAAGGTTTAAAAAAACCTACTAGTTTTAAATGGTTTTTAATAAAAAACTGAAACCGGTTTAAGTTGAACAAGTTTAACATTAAAACTTTAAAAATATTAATTATAATAATAACTGAATATTCCTTCTCGCATTTATACCTATCCCTTTTCTACTTATTTGATTTTTCATTATTACGGATATATTCCTACACATTCTTCGCCTTGCCTGAAGACACCTTTAGAATTGCCACTAGGTACGGTAAAAGCTTTCTTCGCGCCACCTGCCTAACTTAACCTTTCATAAAAATAATAAATCTTCAAATACAAATTAGTACCTACTATCATAGAAGAATCTAGTAGATTCTTCTATGCTACTATTCATAAAAGAGACTCTGGGAATCCCCTATTCTCCTAATCCATGGCGCACGCAGCCATGCACCACCGTTCACCGTTTACTGTTGCCCAGTGTTGCCAGTTATGTTTTATTTCATTTGAAAGCATATTCTGATGATAAAACTCGGTACTGCACTGATCCAAAAATTAGGTTTGTTTTGTTGGCAGTTTTTGGGCGGGTTTCCATGCTCTACTGGAAAACCAGTTTAATAAATTATTACACTCACTGATGCTCGGGGAGCTCATTCTAGTGGTGGTGCAAAAGCATATAAAATGGTGGTATTCCCCCCCCCCCTCAGATACGGCCCTGACCTCCAGAATGGATAAGTAGGCAACTGCAATTAACTTAAGGGATACGATTTCCTATGCATCCTTGGAAAATCAAGCAACCTTGAACTGATTTGATTCCAAAACCTCATAGTGTGATCCAAATTTTAGCGTAGAAAAAGATACACTTTACAACTCGAGTGAAGTACTATTGTCGTTCTTTACCTTTACTGTGCACAAAGTGTCTATTTCTGCGTACATATAGATTGTCGGTGCTAGTATATTGCCGAAGCTGTAGTTTCTCGGAATTTCTGCACCATAAATTTGCAAGTTCCTTTCTACTCCATAATCATATTGTCTAAAAACTCCTAAAACATCCAATCAACTTGTTATCATACACATACATTTTTTTGGAGTAGAATACCTGCGTGCGCTATTTGGAAATAATGTGTCATTTGTCTGACTGCGCATCGAGATGGAGCAACACTCAGAACCCGTTGCGCTGTCATCTAAAAGATGTTATTTGGTTCATTACAGGGTAGGAACTTACTACTAGAATTCTTTAAATATAACATAACATAGGCTAGAAGCCAAATTAAAACCCATCACATTAATACCACACTCTATTCAAACTAAATGCAAGTGGCGCGATGGAAGCACGTGAACAATTCTGAGGGCTAATACGAGGCAGGGCCGCATTAAGGACGATCTCTATAAATATTCTATAATATAAAATATTAAAATAATATGCCCCAGTATTAAGAACTTTAAAAACAAACTTTTATGGCACACCTAGTCATTCACTTACCTGCAATTTATATTATTAACACAAATCGTAGCTCCAACAATTAATAAACAGCGAAAGAATTATATCGGAAAAAAATAAAGGTCCACTTGCAACTCAATACACCACTGTAAGAAACGTGTCTCGCTGCACTCGCCCGCCGGGCCAAACATTATTGCCGGCTGGCGAATAGCAAGCCGATCACGTGCGTATCACGCTCTAGCCATGCAACAACTTGTGTTTATGTTTCACTTGCGTTTAGTTTGAATAGGGTTTAGGTTTCCTTTCTTAGGAGAGTTGTTGCAATCAATTGTTATCATCAGATTTCAATTGGCTTTGTATAAAAGTATAGTGATTCTGGTGTAAAGAAAAAACCATGTGGGATGTTGCCTTATAGGCTTGCAAGTAAATTTTTGAGGGAGTAATCAAATCAGTATGAAAATTTGACACTAAGAACGGCCTAAGCCTTTGAAAATGGCAAAAAGTGAAAAAAATTTAGAACAGTATGAAACCCATTAGAAAAGGAAGAAAATATAGCAAAAAGGACAGAAAAAATAATTTAAGAACGATTTGAGGTACGGAAGTTGTAGTGGGTGATTTTTTAGTGGTGGAAAACGGTTTATCACGATTTCCGGCAAAACTGCAACTCCTATCGAAAAAAGCTAAATGGCAAAGTTGTAGGCAATAAAAAGATCTAGAACTATTGTATTTACACTTTTTTCACATAACCCCAAAATATCCGCGAAAAATCGAAATTTTAAACAATGATTAAATTTTTTTTTCGAAATCGAGTTTTTTCTTTTTTTTTTTTCATTTTCTGAGAAAATTTTCCATAGTGATGTATATTTTTTTACACCATCAGAAAGTAGAGGTTTCAACAAATAAAAAGCGAATCGACTTTTTTTAAAAAGCAGCTTTTTTGACGTGGGCATTTTCGATTGAAAATGGGGTTACTTTTTCAGTTTAAAATCAAAAAAAGGGGTAAGAATAAATATTTTGATTCTAAAAAATTACAGCGTATTCGGGACGTAAGAAGGTGTGTTTACACCAAATTTTGTGGAAATTTTTTTTTGTGGGAGATAAAAATTAAAAACCAAAAAATTGGATATTTCGATTTTTCGCGGATATTTTGAGGTTATGTGAAAAAAGTGTAAATACAGTAGTTCTAGATCTTTTTATTCCCTACAACTTTGCCATTTAGCTTTTTTCGATAGGAGTTGCAGTTTTTCCGGAAATCATGATAAACCGTTTTCCACCACTAAAAGATCACCCACTACAACTTCCGTACCTCAAATCGCCCTTAAATTATTTTTCTGTTCTTTTTGCTATATTTTCTTCCTTTTCCAATGGGTGTCATGCTGTTCTAGATTTTTTTGTTCTCAAAAATTATCTACCCTGGCCTAATTGTCATTTTAAGTTCAAAATAATTCAAGATTATAAAATATGCACATAAACTTGCAAGCATCCGTTGCAGCTTACCAAAGAGTGCCTTTTGCAAAACTAATATGTGGTTCAAGGTTCAGTGCGCATTTGAGCAAAAGTAACTCTGAGAATTATTATTTAAAATGATTCCAGAATCACAAAATGTTCCGCAAAGTTATTATTTATTATTATTCAAGATGGTAATGCAGAGGTCTTATAGGATAAATAAAGACAAAAACTCAATAAAATAACAACTGCGATATGATATACACATGATATAAGGTAGATATTGTACCTAAATAGTCACTATACGTATATATTTTAGATTACAAAATTTACTGAAATTCCTAGTGCACAGCCACCAATAACTAGTTGGATGATATATAAAAAGCAGCGATTTACGGAAGTCCTTAATGGTGAAAAAATTATTGGAATTAGACAGATGTAAATTAAAAGCAGAGCGGAGGCTACATAGAAGATTTTGGCTTTGCCATTGTTCGGACATATTTTCTAAATGAAAGAGAAGCTGAAAGAATGATTGCAATTTCTATGTTTTCTCTTGAAATAACGTATCGAATATACTTTCCAAATTATGAAATAAAATTGTGATTTCCCACCTACCTGTAGTAAAATCGAGCAACTCTTACGCCTGGTGTAAACAAGAGCACGTGAGTTGAAATATTCGCCAGGGCCGCACTGAGGCACGACCTTTATTTAATTTTAGTTTTACAATGGTTTACATCAAAATATTTGGGAAAAGAATTATTGGCTTAATTAAAATGGTTCAAAACATCGATAAAATTATTTGTGGCAGTGTCTAAATAGCTGAAAACAACAAGGTAAAACCGCGTAACTACACTTTTGCGATCGAGTACCTCCCTGTTGCCGACTTGGGTGAAACTTTATAGCCTACCGACCAATCGCGGATCGTCATTGAACACGTGGTTTTATTTACGTCAGGCGTACGGATTGCCCGATTTTAGTATAGTTTATTTTACCATTTTATTTGGTATGGGCATAAGCAAAAATCATGATTTAAAATAGTAAAAAACGATATTTTAGATTTTGATGAAGGCGCCAGTATTAATTTCAATCTGTAAAACTTGAATACTCTATATTCATTCCCACACCTCCACCTCCACCCATGTTGATTTTTTTATGTATCGTGATGCCAGCTGATGATTTTGACTACCTGTATAACCTAAAATATGCTCTTGATTTACGTTGCTACAGAAACAATCCAAACATTTCTTCCCCAAAGGATGGAAAATATATCTTCTGTGATACACTTCCCAACTTTTTTAACCGGCAATGGACAGATTACAGTGTGACTGTGAATAAATTTACTCACCAAGTCCATTTGTCCAGAGTCATCCAGAAATTGAAATCCCAAATTGCATAGATCTACGAAAATATTTTGTTCGGAGCAAAGAAATTTACCCAATTCTTGAATCATCTCATTAATTCCATTTGGAAACATTTCATAAATCCCAAAAAAATCAAATACGTCCTAAAAAAGTTTTTATACGCTTGTACTTTCAACCGATAAATGTGTTTTAAATAAGTTTTTGTTGAGTTTTTACCTGGAAGAGCTTGTGATTTTTAGCAATAACTCTACCCAACGAGTTGGTGTACTCGAATAGAGCTGATGGTGCCATCACAACGCCAACATTGAGCTTCTCGTTGTATTCTGGTCTCTCTGACAAAAGCACGAAGTATTCAGTGGTACCTTGAGAATGCCCTATGTAAGTTAGTTGAAGTTTATTGGTTACTTTGAGGATATAATCTATATTGGCTGGTATGTCATATACCCCTATTTCGTGCCACCTGAAATAACAAAAATGCAAGAATTATTTTTTATACTCCCTCGTTGATATTTGTTATTTTCTTCACAGTCGACAGACCCGATATTATATTTTATGTCCTTCCTAGGTCAATATCAATATGAGTATATGAGATCTAAATCACCCAATCGAACAATATGGAAATAGTATCCACTTCTTGTTGTACAAACTACCTACTATTTTTCGTGCAAGTTTTTCAAGAATGTGATATTGAGATCATACACAAATGACGTTGTTTTTGGAGATTACGCTTTTAAGGTGAGATAAAAATGTGTTTCAAAAACATATTCTAAAAATAATGGCGGCAAAAATTGTTTAAAATAACACAGTTTTTCAAAAAAACTAAAAATTGTAGTTTAAGATGGCAATATGTTTGTGACGATTTAAGGATACTTTTAACCATGTCTGATTTCTAGTGTTTCCGAGATAATAATAACTCAATAATGTCCATTGATCATTGTGGTAGTAAACTGAGAAATTTTCTTGTAAAGGACTTAATATGCATATTCGTTGCATGCTGCACCAAACTTACGTATATTCCCAAAATTGCCTATCTGTATTCGGATTTAAATACTTGTGCTTCCTAGAATACTTATTGCCTCTGTCGTTCATCAGCCACACATCGAAGCCTCGGTCTGCCAAGAAATAGGCAATGCTGTCTTCGCCGAGGGTGAGAAAGACATCGGCGCATGCGCAGGTGCCGTGGACCAACAAAACTGGATGTGGATTGGTTGTATTGGAAAATCGTCCATGTCGAATTCTGTGAGTTTTGAGGAAGTAGCCGTCATCGCTCTGCAGTCTGTGAACCTCTAACGGATAGCCGTATTTAAATGTGAGCTGCTCCTGAAATGACATAATATAATTTATTAAAAATGAACATCAAAGTGACCCTTCTTTATTAAAATTTTTGTCAAAACCGCGATTATCATTTTTATGTCTTAGAAATATTTCTTCTGGGATTCAGTTTTATATTTGGTATAGTGAAATATTATTCCTTCCTTCAACGCTATAGATAGGTACTACCCTTGTTTAACAAGGGTACTACCCTTGTTTATACAAATTAACCTACTACCAAAGATCAGTGCTGGATTAACCATGAGGCGCACAAGGCGCGCGCCTCAGGGCCCGTACCCGGGGATAAAGGTGAATAAAAAAAAGAAAAGAACTTGAAAAAAATATTTTTTTATGTTTATTTTCTTTTACGCGCTTTACATCAAGACGATGTAAAGACACAACTTCCTAAAATAACAAATGTTATGACAGTCCTAGAAATTTTCCTAACAATTCCCCTATCGAATGCATCACCAAAGAGGTCGTTTTCTGTTCTCAAGACAACTAAAAATTATTTAAGGTCGACTATGGGACAAGAAAAATTAGAGGCCCTCTCTTTTTTACAAATAGAAAGCCACTGTCTAGAAAAATTAAACACTGATAATATAATAATTAACTTTGCAAAGAAGAAGGCCAGAAAAAAATTATAAACGTTTAATTCATGTTTTTATTATGATTGAAATATTTTATTTATGATTTAAATATTTTTTTAAGATTTAAAATACTTAATTTTATTTTTCAGAGTTTTATTTCTGTTTTTAATGTTTTTATGTTTTTATACTTTGTACAAGAAAATATACAGGGTGAGTCATATCTAAAGTCAGAGCCGAAAACACAAGGTAGAGTTCGCTAAAATAAGCACATATGCTTAATAAACATTAGCTCAAATACGCTTGGTTCTCCATATACAGGGTGTTGAAACTTTTCCCATTCTTTTAAATTTCTTTCGAGCCTGTTTAGGAATTCCAACAAAATTTGATACATATTATGGATTGTCATTTTGTGCAATAATTTGGCCCTGTTGAGAAGAGCAGCGGCGTAGATACAAATAATTTTATTTTAAATGCCAGCATAATCACCTTGGCACTAGTTTAAAAAATCCGAAATTACGAAGAAACTGTACCAGAAATAAAAAAATACCAAGAGGCGCTTTTTGTTCCAAATTGAATGGGCTATCCAAAAAAGGTAACATTTTTTGTTTTGGCACAGGAACGTACTACTTTTTTTTACAATTATTTACAGCAACTATTTGTATCTACGCCGCTGATCATCTGAACGGTGTCAAATTATTGCACAAAATGGCAACCGTCCAATGCATAATGTGTACCAAATTTGGTTGGAATTCCTAAATCGGCTCGAAGGATATTAAAAAAATATGTTATTTTTGGAAAAATTTCAACACGCTGTATATGGAGAACCAAGCGTTTTTGAGATAATGTATATATTAAAAATGTTTTATCGGATACGCTAATTGTGTTTTTTTACTGCAAAAGCAATAGGGCCTAGGGCCCGAAAGTTTCTAGCGCCTCAGGGCCCGAACACTACTTAATCCGGCTCTGCCAAATATCATAATCTTGAATATTATGATCTTTGCTACTATACTGCTATATGGATATCTGAATAGCTACTTTGAATAATAATAATTACATTGGTGTCCTTAGATGAATTAAATGATTATTTGGCAATAATTCTAACACGTGTGTATGAAAAAATTGATACTTATTAATAGTTTACTATACGAATTTTGAATTTATGTAATATTTATTTGCGTAAATGATAAAAAACATTAATGGCGTTTGGATGAAAGGCGAAGATGGTAACCCGATGAAAGTTAGACATTAATATGATGGATTATTAAAAACTAGTAGTAGTTATTGCACGTGGGCATAGTTACAAAGCGTGAAAAATATTTTTGGTTTAGAGAATTTTCTACGGAGAAAAAATAAATGTATTGTATAGGGTCACAGTGATTCAAATTAACATCTGAAGGTAAATCATCGGATTTAAGACGAATATGTTTTTTTTATTGTTTTTTATTATTAAATGATGTTAATATTTAATTTTCCACGTCTCTAAAAACTCTATTATAAATTATTGTCTTTTGTTTCCATAGCCTACTAGGATAATTTATAGCATTCGTTTTCACGCAGGACCTTAGTAGCTACATATTTTATGTTTTTCCCTAGCTTTCATAACAACATATAATACCTAGGTATGTGTTCCATTCCAAAAATTGTTATTTTGTCTAAAAACTATATACAAAACATGATGTTCGATAAGTTGTAGGTAATCTGTGGCTTTAGGTACAATAAGCCGCGTGTTGAGATACTGAACCTCAATAAATAAACGCTAATTTTCTGTAAGTAGAACCAGAATGCACTGAATATAAATTAATTACATATTTAAATTTTGGCGAGAATAAATGAACTTTTACATTTTTATAATCTTTATTATCAATCTACAGGGTGTCTACTTTTAACTACTTTTAAGTGTATACAAATCGATAAAAAATGTATTTTGTGAGATATTTTCAAAAACCTTTTTTTGTTTGAAAGGCCTTCAAAAACCGCTGCTTTTGACCTTCCTGCCATTTTCAAAAATGCAAATCCAGGGCCGGTTGCGATTTTTTTATACCCCCGATTTTCGCGAGAACCTTTTAGCGATTTTTTTATTTAAAATCTGACCCCACAGCGTTAATCAGAACATCACAAAACCCTTATATACCAAATTCGAATAAAAAATATACAGGGAGTTCCATTATGCAGGGTGTCAAAGTTGAGCAAAATAGGAATTTTAAAGGCATCTGCCAAGTCAAGTGTGCCATGGAATCCCCTCAAAACAGTTGAATGGTCAACAGGACCACTCAAGTTGTTGGTGTGCAAAGGTCCAATACGAAATATACAGAGTGCTCTTATCTGTGCCATCTCAAATTACTGAATTTTTTGTAACTTTATACGGGTCAAAAATCGATTATATATCAAAACGAACTAAATCTAAAAAATACAGAAGCCTGTCAGTCAGTAAGTCCATATCAGTTAAGGTGGCTGGTGTGTCACAACAGGAAACGCACAGAAAATGTATCATCTTAGACAGTGACTTTGTTGAGAAAGGCCCAATAATTTAAATTGTTTTTATTTGTTGGTTGGCATTTTGAAAAGAAATAAATTACTTTTGTGGTTATTAATATTTTTTCAATGATTCCAGAGAATTTTTATTAAACTTTATACTGATCAGGATCAGTATAAAGTTTAATAAAAATTCAGAATTTTGAGATGGCTCAGAGAAAAATACCCTGTATATTTTTGTAGTAAATCTTTTCACACCAACATTTTGAGTGGTCCTGTTGACCATGCAACTATTTTGAAGGGATTCCATGGCACACTTGGCTCGCCAGATGTCTTTAAAATCCCTATTTTGCTCAACGTTAACACGGTGTAGAACCTAACACCCTCTACATTTTTTGTTCAAATTTAGTATATGGGGGTTTTGGGGTGTCCTGATTAACGCTGTTGTGTCAGATTTTAAATAAAAAAAACACTAAATGGTTTTTGTGAAAATCGGGGTATAAAAAAAATCGTAGCCGTCCCTGGATTTGCATTTTGACAAAAGTAAAAACGTCAAAAGAAGCGTTTTTTGAAGGCCTTTCGAACAAAAAAAGATTTTTGAAAATATCTCACAAAATACATTTTTTATCGATTTGTATACACTTAAAAGTAGACACCCTGTATATGTCAAATGAATAATTGTGGTTATTAATATTTTTTCAATGATTCCAGAGCACTCCTGATCCTGATCAGTATAAAGTTTAATAAAAATTCAGAATTTTGAGATGGCTCAGAGAAAAATACCCTGTATATTTTTGTAGTAAATCTTTTCACACCAACATTTTGAGTGGTCCTGTTGACCATGCAACTATTTTGAAGGGATTCCATGGCACACTTGGCTCGCCAGATGTCTTTAAAATCCCTATTTTTCTCAACGTTAACACGGTGTAGAACCTAACACCCTCTACATTTTTTGTTCAAATTTAGTATATGGGGGTTTTGGGGTGTCCTGATTAACGCTGTTGTGTCAGATTTTAAATAAAAAAAACACTAAATGGTTTTTGTGAAAATCGGGGTATAAAAAAAATCGTAGCCGTCCCTGGATTTGCATTTTGACAAAAGTAAAAACGTCAAAAGAAGCGTTTTTTGAAGGCCTTTCGAACAAAAAAAGATTTTTGAAAATATCTCACAAAATACATTTTTTATCGATTTGTATACACTTAAAAGTAGACACCCTGTATATGTCAAATGAATAATTGTGCCAAATTAAAATTATTATGGGCTTCAAACTTTCTCCTGGAAAGGAAACGTAACAGAAAAAAAGACAATGGCAATAAAAGAAAACAAAGTATTGTACACATAGATGGAATTTAAAATAAGTTCGCTATTCAACGCTGTTTGTCAAACATACGCATCATTGCGTATGAAGAAGAAACGTCATAGAATTTGTAAGTTAATAGTCGCATAGTTTAGAACAATTTCGGCTAGCTTTTTTTTATATATTTAAAACGGTTGTAAAATTTTATTGTATGCAACTCGTCTGCAAAGCGCCTTTGGCGCACCATAATATTTTAATGACTTGATCTGGCCTTCTCGTGGGCAAAAGGCAAAAGTAGTGCTTTGTACACAAGTTGCATAAATTACTATTACCATTACCTAGCTCCCGTTGTATATTATAGTGCGGACCATAATGCTATAGGTACTAGATACCGTTGAGTCAAGACAAGAATAATTCCTTCGCTCAACAGTACTAACTACTTAACGTCCATAAACTTTATATTAAGTTATATTTTATTAAATACAACTACTGTAGAAATTTTCCATAAGTTATATTTTATTTTTGCAATCATTAAAATGCATATATTTATGTATATGGACGGAACGTAGTACTTCTTTAAATATTAAATTAATTTTACTTATTTAAAGTGATTAAATTCAATATTATAAATAATCATGAAATACTTTAAATTCATAATATAATAATCTTCTATAATTATTCGGTAGGTATCATTTAATTCATAAATATAGTGGAAACTAAATCTATAAAATGTATAATATATCCATGAAATCAGGAACTCTGTAGATTTCGAAATCCAAAAAATATATTTACCGGGAATTCCATCTTACAATGATGGCAATTGCCAAGCTTGTGGCCCAGTACATTGTATCCGCGAACTCTGATCCCTTAAAAATATTTTACGCAAGTCTGCAGAACCTTACGAAGGCCTGGAAGGGACACTCGCCTTTTTTTTCTAGATCCGCTCCCAAAATTTTGACTTATAACTCTAAGCTTTAAAGTTTCGACTTATAAGTCGAAATATTGAACTAATATTTCGACTTATAAACTTTAAAGTTTCGACTTATAAGTTGAAATTATTAAACAATTGCGAAAACAATAAAAAATCTTTTTTTCGTTAAAAGGCTTCTTTCTGTCAGTTTTTACTGCAGGTATTTTATTAGTGCTATACTTTTTTCTGTAACTCTAAACCATAAACAAATACAAAGTAACTCGTACTTTGTCATCTTTTTTAAGTATTAAATTTTTAAAGAGAAATAATTAAACATCTATAATAATATAATTATTATTAATAATAATATCTAAATAAGCAAAAAAATTCCACTCGAAACTTGCTTCTTTAATTTTTATCACCTTGCCCCACTGTAAGAAGATGGACTATTTTTCTTTTTAATAATAATAATAATAATAATAATTCGCAGCCTCACAATACTCCAAAATAGGAGTACACCAGAAGCAACCACATGCTTGTGCGGGGGAGGGGGGCAAATCCAATTCTTTTGTCTTCGTTGCCTATATTCTCAAACATAATTATTTTGACATAAAGAGTGATAAATTCGCCTAAAACTAAAATCTTACGGACCCCAAGCTAAGAGTTTAAAGTGGTGGCTTATGTTTATGAATAATGATCAGAAACTTAAGGGGTTTTCAGCAAAAGCAAATAATTGTTAAAACTTCATACTATCTTTTCAAATTTCGAAATTTCGTTCTAGTGTAAGAACTTCTTCAAGGATCTAAATCATAAAAAGTTAGGTTTATTGTTGACGAGATACAATAAAAATTCAATGAAATATTTTAAATTTCGCACTAAATTATAGGTATACATAAAACATTATTTTATAAAGCAAGTTATTTTTTTTATTTAATAAATACTAATATACTTACTATATTTAGTCCAACATCTGGGTGTCTTACAAAATTGAATCTATCAGAACCAAAATTTGCAATAAATAAACTTAACCAATTCACTATTTCCATATTTCCTGTCTCGTTCGATCTTCTATTACCACAGTAGCAATATTAATAACTGTTCGAAATTACCTTACATTATTCATATTAGATGTAATCCTTGAATTATACATCTACAGGTTGAGTTTTTTTTTTTATGATCAGTATGGGGATCTCGGAAACTAGCGGAGATAGAAGGAAGGTTAAATGGGGAAAGAATAGCAGTTTTGTGTTTAGAAAGAAACGAAATTTTTGCGAGTTATTCTAATCAATCTAGCTTCGTTGTTTCTGATTTTAGATAAAAAGTGTAAATACCAAAGTTGGAGGGAGTTATTGTATCCCCAATGCGGTTATCATGTTCTAATTTTCGTGACATTTTCGAGATATGGCAATCTTTCGTTTTTTTAAATAGAAACCATAGTTATTTTCGTTATTTTTCTGAATAACCATAACGAGTTTACCTATATCGTTGGAAAGCTCTAAAAATGCCTGATTTTTTGAGTCCATGGCCAACTATAGCTTTAATGTTTTAAAAAAAAACACACACAAGTTTGTGTCATATGTCATAAATGACAGCTGTCACGGAAAGTAAGACATAATAACCGCATTGGAAATACAAATCCCTCCAACTTTACTATTTACTCTTTTTATCCTTTAAATTTTTGAATCTAAAATCAGAAACAACGAAACTACGGATTAGAATAAATCGCCAAAATTTCGTTTTCTCAAAATATCTAGTAAGCCATGCCTTTTTCAAAAATCCACAATTTCCGAGATCCCTAGACTGATCACCAAAAAAATTCACCCTGTATACAAATGTTAAATGTAGGTAAGAATGTGATGCAATATCGGGTTCCTTATTTTTCTGGTGACTTTGGATTATTTTTTGGCAGTCCTTCGTAACTTTGTGGACTGTGTTGATTTTGTAGGTACAACATTCGTATCGAGGAATAAGGAGAAGATGGATTGGAAACAATATTTATGCCCCACTTAAAACAAACATTATAATTAGTTTTATGTGATTTTAGTAGGTGATCGCATACATACCATTTGCTAAAATGCAACACTTGTATTACCAAATTGAAAACATAATAAACCTACGTAACACTGATGGTATGAAATAGTAGTTTGTGCAGGGTGCTTAACGCTTAATAAAAAAACAAGATATTCTGTTTGATGGATAGTAAAAATGTAAATAGTTCGTGATAAAAAAGATTTTTTTTATAAAATCAACAGAAATTTGCATGCGGCGCGCGTAGAAATGATTTGCCAAAACATACCTACCTATATATATATATATTTGTTTTTAGATGTGTGTGTTTTTTTATAAGTTTTACGTGTCAGTATTTAGTAACTCATAAATCAAATCCAACTTAATAAAACTGTATTTACAAAAAAAAAAATAAAAGCTAAAAACCTTTTTAAAAACAAGCTTTTATTTAGCCATGAAATAAAAACGAATAAAATAAAAAATAAAAGATAAAAAAAATCTTTTTAAAAACAAGCTTTTTAAGCCATGTAGATACTAAAACTAAAGTCGAGAGAATATTCTCTAGACTTTGCTAAAACGAATAAAATAAAATAAAATAAGTCTAGGATAAATGGATGCAAAATTGCAACAAGTTTTTGTAAATCAAAAAGCTTGTCGCGCGAAATGTTCATAAAAGTAGTTAATTTTATTGGGCAATGATTTGTTGGTAAGCAAGTACCTACTTGCCAAAGTACGTATTTTCTTTCAATTCGCCCAACAAGCTTCTTGATTTACAAAATAACTTGTCACAATTTGGCATTGAATTATCTTTTCGAAAACCTAGACTTATTTTATTTTATTCGTTTTAGCAAAGCCTAGATAATATACACTAGACTTTGGTTTTAGTACCCACATGGCTTAAAAAGCTTGTTTTTAAAAAGTTTTTTACCTTTTATTTTATTTTTTTGCTTTTTAGTACCTATTTAATTCCCATATCAGGAGGGTGGTAAAGAAATTTAGTCCGCCATCTTGGGGTATTAATTGTACTCTTCAAGCCCTTTCATTTGATACCCATATTAATGGGGTTAAAAGAAAATGTTAACCGCCATCTTTGAGTGGCGGCCATATTGAATTTTAGTGTGATGTCACTAACTTTATCGTTTTCTACTCTTCATGCCCTTTCATTGGATACATATATTAAGGGGGTTGACAAAAAATTCATCATCCGCCAAATTGTGGCGATGGCCATTTTGAAAGTATTACAATATTGAGTATTGCAGATTGTATTGTCACCAGAACTGAAGGTGCGTATGCAAAATTTCAGATCAATCGGATGTCAAGAAGTGGCTCTAATTCAGCATGCAAGATTCGACCCACACATACATACATACTAACAGGGCAAGTTAAATATGCATCTTTGAAATCTGCTCGTCAAGGCACTCCAAAATGATACAAAACTTTGTATCATTATCTGTTTCCGTTATTGAATTATTCCGTTTTCAAAATTTATGCTATAAATTTATTTAACTTGAGTTTGTGGATCTCTTGATAAAGATAAGGAATAATGAAATAACAAAAAATATTTGTATTTACCAAGAAAATAACATCATAAAATCCCAAAATGTTTACGAACATTTAATATTTTCCTGAAATTCGTATTTTTAGCCATCCCAAAATAAAATGATGAAAAAAGTTGTCGGACTGTCATTGCCTTATATTGTTTTAAAAAAACAATAACGTTTCGATTTCCCATCACTTATCTTCTCTGTTAACTCGGATCCTTCTTTGATTGTTTTCAAGTGAAATTCCTGTGTGAGGCGCACTATTCACCCTCAGACCTGTTTTTAACATTTTGAAATAATTCAAGAACAAAATTATCTAGTTAATGATTTACGTATTCAAAAGATTCAAATTCGATATGGACCGACTATTTCAAGCGATGTTAGCCGAAAACAGAAGACGCGACGGACCCGATTGAGAAGTTGATTACTAGGCTGACCCCTTCGCAGACCCTACCCCGAATGAACATAGTGGTAATGAAATGAGTCCACACTTTTCGGTCATGCCAGTCATGCCCGAAGTATTTAGAAACTTGCCCCGCTTTAATGGAGATATGACGAAAGAAAAAGAGTTCCTATAATGCATGCAGAGTGCACAATTGTTACATTCCTTACCAGATAATTACATGTTAGAAGCAGCTCGCACGAGGTTAGCAGATGGTGGCAAGTTTTGGTACCGGTCCAAGGTATCGGAAATCCACACTTTGAATGAGTTCGGTGCTAAATTTACTGCGGCCTTTATCAGACAAGAAAGCACCAGTGTAAGATGGAAAAGATTAATGCAACGTAACCAAAGAAAGAACGAACCTTTAGATCAGTTCTTCCACGAAAAAGTTAAGCTGTGTGCCGACTTAAACTAAACAAAAAATTTTGATAGGACTTTGGTCCAGAACTTTGGGTGACTTCATGCTTTCCAAGGAGCACTATTCGACAGACACGTTACTGTTAGATTTGCATGAATATTTGGCAATAGACGCTGTGAGGCGAGAGAGGATAGTTACCACAGTAAAAAGCTCAAATACTGATATTGTGAAACCGCTCCCGTCTAGAGAACCACGAAATGAGCGAAACACTCGAAACCCACTTCCAAGTAATGCTCAAGGTAAACGGAATAAAACAAAACGAGGCAAAATTTTAAGACTCTTTGAAGACCAATACTGTTAGTGATGTTATCCAAGATGGTATCCTACCAAACGACTTACGAAATTTAAAGATTCCTGATTGGCCAGATTTAAAGGTCAATTTGTGGCAAAAGAAGGCTGTGTGATTCCAAAGGAGTATGTTTGGATTCATTACCGTTTACTCCAAGTACAAGACGCAAGACCTTTACATTGAGAAAACCACAGAACACGAGAGAAATATACCCCTGTGCATATTAAGACTAAATGACCAGGCCGATACTCAAATTTCCGTTACACCTAAGTGTCACAGGAAGAGACATATGTGTAGAAAAAGATCATAATGTGAGGAGACGTGTACTATGCAAAGAACAGAAAGAAGTCAAAGTCCAAATAAGAGAAGAAACATTTAGAAAAGAGAAGTACAGGGTTATGCACATAACATTTTACCCCCTTAATTCTTTTATTTTTCGTGATAGAAAAAAATGGTAAATAGAAAAGTTGTAGGGAATTTTATTGTGAGTTTAAAGAGCATATCGGATCTGCCGATATACAGGGTGTTGTCAAGATACAAACCAAACCTATGTTTTTTTTTAAATAGAACACCCTGTATATTATTGGTTTTTTCAAATCTATTCTTCATTCCGATTCCAACGATATATATATATATATATATATATATGTAATATATTTGGTTCAATGGTTTACTCGGAATTTGCTATCATAACAAAAATTTGACATTTGACAGTTGTAAACCATTAGGTTTAGTCTGTAGTTTCTTGCAATAAATAAATAAAAAATAATAAACATAAAAACAAACCAGATTTATTATACTATGAAGTTAGCACCTACACTATAATTGGTTGATATCGTTTGTTCTTTCAAATGTCAAAGTTTTGTTATCATGACAGTTTATTATTTTTCGTGGCAATCTGGATATTTAACTAATAGGTATATGATAATCCAGTATTTGAAAGCAAATTCCGAGTAAACCATTGAACCAAACATATTACATATATATCGTTATATATCGTTGAAATCGGAATAAAGAATAGATTTGAAAAAACCAATAATATACAGGGTGTTCTATTTAAAAAACATAGGTTTGGTTTGTATCTTGACAACACCCTGTATATCGGCAGATCTGATATGCTCGTTAAACTCGCAAGGAAATTCCCTACAACTTTTCTATTTACCATTTTTTTCTATCACGAAAAATAAAAGAGTTAAGGGGGGTAAAATGTTATGTGCATAACCCTGTACAAAGAGAAATTTGAGAGGGAAGAGATAAGAGTTGACATGAATATCACAGTACAAATAAAGCAAGAGTCAGAAATGATTCTCTATGGATTCCAAGATTGTTTTGCAAAAAGTTTACATGATCTTGGCAAGGCCTCAGAAATTGAAGGTAAAATTGAAACAATAAATGAGCAACCGATCGTTTATCGTCCTTATCGTTTAAGTCACTCTGAACAGTTGAAAGTACAAGAAATGGTTGAAGAATTGGAAAGTGCAGGATTGGCGATGAAAGATTTTGTATTGACTAGAGACGCTTGAACAAAGTTACCAAGAAAATAGAGTATCCATTACCAGTGACCAACTGGATGACCCATCGGGTAAGAACTACTTTACATCCTTCAATATGAAAAGTGGGTATTACCAGATCCCAATGGAAAAGACTTCAAGACATGAAACTGCGTTTGTTACGAATGATGGTGTTTATGAGTTTTATAAAATTCCCTTTGGCATAATTAATGGCCCAGCAATATTTTCAATGATGATTAACAAAGTGCTAGGACCCCTACGCTTTACAGCATAGCATTAGCCATACTTGGATGATATATTGATCCCCAGCGTGATGGGGCTTAAAGAATTTGCGAGAAATAATACACGTATTACGACGTGCCAACTTAAAATTAAACCTAAAGAAGTGTTATTTTCTACAGAACGAAATTGAGTACCTTGGTTTTGAACTGTCCGTTTGGGACATTAAACCTGGATCCAGAAAGTTGAAAGGAGAGTGTGGATACTTTCGTCGATTTGTAATAAATTATGCTGTGAAATCCAAACCTTTAACCGAGCTACTTTAAAAGAATATACCATGGGAATGGCAAAAGAACAAGAATATTCGTTTAACCTGCTTAAAGGTGAGTTGACTGCAGACAATGTCCTAACTCTGTATGACCCCAGTACCGATACCTCACAAATTGGTTTAGCTGGCGTACTTTTGCAAACATTAAAAGATGGAAAAATTACATCCAGTTGCATATGTTAGTAGACAGGCCACTAAGGATGAAAAGAGGCACCATTCTGGTGAACTGGGAACCCTATGTGTTGTATGGGTGCTGGAAAAGCTGAGAGTACCTATACTTGATTGACATAAAATTCTTTCTAGTAACTGATTGCAATGCCTTAAGGAGGGCTTTTTCTAAGAAAAAAATAATATCGAGAATAGGAAGATGGTTTTTAAAACTGCTTGACTACCGGTATGAAGTAGTCCATCGTCCCCTAATATCGCAGATATTAAGAAAAGAGTATGAGATCAAAGATGGTCGACTTTACAAGAAGTTAGATGGAAAGTTGTTAGTTCCGAGGAATATCAGATACAAAATGGTTAGTAAGTTTCATGATCAATTAGGCCACCCCGGTCTAGATAAAACATTACACAAGATTAGGCAGAATTATTGGTTCCCAAGACTCAAGAATTATGTCAGGAGTTATATTAGATGCTGCCCCGATTGCCTGTAGGTACCACAAGATAACTGGAGGTAAACGACTTGGTTTATTACATCCGATACACAAGATTGGTGAACCGTTCCATAATTTACATTTGGACCATTTAGGGCCACATCATCGATGGTTTTACAAAGTTTTGTTTTCTACGATTTGTGAAGAACACCACATCTCTTGTCACCGCAAGAGTTTTTGACGAGGTGATTAATGTAGTAGGACCACCATTCAGAGTTGTCACAGACAGGGGAACTACGTTTTTATTATACTTCTTTGAAAACACCTTATTTTCATCTGTTTTAGCAATAATGAAAGATGGGGTTTTTCGGGCTAGCGCACGGAAACAGCGCATGGAAAAACTTTCCGTGCGCTGAATAAAAATACCGAATATATGGCTTTAAAATAGAAATATACAGCAAAGTAAACTAAATTTAAGAAACTCTATATGCTCTCTGATATTTAGCATGCACCTATTTTGTATTTTAATTCGTAAGTGTTTCAATATTTAGATACATTTCTGTAATATTTTTGACGTTTTATTCAACTTATCTGACAATAACTAATTTACAACAAAGCACCTTTGAAATAATTTGAGAGTAACCATGGAAACGCATCATACATACCAAACACTATATTGTCTGCATTGTTTATTTTTTGTCAATTAAATTTATTATAATATGCCGATAAAATGTTTTAAGTTTCCGTTTTCAACGAAGTAGGTATAATAAAAAATATCGTTCATTACATGTCCAGAAATAGATTTTTCCGTGCGCGCGTGAAGAACACGAGAAGTCATGCAAGCTTTTTCCAGACTCGTAATGAAATATACTATTACTATTTTCGAAGATTATTCATGTCCTTAATGCTACATCCACCCCCAGAGCAAATGGGCAATGTGGAAGGTTAAACCGTTTTATCATATCAACTCTAGCATCTATGTGTCAAGAAAGGATGGATATGGATATGCGATCAATAATTCTGCGAACCGAACCATTTTGCTTTTTAATTTTGTTCTTCGACACATAGATGGTGATGTGTTAGAAGACGCATTAAGTCAAGCAAATCTTGAAGTACGAGATGTAGAAAACGCGAGGAAAGGGGCTTTAACGAAGATAATGGTAGATCAAGAAAAACAAAGATGCAGATATAACAAAAACAGAAGTGAAGGTGTTGAGTACCAAAAAGCTATTACCTAAATATAGAGGTCCCTATGTAGTTGTAGAGAAGCTGTCACGTGACCGTCACAGAATAGAAGATATAGGAAGACCATAGAGGAAGAGAAGAATTCCGAAGAGGCTGGAAAAGTATGAGTAGGTATAACCATTTTGAGGACACAAGGCGTATAAGGATGGCCGAATGTTATCTATTAAAAAAAATACGGTTTTGTGACTTAGACCTAAGTTTATTGTTTATTGGGATTAGCGTATAACCCGTAATACGAGATTTCGTTAAATAAAAACCAACTAAAAGTACAAACGAGCGACTTTAATTAGAGAACAGCGAAGAGAGAGACTATATAGCTATATATTTTAGTTTTTATTCAGAATATACTTAGGAATTACAGTTTCATGTCTCCAATATTTGCTGGTACCCTTCCTTCATCATAAGCTTTAAACAGCCGCACTGTTGGTTCGTACACAAGGGCCGAAACGTTGCTTCCAAAAATAAAATCGAGGTGGTTGAAATACTTAAATGGCACTTTGTATCGAAGCACATTTGGCAGGATTTTTGCCAACAATCGAGAATCCTAAAACATAAAAAAATATTATAAAAATATAGGTACAAAAATGCAAATGCAATTGGTGAATCAACACTCACTTCAGGCGCCGTAATAAAATCACTTTCGCCCCAAACTAGGAAAGATGGGGCTACAGAATTTGTTAAGTTGTATTCCGGAGCATCCGTTTCTCCGTATATCTGCAAATTTTTCTGAGGTCCATAGTCAAATCTTTTGAAACCTAGAAGAAGTCGGAAGAAATAAGTAAGTACAAAATATACTGCTGAGTAATTGCTGGCTCATACCAGCAAATAAGTTAACACAGTACAGGGTGGCCCATCCAAGCGGAAAAAGTGTGCTACGTGGAGACACGTTAACATAAAATCGTCATTCAAAAAATGAGGTTGTAGTAAAAATTAAGGGGAATTCGAGGGTGTACCCTAATTTTGTATACGGGGGGCGGTAAAAAAGTTATCGCGAAAAAACATTTTTCGCAAAATAATAAAAAAATATTTTTTTACCTATACATCCATTAGAGAACCTTTAAGTAGTATTCCCGAATATTCAGTTTTTTAATATAACTTCCGGTTATAGCGGTTATAGAATAAAAGTTTAACATTGTTTGACAATATTCCAGTCTTCTTGCAGCATCTCCAGGGAATAGCCTTTGAACAGGTAATATTTTGAAGGCTTTAAATTTGCTTAATTTCATTACCCTTTGTATTGTAGACCGGGGAATTTGTAAGTCTCGTCATCTCGTCATCACTAATTATTCTAAACCCTTTTTTCTCTTGCTAGGTAATCACACTTCCTGTCGATCTGAATCTTCGATACAGTTTACATATAAATGAAGCACTCGGAACATTTCTATTTGGATATTTACGAGAATACTCCCTCAAAGTTTCTACGTATCTTTTATCATTTTTGATGAATATCACAGCATTCTTCTTTCAAAAACATTTTTTAAACTGCAACAACTAACAGCTTCAGCAACAAAATTTTAGACTAATCTGACACGTAAATAGAAATATTGAATTCCCAGCCTACTCGATTGTCAGTTTTATTATCATGGCTGACTTGATTTGTCATAAATTTGGTTTTATTGTTTGGCCTACTCAGATCGAACATCAGACACCGGCCATGAGACCATGTATCTAGTTTGATGGAGCTTCTCTGATAAATATCTCGGAAACGGTTGGAGATAAATAGGTCAAATTATATATCGTTGGATTCAGAATTAAAAAAGGAATCCTGTGATGGTTAAGAGAAATGTGTAAGTTGTAAAATAGAGAAAACCACTTTCATTTCCGTTATAACCGGAAGTTATATTAAAAAACTGAATACTACTGAAAGGTTCTCTAATGGATGTGTAGGTAAAAAATATTTTTTTTATTTTGCAAAAAATGTTTTTTCGCGATAACTTTTTTACCGACCCCCGTATACAAAATTAGGGTACACCCTCGAATTCCCCTTAATTTTTACTAAAACCTCATTTTTTGAATGACGATTTTATGTTAACCTGTCTCCACGTAGCACACTTTTTCCGCTTGGATGGGCCACCCCGTACATGAACCAAGGGTTGTACAGAATTAAAAGTCAATATTAGTGTACCAAATTTGAAATCAGAAATATAAATTCTAAAAACAGTGTTGCCCAATTACGCTAAAATTTGAAACCCGGCATTATTATTTGTTAATCCTCAGCATGCTTACGGGTTTGATTTAAAAATACCATCGTCTCCATGTAGCAACGTAGCAACCCCCCCTCCCCCCCCCCCCGAAATACCACCATTTTATATGCTTTTGCACCACCACTAGAACGAGCTCCCCGAGCATCAGTGAGTGTAATAATTTATTAAATTGGTGTTCCAGTAGAGCATGGAAACCCGCCCGAAAACTGCCAACAAAACAATTTTTGGATCAGTGCAGTACCGAGTTTTATCATCAGAATATGCTTTCAAATATAACATAACTGGCAACATTGGACAACAGTAAACGGTGAACGGTGGTGCATGGCTGCGTGCGCCATGGATTAGGAGAATAGGGGATTCCCAAAGTCTCTTTTATGAATATATTGTTGCTTATTTGTATTTAAAGATTTATTTAATATTTTTATGAAAGGTTCAGTGAGGCAAGTGGCGCGAAGAAATCTTTTAACATATCTACCTACTGGCAATTCTAAAGGTGTCGTCAGGCCAGTCGAAGAATGTGTAGAAATATATCCGTAATAATGAGAAAAATACGTAGAAAATGGATAGGTATAAATGCGAGAAGGAATATTCAGCTATTATTATAATTAATATTTAATATTTTTAAAGTTTTAATGTTGAACGTGTTTAACATAAACCTGTTTCAGAATTGTATTAAAAACCATTTAAAAAGAGTAGTTCAGCCACTGGTATAACCCCTCCAGGGCCGGCTCTAGGCGGGTGCGAACGGTGCGGCGTACGCGGCCTGCGTTTTGATTGGCCCCGCGCCTCCGAGTCCAGTGTACAGGGTTATCCAGTCAGTAGCGAATTTAAAAGGGCGGGGCCGAAACCATTTGAGAATTTGAAAATATTTACTGCAGCTTGAAAATCTGAAGATATTAGGATTTTCTAAGATTGATTTTAAGTTTTTTCCTTAACATTTTTAAAAAATTTCGCCTGCGGCGCATTTTACAGAATTATTTATTATTTTAAATGCAAATTCGCAAAAATTGTCCCTTCCCACCGGAAATTAACTTCTATATACGTCACTGAAGTGATCTAAACTCATCGCCCAGGCCTACTTTTTTAAAAAGTGCCATGCAAAAAATATACCATTCTAGTGGCGTATCAATTTTCAAAAATTTATTCCTAATGGATCAAATAATTCCTTGCCGGGGCTCCGCACTTTCATCCGGCACCCAGCTCCACAAAAGCTTGAGCCGATCCTGACCCCTCCCAAATTTTCGCTAGATACGGCCCTGTCTTAAAGTAAACAACATATCGGGTTGAAATTTGGCAAACCTCGCTTGCTTTGGGCGGCAAGTAGACTGGTTTAAGTACCTTATGGAAGGCGTCACCACGGGCGTAGCCAAGGGGGGGTTTCGGGGGTTCAAACCCCCCCCGAAATAAGCAAAATATTGCCTAATATTATATCGAAAAAATACGAGGAGTGAAGAGTTAAATTATTATTACGTTTGAATATATGTAGTAATAGTAGCGCCTAGCGCCATCTTTTGACGAGAGGCAGACGCAGTTGCAGCCGAACTATTTTGTATTGTAGGGACACTTTGCGTTGTTTCTCGATTATTCGCCACGCCCCTAGGTCGAAATGAGCGGAACTTTGTGGAAGTTCGTGGAAGTTTCTGGACGGCTACTGGGCTGCTATATAAGCGGCGCCGCGGCGCGTGACCGCGCTTACGGCAGTATTGTTCCATGCGAACTCAAAGCGAATAAAAGTGAAAAGTGGTGAACGAATAGTCAAGAGAATTAAGTGTACCGTGTAAGTGAGTAATTTTAGTGCACTGTTATTCGATGACCTTGTTAAGGATAGATACGTGAATCATTATTACTGTCGAAAAATGGAGGGGAAAAAAAGGAAGGGTGATAAACCTAAAGGTATGGACTACTGGAAAAAGTGGTGTAGTCAAGGTCAAGGGGTTTCTAATAAAGAAACTAATTTGGATTTAGCTATCAAAGCTTCAGCTACCTTGCATGCTGATAAGAAGACTGCCTACCCCGAAATCTAGTTTGGAATGCCTAGATATGTGCGATAAAAACCTTTATCCTAATATTTACACATTACTACAAATCTTGGCTACCATTCCTGTATCCACTGCTACCCCAGAAAGGTCTTTCTCGAGCCTAAGGAGACTGAAAAACTATTTACGAAACACTACAAGTGAAAACAGACTTAATGGTTTGGCTCTAATGAACATTCACTATGGAACAGAAATTCATGCAGATGAAGTAGTGGATATATTTAAAAGAAAAAGCCGAAGATTTCTTCTTTAATGGTTTTAGATTTAGCGCAGAGGAACGAAATTAATTTATCCATTTCATTTAAAGTTAAGAACTTTATAAATATATCGTAGTTTTTCGGATGAATATATAGATATTAAATTTCATGTAAGTATATTTTTGTTGTTTTATTTACTTCTCAAACTAAACCCCCCCCTCAAAACTAAATCCTGGCTACGCCCGTGGGCGTCACGTTGGACTGCTATCTAGGGATATTTATTTAAACTCTAAAGTTTTTAAGGTTAGAACGTCCACGTTCTTAGTACAATATTATTTTGATGCAGTGAGGTGTACGTTGTACGTGCCTACCAATGACGTCAGTTTTGACGTCATTGGTGCCTACCTTTCGTAGAATTATTGATACCTGTCCCGAAAGCAGCCCGCATGATAAAATAATAAATAGTACTTATTTTTTGAAAATTTTCAACCATTCTGTCAATCTATATTTTATGTGGTGTTACTGACCTGATCGGATAAGTTGAAGGTAGTGGATCACGCAATGAAGGCTGATTCTAGTTGGTGAAGATGCAGCTGCCAAGGCAGCCATTTTCTTTAAATAAAAATAATGTCATTAAGTAGTATCTATAATCAACTATGGTACAGTGCCGTTTAATTACTCAACGACAATAGTATATTATATACTTAGGTTGAGAAGTGAGCCATTATATACCGAGCTACGCTACGCGCCTCAGGATATAATATGCGAGGTAAATAATGGCCTTCTCAACCGAAGTGTATATAGAATTTTTTTTACTACTAACATTGAAATATTGCCATATTTTAGTTTATTTTAGTCATTTCTCGCTTTTTTTCAAATACTTCGAAATATCAAGGAGCCTGGGAGTTCAGTTGTCAAGCTGATAAAATGACACTAATCTTTAAATGTCATAAAGAAAATGTTTCATTATTTACCTAGGTATTTTTTTATTATCATTATTTACCTAGGGTGAGAAATATTTCTTCTCATTAAATGAATGAGGTAAATAATGGTGATTTCTCAGGTTAGTGGTAAAAAATAGTATATTATACACCTAGGTTGAGAAGTGAGCCATTATTTACCGAGCATTTTTATATCCTGAGGCGCGTAGCGCCGAAGGATATAATATGCGAGGTAAATAGTGGCCTTCTCAACCGAGGTGTATAAAGATTTTTTTTTTACTACTAACATTGTAATATTGCCATATTTTAGTAATTTCTCGCTTTTTTCAAATACTTCAAAATATCAAGTAGCCTGGGAGTTCAGTTGTCAAGCTGATAAAATGACACTAATTTTTAAATGTCACATAGAAAATTTTTCATTATTTACCTAGGTATTTTTTTATTATCATTATTTACCTAGGTAGAGAAATATTACTTCTCATTAGAGGAATGAGGTAAATAATGGTGATTTCTCAGGTTAGTAGTAAAAAAAATTATTTGTGTACCTACCTTGTCAATGATTCGAGATTCACTACTTCCTATAAAATTCATCCCCTGCAAGCAGGCTTCAGAGAAGACTGTTGCCTCTGAACATAAATGACTCAGCACCTCAGAAAGCACAGACTGATACGGAGGTAAGTATCCCAGTCCTAGATTTATAAACAGATTCTGGAACACCAAAAAAATATTATGCAAAATATTACCTGATTGGAATGGAAGGGGTTAGGGAACAGAAATGAATGTAACGTTTCAATGAAACCTACTTTATAGTCTGTCCGCGTTTTTTAAAATGGTCAATTTTCAGAATGCCATTAAAACTTTAGAAATATTAAATACTTTATAGTCTATCCGCGTTTTTTTAAATGGTCAATTTTTAGAATACCTACCATATTAGAATTTTTTTTATTAAAAATCTGACCCCGTGGCGTCAATTGGCGTTACTTCAAACTCTATATACCAAATTTTATGAAAAAAAAACAATCGGTTTTCTTTTTATAAAGGTTTTAATACAAAAAACTGCCTCCCAAGCCAAGCAATTTATCGCATCAGGTTTCAAGTGTGCCTTGAAACATGGTTAAAACAAAGGAAAAAGTGATCGTTTCTATCAAAAATTACAGCAGGAAGCACGGCAAAATTAACAATAATATCATAACTCAACAACAAAATGTACCTAATGTTTCTCAAATTTTTGTGCACTCTACTAACACTCTACCAACTGAATGCATTTCTCAACTCTTTCTCTGATAACTAACTTTGTTACTTATACAGGCTTCACGTATTCGCTGGCAAAGTTCATGTAAGTTATTGGGCCTGTTTTTGTAGAGCCTATTTTTTATAACCCCCCAAAAGTAGAAGTCTATTGGAGTCAGGTCCGTAGACCTGGGTGGCCATGCGATGATTTACAGGACTTCGACGACCT
Organism: Pseudeuparius sepicola; assembly: GCA_963920635.1. Lineage (NCBI taxonomy): Eukaryota > Metazoa > Arthropoda > Insecta > Coleoptera > Anthribidae > Pseudeuparius > Pseudeuparius sepicola. The sequence goes on along the minus strand of OY987302.1, from coordinate 11,892,677 downwards.
ATCCATCTGCCTTGGATATAAGGGTTTATTTACTCCGCAATTACAGCTGGAGCTGTGACATTGGACACCGTCTAGTTGGAAACAGGCATCCTACCTATCCTGCAAAGGTAGGTCATTAAGGAATTCTCATAATTAGTCTACCAAAAATTTCAAAAAACGGAAAAAGTAAGGTCCAAGCCAATGACGTCAAAAGATTCTGACGTCATTGGTCCAATCACTCTTCTGGATGATATTCCAGAAACAACGTTAATTTTTTGGTCCTTGCAATGAATCACAAAATTAGGATTTTCTTCGTCCCAGTACCAGTACCTTGTATTCTGGAAACCCACAACGCCATTGGTTGTGAATGTCGCCTCATCTGTGTAGATATAACATTGGCCAGAAAATTTTCATCATTTCAAAAATGTCCTATGTGCCCACAAATAATACTCAAACCTTCTTTCTAAATCTCTTTCGTGCAAGGTGTGCAAATATTTGGGTTTAAACGGTTTAATTGTATTATTTTTTAAAGTTTTCCAAATTACGGTTTTTCCAAAATTTTAACTTAGAGCAACTTCTCTTACATTTCTAAAATATCGCAATACCTATTATTTCTTCCGCATTTTCATCATTCTGTTTTCGTAACCAGCCCTATAAATCAAATAAAAATGTTTGTATGTCGCTGAATAGTTTCAAGAGTAGTAAAATGACGTATGTTTTAAATAAAAGTAAAAATAAAATAATATCAAGTTGCCTTTGAGACGGCAGTTAATTTTTGTCAAAGTTGTGGCGTTACAATGTCTATAAATTGGTTGGACGGGTGTCCAATGCTGAAATATTCTGGATCTTGGAGAACGAAGATATTTCACGTAGGACGATTTAAATTTAAATACCATTTTTGAACCTTCCAAAGAGTGGAAGACCACGGAATATTTCAGCATTGGGCCCCCGCCCAACCAATTAATAGATACTTTTTCGGAGTTTAATTTAAACGACATTGTAACGCTACAACTTGACAAAAATTGACTGTCATCTCAAAGTCAATAACGTAAGCAATGTTTTGTTTCCAAATGCAACTTGATATTATTTCATTTTTACTTTTATTTAAAGTCGTTGAATGTTGTGCCAAAACTTTTAGGACATACGTTACTTGTCACATTGAATTAGTAACACCTAAGCTACGCGTGTTTTCACCAGTTAATCTAATAATTATTTCTATCTTTTCCGTTACACCTAACTTTTCATCATCTATACGCCATTGAATATAAGAAATACGCCCCCTATAGGCTCAATGCTAAACTAGTCTATGGGCCATGAACAAGAACGTTAAACTTTAACGTTCTTGGGCCATGCCAACAATGAACAAGAAAAAAGAACACACCAGTGTAGACCACAGAATAATTCCCCTCTATTCTGTGGTGTAGACCCAAGGCTAGCACCGTTCCCATGGTGCCGATGGCCCATATCTGGACCAACACTATATTAAAGACCCGAGCATGCCGTCATATTTCATTGTTGTTTACGGATTGGGGTGGCGCTGGCTGCACGACGAAAAAAAATATAGGTTATAGGAGGGCATTCTGGGGCTATTGGGATGTCAGTTTCTGACGTTTAAAGAATCCAAAATTTTAAATATCCAGCTTTATTACGATTTACCTTATTTTTACGGTAACGAATTGTCTTCGCATCCAGTATTTGGCAGTTTTATCCTATTAATACGGCTTTTCGAGGTAGATTTTTTTTGTGATAACATGAAATTTTCGCGCACATGAAGAAAATGGTATGCACAGACCATTAGGTGAATTTCAGAAGAACAAACACTATTTTGGAATTATGGTATGATCTGGTCAACCAGATTAAAGATATTATTTTGGAAGAGTATTTTTTAACGTATGCAGGAATGAAAATAGAAAATTTTGTTTATAGCTTCAAAGCGAACCAATAGTCCTCCATATAAAGAAGAAACTGAGAAATCTAATGTGTTTTATGCTTTCACATACTACAACTAGCCATGGACTGCGTTTCAAACCAAAAAGTACCAAATACTCTTGCTTGCTTTTTAGACTCGCTTTTCTTAGAAAATGTATGGAAATATGCCATGTGAACTTGTCAAATTAGAGGGACATAACAAACAAATATTTTATTTTATTTTGAATATTAACTTCGTTGTAACAGACATATTTGCATGTTTTTATTTTATAAAAGATTCTGCAACAATGGTGTTTTAACTAAAACCACCGTGTAAATTTGTTTCGTCGTGTGGCGCCAGTGGCGATCGCTTGAAACAGCGCTATGCACAGGTCTTTAATATAGTGTTGGTCCATGATATATCTTTTCATTGTATCATGGTGTTGGTCCAGCCCATGATACAATGAAAATAAGGTATGATAGATCGGTGTCGCAATTTCGTCCCGCCCTGCGCATGACGTCACGCGGAGCGGATTATTTGAATTTTAAGGCGGGAAGCGGGTTTTTCTAATGGAATATTGAGTTATGTATCCGTAAATTAATGTTGTACTAGGTAGCATGATTTAGAACATACGACTAATTTAAAAATAACATGATAATCAAGCTAAGAAAATTCTCAGTAGGGTAAGCATTTGTATTTTTTTAACACAAAGATAATGCATCAACTGTAAGGACTTCCTTAGTGCAGGTGTGATCGATAACAACGAAAATTTCCAAGGATTGCAAGAGAATACTAGAATAGCAATCGCCAGAAGTAAAAAATAAATACCGATGATATAGTTTGTAATTATTGAAAAAATAAATAAAACATAGAAATTAAAAAAAATAAAGTAAATTTTTGAGGCAACAATGTAAAATTTTTTATTTAAAAAAATTTCATACATATTATTACTTAAAATTATGATGTAATTTTTAACCTCTTCCATTTTCTAATTATATCCTTATCTTGTAAAGCTTTGTTCAACTTTTTTATTCAAAAATACATCCTCAATATATTTTTTTTAATTTCTGCTGAACAATTTATCCTTAAAGAAGTATTCTATGAATTGCTTATGTAACCTTTGCTAATCAAGAAACTATCGGGGCATGGAATTAAAAATTGGCTCCAATTCTTGGGTTTACTTAGTCCACCAATTTTGTTCGCCATCATTAAGCTCTAAGCTTAAGCTAAGGTATCACTTGTTAGATTGTTGACATAGAATGCATATCTACATAAAAGCAAACTGTAATAAAACGCAAATATGGAAAAATATATATTTATTAAGTTTTGTAACACTTTTTTTAACCAAGGGGTCCAGACTGGGAATCCCTCAAAACTTATTTTAAACATTTAAGAAAATCCTATAAAAATCTAAGGATAAACTGTTAAGAAAAAGTTTTTAACATGTTCCTTTTTCTATACAAGGTCATTTCTCCCAAATTTTTATTTAAATTTTTCATTCTAAAGTACATTCTTGACCTAAAAAAAGTTTTTTAATCTGCTTACTACAGTTTACCTTTGATGCTTGTTCTAGCAAATGTTAAATAATATCCTTTACAAATAAACAGTTACATATCCTTTACAAATAAACAGTTCACCCGAATTTACATCATTAAATATTTTTTCTAGTTCCTCTATGTTTTTCATCATGGCTTGATCAAACCCCCCTCAGACACATGATCAACCCAGGTGAAATTCTCCTGATTTGTTGATGCCATAGGTTCAGTGGTTCGTAATTTGCAGCATACAAAGCCCGTTAAATATTCTAAACCATCATAAACTAAAGAATCGATTTCTTCAGCTAACTCATTTCTGACAGCTCTATCGATTGCTTTTCCTTTAGAAGTCAAATCAGCAAGGCATTCACTGCTTAAAAGTATCGGTATGGAGTCTGATGGCTTCAAAAGCCGGTGATTTTTTGCTGAATACCCTGGCAATTCATGTTTTAAATTCCTCTCATAGCTTTCCTAACTAAAATGTGAGCAAACTAGCGGTAAGTATTCACATTAAATTTGTCCTTTCGTTTACAAGCAATCGTCCACTGTTCAATAAGATTTTCATCCTTTGGGAAACGGAAAAACATGAACTATCCCGTAAATGTCTTTGCTTCATTGTCTACATTACAACTTGCTCCAGCACAACGCATTTTAAAACGCAAATAATTATTTAAATTATGCAAATTAACGTCGCGACAAACTGACACTGACACCCCTAATCTAACCTAACCTATATATTTTGTGACTGCCACCGAAACCGCTCCGCGTGACGTCGCATAACTCGCAATATCATACCTTCTTTATTATTATATCATGGGCCCAGCTCATATACCTATTATTATAGTTCGCATAGTCCCGTCGGGGCGTTGGCATCTTAAATTCAGTCGCGAATTTTCTGTCAGAACGTAGATAATCTTTTTCGTGTTGTTTTTCATGGCTACCTTGATTTTTCCAATTATTTTGCCGTGCTCCCCGCTGTAATTTTTATTAAAAACGATCTTGGATCGATTAAAAATCTTGACATTTTCAGCACTTTTTCATTTGTTTTGACCATGTTTCAGGGATCACTTGATATCTGATCATCAGATATCTGATGCGATAAATTACTTGGCTTTGGGCGGTAGTTGCTGTTTTATTGAAACCTATATAAAAAGGGAACGGATCGTTTTTTTTTTTCATGAAATTTGGTATACAGAGGTTTGAATAATATGATATTCTGACAATTGACTATTTGAAAAAATCTTAGTGAAATATTTTCCCTTCGGTCAATCTAAAAAATATATAAAGCCGAATTCTTCTCGGCTCTTCATAGATTTCCGGAGTGTTCACAAGAAAATGCGGACACACTGTATACATATAAAAGGTTCCTATCGATAATGCTTACATTTATCTGTGCGTGTACAACTGCAAACAACTTAATAATTGGCATTCCGACGTTCGCCAAAAGAGCTGAAGTTCCATAGAGGGCAGCTATCTTTATTTTGTCGTTGTAGTCCTTCCTACTTGATGTCATACTGAAGAAGCTCGTAGTTCCGGAGGACTGACCAATGTAAAAAATTTTTGATTGGCCATTTCTTGCCAGGATGTAGTCTACGCTGGCCGGTAAGTCATATACGCCAATTTCATGGAAACTGAAAGGCAATGTGCGATATCAAGATTGTGTAAGTACGTCACACTACGTAGAATGTTTTCTGGTATTGCTAGAGGTTGTAGCTCACGGGCGTAGCGAAGGGGGGGGGGGTTTCGGGGGTTCAACCCCCCCCCCCCCCGAAATAAGCAAAATATTACCTAATATTATACCGAAAAAATACGAGGAGTGAAGAGTTAAATTATTATTACGTTTGAATATATGTAGTAATAGTAGCGCCTAGCGCCACCTTTTGACGAGAGGCAGACGCAGTTGCAGCCGAACTATTTTGTATTGTAGGGACACTTTGCGTTGTTTCTCGATTATTCGCCACGCCCCTCGTTCGAAATGAGCGGAACTTTGTGGAAGTTCGTGGAAGTTTCTGGACGGCTACTGGGCTGCTATATAAGCGGCGCCGCGGCGCGTGACCGCGCTTACGGCAGTATTGTTCCATGCGAACTCGAAGCGAATAAAAGTGAATAGTGGTGAACGAATAGTGAAGAGAATTAAGTGTACCGTGTAAGTGAGTATTTTAGTGCACTGTTATTCGATGACCTTGTTAAGGATAGATACGTGAATCATTATTACTGTCGAAAAATGGAGAGGAAGAAAAGGAAGGGTGATAAACCTAAAGGTATGGACTACTGGAAAAAGTGGTGTAGTCAAGGTTAAGGGGTTTCTAATAAAGAAACAAATTTGGATTTAGCTATCAAAGCTTCAGCTACCTTGCATGCTGATAAGAAGACTGCCTACCCCGAAATCTAGTTTGGAATGCCTAGATATGTGCGATAAAAACCTTTATCCTAATATTTACACATTACTACAAATCTTGGCTACCATTCCTGTATCCACTGCTACCCCAGAAAGGTCTTTCTCGAGCCTAAGGAGACTGAAAAACTATTTACGAAACACTACAAGTGAAAACAGACTTAATGGTTTGGCTCTAATGAACATTCACTATGGAACAGAAATTCATGCAGATGAAGTAGTGGATATATTTAAAAGAAAAAGCCGAAGATTTCTTCTTTAATGGTTTTAGATTTAGCGCAGAGGAACGAAATTAATTTATCCATTTCATTTAAAGTTAAGAACTTTATAAATATGTCGTAGTTTTTCGGATGAATATATAGATATTAAATTTCATGTAAGTTTATTTTTGTTGTTTTATTTACTTCTCAAACTAAACCCCCCCAAAACTAAATCCTGGCTACGCCCGTGTTGTAGCTAACTAAACAGTGGATATTAAAGTAATAATGGAGGCTAATAGTTGCCCTCAAGGTTTCCATAAAGCAATTGCCGAATTATTATTACATCCTGTATTAACACACAACATGTGTCAGAACAAAAATGAAAATATACAAAAAATAAAAAAAATTAAAAAAATAATAGATTACTAGACAAATAATATTATAAGAAGTTTCCTTTGTAGATTGGTTGTTCCTAAAGTGCCAACAAGACTAACTTTTTTAAACAATGGATTCCTATACGGCTGCGTCATCAAGAACATCAAAACGACATCTCGTTAAATTTGGTATAAAAGTAATAATTAGGAAACTCAGAATTTCTTCATCTGTCATTTGAATTTTTAGGTTAGAATCTTGTCATATTTTACAGGGTGTCCCAAACTCGACGCCCCAGGGTTATTATAGGCAAACAAAAACAGCCAGTAAAAATTTGACTTGTGGGTTTCTTGTAGGACCACTCAAGCTTGCTTTTGAGCCAAAAAGATAGTTTTTAGGAATTTGGGTTAATTTTGACTTATGAAGGTATATTTTTGACAGAATCAATTGACAGATGCTCGGACAGATGTATTATGGAGAAAGTATTAAAATTTTATTATTAGTTATAAAAATTTAACTATATGAACTCTTTTTTAAGAAAAACTGTAATTACTTATAAACACTTATTATTTATTATATTTAAAAACCTACCAATTTTAGCGAAAAACAAAAACCAACAATATAAAAATAAATGCTAGGTAGGCTCTTACTTATAAATAATTTTCAATGTGACTATACCTTCTTTTAATAAACATAAACAGGCATCTTCTATTCTTTCTATTAAATTATCGATATTCCTAGATTTTCCAAACTCATCATTTAGAAATTCTTTTACAATGTTGGCCTTGTGGGCTGGAGCACCGTCGTGTTGAAACCATATGGTTTTTCTTAACTGCGATGGCACATTTTCCATGAGAACAGGCAGCTGTTGTTGCAAAATTTAGAGGTATTTTATTCTAGTTAAAACTTCTTCGTAAAAACACCATAGACTAATAACATATCAACTGTTTCATTTGGTGTTACCATTATTGAAGTGTGTTACAATAATTATTAAAAAATGTCAAGAGAAGGTATTTAAATTATGACAGGTAAGAATAATAAATTATCAACTGCCAATTGTTTTCCATGGATACCCGATCAAGCCAAGGCTAATTTGATAATATAATCTCTAATTTTTGCAATAACAGTTGCCAGTTCTCATGGAAAATGTGCCATTGTATTTAAGACGAACCATGTGGTTTCAACACGACGGAGCTCCACCACACAAAGCCAACATTGTAAAAGAATTTCTAAATAATGAGTTTGGAAATAAATGAAAAAGCTTGTCGCGCGAAATGTTCATAAAAGTAGGTGGGTACCAATTAGCTTGTTAATTTACAAAAACTTGTCGCAATTTGGCATTGAATTATCTTCACGAAAACCTAGACTTATTTTATTTTATTCGTTTTAGTACATGGTTTAAATAAAAGCTTGTTTGTAAAAAGGTTTTTTACCTCTTATTTTATTTTGTGCTTTTTAGTACCTATTTCAGTCCCATATCAGGAGTGGGGTAACGAAATTTAGTCCGCCATTTTGGGGCATCCGCCATATTGGATTTAGTATAACGTTACTTATCTTATTATTTTGTACTCGTCAAACCCTTTCATTTAATACCCATGTCAAGTAGGTTGTGCAGAAATAGGTAATCCGTCATCTTCGGCCGCCATATTGAATCTAGTTTGATGTCTCTAACATTATCGTTTTCTACTCTTCAAGTCCTTTCATTTGATACCCATATTAAGGGGGTTGACAAAAAAATACATCATCCGCCATCTTGTGGCGACGGCCATTTTGAAAGTATTACAATATTGAGTATTGCATATTGTATTGTCACCAGAACGTCCAGAACTAAAGGTGTATGCAAAATTTCAGGTCAATCGGATCTCAAGAAGTGGTTCTAATTCAGTTTGCAAGATTCGACCCACACATACTAACAAAGCACAGACCTCGGAGCGCCACCAACTTGAGGAGTGCCCAGTTGTGGCCGTGCTGAAACCATGGCAGACTTACAAGCGCCTACGCATAATACTCCATTTATTGAAGCCTATTTGACAAATAACAATTTTCGCCCAACAAATCCCCCAATATACAGGGTGAGTTTTTTTCGATGCCCACTATGGGGATCTCGGAAACTAGCTGAGCTAGAAAAAAGGTTAAATGGGGAAAGAATTGCAGTTTTTAATGCTCAATCTAATGCCCCATTTGGATTTTTAAAAAAGTTCACGGCTCACTAGATATTTTGAAAAAAGTGATTTTTGCTATTTCTTCAGATATCTGTAGCTCCGTTATTTCTGATTATACAGAAAAACTGTAGAGACAAAAATTGTAGATAATTTTGGGCTTAATAAGATAATCTGATCCAATTTTTTATGTTGTTTGTGATTTTTGAGATATGACATGAACTTTTGTTTTTTTAAATGTAAATAATAGTTGGCTGTGACCTTATTAAATCGGCCATTTTTTGAGCTTTCCAAAGATATAATACTCGGCATAGTTATTACAAAAAATAAAAGAGCTATGGCTAATTTTTTGATTTTTTTTTTAAATTTTCACATAGTCAGCCATGAAATATTTTCATAATTACGTTTTATTTTATAATTAGACATACTTAAAACTTTCTAATATTTTGTTTTTAGCTGGTTAAAAAATGTAAGAAAATGAAACAAAAATTAAAAAACTCAAATTCAAATTATTATTACTTTAAAAGGTCACCTTTTAAAATAAAAAAGGTGTTATTATTTATGCAAATATTGCATCTTTTTTAAGCTGAATTTGTCGCCTTTCTTAGAGAGCGCCTGTCAATACTGGCAATGGGGAACTTGAACAATTTTTTTTAATATATTTACCTATCTATAGAAAGAGCACATACCAAATATCAGCCCTCAAATCGCAATATTTAATTTGCAATAAATAATTAAACTTGAGACCTCAAGCTATTCATTTGAAACGACACGAAAAGCGCGGGAATGGTTGTGACGTCGTATAGCTCGATTTATCAGAAGGCAGTGACAGGAGTGACAGCTGCACAGAATTAGGGAAGGAAGAATGGAAATTTAACGTTAAAATAAGCAGTTCGGCGATCCATTTCCAGAGGGATCTGATGTAGGTTAAAAATAAGAACCGCCTAAAAGTCCAAATGATTGGTGAGCCCACAGGGCTAGTAATTCGTAGGTCTCGGGTTCAATCGCACAAGAATTTTTTTTAATGATCACTGCATTCTCTCTCTTATATCACTGATTATCATTTTTAGTAATAATTGGACATGGTTATTATGAAGATTATTACACAATCTACTCCATATAGTGTATTTAAATTCAAAGTACTTGCCTACCTAATCTGAAATTGTCAGTAGCAGGAAAAATGTAATACATTGCTCGATGAGTAAGCTCTTTTTTTACTCGGAGAGAGTTTTAAGAGGCAACACGTGCATTAAACAACCTCCTCGGCCAAAAAAGTGCGCTTACCTTACGCATCTCGCAATGTAAATAACTATTTAATACAGCACTCTTTTCAAACATTATCAACAATATCAAGACTGTGATACTTAGACTATAAATAATAAGACGGATAGACAAGGATGGGGCGTTCTCGTTGATCTTTCTAAACAAAGCTTGCGTGGTGCTGTAGTTTTTATACATGTGCCGCCCATATTAGTTTATACATGGTGCCGCCGCCCACCAGAGGCGCCACTACCAACGAGCTAATTGACGTCACAACCAAGGAGGGCGCCTTACAAGAATGATTTGAATTATGCAGTTTTTAATTGCTTATATTTATTACATAATAATAAAAAATGAGTTTTTTGTGAACTGTGGTTCATTTAATGGCAATCAATTACGTTTGAAAGTAATATTTTTCAAATTTAATTTTTGTGCAAGTTCCCCATTGGTTCTAAAACAGCTGCTCTTAATTTAACAATTGTCTCATACTTTATTTTGTACTGTTCCCCACAAAAAGAAATCCAAAACAGATAAATCGGGGGATCGAGACTGCCAGGAAATAGGTATATTTCTCCCTATCCAACTATTTGGATAGAGCTGATCTAGGTAATTTCTTACGGGCAAGTAATTATGTGGTGGAACTCCATCATGATAATTTTTGTTTTATTTTGTTACATTTTGTCACCAGCTTAAAATAAAATATTTGAAAGTTTGAAGTATGTCTTATTATACAATAGAACGTAATTATGAAAATATTCCATGGCTGACTGTAAAAATTAAAAAAAAAAAACAGAAAATTAGCCAAAGATCTTTTATTTTTTGTAATAAATATGCCGAGTATTATATCTTTGGAAAGCTCAAAAAATGGCCGATTTTATAAGGCCACAGCAGCCAACTATGATTTACTTTTAAAAAACACAAGTTTATGTCGTATCTCAAAAATCACAAACAACATAAAAAAAATTGGATCAGATTATCTTATTAAGCCCAAAATTATCTAAAATTTTTGTCTCTACAGTTTTTCTGTATAATCAGAAATAACGGAGCTACAGAGATCTGAAGAAATAGCAAAAAATCACTTTTTTCAAAATATCTAGTGAGCCGTGAACTTTTTTAAAAATCCAAAAGGGGCATTAGATTGAGCATTGAAAACTGCAATTCTTTCCCCATTTAACCTTTGTTCTAGCTCTGCTAATTTCCGAGATCCCCATAGTGGGCATCGAAAAAAACTCACCCTGTATATTACAATTTATTTTTCCGAGGACTTCATTTGAAATAAATGATTGCTTTTTTGATAGGGTAACTTTGTGTAACATTTGAGATTGGCCCTTCTAAAATAGACACCCTGTATTTTTGTTCTTAACTTTTCGAGAACAGCCTGTATATCAATTCTGAAGCTAGATTCGGATTCTCCATAGAAAACTGCATCATCCTGGTTTGGAGCTAGTCTTTTTATTTGAAAAACTAACGATATAATCGGGCTTTATTTGAGAACCTAATATAGGTACCCTGAAAAAGTTTCTCTTTTTGCAATGCGAAAAACACAATTCTATTATACTTAGAAAAATAGTTATTTGTGTAACTATATAGTGCAAAAAGTGCATATTTCTTGCACGAGGCATGAAGTTTTCAGCTCAAGACGCAGTCGAGGTAACTGATGGACAATCTTCATTTCCAGTAATTTTTTTAATTTTGTTTTCTTCATTGCCTGTGAAGGTCTCAGGTTCTTCACTTAAAACTCTTTTTAGAATTGTTGTGAAGTTTCCGGTATTGGTACTTGGTTCACCTTCCAGAATTTGAGCAGCTATTTCAGTTTATTTAAAAAATTGAAATTTTACTGAAAGTATTTATACCAACACAGGTTCAACGGAGCATTTTCCGTTATAATATCCTCTAAAGAATCTAGTGTGACTGGTAGACTATGGGGACGAAGGTATGCATTTTTGCGATACATTTCAACAAAATTAAAACTTCTAATTTTACGGCTTATTACAAATAATGATCGAGGTTTGTTTGTCTTGCTATCGGGAATTTTCACAGTTACATGATAGAATCCATGTAGTTAATATCATTTAATGGTAATTTCTGTAACTCGTCTCTGCGGCATGTTCCTGCAATGTCAAATACTGCAACTATCTATTACAATACAAAAGTAAGTAGGTATAGAGTTAAAAATCGGCCAATTGTGAGTCGAACTCGCACACGAAGGGTTCCGTACCACCGTACAATATTTAACACTAAATATTTTTAAAAAATACTTAGTAAGTATACAGTATGATCCCGGGGGCCCCGCCAAATCGCGAAAAAAAATGGAAAAGGGGCCCAAACGGCCGAATGGCTTTTTCGATCGGGGGGGCTCTTTCGCAGGCGGGAGGCCCATATCCCTCCGCGGCCCCACGAGAAAATTTAACTCGATCGGCGCTCTCCGTTCGAATCCCTAGCCATATTTACCGAAAAAATTCGAAAAAAATGAAGAAAATATTTCCGGGGGCCGAACGGCTCTTCCGATTCGGACGCCCATCAAAAGCCTTCTTGCCCATCAGCTCGGTCGGCCGTACGCCAAATTTGGGCTCGAAAAATCGAAAACTGCAACCTGTATAGGTGATAAAGTAGGTACATCTATTACTACCCAGCAGTGGGAGCCAAAACAAGGTCCTATGGGTCCGGCGGAGCCGGTAGGCCCTTGTTAATTAACAAGTTAAGTTAAATAAAAGCTTGTAACAAATGCATTGGGATAAAGGGCCTCATAAAATGGCCAGAAAACTCGTCAGACCTAACTATGTAGGTTTATATTTATGAAAATTTCTAAAAACCTTGTTTCGAAATATTGATGATTTAATAAAAAAAATAATACTAACAGTTTTTCTTAAAAAGGCGCTCATACACTTATATTTTTATAACTATAATACTTTTTCCATAATACATCTGTCCGAGCATCTGTCAATTGTTTCTGTCATGGCTAATTAGATCTTCATTAAAAAAATACCATGGCATCTTTTTCATATTTTTTACAGATAATACGCATAGGTATAACTTTTTAATGAAGCAAAAATTATTTACGAAAGTTTATCAGAAAAATGTGCTCTTTCCAAATATAAAGGTATGGTCCTGGGAAAAGCATATTTGATGACGTCATAACCTATATTTCCCAAATTCCTAAATCTATCTTTTCGGCCCAAAAGCAAGCTTGAGTGGTCCTACAAGAAACCTACAAGTCCAATTTTTACTGGCTGTTTTCGTTTGCCTATAATAACCCTGGGGAGTCGTGTTTGGGACACAATATGATACAATATGGCAACATTCTAACCTAAAAATTCAAATGACAGATGAGAAAATTCTGAGGAAAGGGAAATATAGGTATACATTTTGTGCACAAATAAATAATTGCAAAAAATGGAAAAGGCTTTTGTTTTTTAAAGGGATGGGAAAAGAATAAAATTTTAGTAATCGGAGTTAGCATATTTTCATCTCTCTTTATGTTTATATTTCCTACATATTAAATTACACAGCTCTTAATCGTTAACACTCTTTATGGTACGGTTTCATTTCATATGCTACAAATTATTTTTTTTTTGAAAAAAAAACACATACCTTACACCCCTACCCTACCTATGTTTATTTCGCCCAAAAAATGCTGTTTAATAATCTTTCTACGGTGCTTCGATACGGCATCAGCCAACACCCAACGTGCAAAAAGGGGGGTATTTTTAATATCGTTTCATTCACAGAGTGTTACAAAAAAGTAGGTCAATCGAATGACCACAGATTTTTGTTTTTTTTTTATTTAGACTCTCCTTTATTTTGAAGTGTTTTTAAGCTATTTAGTTGAAATTTGGCATATTATCCTCTATAAACAAGGATATTAGGTATATATCTTTGTTAAGCAAGCGCGTTTTTTTATGTAATTTGAGTCAACAAATGAGCAGACAGAACACCCATTGAACCATTGATCTTTCTGCTTATGCCTATGGTTTAAAGGAATCATTCTTTATTATTTAGATCCAAAGTTTATTTTTCTTTCTGTAAGTTTTCACGCTTGTTAAAATTTCGGTTGAAGATTTCGTTTAAATTATATTGCACTTATTTGTATTTTGGCTATTGAGATGTCCTGTATATTGTAAGCTTTTCATCTTTTCATCATCACACACGCAAACTTGTAACTTGCCTAACATAATTTGAGTAATTCACAGTTTTTAGACTCATAGGCGTACGTAGCTGAGGGAGCAAACCTAACATTAACAAACAAATTCCAATAAATAGACAAATAAGTTTCAATAAACTAAAATCGCTCTTTAACTGTACAATACATTGTGACCGGTAAATATTTCATGTCCCTAGAATTCCGTAAGCGGCGGCCATATTGGTATTATTGGTGACAGAGGAAAGGGCCAGAATTTACATTCGACGCTAACGAATTCTAAATTTGGGTAGAGAGAAATTAACTTTAAACGCTGTTCCTTGAAGGACAGAAAAAGGCCATAATTATAGTGTCTGTGTTTGAAGTTAGGTTAGAAACATACCTATATTGTATATCAAGGTTAAGGTTAGGCCTCTGTTACAAGTACTGACATTTCTGCCAGACATGCTAAATACGCCCCTGGAGGCGCCCAAAACAATGCTGCCAACCTTGTATTACCAAATTAAGAAATATAATGTCTAGTGTAGAGGGTGATCCAAACTCGACGCCCCAGGCCTACAGCGGGAACACGAAAACTCATAATAAAATTAAAGGGGTTCTTAAATGGGACATACCTACTATGGTCAAATTTTGACCGAAAATTAGCTTTTTTGATGTTTGGGTAAATGGCCGCTCTGACGTCATCGATATTATTTTCCCAGAAAGATACCAGTTTTTCTCTATACAGTTTGATATGGTAGTAACCCAGGAAATTGATCAATAAACAATATCTACCAGGAATACAACAATCTATACAGTGTGTCCCAGGATTAGCGAATTTATAGGTGTAAATGACAAAAAAAAATCCGAGTTGAAAATAGAGCTTCTGTGGCTCCACCCTGCTTAGTTTGAAACTAATTTTTGACATAATTTTACTTTCGAAAAATCAAGTATGCCTTGGAAATTTTGAAAACACTGATTTTGTGCACTAGTCAAGTGCCCCCTCTGTAGCTTTTACGACAAAATGTTATTAAAGACAGTTAGTTGTTCAGAATAAAAAACTGAGTGTTTTTGCAAAATTTCAAAATCCTAGGCCTCCTTCGATTTTTTTCCCTTTTTTATTGGAAAAGTGGGAAAAAGTGACCTTTTGGTAAAAGATATTACAAAATATTATTAAAGAAAGTTGTTCAGAATTAAAAATTGTATGCTACTAAATGTAGTAATAATCGGCTACATTAATTTTTTGACTGTTATTTTATCATTAGGTGTGCTTGGTTTTTCTTTTGTCTGTGTACTGAGTTACTGTCAAAGTTATTTTAATGCATAGGTACACAATTTTCAATTCTGAACAACTTTCTCTAATAATATTTTTTAATATCTTTTACCAAAACGTCACTTTTTCCCACTTTTCAAATAAAAAAGGGACAAAAATCAAAGGAGTCCTAGGATATTGAAATTTTGCACAGATATTCAGTTTTTCATTCGGAACAACTTTCTTTAACAACATTTTGTCGTAAAGGCTACAGAAGGGGCACTTTACTAGTGTACAAGGCGTACCTGATTTTTCGAAAGTAAAATTATGTCAAAAATTAGTTTCAAAATAAGCAGGGCGGAACCCCAGAAGTTCAATTTTCAACTCGAATATTTTTTTGTCATTTACACCTATAAGTTCGCTAATCCTGGGACACACTGTATATTGAAAGTCATTATCATTCTCAACAACTTTTATAGAAAGAAATTTTCTGTATCTTTTGTCGTTCCAAATCTACAGGGTCAAATATGTAAAAAAACATGGAATTTGTTCTAATCATTTTTCGAAATCTAATTATTTAAGAGTATGTTAGGGTGCCTTGCGCACCCTTAAATTTATTCAACTGGAATATTTTTAATTTTTTTTTGTAACAAACAAGTTAGTATCTAACAAGCACAATTCAGAAATTTAAAAAATATTCCAGTTCAATAAATTTGAAGGTGTGCAAGGAACCCTAATATAACATACTCTTAAATAATTTCTGAC
Source organism: Pseudeuparius sepicola (assembly GCA_963920635.1). Lineage (NCBI taxonomy): Eukaryota > Metazoa > Arthropoda > Insecta > Coleoptera > Anthribidae > Pseudeuparius > Pseudeuparius sepicola. Next base: position 11,876,734 of record OY987302.1, on the reverse strand, counting down.
TATCAATTGTTTCCATGGCTAGCTAGTTTTAGGAAAATGATTAGAAAAAATTCCATGTTTTTTTACATATTTGACCATGTAGTTATATTTTGAACAATAAAAGATACAGAAAATCTTTCCCTACAAAATTTGTTGAGAATGATAAGGACTTTCAATATATAGAGAAAAACTGGTATGTTTCTGGGAAAATAATATCGATGACGTCACAGCGGCCATTTTTCCAAACATCAAAAAAGCTAATTTTCGGTCAAAATTGGACCTTAGTATGTCCCATTTAAGAAACCCTTTTCGAAATTTTATTTTGAGTTTTCGTGTTCTCGCTGTAAGCCTGGGAAGTCGAGTTTGGATCACCCTGTACATACAGTTAAAGAGAGATTTTAATATATCTAGTACACAATTTTACAATGATCACAAAAAATTACGGAAAATAAACAAATCGATTAAAATAGAAGCGGATACCGAAAAAAATGGGAGTGCATCATCAGCAATTTGTTTTGTTGGTTCTTAGAATTTTTTTTACTAAAATTACAAACAAGAACTTAATACCAAATTTCAACTGACTATTTTTATAAATAGGAGTATTTAAAATTGTTTTTTTTTTATTCAATTTTAACCCCTTTTATTTTAGAATAGGCTTGTCTAAATCAAAAATGGCATAAGAAATATCACATCACATTATTTTAGTTCAAAGAATCTATGTTTAATGGATTGGCTTGCTTTTTGTAGAACGAAAACAATTACAATGGAAATTCACTCACCTAAATTGCCAGTACTCCAAATCCTTATCCCAATTGTAATACCTGTGTTTACTGGACCGATCGGTCCCCCTGTTGCACATCATCCACACATCGAAGCCCCGATCTGCCAAGTAATACACCAAGGCGTGGTCTCTGCCCAAGTTGGTGTAATGCTCGGCAGTGCCACCCATCCCGTGCGTTATGAGCACCGCACTTCTATTTTTTGAGCTGTCGGGTTCTCTGCCGTACGGGATCCTGTAGAGCCCCAGAATGTAGTGGTCTTCGGTTTCCACGTGGTGCATTTCGAATGGATAGCCATTCCTCCTGATAATTTGCTCCTAAAATTACATTGCAGTAGCAAAGTCTGGAGATTGTTATTCTCTAGACTTTGGCAGTAGTACGGTACTTGCCTTTTAACATTTCGCCTTGCAAATTTAGTAAAATAGTAATATTATTGCATAGTTACCATTGTGAGACCAAGTTCCGGATGCCTGTCAAATCGAAAATTGTTTTGTCCATTTTGATCAGAAAAAATTCGAACAGCCAATTGAATTATCATCGAAGCAAATGGACTCATTGTGGATACCTAAACTGCTATAATACCTATGCAATTAATAATAATTAGTTTATTGGAAGATTTTTTGGAATATGTTACAAAAGTAAATCATTTTGTATCAGATAGGTTATACCTATACTGCCAGTGTACGAACTTTGCCTTTATATTGGTATAGGGCCAAACTTTATTTGCTAAACACCACTAACAATTTAAATTTGTTATTTCGTTGCAAATTTTGTATACATATACGTAATGAAACTATTAATTCAAAACATTACTAAAACGTTCATTATTACGCATACACCTTTATCTGTGCAATAAAGAATTTAAGTATAATTGCAATTTAAGTAAGTATAAGTGGTATGTTGTTATGCCCTCTTATGTCCTCTATAATTTTAAGAATTGATAACCATTACCTTTTTTCACAATTAGGTAACTGGTTGGCCAAATTCGATACATACTTTATTTGCTCCTATTCAACTGTTTCATAAAATAAATTAACCATTTCTCTCTACTAACAACTATCATTATTTTATCTACAGTGTGTTCCATCCTAAATGTGAACACAATCGTAAAATTTTTGTTTTTGCGATATTCTAGTGCTTATTTTCCCGTCACGATGGAAGATGGGAAGATGCACTCTGGGAGCATTTCTCGGGCCTAGTACGATCATGTTTATACCCTAAACATTTCAAAAATATTATATTAGTGCACTGAGGAAAATAAAGTATTTTGCTAAGAAAAATCTATTTGTTGTTAAAAGATTTCTCTTTACTACAGAAAGTCGAACCTTCTACGCCAGCAAAAATTATTTTGAAAGATCATTTTGTTGTCACTATCAGATATCTATTTGAGGCAAATAAAAAAGAAATGAGCCTATTTACTATTGCAAAACTTATTACAAAAAGGTAAGCTCTGCTAATATATTTTAGTGTGGTCACACGAACCTTGGCGAGACCACAGTATTGTGACCATATTTATCTCGTAACTGAAGAAACGATAAGTGTAAACCCGTTATTTTCAATTCTACTAATAGAGTTATAATAACATAAATTACGTTTAAAAACCTGATAGAAGTTCAATTTTAATAACGTAGGTCCACCTAGGTCATGGTTGTTTACGTACCGGAAGCACATCCCCTTGGATACGGCGCCTAGCAACGAGCGAATGGCTGATACCCAGTGGTATCACAAAGTGTTGAAAGTGTCAAAATTTTATTGACTTTATTGCATCTAGTTATTAATTATTTGATACTAGGTAAGTCACTGCTACTATACAAAGTAATCATTTAAAAGCTTTTTAAGAGCCCTGGAGCATATACAGGGTGTTCCTAAATATCATGTACATACGGAAGGGGCTCATTCTTTGGCCCATTTTAAGAAAAAAACTTCATATGAATGTATGTCGTAAACGTTCTAACTTTTGAGATACAGGGCGTTGAAGTTCATTTTTTTAAATTGAATTTTGGCTACATCTCCCGAAATAATCAAGCTGCTGAACTGAAATTTGGCACTGCTATGTTTTTGGGGATGGAGAATAAGCTGAAAATGTCAATTTCACCGTATCTCACAGATGGCGCCACTTGCGCTGTTTTTTGATCACGCTCTTACGCGTAACTTTTTTGAGGTTATCTTTTTGGTCCTGCAGGTCCATCATTTTAGTGCATCTTTTCATTCTGCAAGAAAAAGGTACTCTTGTTTTATAACGATTAAATCAACAGTTTGCGTTGAAATTGGCAAAACGTGCCCCGAAACACCTGTTGATTCCGATATTCGAAACATAAAATCTGTAACATTTGAAAGCAGTAGGTGCAAATTTTATGTTTCGAATATTGAAATCAACAGGTGTTTTGGAGAACGTTTTGGCAATTTCAAAGCAAACGGTTGATTTAATCGTTATGAAACAAGAGTACCTTTTTCTTGCAGAAAAAAAGATGCACTAAAATGATGGACCTGCAGGACCAAGAAGATAACCTCAAAAAAGTTACGCGTAAAAGCGTGATCAAAAAACAGCGCAAGTGGCGCCCTCTGTGAGATACGGTGAAATTGACATTTTCAGCTTATTCTCCATCCCCAAAAACATAGCGCAGTGCCAAATTTCAGTTCAGCAGCTTGATTATTTCGGCAGATGTAGCCAAAATTCAATTTAAAAAAATGAACTTTAACGCCCAAAATGGGCCAAAGAATTACCCCCGTCCGTATGTACATGATATTTAGGAACACCCTGTATAAGGAATTCAGGAATTTATCAAACGTGTGCTAATTTAGAAGAGGGAAGAACTTTTATTGTCATCGCTAAAATTATATAGGGTGCCCCATAACTTATCCGCCATAGGGCAACAGGTGGTACTATAGTCAAATTATTTTAAGAAGTCCTTACTGGGACTGTCAATTGGTAATTTCGCCATCCTAAGTTGGCATTAATGCAGCAACCGGGTCATAAGTCCAGGTCAGTAACGAGCTCATTTGCACATGAATAACTACTAATAACACGAACAAGAACAACACAGATAACGGAAAAACTCTCAAAACGTACAATATCCCCGAATATATTCACTGCCCAAAGTTTGAACCCTTTTGAACGATCTGGAAAACCTTCACGGTCACTTCACAATACCGAAATAAAATTTGCCTGAGTACGCACATATAGACGCAGCCGCGAGTAGCTGATTATACCAAAATACCAAAATGAAAGTGTTTCCGTGACGTTTGAAATTATTATTAAAATGAGTTGTAGTCATAGTTATTTTTATTTGTAGCGGCATAAACGTGATTGCAATAGGGTTTTTATTTCATAATGTTCTTTTTTTCGTATCACTTGGGTAACTTTTCACATCATAAATCAATGAGTGACATCACTAACTGGTTGATACACATATACCAATGCTATACCCATGGTTAACAGAAAATTCGTAGGGATTTTGTGGAGAATGTCATCTGACAAAATCGGGACTTCTTACAGTAATCGGGGTATAGAACGTCAAAATATACCGTGCGAGCCAAAAATGCCTTAGTAAAATGTTGCTCGTTTAAAAGATACAGGGTGTTGAAAATGAAACTTGATTTTCGAAAAATTGCAAGGTGAGAAATCCGAGTTTATTATTAATTAGGAAAAATTCAACAAGCGATAATATTAAAAAATGCCGAAAATACCTTCCCGAATGTGAGGCGTCATTTAATAAAGATATTTTTTCCGGTGTTTCTACATCAAAGACGAATATCTCGAAAACGGCTTAAGATATCGATGACTCTTCTCGAAGTCAAAACATTGCCAGCTTCACAGTGTAAGATATTATGACCGGTGATATTATGCAGAAGAAGTTCGCGCCAAGCGCCCTCTAGGAACTAGGTTCAAACTAGGTAGTACCGAATTCGAATTTCTTACCATAGAAAACCCAAGTGTATCAGTTTCGAATAAGATACTTTCAACGGTTTTAGAATTATTGTACGGGTATATTTGGACGTTTATTAGGGGAGAATGGGGGAATGGCGGCCCCTGGGGTAATTCCGGCCTTCAATTTTCTCGCCAGCGGGTATATTGTTGGCTGCCGCTACACCCAAAGCCATCTCGTGTTATTGAAACGAAGCTTCAGTTTGAGTTGGACAGCTTAGAGTGAACGTGTTGCGATATTAAAGGCGTATTTTTGAAAACTCAGGCTTTCTTGTAAGAAGTAACTTGCTTTGAAGGTAATAATTAGCTCATTAGTAAGTACTAGAACTACCGAGACATGGGCAGTGTGAATAAAAAATAAGTGTTTACTTTAAGAATTAAGTTATAGCATAAGAACATTCTTGTTAGGTTCAGCTATAAGTTTAAGTACATTCTGAAAAAATTGTGAATAATATTTTGCTTATACTTATAAGCTTATACTTAAAAATTTAAGTTTAAAGTAACAAAAGTAAACACATCTGTTTTTATATCATTGAAATAATTCCAAAAAAACTTTGTAAAAAGCTGCCGTATTTAATATTTTTGTCAACAGATTTTTCATTTCATTTAGTAATAACAACCATTAGCACACACACGTTCGTAAAATTGTTAAAAATGAGTTACGAGTACGGAATCTCTTGACTCCGAAGTCGGTGAAGAACAAAGTGGCAATTTGCTCACAAAGTGTTATTTGATAAATCGCAGTTGCCATTAATTAGAAAAAAGAAGGTAATTTCCTTAATTAAAATGCAGGAATCATAACAAACAATTTATGGCAAAAGTATAACGTTCAAACAATTAAAAAGATTCGAATTAAAGAAGAAAACCGATAGGAAGGCAACTGGAAATAAAAAAATTATTTTGAAAGATTGGTGTTCAAATTGGAGTTGGAAAGGATGAAGCGATCATCGAAGAACAGTGTAATGTTGAGTGGTTACTCAACATTAATTCTAGAAAATCGATATAGATTATGGTAGTCCTCATTCCGACACTCAGTTCGTTGACAATAATATTTTCGACGTCTAATGTTCAGAAATTGAGCCATTTTTAAACGTGTTCCTTGAAGTTCTATACACAAGACTAATTTTTAAGCTGCATATTAGCAGGCTTGAAAAATTCATAGTTATTACTTAAAAATTGTAGTAAATGCTGTACTTTATTCACATCTAAATAAGCCTTAACTACAAAAAACAGAACATACTTAAAGCAAACAGAGTAAACTTATAAATTTAAGCTAAGACTTATTATTATTCACAAAAATGTCATCTTTTGCTACAAAAAAGGTAGTTTAAGTTCATACTACAATTTTATTCACACTGCCCATTATTATTATTATATATAATGGATTCAGTAGAGCCTGCAGATTAACATCGGAATTAACAATTTTACATAATATCAAATAATAATAATAATGTCTAACCGACTAACCGAAATAAGGTATATTGGGGGAATACCGGACACAATGTTGGGGGCTGGGGGTAACGGCGGCCTAGACATGTATCATAAAAATATTATTTTTTAGTCCCTAGATGCCGCGAAAATACACAGAAAAACATAAAAAGTTTCGCGGACTTCAGAAAGTTTACATGCAGCCATGGATGCTCAGCTCCAAGAGGGGGTCGCAGTTTAAAAGAAATGTCGAGAAGTTTTAACATACCAAGGTCGTCTTTGCAAGAGAGACGCAGAAACGGTAACATTTGAAAAACTCATTTAGAAAGACAAAAAACATCATGTGACTTTTGTGAATAATAAATAATTATAATATTTTTGTTGTTTTTTTGTTTTGAGAGCCTGCGGTCGGTATTACCCCATGAGTGTGGGTAATACCTGTCAACACTACATTTTTTATATACGGGTATACATATAGTTTTTGGTTTGTCTAGAATAAAAATTTATTTTGATTCTGCACTGACTTGAGCTTTAATTTGGCATCCCACCATTACTTTACGCAGTTGAAAATGTGTCAATGTTGTTGCCCTACGGCGGATAAGTTATGGGACACCCTGTACATTTTCCAAATCCGAATTTTAAATATTATGTTTAAGCCATTGCTGCGCACTTTTTCTGTAGAACCCTCGGTAGAACCACAGACCTATATATAGCGAAGCTATATATAGGTCTGTGGTAGAACCATGTGGGAGCTAATGCACTTAGTTGCTTAGTAAGTTAGGAGATAAATAGGTAGGTATATAGTCTCAATATTGTGGTCTCGCCACGGTTCTTGTACTTTTCTAAGTATACCCACTCGTTAACACGTTAGGAATATTATGTGTCCTTTTCGGTGTACTGGAAGGAAGGAAATAAAGATTTAAGTAATTAAATGTTTTTTTAATAAAAGAGAAATTTCATCATACACTATTGAAATGGGGTTTACAATTATTATTTATGTAGGTAGGTATGTCTTGTAAAATTATAAAATATCTCCAAAAGCCAGTACGTAACAGAAAGAAAGGATCAGAGATCCGATTTTTCATGCAAAAAAAAAACAAGTCAAATTGGCACAATGTTATCCTCCCACAAATTCACCGTATTTCTAAAGAACGCAGCACATTGTTATTCCCGCCTTATTGCACACCGCACTAGTTTTGCAATAAAACCAAGAAAATTTGCCGATTTTCATAATATAAACCTGTGGAAACAAAGGCAAATCCTAGTTTTGTTTTTTGTTTGCCCTCCAGCAGAATGACAACTGCCAAGTGACGTCATACTTAAATGGTCTATTTCCCTATAACTTTACCCTCCTTACTTTATTTTTCTCATATTGGACACATTAGATTATAAAAGATTCCTATTACATTATATAAAGGGTGAGTCGCAAGAAAGCTCTGAAAAATGGCTAATTATCATCTACGAGAAAAATAGAACATTCTACTGTTTTAACACTCTATAGTATTACACAAATTTCTTATTTTTACTTTTACTTACTAATAATAATATCACTGCAGAAAAAAATAGAAACTGAAAAATTCAGTAACAGACCCACGTGTGGTGTGCGATTTGTGTTACTTTTTTATGCACTTTTGTAATTTTAAATATTGAACTGAATATTGAAAGCTTCGTTATTTCCTCATTATATGGGATCCAGGATGCGCCTTGTGGATATTTGAAAAAAGGTGTGGCTTACTAGATTGTTTAAATTGAAAAAACGAAATTTTGGCGTTTTATTCTAATACGTCTAACCCTTGTTTATGGGTCTCATAAACAAGGGTCTAACTTCGTCGTTTCTGATTTTAGATAAAAAGTGTAAAAACCAAAGTTAGAGGGAAGCTAGATGGATTGGTTGGTAGGTACCAACTGCTTCAAAGTTATATAATTACTGTAATTTTTAGGATAAAGTTGAAATTTTATAACATTAACTGCCTTTCTCGTGTACAGTGTCATGAAAAATATTTACCTGGCTAAAATACTTATGATTAATTTCTTTGGCTTTTCACTAATAGAGGGCTGGCTACATATAAATGCAAGGTATAAGGTACATACAAATTAAATAGCTAGTGTTATTTATCTTTAGATTGAATTAGAATACTTAGGAATAATAATAGGGGTTTGTTGAGGTTACTACTTTATAGTGGTAATTAAATGGAATTTGATATTGGGAGGTCAAATTTTTAATTTTTTATTGTTCTTAAACGACTATTGAAAAATACAATGTTAATTCGCAACTTGTTAAACAGTTTTGCACCTATTCCCCGTCAGCAGCCCAAAGTATAATGTAGTCATAACAGTTGACTAAATCTTTGTTACGAAAAGTGGGCCATGGGCTGTGGTTGGTATGGACGACGACGGTTCGAAATGATTTCAGATGATAGTGAGAAAATGAGACATTCTGTGCTCTTCCCGAAACATTGCGTAGACGACAAAAGGAAATATTTAAAAAAATGTCGGAGTGGTTTAAAAAATGCCAACAAACATAGGTACAGAGCATTTTATAAAGCTTTACAGTATAATAACATATAATATATAATATATAATATAATATACAATATAATATTTTTACATTCTTTTATACTTTTGCTCTGTTAGTATGTGTGTATGTGGTCAAATCTTGCAAATGAATTTTAAGCCACTTCCACTTCCTATATGCATTGAATAAGGACCTTAATCAAAGCTATATGGCACACACTTTTCGTGCTGGTGATAATACAATCTATTATAGACACTCAATATTGTAATTTATTCAAAATGACCGTGGCTCCAAGATGGCGGATGACTTATTTGTTCACAACCTCCGTGACATGGGCATCAAGTGAAAGGGTTTGACGAGTAGAAAACGATAAGGTGAGTGACGTCATACATGGGCATTAAATGAAAGGGTTTGGCGAATAGAAACGATAAGGTAAATGACGTCATACTAAATCCAACATGACTGATTCCCCAAGGTGGCGGACTGACTAATTTTCTTTACTCACACTGGCGACATAAAAAGCACAAAATAAAATATAAAATAAGAGAAATTAAAAACAAGCTTTTATGTAAGCCATGTATGTACTAAAACGAATAAAATAAGTTTAGGTTTTCGTTAAGGTAATTTGGTAGTTCATTGCTAAACAATTGCGACAAGCTTTTTAACTGGTTATAAAAAAGTACTTGCCAAAGTATGTATTTTTGTCCACTGTGGCGTACCTTGTATATTGCCGCTGGTTTTTTCTTAAACCCCGTTTTTCGGTTCTTGGAGGCCAGACGTGAGCTATACCGTTCGTCGGGTCAATTTGATTTTGGTCGTGTAAAAATTTAAATGCCTAATTGGTTGTAGAACTGTTTTCTTTTAAGCAACTACCTGCATTTAGGTAAGTGTATTGTAGCATTATTTCGACTATGTATGTAAATTTTAATTTTGAGTAATTTTGTTTTAATGTTTTATAACAATTATCTTTTTTAGTTAATTCGGGCGACAAGCTTTTTTTGTTTTTTTTTATTTGATTTGATTTCAAAATGCTTTTTGCAGTTATTTGGCATTGAATTACCCTTAACGAAAACCTATACTTATTTTATTCGTTTTTGTACATGGCTTAAATATAAGCTTGTTTTTAAAAAGTAATTTTATTTTATTTAAAATTTAGAAATACATAGAATGTTTCAGGTTTTAATGCACAAATTTCGACCACTAATGATGGAATTTTATACCCTAAGGGTGTTAAAGTTAAAAAAATTATTTATTTTCTCTTCAAAGCTATTCAAGGTATTTTAACTAAATATGGTACAATATGGTACACCTATTATTCGGTGGGAATATTGGTCACCTCAAACAACCAGTGGCGGAGTTATAGGGGTTCGGTACTGCGTAATTAAATAAAACACTAGTACTGTAGTACATACCTATGTGTTTCTGTTTCTGCTGAAATTTCGTTTCCTCGTTTTGCTTGATGTTATGGATATAGATAGCATTTTGAGCATGTACTGTAACATCTTTTTTTTATCCTGAAGCTGAATTGTTGTTACCTGATATTTTTGTTGTTTTAATGTTCAATAAAAATAATTAAATCGTTTGACGCCCGCCTACTATGAATGTTTACTTGATTTTCTGGAACAGTCAGGGGAATGGTATTTGGCATGAAATTATTCTTAATAGGAAAAATATTGTGTTTTCGAGAAAAAATGTAGAGGGAAAAAAGTTTCCTAAATAAAAGGGCTACACAAATCATATTTTTGTTATACGTAAAAATGATTCACAAAAATTCGAGCAAAAAAATTAGTTTTTACCCTTTTTTAGGGCAGTGTGTAAATGGATAAACTACCCTAAGGCGTCTTCTAGTAAGTAGAGAACACATAGCAAATTTCAAATTTTTAAGTAGCGCCGTTATTGAGATATAAATTAAAAAATATATTTTGGGTCGCCCTGTAGACCCAAATAACTTGGCAAGGCAAGCCCAAATCGAAAAATTTTATATGAAAAACCCCCCTTACAACCACCTGCCATAATACCCCTTTAAACTATTTACTACACATTCTGACTCACCCTGTATGATATGACTCGGAAGTAGCTCTCATATTATATCCCCAGATATTTCTGCAGTATCTAAAGTAAACTAATAACTTATTTGAAAAATATATAAGCGTTGACTGACGTATTTATAAGCCTTCTCACAGTTCTAACGACTATAGCTTCATGTCCTGAAGGACAGATGGCACTGATGGCTAAAAATGTATTGTGCATTGACTTTTATCTCGGGAAAGCACATGGTGAGCCAAAAATGTGTCAGACGTAACATCCGTGAGCAGTCTTTATCAATACGTCAGTCAACGATATAAGCATATACTTACGGCTTTAAAATGTCAATTTTTATTTATTTTTTGTTATAAATGAACGACTTAAAAAAAGATAAATATCAATCCATATATGCGTAGGACGGGGGTATTTTTGAAATTTCTACGCTAGCGGACGAAAACGGTTGTAGGTATAAAATTTATATAACGTAACGTATTTGCTACAAAAAGTTAGTTATAATAATATATTTGTAATAATAACCATTATTATTCGATAAATTTCTTCATCACTTCAAGAACATGGTTATTCACATATAACGCAAGGTCTTTGGCCCAAATGAAATCATTATGAGTCCAGCCGCGATAGGGAACTTCGTACAAGTCCACTACATTGGGCAAGATCATACTCAGTGCTAGAACATCCTAGAACATTCTTATTTGAAAACATTTAAAAGTGTAAGGTAAAGTAAAATATACTTCTTCTGTAATGAAAACATCAGCATCCCCATAAACTAACGCAACGGGTGCTGCAACTTTTCTCAAGTCATACTTTGGGGCTTCGGGTTTCCCGTATCGTCTCAAATTTTCCTTTGTTCCCCAGTCGAATTGGTAGAAGTCACCTACAATTTTTCAGAAATAAGTTTAGTTAAAACCTTGATTACATGCTTTGTGTAATCGATGAGGCAAAAAATATAACCATTGAGTAAAGGTATAATAACACGGTTTTACCATCATCTGCGGCAGTCGAGCGCTTCTTTAGTACAGGAGGATAAATTTTAATGCCAAGGCGTAGAAGTCTCAGCGATGAAAATATCGAATGTTAAAAAAATAAACAATACAAATAATAAAATAGGGTGCGATTTAGTGATTTTTTAAAATACCGTGCATAAAGCACCTACTCGGTGCTCACTTTGGAGTGACGTACACGGTAAATTACTAACCCCACAACTTGTTTCAATTAGTGACAGTTTAAACTTCACATTCGTCTAAACAATTATACTTTACCTACACACACACTTTGTTCCATAAATCATAAATATCTAAGTAGGTAAGTAAATTGATTGCCTTATGAGGTCTGAAAATTTCATAATTAACTGATAGCACAGACCTATATAGGCGAAGCTATATATGTCTGTGCTGGTAGTATCTGAAAGTATCTGGAAGTATCTAGATACTTTTTTTAACGTATCTTTATCTGTACCCAGATATTTTGGAAAACATCTATCTGTATCTGTATCTAGATACATCTGCCAGACAGTATCTGTATCTGTATCTAGATACCGAAAAAAATGTATCTGTTACATCACTGGTAATTAAGCACGTGTTTATTTGCCAGTTTTTCGTGATAAACAAAAGTTCTTATTATTTTTATCCAGTAGTTAAATTCCAGGAGAAAATATTTTAACATTGGAAAGGTTTATGTTCGAGTTAGCAGTTTTTGAGATAGCGGTGACGCGGTGACGCATCGCTTCGCCGGCGAACGTCGTGACGTGAATTGTGAACAGTAGTGAGATAAGTTGGTTTAATTAAAAATTATAGTTATGCTTACATGCCAGAGAAAGTATTAAAACATAAAATCTTTATTCCGATAGACATTATTAATTTTACAAAAATTATGTACCAACTATGTAATCCGTAGCCGTACTCGATATACTTACCTATACAGTGTGGATAGAAATTGTGGAATATTGCTTATATTTCTTAAAATATTCCTCATATCAAAAACATGTTTAAATAAAAGTGTCAGGGGAAATTATTTCCCGTTTAGTGATATCAAGCAATCTTTCGTAGCACAAAAAATGTGGTTGCCATGGTAACCGATTTAATTTTTTTTAATGGCACCATATACTTTTCTTGGTGAAAATTGATACATTGGAACTTTCTGAATACGATACAATACAATTTTAATGGGGTCGCATAAGAAAAAAATACAAAAAAAATAAGTTTTCTATTATGCTATTATCAAATTATTAACATCAAGTTAGCCATGCCAAAATCAGAACAATGGTAAACTGTCACTAGCTGTCACTAGCTGTGTAACTGTGTACATTGTTACACTAAACGAACTTTTTTACTCAATTTTCTGTGTACTTAAGTACTTAGTATGTTAACCTGTATTCTTTCCGTTTCACTTAATTCAAGCGCCATTATAACTTACTAAGTACGTAAGTACACAGAAACTTGAGTAAAAAAAGTACGTTTACTGTAACAATACATACAATTACAAGCAACTGACAGCTAGTGACAGTTTCCCATTGTTCTGATTTTGGCATGGCTAACTTGATGTTAATAATTATTTCAATAAACATTGTCAATAGCAATAGAAAACTTCATTTTTTTGTATTTTTTTCTTATGCGACCCTATTAAAATTGTATTGTATCGTATTCAGAAAGTTCCAATGTTTCAATTTTCACCAAAAAACGTATATGGTGCCATTTAAAAAAATCAAGTCGGTTACCATGGCAACCACATTTTTTTGTACTACGAAAGATTACTTGATATCACTAAACGGGAAATAATTTCCCCTAACACTTTTGTTAAAACAAGTTTTTCATATGAGGAATATTTTAAGAAATATAAGCAATATTCCACAATTTCTATCCACACTGTAAAAAAAACTACTTTAATATTGTTCAGCAGATGTCAGAGTCAGAGAATTAAGTAGAATCTAAGGTTTGAATATAAAGGACGTACTCAATATGATATATGGAAATAGAAGATAAACAGCAAATATATCAAACTTGACAGTTAATTAGAAAGTTTAAAATAAGCAGTCCATATTTTTTAGGAGGTCCTTTGGATCTGCTGAGAAAAGATGGTCGTTAAGGAAGTCTTATTGAGCAACGAAATTGGCAACATACTAGTTTTGTGCTTCAATGAATAAAGTCTACTGTACTGTACCTTGCTACTTTCAGGAACACAATAATACTATCTGGTAAAACAATTTGCCAATTTGTAAGTGTTATCTCATTTTGTATTGCGGATAATACCAAAAATACACTTTACCTTTCGATATGATTTGACTATAATGATAGAGTTGGAACGTAGAAATTCCTGCGGGAACTGTGGATACAATCAAGGGAATTGTTAACTAAAATTTTATTATATAAATCAGTTCTTAAATTGACCAGTTTTTGTTTATTACCAGGTCCAGTTGCTCTCGTTCAAATCCAGTAGGCAAAAATAGAATCTTTAAGCAAATATCCAGGGAATTCGTACACAACTTTCTCATGAAACACCTTAGACCACCACGAGATGGGAATAGCTCATATATTCCCAGAGTTTCTAGTAGTCCCTAAAGAAAAAGTGTATTTTATATTTGAAAATAACTAATTGATTTCACCAACCCTTAGAGTTTGATACAAAGGTATGGCTAATTTAACAATTGGATGACTGACGTTTCTCATGATGGCAGAAGGGCTAAGTGCTACCATGAGCTTTATTCTTTTGTTGTATTCTGGTCTTGAGGCGGCCATCGCAAAAAAAGATGTGGTACCTTGGGAATGGCCAATGTAGTGCATTCTTTGTGCGCCAGTTACTTTGGTGATATGTTCTATAGTTGCTGTGATGTCGTAGTATCCAATTTCGTGAATTCTGGAATTAGTAGTTCAGTAGTGGCACAGAAGAATGGAAGCAATGCATGCACACAAGAACACAAGCAAAGCATTCTTCTGTGTTAGTGGCTAAGAACTCTTCTACAAATATACACTTTGCTTCTAATATAATAAAGCCACAGAAAATATATTCCAGAACAGAGAGCGCTCCTTAATGACAACTGTCAAATGGACTCCAACTTTGAAGCTTAATATTTCCCAAATGCATTGAGGTCCACTTAGGGACCCTTTAAACTAAGGGGACCCAGCATTATACTTTCTAAAGTGAGGCCGTTTCTTTCCCCATTCTAATGGTCTCAATGATGCCAAGTATGCCATTTTATCGGAGAATCTATGAATATAACAGGTACTTTGATTGTTAGTAAAAATTAATAGTGATTTCTAAAAATTAGGCTTGACAATGTTCTGTCAACAAACACAGAATATGGCAAGTGCGAAACGAATCAAATTTATTTTATATTTGAATTTGGTTTCCTGCAATTATTTCCAGGAATTTAAGTAATATAAGTATGGTAAGTCAGTGCCGATTTTGCTTATTTGAAAATTTGTCGCTATTGCACCTTGTTACCAGGTTCCTGAATCAATTTGTAATAATATGTGTACATGAACTTTCTTCCCTTGTTGAATGTATCTACCCAAAGAACTTTCACAGATTTCGGGATGGACTAATAAGATTAGGTCTTGTACTTAGTTCTAATCATGTAGTTTTTCTCGGTGCTCATTTTGGTAATTTTATTTCTCTTCCGCAAGGTACCTCACAAACGTAAAATAAACTTATAGTTGTAGATAAAAACTGTTTAAAAAAAGACCTGACTGAAGCTACCTGCTTAATAATTTAAAATTTAGGAAATACCATTTTTGTTTTGAACTACTTACTTATACGTAATGCCCACGTAATGGGAATTGTAGGATTACTAAAGGTGAGACATGAAAAATCTGGTTGCAATTATTGGTACTACTACAGGCGGCCGCATTACCTTTAATTGACTATCTGGAAGTTAGAAAACTTAAAAATTGTGAACTATGATGGGAAATATTTTGCCTCCTTTGGAATCTATGGCACTGGCATGTCACATAAAACCTGATGGCAGTTGGACAATGACATATAACATATAACATAACCTTGTACCAGCCCACTTGTGTGGTCTCCTTGGAGATATACAGAAAACAAGGCTTCACTTTTCCTATGTGATAGACTGTGACATGCTGGTTAAAGAGTTCCTGATTACGAAAGCGTAGAAGTGCCACCCGAATTTGTGTTTGAGAATTCCGACTTATATGTCAGAATTCTGACTTTTATCTCAGAATTCTGACTTATAACTCGGAATTCTGACTTTTATCTCAGAATTCTGACTTATAACTCAGAATTCTGAGATAAAAGTCAGAAAAGTGAAACTTTCCTATTTTCTGGGAAATCATTCCGGTAGTAGGTATCGAATACTTACAAAAAGTCGATATTGAAAACAAAATCGAAAAATGGAAATTTCCGATTTGCAGGGAAATGTTTCCGAAAGTATCGACTAATTTTATAAAGTCGATATTGGGTCGACATCGAAAGAAATCGAAAAATGGAAATTTCCTATTGTTAGGGAAATATAATTGGTAGTAGCGAATGCTTATAAAAAGTCGATATTAGTTCTATGTCGAAAAAATGAAAATTTTCTGATTTTAAGGTAGATTTTTCCGGCAGTATCGAACAATTTTAAAAAGTCGATATTGGGCCAATATCGAAAAAAAAATCGAAAGGTGTAAATTTCGGATCTTCGGGGAAATATTTCTGACAGTATCGAATAATTAATTGTAAAGAGTCGATAATGGCTTGATATAGAAAAAAAATTCATATGTGGGATTTTCACGGAAAATTTTCCGGTAGTATCAAATAGTTACGAAAAGTCGATATTGAGTGGTCCTATTGACCATTCCACTGTTTTGAGGGATTCCATGGCACACTTGACTTGGCAGATGTCGTTAAAATTCCTATTTTTCCAAAGTTTGGCACCCTGCAGAATGGAAACTTCCTGTATATTTTTTAATCAAATTTGGTATATTAGGGGTTTGGGGTGTTCTGATTAACGCTGTTGTTTTCGTGAAAATCGGGGGTATAAAAAAATTGCAGCCGGCCCTGGATTTGCATTTTGAAAATGGTAGAAAGATCAAAAGAAGCGGCCTTTGAAGGCCTTTCAAACAAAAAAAAATTCAGGCGATTATCTCCAAAAATGAAGATTTTTGCGAATTTGAACAGTTTTAAAGTAGGACAACCTGTATATCGACCTAATATCAACTTTTTAAAATTATTCTATAGTGTCGGAAAAATCAGAAAATTTCCATTTTTCCGATATCGAACTAATATCGACTTTTTATAAGCATTCGATACTACCGAATATATTTCCCTAACAATCGGAAATTTTCATTTTTCGATTTCTTTCGATGTCGACCCAATATCGACGTTTTAAAATCAGTCGATACTTTATGAAACATTTCCCTGCAAATCGGAAATTTCCATTTTTCTAACTTTTATCTCAGAATTCTGAGTTATAAGTCAGAATTCTGAGATAAAAGTCAGAATTCTGACATATAAGTCGGAATAATTCCGAATTGAGAATTATTCTCAAACACAAATTCGGGTGGCACTTATACGCTTTCGTAACTATTAAATGTTGGCTAATCTACGAATTGGAAAGATTCATTCATACATTTCATACGAAATGCAATCTGCTTGTTTTTTGCGTCTGTAGTTGGAGTCCATTTGACAGGTATTGTTAAGGAGCTTTCTGTTGTGGAACTATATTTGATAAAACGCAACGTGCAAAAAAGTCAGAGAACTCGCTCGCGCTGTTAGGCAAAAAGTATGCCACACTCAAATTAGGTAAAATTTAAGAAGATGAATCAATTAAAAAGATGTTTACACCAGTTGCGCAATCTCTGAGCAAAATCACACTACCAAACATCGCAAAAATGAATTATAAAAAAAGAAGAGTCCACAGCTAAATAGGGAGGTTGATTTTTCTGATACCAATGCACAGAATGGTGCATAACTAATAAACTTACGTAAACTTCCAAAATTCATTATCCTTATCGGGATTCAAAGTTTTGTGTTTCCTAGAATGCCACGATCCTCTAGCATTCAGTAGCCACACGTCATAATATCCACTATCAGCCAACATGTAAGCAAGAGCTTTCTTTGGTCCTCCAATTATATAAGTTTCTGCAGTTCCAAACAAACCTGCAATAAATAACTGTTCGTAACTTTGGCGGATGAAAGAGTAATACTCGCACAAAAAGGATTAGGTACCTATAAACCTACTACACATCACATACCATGAAATAATATTACGGGGTGTTTGTTAGGTTGCCTTCTAATACTGCTACCACCATAGGGCACTCTGTATACATCAAGGAGGTAACCATCTTCAGTTTCAATTTCATGAGTCTCGACGGGGTAGCCATATTTTGCAACTACTTCTGTCTGAAAAGAAAATGAGCTTGATAAATCACTTGGTATCTAGGTAGGGGAAAGTGGCCCAAAATGATCCCTGCGGGTAAGATGATACCCCAATGTTATTCGTAAAACTAGTGCTGCCATCTAGGTTATAACATCGTTAATATTGTCTTAGGTGGCGCTGGTGACATCGTTATTCGCTTATACCGTTGACTGAAGCTTATACCGTTATACCTTTAAAAAAGTGATTTTCTGTCATTTTAATCTAAGATAAGTTATACAACAATTAGTATAGCGCGTATAACGGATATCTCTTACAATTTTGCAATTTACCTGTAACAAACACATGTATTTGGCTATATATAATTTAGAAGGTTTAATACTTGTGCCGGCGAGCGATTTTTTTGTAGAATGCCGTTGTTAAATAAAACAACGCTCTGTCGGGTAATACGATCCCTCAAAATCTTGGGCAAAATGATGATCTCGGGATCGTTTCACCCGAACTTTGGAATAAAGAAAACAAATAATTATTATTTTTTTGCAGATTCATTGCATGTGTAAAACTGGTGCATAAATACAAGCGCAAGACTGAAAGGCAGAGCTGGGTTGTTTCATTTAATTTTCCTACATATTGTTTCGGTAATAGAATGGCAGGATCGTTTTGCCCTATCCTAAGGGATCATTTTAACCAACCCGTTGCCCGTTAGGGTAAAATGATCCCTTGATCACCCTGAATACTGTTTTAATTTTTTTTTTTTCAGATGGTGTGTAAATTATTTTTTTCAGATGGTGTGACGATATAAACGAAAAACTAAGAGACATTTTCATGTTTTTCCGTTTTTTATTTTTTTTTTTTTATTTTAATTAATAAAAATTTTTGGAGAAACGTCTCTTTAATTCACCAAAAACTCACTATTGTAAAGCATTATTGTACTACCCCATTTTACCCCTCTTGGTACCCCATTATACCCCGCATACGGGGTAAAACGGGGCAAAGCACAATTTTCATTAAAGTCCAAAAAAAGTGAAAACTCTGTTACTAATTCTGTTATACAACATGTTGCTAATGTTACTAATTCTATCTAACTACCTGTAAATATGCCAAGTATAATTATTTCATTTATACAGGGTCGCCCACCACGAACTGCATCGATCTATATATGGAAAACTAAAAGTAGGAAAATTCTGAAAATTTGGCACCTCACCAATGCCGATGGGCGCTGCTCAACTAAAATATTTTGGTGAATCTGGCACTTCCGGTTATACCGGAAGTCGATATCAACTTTCTTATCTCAAATAGAACACCCTGTATATTATTGCATTTTTGGATTCTAGGCATCATTTTGGAACAAAAACGTGCAACATGTCCTATGTCTAAATCCAACCGTTTTTTAGATATTTGCATTTTTCCGAAAAAAATTACAGGTGCAGACCTAAAGTCAATTAGCAATTTATACGAGGAAACCGCGAAATTTCAAAACGAATTTTTGGCATCGTGTAACAGAAGCCCTGACCTAGTGATCTCTGCTGAGAAACAAATCCGTTCTTATACAGGGTGTTCACAAAATATGAATAAAAATTACATTCAAAATGTGCTTAAATCTCGAAATTTTCAAATGGAAACCCCTATTTTTTTAATGCGATCTTATTCACCAATAAAAATAATGACAACTTTGTGTAAGGTTTCCTATACCTAAATGCCGTAATTTTCGATTAATTTACGAAAACCCACTTTTCGTCCATAAAATGCGGGGTTTGTTCAACGCTTGGAAAATCATAGTAGCCGTGGACGTTGAAAAGACAATCGCGGCTGAGGAAATGTCACTTGGTTTATAAATTATCGTCAACGATAATGCCGGCGCGCTTAAATTACACAAACGAAGATTATTTAAATTTTTTTATTATCTACGGAGAATGCAACAAAGTATCTAATATCAAGAAAGTGCGATACATTTGGGGCTCGCTATCCACAGTTCTTGACTACTTTATTTGGGGCACAATAAAGAATCAAGTTTACAGTACTCCATTAATAACAATGGAAGATTGCATGGACAGAGTGCGACATGCGTTTGCCAATTTAAATCCACTCTCTATTAGAAGGGCTACGCATGAAGAACTACTTCAGAGATGTGAAAAGTGTTTAGACGTTCAAGGAAGACAATTTGAACATTTATTAAATTAACACGAACAAGAGGAAGGTTTCTTCTCTAGTCTCTGCTTGCCTTTAACACTGTATTTTTGCTTTGATACATCCTTACTGTTTAAAATTTTGTTACTTCTTTAACTATTAGTCTCTTAGAGTTTTAATGTAGTGTAATTTAAGCCGGTAACAATAGGCTTATTTTTAAGTGATTTTTCTCTGACACGTCCATACAGTTTTGTACTTGTGTTTGGCGATGGTTTTGTTTTTTGTGCAGAGCGAGCACCAAATGTATCGCACGTTCTTGATATTACTTTATGTTGCATTCTCCGTAGATAATAAACAAATTAAAATAATCTTCGTTTGTGTAGGTAATTTAAGCGCGCCGGCATTATTGTCCACAATAATTTATAAAGTGACATTTCCTCAGCCGCGATTGTCTTTTCAACGTCCACGGCTAATATTATTTTCCAAGCGTTAAGCAAACCCCGCATTTTATGGGCGAAAAGTGGGTTTTTCGTAAATTAATCGAAAATTACGGCATTTAGGTATAGGAAACTTTACACAAAGTTGTCGTTATTTTTGGTGGTGAATAAGATCGCATTAAAAAAAATGGGGGTTTCCATTTGAAAATTTCGAGATTTAAGCACATTTTGAATGTAATTTTTATTCATATTTTGTGAACACCCTGTATAAGAACGGATTTATTTATCAGCGGAGATCACTAGGTCAGGGCTTCTGTTACACGATGCCAAAAATTCGTTTTGAAATTTCGCGGTTTCCTCGTATAAATTGCTAATTGACTTTAGGTCTGCACCTGTCATTTTTTTCGGAAAAATGCAAATATCTCAAAAACGGTTGGATTTAGACATAGGACATGTTGCATGTTTTTGTTCCAAAATGATGCCTAGAATCCAAAGGTGCAATAATATACAGGGTATTCTATTTGAAATAAGAAAGTTGATATCGACTTCCGGTATAACCGGAAGTGCCAGATTTACCAAAATATTTCAGTTGAGCAGCGCCCATCGGCATAGGTGAGGTGCCAAATTTTCAGAATTTTTCTACTTTTAGTTTTCCATATATAGATCGATGCAGTTCGTGGTGGGCCACCCTGTATATCCCAGGAATAAGTATGGTTCCTTGAAATTAAGTATCCCATATTGCCCCGCATTCCCCTACTATTATACCACTAGCTTTTTCATCTTATTAACTTTTTATTACTAAATATAAAAAAATATGTATTTTACAAAAGAAAATTAAAAACATGTATATTATTAGACAAGAAAGTTGTGACAAAATTTATTAAATATCCCTCCACCTGTTTGAGCAATACCTATCATTCATTTATTGGGTATAAGTAAAAAGTATGGAAAGGTGCTTATATTTCCTAGAATATTCGTTACTAAAAAAACTTTTAACAAAAGTTTAGAGGCATATTTTTTTGCAATAAATTGGCGACATTCAATTTTTCTTAACAGTTTCGTTGCACAAAAATGGGGTTGTTTTTATTTTGCACCGCAAGACAAAAAATGAGGTGGGGCTGCATTAGGCATGTCCTGAAACCAAAACAGGGCCCAAAAAACTTCATGCCGAAATTGCGGTATACCAGAGGGAGTCAAACACTTAAACGCGGCACAAGAGTAAAATACTCTTGTTTTGCGTCGTAGAGAAAAATGGTATAAGAGAAAGTTTTTTTTGCGATGAAAAATTATACATAAATACAGAATTATGGCCTTCTATTAAAACATTTTTGTATATATATTTTTAACATTGGAAATGTTTATGTTCGTATATATTATGGGAGTGGAGTTAGCAGTTTTCGTTCAAGGCCAAAAGACAGCGGTGTCGCGGTGACGCATAGCTTCGCCGGCGAACGTCGTGACGTGAATCGTGAATAGTCTAAGATCCAATATAATTAAGTTGGTCTAATTAAAAATTGTGTTTATTTTTATGTTGTTATCATTTCCAGTGTATCCGATGATTGCAAGGATTGCGAAATCTGTGAATTTTTTTAAACCTGTATTACTTTCGGTTTTATTTCACTAGCTTGTATCCGCCTATAGATACACTGTCTGAAGTGAAAATAACATTCCTGCTTATTGGAAGTCAGAAACATAAGGAATATATAAACTACAATATTATTGAGAAGTATCCTTCTATCGTTGACTGACGTATTAATAAAGATTGCTCACGGCTGTCATGTTTGACAGTTCTCTGGTTCACCATGCGCTTCCCGGAGACAAAATACAATGCAAAATACATTGTTGACCATAGGAGCCATCTACTTTCCAGATTCCAGGACATGAAACTATAGCCGTGAGAAGTCTTATTAATACGCCAGTCAACGCTTCCATATCCTATGGAAGTAGCTCTTGTCAAAACATGCGGCCTTCTGTCTCCCGCCTCCAATAAACAGGGATATTATTTTCATTTCATTGGGTTAAGAACCTTGTGCTTAATACATGAAAAACTCCTTATCGATTTAGCTTTTGTACCAGTGCAGTTTGTAACAAAAGCGTTTGAAATTCTATGCACGGCTGATCTATTCACAAAAGAAATTACGCCTAGGTTCTAGGAAAATATGGATGATTCTATAGAATTCTTTTTATAAACTATCTAAGACAAATAATAATTTTATAATAAAGCCGTGTTCATATTATCAGTTTCTTCTCCTTGTTTTAGAGTTTCAAAAAACAGTATGGGCAATTTTCTTGGGCAAAAACAACTACAAATACGAGAAAAAGTCCAAATAAATATGCGGGGTCATACTTCTGAAAAATATTGTATATTATACAGAATGATGCCCCGTATCCGTATCTCTCAAACAAATAACGTTTGTATATTTTCTATTTTTTTTAATAAAGGGTATGACGTGGCATTTTGGAGCCCATATTTATATGAGCATTTTGTCTTATATATCTCATCTCTTACTATTTTTATTTTCTTTGTTTGTTCTTCTTCTCTTCCTGGTCGTGTCAATTTAATAATTTTTTTTATAATATACTGGGAATCGTCCGTAACAAACGAGTTGTTAAGAAGATTACGTATTTTTTCCCTTTATTATTTATATGCTAACTTAAATGAACCATTCTCAACATTTTAAAAACAAATACATATAGGTGCTAAATTATAGATATTAAAAAATGTTTCCTCTAATATGCAAATAACAAACAGATCAAAAGTCAAAAGTTAAGTACTTACATTGATTTATTACGACATAATGTAAGCAAATAGCAAATAAATAAAGGAAAAAATACATCACCTTTTCCTAAACCTTAACAACTAGTTTGTTATGGTCGACTCCTAGTATATTATAAAAAACTTATTATTTTTAGGTTCTTTCTACCCTTTGGCCTCTCTGTAGAAAATGCAGTTCTTACAATATTAGTGTTCTCGCGATATTCAATTACTCGCAAAAAATTAGAACTAATTTTTTAATCAATTTGACCTTTCGTGATTCGACTTTTTGTAATTCGGTCTTTTGTGATTTCGACCTTTCGCCATTAGACCTTTAATGATTCGGTCTTATGTAGTTTCTATATTTTGTTTTCGACCTCCTATGGTGATTTCGACCTTTTGTGCTTCGACCTTTTTTCCTCCAATCGTTGAAGGTATTGAAAATGTTGCCCATTATTATCGGAGCACAATTATTACTCGAGTCGTCTTTCAAAAGAATGTATCACATTTATTGTTATAGTGGAACGCAATTTCCTTCTTGCCTCTCCAGCAGTGCTGGATTAACCATGAGGCGCACGAGGCACGAGCCTCAGGGCCCGCACCGGTTGGGGTCCCGGCAGGGCCCCCAATTAGGGGGTAAAGGTAGCTAAAAAATTAATAGAACTTGAAAAGTAAACAATAATTTTTTCCTGCTTCCTCCCCCGTAAGTACCTACACTTTACATACTCGCCAACAGGCCCGAAAGTGAAAGTCAAATGTTCGAGGTGCCCTGTTATTTTGGTTGCTAGCTGCTAAAGTGGTTGCTAGCATTGAATTGACAAGTAGATGGAAGGAGTGTAGAGAGAGAAACTGGCAGCCAAACTTGAGTAAGTGAAATAGTAAATAAATCAGCTGATTCCGGCAAAAACCACATAACACAAAAGAGGTGTTTGTCCTAACTTTCTATTTTTGTGTCCTGTGCTTCAAACGAGTTCCGTTGTCAAACGTAATTTTAATTTTCCTTCTGTCCCAAGTCCCAATACGAATAGGAGTAATTATTGTATTATTTATATTTGATTTGAGTTAGTGTCGTGGCGGCAGTTTCGTATAAAACGGCGTTGAGTTTTCTTAGTTGGTGTTTGGTTTAATATTATTTTTAGATCGGAGAGAAAATTTAATTTAGCTATGTGGCTATATTCTCTCTGTTGTAAATGACAAAAAAGAGGGTCAACTCCTGTGTTGTATTTGGATGTACCAAAGTCTTAAAAATCTTTGCTAATAACTTTGCAGTTTTCCAAGAGATAAGGTGATATTAGAGACAAGTGGATTGCAGCAATAAAAAGGAAAAAATTTATACTGTCTACAAGTATTTAGGTACTTGCATTTGTAGTCAACAATTTATTGAGAGCAATTTCATAGAGAATTTTGGGCAGCGCAGACATAAAAAGTATGTAATTACTACAGTTTTTTATTTTCTAAGTTATGAAAGAAGCTCTCTCAAGGGAAAAACTGGCAAAATATTGTGCTAATGAACCTAGATCTTCGTAGTCAAAGATGGAATTAATCTTGAGGTTCTGGTCCCTTTAATAAGATAATTATTTGTAATTCTTTTTGTTAGATGCCTCAACATTAAAAATTATATAAAAATATGTAAAAGCTACCCGTCTTACATGCTTTTCCTATTAAATTGAAATTTAAAATTAATAAATCAGTTAAGATAAATATTTAAAGTTGAAAATGTATACCTTATCCTAGATATTTTGTCGCCTTTATTTTAAAATAAATTTTTATTTTGGAATTTGTATTTTATTTGTCTCAATTTACTTCCAGGTACATAAAATTGTCATGTAGGTAATGTTTTTTAATCAATTCCCTACTTTTTTCTGTGCAATATTTACATAATTGTGGTTACATAGACAAATTCTCATTCCTACAAACAAGCCCCGAATTTCGGAATACAGATCATACAATAAAGAGAATTACGGAACATGCCCATTAAATTCGCCCATTAATATGCAACATCCCTATATACCTCCTTTGCCTGAATCAGCTGACACGTTCATTAGGCGTCCTTGTCTTACTCATTGCCATTTGAAACCTATCTCTCTCTAGAGTTGGCTGCCCCAAACAACAATGAAAGTGGTACCTGTACGACTTCCATTGTACTTATCAATTCGATGGTTGCTAGGTACAAAAATTATTGCTTAGCAGCCCTTACGCAGCAAGGACCTTAAAATTGTAATAAGTTTCACAACAATCGTTTTACAAACTGGTTTTAATCATAAAGAACAGGAATTATACCAAAGAAAAATTAATAATTTAAATGTTTCTCTGGCGTCAAATAAGAGCCGCATAACAGAACAAATTTGACAGGCACCGCGCTACCGGTAGGGTGAAAGTACGCGATTAGTAATTCGTAGATCCATGGTTCAAATCCCACACAAAGCTCAACATTTGTTATTTATTTTTTATTATCGCTGCATTCTGCCTCTTATATTTATCACTGGATATCATTTTTAGTAATTGAACAAAGGTTATTTTGAAGATCATTATTACTCACAATCTATTCCATATGTATTTAGATCTTTATTCAAAGTACCTATAACCTGAAATTTTCGGTAGCAGGAAAAATGTAATACATTGCACGATGCGTAAGCTCTTTTTTGGCCTCGGAGGTACTTTTAATGACCGAGGCAACGCTCGCGTTGACAACGACAACCTCCTCGGCCAAAAAAGTGCACTTACGCATCTATGTTTATTTTCTTTTAGGCCTGGTTGGATTGGGCCCTTTGAGTGCTGCCCGCAACTCACAAGCCGCAAGCAAACCTATGTTGTGTAAATGTGTGAAGTAAGTATACATATGTATATGCAAATAGAAGAAGCCCTAAATTAGTAAGACACGAAAATGTAAATCGAAAATCAGATTCAGCTTTAATCTCTGAAATTTGCTTCAGGATCATAATGAATTATAAATATGCTCTGAAAAACGAAAAAAACGTAAACAGCAAGATGATGAAAAGACACAACGTCCTAAAATAACAATTGTTATGACAGTCCTAGAAATTTTCCTCACAATTCCTCTATCAAATGCATCAGCAAAGAGGTCGTTTTCTGTTCTCAAGAGAACTAAAAATTATTTAAGATCGACTAGGAGGCAAGAAAAATTAGAGGCCCTCTCGTTATTACAAATAGAAAAATTAAACACGGATGACATAATAAATAACTTTGCAAAGAAGAAGGCCAGAAAAAAATTATAAAAGTTTAATTCATGTTTTTTTATTATTTAAATATTTTATTTGTGATTTAAATATTTTTTTTGTAATTCAAAATAGGTACTTAATTTTATTTTTCAGAGTTTTATTTCTGTTTTTAATGTTTTATTGTATTTATATTTTTATACGTTATACAAAAATATATATACAGGGTGAGTTTTTTTCGATGCCCACTATGGGGATCTCCGAAACTAGCAGAGCTAGAACAAAGGTTAAATGGGGGAAGAATTGCAGTTTTGAATGCTCAATCTAATGGCCCTCTTGGATTTTTAAAAAAGTTCACGGCTCACTAGATATTTTGAAAAAAGTGATTTTTTGCTATTTCTTCAGATCTCTGTAGCTCCGATATTTCTGATTACACAGAAAAACTGTAGAGACAAAAGTAGATAATTTTGGGCTTAATAAGATAATCTAATCCAATTTTTTATGTTGTTTGTGGTTTTTGAGATATGACATAAACTTGTGTTTTTTTTTAATGTAAATCATAGTTGGCTGTGGCCTTATAAAATCGGCCCTTTTTTGAGCTTTCCAAAGATATAATACTCGGCATAGTTATTACAAGAAATAAAAGAGCTATGGCTAATTTTCTGATTTTTTTTTAAATTTTCACATAGTCAGCCATGGAATATTTTCATAATTTCGTTCTATTTTATAATTATTAGACATACTTAAAACTTTCTAATATTTTGTTTTTAGCTGGTAACAAAATGTAAGAAAATAAAACAAAAATTAAAAAACTCAAATTCAAATTATTATTATTTTAAAAGGTCACCTTTTAAAATAAAAAAGGTGTTCAAACAATCCACCATTATTATTTATGCAAATATTGCATCTTTTTAAAGCTGTATTTGTCGCCTTTCATAGAGAGCGCCTGTCAATACTGGCAATTGGTTCTAAAACAGCTGCTCTTAATTTAACAATAATTGTCTCATACTTTATTTTGTACTGTTCCCCACAAAAAGAAATCCAAAACAGACAAATCGGAGGATTGGGACTGCCAGGAAATAGGTCTATACTTTCACCATTTTAGTATACATAGGGTGGAGCCGCCGTGTATTCGGCTAGGTTCGTCAGTCGTTGGCGGGGGGCGGGGCGTGTTTTTTGCTCGCAAAACTCGACTGATAAGCGGCGCGGGACTACTGTGTACTCCCCCCGCCAACGACTGACAAACCTAGCTGGACGCACGGCGACGCGCGGCCTATTCCCCTATGTCTACTAAAACGGTGAAAGTACGGTAGATCTTTGCTACGCTTATATCAGCTGTGTACCCACCACGGACCGGAAGGCGGCCAGGTAGTCGGCTAGGTTCGTCAGTCGTTGTCGGGGGGCGGGGCGTGTTTTTTGCTCGCAAAACTCGACTGATAAGCGGTGCGGGACTACTGTGTACTCCCCCCGCCAACGACTGACAAACCTAGCTGGACGCACGGCGACGCGCGGCCTATTCCCCTATGTCTACTAAAACGGTGAAAGTACGGTAGATCTTTGCTACGCTCATATCAGCTGTGTACCCACCACGGACCGGAAGGCGGCCAGGTAGTCGGCTAGGTTCGTCAGTCGTTGTCGGGGGGCGGGGCGTGTTTTTTGCTCGCAAAACTCGACTGATAAGCGGTGCGGGACTACTGTGTACTCCCCCCGCCAACGACTGACAAACCTAGCTGGACGCACGGCGACGCGCGGCCTATTCCCCTATGTCTACTAAAACGGTGAAAGTACGGTAGATCTTTGCTACGCTTATATCAGCTGTGTACCCACCACGGACCGGAAGGCGGCCAGGTAGTCGGCTAGGTTCGTCAGTCGTTGTCGGGGGGCGGGGCGTGTTTTTTGCTCGCAAAACTCGACTGATAAGCGGTGCGGGACTACTGTGTACTCCCCCCGCCAACGACTGACAAACCTAGCTGGACGCACGGCGACGCGCGGCCTATTCCCCTATGTCTACTAAAACGGTGAAAGTACGGTAGATCTTTGCTACGCTCATATCAGCTGTGTACCCACCACGGACCGGAAGGCGGCCAGGTAGTCGGCTAGGTTCGTCAGTCGTTGTCGGGGGGCGGGGCGTGTTTTTTGCTCGCAAAACTCGACTGATAAGCGGTGCGGGACTACTGTGTACTCCCCCCGCCAACGACTGACAAACCTAGCTGGACGCACGGCGACGCGCGGCCTATTCCCCTATGTCTACTAAAACGGTGAAAGTACGGTAGATCTTTGCTACGCTCATATCAGCTGTGTACCCACCACGGACCGGAAGGCGGCCAGGTAGTCGGCTAGGTTCGTCAGTCGTTGTCGGGGGGCGGGGCGTGTTTTTTGCTCGCAAAACTCGACTGATAAGCGGTGCGGGACTACTGTGTACTCCCCCCGCCAACGACTGACAAACCTAGCTGGACGCACGGCGACGCGCGGCCTATTCCCCTATGTCTACTAAAACGGTGAAAGTACGGTAGATCTTTGCTACGCTCATATCAGCTGTGTACCCACGACGGACCGGAAGGCGGCCAGGTAGTCGGCTAGGTTCGTCAGTCGTTGTCGGGGGGCGGGGCGTGTTTTTTGCTCGCAAAACTCGACTGATAAGCGGTGCGGGACTACTGTGTACTCCCCCCGCCAACGACTGACAAACCTAGCTGGACGCACGGCGACGCGCGGCCTATTCCCCTATGTCTACTAAAACGGTGAAAGTACGGTAGATCTTTGCTACGCTCATATCAGCTGTGTACCCACCACGGACCGGAAGGCGGCCAGGTAGTCGGCTAGGTTCGTCAGTCGTTGGCGGGGGGCGGGGCGTGTTTTTTGCTCTCAAAACTCGACTGATAAGCGGTGCGGGACTACTGTGTACTCCCCCCGCCAACGACTGACAAACCTAGCTGGACGCACGGCGACGCGCGGCCTATTCCCCTATGTCTACTAAAACGGTGAAAGTACGGTAGATCTTTGCTACGCTCATATCAGCTGTGTACCCACCACGGACCGGAAGGCGGCCAGGTAGTCGGCTAGGTTCGTCAGTCGTTGTCGGGGGGCGGGGCGTGTTTTTTGCTCGCAAAACTCGACTGATAAGCGGTGCGGGACTACTGTGTACTCCCCCCGCCAACGACTGACAAACCTAGCTGGACTCACGGCGATGCGCGGCCTATTTCCCTATGTCTACCAAAACGGTGAAAGTACGGTAGATAATTTCTTACGGGCAAGTAATTATGTAGTGGAGCTCCATCATGATAATTTTTGTTTTATTTTGTTACATTTTGTCACCAGCTAAAAATCAAATATTTGAAAGTTTGAAGTATGTCTTATTATACAATAGAACGTAATTATGAAAATATTCCATGGCTGACTGTAAAAATAAAAAAAAAAGTAAATAATTAGCCATAGCTCTTTTATTTTTTGTAATAACTATGCCGAGTATTATATCTTTGGAAAGCCCAAAAAATGGCCGATTTTATAAGGCCACAGCCAACTATGATTTACATTTAAAAAAACACAAGTTTGTCATATCTCAAAAATCACAAACAACATAAAAAATTGGATAAGATTATCTTATTAAGCCCAAAATTATCTACAATTTTTGTCTCTACAGTTTTTCGGTGTAATTAGAAATAACGGAGCTACAGAGATCTGAAGAAATAGCAAAAAATCACTTTTTTCAAAATATCTAGTGACCCGTGAACTTTTTTAAAAATCCAAGAGGGCCATTAGATTGAGCATTAAAAACTGCAATTCTTTCCCCATTTAACCTTTGTTCTAGCTCTGCTAGTTTCCGAGATCCCCATAGTGGGCATCGAAAAAAACCCTGTATATTAAAAATGTTTTATCAGGCATGCTTATTGTGTTTTTTTAAAGCAAAAGCAATAAGGCCTGGCCCCGAAAGTTTGTAGCGCGTCAGGGCCCGAACACTACTTAATCCTGCTCTGCTCTCCAGTTCTTCCAAATTTAATGGTCTGTCTTTGTAGGCAACATTCTAGATTTGACATTTCATTTAATTTCCATGGCTAATTTGACAAGAGCTGTATATTAAAAATGTTTTATCAGGCATGCTTATTGTGTTTTTTTAAAGCAAAAGCAATAAGGCCTGGCCCCGAAAGTTTGTAGCGCGTCAGGGCCCGAACACTACTTAATCCTGCTCTGCTCTCCAGTTCTTCCAAATTTAATGGTCTGTCTTTGTAGGCAACATTCTAGATTTGACATTTCATTTAATTTCCATGGCTAATTTGACAAGAGCTGGATTAATCAAGTCCAACCGAAGGAGGCGATTTTGGAAAAGCTAACATATCCAGAAAGAGACGGTCTTTTAAAAAATGCAAAGAAATTTATATCATACAATTTAAACAAAAAACAAATTTGGTTGCCAGAACAACAAAATTGTTTAGGTCGAATCACCAGTTAATGGCAAAAGATATGCCTAGAACTTTTAATAACAAATATTTTAAAAATATAAGCCCCTTTCCATACATTTTACTCACCCTGTATTTACCCCACACTTAGGTATTATAATATATATATCATTTGTGTACTTTTGACAATATTTCAACACAGGACCCAGAAATAGTGGAAAGAAACATCTTGCGATCCATATTTCGACACTGCACACCAAAAACCAAGAAATACCTACAAGTGCGTATTTTGAAGTATTCTGCTGCTTATCTGGTCTGACGTATCCGCTGTTCAAAACCAAATAGAGACAAACTACACTGCTTAGAAACCACATCGCAATGAGAGCAATTTCCTAACGATTATCGCTCCTCATTAAGTATACTTACCTTACATAAATTATACCTACTTGCAAAAAAAGGTAAGCCGCGTTAAACTGAATTCTTCCTAGTCCTAGTGCTGTCCTACGTAAATCGTCCGGCTGAATCAATCAACTGAAGACACTTGATTGGCTACATATCCAAGTGAAGAGCACTGGAACGAAAACAAAAAAAATCCGCGTCCCGCCAGGAAGATATTTTACGAAACCTAAATCCCAGGACTAAGTTTTTGAAATTTTGCACACCTACTCAGTTTTTAATTCTGAACAACTTTCCTTGACAACATTTTGCCATAAAACATACAAAAAGGATTTCTAGATTCGAAAAATCATGTGTCTTGGAAATTTTGAAAAAGCCAATTTTTTGCACCAGTAATGTGCCCTTTATGTAGATGTAATGACAAAATGTTATTAAGGAAATTTATTCAGAATTAAAAACAGAGTAGATGTGCAAAATTTCAAAAGCCTACACCTACTTTGATTTTCTTCTGCTAAAAAATTTAATACACAAAATAATTAATTTTTCAAAAAAAAGTCAAGAATACTTTTTTCTTAGAATTGAAAATTTAGTTAAGGCAGAAAAATATTACTTTTCCAGTGGCGTAGCATTTTTTTTATTGAAAAATATGATGGCTGACCCCCGCCTCTCCGGCACTAGTGGAAGTAGGCAACCCGAATTATATTTAGTTTATAGCATTTAACATGTGTCTAAACTGTACCAAATATGTCTGCCATATCTGTCGTCTTTTAGGAAAAATAAAAGAAAACTTGAAAAAAATTGATTTGTTCATGTGTTTGCAACCCCTTAGCAACTACCCCCACCGCCATCTAGCCAGCTGACACCCCAAACGAAGTTACACAATGTGGGTACAATCGAATGAAAATATAAAGAAACTATCCGATAATCGTTGCACTTTTGTACACGGGCTCCAGAACTATTAAGTCAAATGCCAGAAGGGCCAGTCTCGCTAGGTCAAAAAAGGGCAGAAATAAAAATCGGCCTTTCCTGTCACTGGGCTGAGGCCGACATTTGTATAATAGAGTACTTGACAATATTTTTAATAACATGACACCTAATAAGTGAAACAACGGCTTTTAACCCTTTTTTATTTATGATAAATAAAGAAGAAAGTTGCACAATTTTCTTCAGGCTGAAATCTATAGTTTCATCGTTTGTTTAGAACGTCAAACATGGCAACCTCAGTGCCTGTCAGGAGAAACGGCATTGCAATGTTGCCTGTACCCGTCTCCAGCTTGCCTATGAATATACAGGGTGATTCAGGAGGAAATGTCAATATTTTAGGTACGTATTCGGGGACCCAAAATAAACATAAAAGTTCCTATAAACATGGGTCCTATTCCCGGCCGTTACCGAAATACAGGGGTAAACAACATTCAATTTAAGGTTTTTATTACATTATTTATAACAGGTAGGCTAGGTTTTGGGTGATTCAGGCGGAAATTCCTGTTGCTTAGCAATAGTAGACCTTAATCCTCTGGATTATTGTCTTTGGGGGTGGTTTAAATCATTGGTATATTCAAGTAAAGTAAACACTAGGGATGCATTACTCGATCGAATAATAAATGCAGCAGCAACTATAAGAAACAGGCCCGTATCCATTCATAGAGCGACCCGAGCTATTCACCAGAGAGCTGACTTATGTTTAGAAGTAAACGGTGGCATTTTTGAAAACTATAAAACCTAGCCTACCTGTTATAAATAATGTAATAAAAACCTTAAATTGAATGTTGTTTACCCCTGTATTTCGGTAACGGCCGGGAATAGGACCCATGTTTATAGGAACTTTTATGTTTATTTTGGGTCCCCGAATACGTACCTAAAATATTGACATTTCCTCCTGAATCACCCTGTATATTATTTAATGTATTGCAACCTTTGAGCTTTATCTAATTAATGCAATTGCATTAATTAGATCAATTATCTATACGCCGGAAACTATATCCTTCATCTCTGTCACGTGACACTGTGGTTAAAGTATAATGTGTATAATATGGAAGATATCTGTACCATAAATATTCAGACTTCAATAATGGGTGAATTTTAGGGGGTATGTTTATAGGATTTTTCCTTATTTTTTACAGTTCCAGGACACTATCTTTATATGCACTGGCTGTAAAGAAAAACAAAGTTTATGACAATTTAATTTAAACGCAGTGGCGTAACTACAGGGTGTTCAGAGTGTGCGGTGGACACGGGCCCAGAGCTGCTAGGGGCCCACCGCCACCAAGATTCATGCAGGGCGCATAAATTTCGGTTTTTCTGATGCGAGCCGATTGATGTGGTGCTGCGTAATAACCGACGAGTCAGAATCTCTAATCGGTTACATAGAGGGTGATTGAAATTTCGCAACAATAAAAAATGCAAGGGTAGTACAAAAATGTATAATAGCTGTACCTACAGAATGATCCAAACTCGACGCCCCGGGTCTACTGCGGGAACAAGAAAATTGGAAATAAAATTTCGAACAGGGGTTCTTAAATGGACATACTATAAGGGCCAATTATGGCTGCTATGCTTTTTTGTTGTTTGGGGAAATGGCCGCTGTGACGTCATCAATATTTTTCCTCAGAAACATACCATTTTTTCGTAAATATTGAAAGTCCTTATCTTCTCAACAACTTTTATAGAAAAAGATTTTCTGTATCTTTTATTGTTCAACATTTATAATTGATAGTTATTTAAGAGAATGTTAGGTTGTCTTGTGCACCCTTAAATTTTTTCAACCGGAATATTAAAAAACAATTTTTGTAACAAACTATAATAGCAAACAAGTCAGTAACAAGCACAATTAAAAAATTTAAGAAATACTCCAGTCGAACAAATTTAATGGTGCACAAGGCACCCTAACATACTCTCATACTAATTTCTGACTATCGCAATTGTTTTCATGGCTAGCTAGATTTCGGAAAACCGATACCTAGTGAATAGAAAAAATTCCATGTTTTTCATTCCATTCCATTTAAGAGCCCCTGTTCGAAATTTTATTTTCAGTTTTCGTGTTCCCGTAGTGGGCATGTGGCGTCGAGTTTGGATCACCCTGTACAGAACGTACATGGTGATTCGACATTTTGACCTATGAAATTGCGTTTTTCGACCTGTAGTGAGCAATGTGCATTATCTACATAAAAAAACACAAGTCCACCAGAAATTTTGAACACGGGCCTACTCTTCCGTAGTTACGCCACTGTTTAAACGTTATGTATTGTGAATAAGAAAAAGTATCTATTTAAAATGGCGGAAAATCTCAAATTTCAGTTGACCTATAACTTGGTAGTTAATTTTAAAAGGGAAGCAAATAAAGTTAATTTGGATAAAAACACACCTCATAACATTATTATGATTATACATAAGTAGGCATTACAAATTGATCTATTTACTTGGCGTTTAGCCTGCTAATAAATCATATAGGATCTAACAGTATCTAAAACATTTTTTACAGGTCTGCTAAGTGTGAAGTCATGGCTTGTTACCACTTTTCGTGCAACAATAATTATTACCTGTTTATAAAATGAAATAAATTGATACCTATACCAAAATCGATTAACTCTGACGCCAGATGTAAACAAGAGCACGTGGTGTTGAAATATTCGCCAGAGCCACACACTTTTCTCGCCTCCCTGGATAATAAAGTATCAGTAACACTTAAAATTGTACCAAACTATCAAACGTTATTAATATGGGGCTTATGTTTCCAAGGCACTCTATGCAAAAACATCAAACATTATGGGGCTTATGTTTCCAAGACACTCTATGCAAAAACGTCAAACATTATGGGGCTTATGTTTCCAAGGCACTCTATGCAAAAAGAATTAATTTGATATTACGGCAAGAAAAACAAAGTAAAGCATAATGTGTGACATATCATTTTGACCAGAAAAAAATCCTCTTTTCAAAAATGCAAAAATCCAATATGGCGCCCATAAGAAAAATAAAATTTGATCGTCATACCTTTGTCCAGGGAGGCGAGAAAAAAAATGCGAGGCCATATTTAGATTCCTTGTGAAAAAGTGCCTCAATAATGTTGAACTTAGAAATGTCCAGCGCCATTCCTTTTCATTTAAAAAAATAAAAACGAAAACGACAATTTTCAGTTTTTTCGCATTATTTTCAAAACGAAAAGGGCCAGCCAAAATTTCTTTTTAGCATGTTACTCGGCATCAAATTCTGCAACTTTGCCCCAATTTAACCGATCTCGTATCTCTTAAGATAACCAAGATCCCCATGCATAGACGGTCACCCTGTATAGACCAATCGCCTTATGTCGCGGAACGTCATCGAACACGTGCTTTTATTTATGCCAGACGTCAGAGTTACTTGATTCGACTATAGGTAACTTTCTGCTTTTGCATGCTTTTTTGGCTGGCAACGAAGACAAAATAATAGTAATTGCCCCCCTCCCCCGCACAAGCATGTGGTTGCTTCTGGGGTACTTCTAGTTTGAAGTATTGTGAGGGTGAGAATTATTATTATATTATTATTATTATTTGTAAAGTTTTCCACTTTTTTTCACTGTTTCTTACTTTAGCTACTTTATTGTAATCATTGAATAAGGAATTCTTAATCAATGTTGTAATCGAATGTAATAAAAAAGATACTTTATCAAAATGCATAAAACAAAATAATAACTAACACATCACTTCCTTTTCCTTACACATTGATGTTAATGTCTTTTCTTAATTATTTATAAAAATTTTAACAAAAAAAATAAAACCGACTTTAAAAATTTGCCCGTACGCACATTTAAACTAAAATTTTAGAAATATTTTTCTCTTTCTAAATTGAGTTATCTTTGGATTTGGTGACAGTCAAGGCAATGAATTTAAATCTATTTAGATATGAATACATCATATCAAAAATATTTCTAAAATTTTACTTGAAATGTGCATACAGGCAAATTTGTGAAGTCGGTGTTATTTTTTGTTTTTTTTTTTATTTTTAGTGGAGTG
The DNA here is from genome assembly GCA_963920635.1 of Pseudeuparius sepicola. Lineage (NCBI taxonomy): Eukaryota > Metazoa > Arthropoda > Insecta > Coleoptera > Anthribidae > Pseudeuparius > Pseudeuparius sepicola. The sequence goes on along the minus strand of OY987302.1, from coordinate 11,840,483 downwards.
TGCATACGGGCAAATTTTTGAAGTCGGATTTAATTTTTTTGTTAAATTGTTTTTATTACTTATTTTTTTAGTGAATTATTAAAAATTATCGAAATCGGTCCAATATTAAATTCCATCCCCTGTTTGTCCACCCTTAGGATTGAAATTTTTCTGTTCAAATTTAATTTCTCTTCATATTTAAATGTGACCACCCCTAAGGTAACCCCTTTCTAATAAAATAAGAATCATCCAAATCGGTCCAATATAAACTTTCATCCCCTATTTTACTGCCCTTAGGGATGGAATTTTTTCTTTAAATTTAAATGGGACCACACCTAAGGTACCCCTTTTCAATAAAGAAAGAATCATCGAAATCGGTCCAATATGAAATTTCATCGCCTATTTTTCCACCCTTAAGGGTGAAATTTTTTTCTTCAAATTTAAATGGGGCCACCTCTAAGGTACTTACTTTCTAATAAAAAAGAATCATCGAAATCGGTTCAATATGAAATTCCATCCCCTATTTGTTCATCCTCAGGGGTGGACTTTTTTTTGTCAAATTTAAATGGGACCATTCTGTAGGTATACCCTTTCAAATAAAAAAATAATTGTCCAAATCGGTTTATAAATGACGGAGTTCTGAGGTAACAAACATAAAAAAAAAAAACCGAATTGACAACCTCCCCCTTTTTTGAAGTCTGTTAAAAATTAATGTTTCTTCGCTTAGTTATGATTTATTGCTTGTTGTTTCTGAATATACAGGGTGTCCTAGTTGTAAACTACAATTTTGAAACTAACGATAGAAAATTTGATTTTGAGCAAAAAGTTCATAATATACTTAAATATGGGCCCAAAACAAGGGGTTAAAATGTATTATTTTAAACGTTTAAATTGGTACTTTGTGTTATGAAGAATTTAATTCTAAAACTTTTGTACTTCTGTTATTTTTCGAAAAACTATCGCTTTCGCCAAAAATGCGAATAACTGAAAACACGTAGGTATTGCAGATGTGATATTTAAAATCTTTGAAAATTCAAAAGTTGGCTTTGAAATTAAACGTCAGACTTGAATAACATGGAAAAAGATTCCAAATAAATGGATGCCCAAAGAAAGAAGTCACATTTGTTGAGATCTGGCGACCGTGGCGGCCAAACTTTTGGGCAATTATTTCCTCTTCCAATCCATTGATTTGGATTAGGGCTCCCAAGTCCCGGACTTTCGTCCCAAATTTTAAGTCCCGGTACTAGTCCCGAAAGTGCCGAAAAATGGTCCCGAAATCAATATGATGTTTTTTCACAACAAATTTTGTGAGGTAAAGTAAAGAAAAGTAAGAGAAATATTTTTATTTAAATTTTGGGTAGTACCATTGAGTAAAAGAATATATATTTAATAAATATAATATTTTTTTACTCAATGGTAGTACCTAGGTACCTAAAAAATAACAAACACAAATTAAACTCAAACTGAGATGACTTAAAAAACACAACACACAACTAAAGTAGCTCCAACTCCAACTAATTTAAATGTATGACAAGTAAGTATTCTTATTTCAGTTTAAAACCTAAAAATTGTAATAATTCCACACCTCACCACACCACGGGCGTAGCCAAGGGGGGGGTTTCGGGGGTTCAAACCCCCCCCGAAATAAGCAAAATATTACCTAATATTATACCGAAAAAATACGAGGAGTGAAGAGTTAAATTATTATTACGTTTGAATATATGTAGTAATAGTAGCGCCTAGCGCCACCTTTTGACGAGAGGCAGACGCAGTTGCAGCCGAACTATTTTGTATTGTAGGGACACTTTGCGTTGTTTCTCGATTATTCGCCACGCCCCTCGGTCGAAATGAGCGGAACTTTGTGGAAGTTCGTGGAAGTTTCTGGACGGCTACTGGGCTGCTATATAAGCGGCGCCGCAGCGCGTGACCGCGCTTACGGCAGTATTGTTCCATGCGAACTCGAAGCGAATAAAAGTGAAAAGTGGTGAACGAATAGTGAAGAAAATTAAGTGTACCGTGTAAGTGAGTAATTTTAGTGCGCTGTTATTCGATGACCTTGTTAAGGATAGATACGTGAATCATTATTACTGTCGAAAAATGGAGGGGGAAGAAAGGAAGGGTGATAAACTTAAAGGTATGGACTACTGGAAAAAGTGGTGTAGTCAAGGTCAAGGGGTTTCTAATAAAGAAACAAGTTTGGATTTAGCTATCAAAGCTTCAGCTACCTTGCATGCTGATAAGAAGACTGCCTACCCCGAAATCTAGTTTGGAATGCCTAGATATGTGCGATAAAAACCTTTATCCTAATATTTACACATTACTACAAATCTTGGCTACCATTCCTGTATCCACTGCTACCCCAGAAAGGTCTTTCTCGAGCCTAAGGAGACTGAAAAACTATTTACGAAACACTACAAGTGAAAACAGACTTAATGGTTTGGCTCTAATGAACATTCACTATGGAACAGAAATTCATGCAGATGAAGTAGTGGATATATTTAAAAGAAAAAGCCGAAGATTTCTTCTTTAATGGTTTTAGATTTAGCGCAGAGGAACGAAATTAATTTATCCATTTCATTTAAAGTTAAGAACTTTATAAATATGTCGTAGTTTTTCGGATGAATATATAGATATTAAATTTCATGTAAGTATATTTTCGTTGTTTTATTTACTTCTCAAACTAAACCCCCCCCCCCCCCCCAAAACTAAATCCTGGCTACGCCCGTGCACCACACGGTTGGCCATTCAGTGGTGTCGTGTTCATGACGTTTAAGGTTTCGGGACCATGAGCAAAATCCCGGGACCACAAGTTTTGGGTAAAATCCCGAGACAATCCCGGTACTAAATACCGGGACTGGAAACCCTAATTCGGATTCTTTTCCCATTAAATGGTTGTTATTCAAATTTGACGTTTAATTTCATAGCCAACTTTTGAATTTCCAAAGATTTTAAATATCACATCTGCAATACGTGTTTTCACTTATTCGCGTTTTTGGCGAAAGCGATAAAAATTTTCGAAAAATCACAATAGTAAAAAAAGTTTTAGGATTAAATTCTTCATAACACAAAGTAACAATTTTGTAAGTCCACAAACGGGCAAAAAAAGTTCTCTCACATTTTTAGGGTGCATCACTCTAAATCAACCCTTTAAAATGGTTCAATTGAACTATGTTTTCTGCCGATTAATGCCCTTGGTACACTTACAACGTGAACCAAATTTGGATTTTCAAAGTTAATAAACAACTGAGATATTGATTTTTTCGAAATTTCAAAAGCCCACTTTCAAGGCCTCTAACTTCTCAGCGGTGGAACTTAGTAAAGGGATAAGTTGTGTTAAATCACCTTTTTGGGCCCCTCTGTATGCTCCTGCTCTGTGTCGGTTCTTACGCGGAACACCCTGTATATCAAAATTTATATTGATTTTTAATTGATATTGAATTGAATGAAGTGAACTTTTTTATTTATTAAATTTCTTGACAAGATCGATTATATGGTTATTCAAATAAAATGCAATATCTTTGGCATAAATGAAATCACCATGGGACCACTTGGGATAGGGCACTGCATACAGCTCCACTACATTTGGCAATATTGTACTTAGAATGGTGGCATCCTATAAAATAAAAAGAATCAAACTATGTGTAAGTAAAATTACCATTTAGTGGTATATTAGTAATAATGTATAAGTACCTACTTCTTTTGTGGTGATCATATCGTTTTCTCCATAAATTAAGGAAACAGGTGCTACAATATTTTTCAAGTTGTACTTCGGGGCTTGGGTGGTCCCATATCTTTTCAAATTTTCCCTTTTCCCCCAGTCATACTGGTAAAAGTCACCTACAAATTTTAACGTGAACTATGTAACTTCTATGGTAACACAATGGCAACAAAGTAATTATATTATTATAAATTTCTGATTTGCTTTTGATATTTACTTTTATGGTAATCGGTAATCGGAACGACTAATGAACTCGGAAGTTGAGCACTATGCTTTTTCCACGACTATTGAATATACAGGGTGAATCAGTTTTTTGTAGCAGGACTTTAACAGGTGATAGATCTTCAAAAAATAACCGTACTTTTTCATATAAACTATATATTTTTAAGGCTTCATAGAAAAGTTACAGGGTGTTAAATTTGTAAAAAATATGTGGACTTTATTGAATATTTACCAAACTAGTTGAGATATTTAAGTCATATTTGGTATACGTTATAACAGCATGGGTTCGCATAAAACCTGTTAATATCGAACGCCTTGCATAACCAGTGGCGGAGAAGTGGGTAATTGGTAAAATTATTTTTAGAAAAAAAAATGAATCACCTTGTATGTTAATAAAAGGCATGGAATTTTTTATGTGGATTTTAATTGCAGACAAAAATGTCCTCTTGGTATTTGTTTGCATGTGTAATAGTTTAATGGCAAATTTCATCTTTTTGTATTATTTTAGAGCATTTCGGAAAAATTAACTAAAAAATTTGCCCATAAGTAAGACTCGAAATAGAAAAAACGTGTTTCTTACTTTAAATAAAGTAACTTTTTTCAATAAACTAACCCATTCAAGGTTTTACTTTTCAAGATACAGAGCGTAACATTAATTGTATCTTCCTTAAATGTTTTAGGCCCTGTAACTTCAAAAGTATAGCCTTAACCAGGTAAGTTTATTGGAAAAAGTTACTTTATTTAAAGTAGCAAACACATTATTTCCACTTTAGGTGTTACTTATGGAGCAAATTTTTTAGATAACTTTTTAGAGATACCCCGAAATAATACAAAAAAATGAATTTTGCCATTAAACTATAACACATGCAAACAAATACCAAGAGGACATTTTTATCTGGAATTAAAATCTACATAAAAAATTCAATACCTTTTATTACAATACAAAGTGATTAATTTTTTTTTCTAAAAATAATTTTACCAATTACCCACTTCTCCCCCACTGGTTGTGCAAGGTGTTCGATATTAACAGGTTTTATGCTAACCCATGCTGTTATAACGTATACCAAATATGACTTAAATATCTCAACCAGTTTGGTAAATATTCAATAAAGTCCACATATTTTTTCCAACTTTAACACCCTGTAACTTTTCTATGAAGCCTTAAAAAAATATAGTTTATACGAAAAAGTGCGGTTATTTTTTGAAGATCTATCACCTGTTAAAGTCCTGCTACAAAAAACCGATAAACCCTGTATATGTTTATATATACAATGCTATTCATAAAGTTTGCATCGAATGGGGAAAATATTACTTAATACATTTTCTGAAAGTCTGATTTCGGGGTATGTGTATTTCCGATTTGTTATTGATATTTATTTTTATGATAGGTAATCGTAATCCGAACGAGTCATGACCATAATTCGCAAGTTGAGTACCTACTATGCTTTGGGTTCACTATTGCGCCTAAAGAAGATCGTGACGTCACAGCCCATGCCTGTCAAAGTTGACATTTAAAATAAAAATTCGGAAAAGTCAGGTTTGCCTCGTTCATATTGCATAACGATTTGGTGAACAATATTAATAGACAATGAGGTGATAATTAACGTCTTCAAATATACAACGAACTCTAGTTTAACGTCTTATGTAATATTAGTAATAATATTAATAGATATCATTACCTAAATGGTCATTACCGGCTATTATGCAACAAGTGCAAAAAAGTGGACGTTTGTTGGACGAGGCGTGAAAATTATAAAAATATGTTTTTAGGTATAAGTTTTAGCATACAATTTAGAAGTTCAGTTTTAACACGGAATATGTATAACTTTTAGGAATATAAGGTAAACAGAGAATTGTCAGTTGCGATTTCTGACGTCCGATTTGACAAGAAGTGAGCATTACCGCCATTACTGGAAGTCATAAATAGCAAGAGACAAATTTTCCTATACACAATAATTGTGTTCTTTACCTTTAGTTATAATTTGTGCATAATGCAGAGCTTGCAACGTAGAAGCTCCTGCTGGATTTGTTGTTACCATCAAAGGAATTGTTGCCTAAAATATCATATAAATTTGTTCTAAAATTGACTTTATTTTTATTTTTACCGGGTCCAATTGGGCCGAATCAGATCCATCCAAACCAAGTATAATAGTTGTGCAAATTACTTGTATATTTGAACCGTCCCCGCATAACTTTTTCAACATATACCTTAGATTACTATTGGATATTAATTGCCGAGGCAGTAGCTCATGTATTCCCAAAACGTTTGCCAGCCTCTAAAATAAAAATTAATTTTTCTGAAAGGAATTTGAATTAGTGCCTTTTTACTCACCGTTAAAAATGGATACAGTGGTGCTACGACCTTTAGAAGTGGTTGCTTAATGTTTTTTAATATGGCAGAAGGACCCAATGCTATCATCAGCTTTATTCTTTCATTGTATACTGGTCTTGATGCAGCCATTGCGAAAAAAGTTGTGGTACCTTGCGAATGGCCAATGTAGTGCATTCTCCGTTCACCAGTTAATTTGGTAATGTATTCTATAGTTGCTGGAATGTCGTAATATCCAAGTTCATGAAATCTAGAACGATATAGTTCAGAAATGGGGCAGAACTTTTCTTGCGAGAGGATATTTTAATATTTAGACTCACGTGAATTTCCAATAAGCTTTATCTGTATCTGGATTCAGATATTTGTGTTTCCTAGAGTGCCATGTTCCTCTAGAATTCAGGAGCCATACGTCGTATCCATTATCTGCCAACATGTAGGCAATAGCCCTGTTTGGTCCTCCAACTATAAAATGTTCCGATGTCCCCATCAGTCCTATAATAAAATACTAACTGTTAAACGTTTTTTTAATTTTATTAACGTTTGCATTAAAAAACACAACAATAATACGTTACCATGAAGTATTATTATAGGGTATTTGTTTGGCTGCCTTGTAATACTGGCATTGCCATAAGGCACTCTGTATGCATCAATCAGGTAGCCATCTTCAGTTTCAATTTCATGAGTTTCAACGGGGTAGCCATATTTAACAATTATTTCTGTCTAAAAAAATTTAAAATTAGTAAGTCTTTTCGAATATCTACAAAATTTCTTCAACATTTCATAAAACCGATGAGTAAAAGACAATAACGGAAGAGTAATGACCGCTGTCAAACTTGACACATAATTCTTGCTAAAGTAGCCTGGCGCCATCTATTGGTTTTAAATTAATAAAATCAACAATGGATTTTCATACGCGACTGAATTTAAGATGCCAACGCCCCGACGCGGCGGGACTATGCGAACTAATAATATATGGGCCATCGAACGGTGCTAGCCACCGGGTCTACACTGCGTTGTTCTTTGTTGTTGTTCATTGTTGCCATGGCCCATAGACTAGTTTAGCATTGAGCCTATAGAGGGCGTATTTCTTATATTCAATGGCGTATTGCATGTATTTGAAAAATATGTTGTGCCTGGTTACTTCACGAAGAATTAACTGTCACCTTTGATAACGGTTGCTTCTTTCACCATAATCTTTTACTCAATGATAGAAAAAGTTTTACATTGTGACTTGTAATTATTGTCTTGACAATTTTTTTAGTAATGGGGAAGTAACTTTTGATCTATATACAGAATTATCAATCTTCTAATGTCGATGTTTAAAGAATCCATGATTTTATACACTAATATTAAATAGTAGATGAAGTATACAGCATTAGGTACAATTATTTTGAATGGTTACTGTAAATTGATGTAATTGTAGTGTTTTTTAATTCATCCTGCACAAATTTGACTTGTTTTAATATATATTTTTTAAGCATCGATCGATGTATTCGTAATTTATGTGAATAACCAAGGGATCAAGAGCAAAAATTAACGGTTGAGACCTTGTGATAGACAAGGGTTGAGAGAGATACTAGTTTCAAGTCTATCCGTGGACAGTGGACACAGTGTACCTGAGTGGACTATTGCTAATAACAATAACCATGATACCACGACATAACAAGATAAACGCACGCGCATATTTTGACGTTTCGTATATACGTCATCGAGTTGTAAAAAGCGTTCAAATTAGTTGAAAGTCCATTCAAAGTCGTTTTTTGTCGGTTTTAGAATAATCAGAATAATATGTTTTTTGAGTATTTACGGCAAATTTCTGCTTTTTCATTAAAATTTGTTTATCGACATACATTTTGTCACCCCATGACGCTAGCGCGAATCGGCTCAAAATTCATTCCACAAGTAATCATACCTTATTAGTTGTTATAGTATCATGATTGCTCATTTTCCCACGTGTAACATTTTTTAAATTAATATTAGATTTTGGCATAGTAATAGCATAATAACATTATATCACGAAACGAAGATCCGCCTTTCTAAATGAAGCACGGAATCTGAATTTGAAATACAAGGTAGCGCAAATGCGCCTATAATTTTATTTCAAGTACTCATGTCAGTATTTTTTCGATAGATGAAAATTATACAAGTGGGGTTTTCATTATGAATCGTTATAGGAATATACCTCCAGAAAAAACAGCATTAAAAGATATACAGGTGTTTCTAAAATTCATCCTGCACAAATTTGACTTGTTTTAATATATATTTTTTAAGCATCGATCGATGTATTCGTAATTTATGTGAATAACCAAGGGATCAAGAGCAAAAATTAACGGTTGAGACCTTGTGATAGACAAGGGTTGAGAGAGATACTAGTTTCAAGTCTATCCGTGGACAGTGGACACAGTGTACCTGAGTGGACTATTGCTAATAACAATAACCATGATACCACGACATAACAAGATAAACGCACGCGCATATTTTGACGTTTCGTATATACGTCATCGAGTTGTAAAAAGCGTTCAAATTAGTTGAAAGTCCATTCAAAGTCGTTTTTTGTCGGTTTTAGAATAATCAGAATAATATGTTTTTTGAGTATTTACGGCAAATTTCTGCTTTTTCATTAAAATTTGTTTATCGACATACATTTTGTCACCCCATGACGCTAGCGCGAATCGGCTCAAAATTCATTCCACAAGTAATCATACCTTATTAGTTGTTATAGTATCATGATTGCTCATTTTCCCACGTGTAACATTTTTTAAATTAATATTAGATTTTGGCATAGTAATAGCATAATAACATTATATCACGAAACGAAGATCCGCCTTTCTAAATGAAGCACGGAATCTGAATTTGAAATACAAGGTAGCGCAAATGCGCCTATAATTTTATTTCAAGTACTCATGTCAGTATTTTTTCGATAGATGAAAATTATACAAGTGGGGTTTTCATTATGAATCGTTATAGGAATATACCTCCAGAAAAAACAGCATTAAAAGATATACAGGTGTTTCTAAATTATGGTGCCAATATCGTATGACAGATAGAAATGTCCTTTTGGACAAAAAGTTTCCTACAAACATGGGTCCGAAAAAGCATAATAAAAAAATTACAGGGTGATAAAATACAGTTTGAAAAACATATTTTTCGCAAAGATTTCTACAGAAGTTATGCAATTTAAATTAAACTTAGTTCAGTCCTTTAGTCGCTGAAGTGCAACAATTTTGTGTAAAAACAATTTATTCCCATTGCCCAGAGGCGGAGGAGCGGGGTAGCTCAATGGGTTTTATACTCATAACTTTTTTGAGGTTATCTTTTTGGTCTTGCAGGTCCATCATTTTAGTGCATCTTTTCATTTTGCAACAAAGGTGTACTTTTGTTCCATTACGATAAAATCAACCGTTTGCGTTAAAATTGGCAAAATGTGCCCCAAAACACCTGTTGACTCCAAAGTTTGGAAAATAAAATTATGGCCTACCTCATCTAAATGTTACAGTTGAATTGTACGTTCAAAACTAAGAAAATATGCCTAATAGGTGGCTATTCTGTGCTAATAGGCAATAGGCATTGAGTAAAACATCACTGCTTTTCTTGAAATAGGGTGACAAAATTTTGTCAAGCTCTATCCGTTCCATTTTGAAAGCGAACAATTTTTGGAATATTGTTCATAGGGAATTTTTTTGTGACTTTAAATTGTACAATTATTTTGTAAAATTTGAAAGCGGTAGTTGAACATTTTATTTTTCGAACTTTGGAGTCTACAGGTGTTTTGGGGCACATTTTGCTAATTTCAACGCAAACGGTTGATTTAATCGTAATGGAACAAGAGTACACTTTTGTTGCAAAATGAAAGGATGCACTAAAATGATGCAAGATCAAGACACGAAATTGTGGCACTTCATCGACTAAAGGACTGCACCAAGTTTCATTTAGATTGCATAACTTCTGTAGAAGTTTTTGCCAAAAATATGTTTTTCAAACTGTACCTTTATCACCCTGTAACTTTTTACCTGTGATATTACGTTGGCACCATAATTTAGAAACACCCTGTATATCAGAAAGAATCGTCGATTATCAGCCAAAACGAGAATTTTCGATAAAATATTGATAGTTGGCTGCACAATTTTAGTAAACTGGAACTACGGTTAATTAACCGTCACATTATTATTGTCCTTGTCAGATCTCGGACAATTCGTTCTAGGGAGACCGTAAACAGTGTATTCATCAAGGTTGGTTTATTGAATTTATGTTGGTAGCATTTACACGTGAATTGGCGCTTCCAGCCATAGGCGCACATAAAAAAGGCGTGTTTCGTGGGTATTTTAGTTTACGCGTAAATTTCTTATATTGCTTTGGCTATTTTCCCTCTTGAAATGTCTCGGTATTTATTTGTTTTCGACGTTCGGTAACTGCTTTACCCCTTCTGATACGCCACTGGTATCAAACTGTGAGAAGATGAAGAACAGTTGGTGGAGCTGGATCCGTCTTGCAACGTTGCTGGTGGTAAGGGACTACCTTTGGTTTTGTTTAAGAGTAGGGGGATGTCCTAACCTTCCTATAGAATAACCTCGGTATTCATAAGAATACGGAGGGAAAAGGCCAAGAACATCAACACGAAGATACAGAACGAAGCTGCAACAATTTTGTCTCAAAGATCGGGTTTTTAGAAATATAGGCCTCAATCGCCAACATACTACCCGATATTTCGAACAAAGTACCTAATGGAAAATGCTCTAATAAGTTTGCTATTGATGCAATATAGAGCTTTCTTTAGAAGGTTCACCTATTTGGTTTTAAAAAATTAATGAGTAACGTAACAAATACTTGATGTTGAAATAAATATTTTACAAATTGAATGTTTTTTTCATTAATCTCACTTTTATGCAAAAAAACAAATCGGCAACTTGATTTTGCACCACCTGATATATTTTCTGTATTTACATGACAATAAATACAAGTTTGGTTGACATTAATAGCAAAGTCTAGAGAAATAGTATTCTCTAGACTTTGTTAATAGTTCCAGATTATGCTAACTTTATTCTGATTTGATGAAATAAATAAAATAATAGTTTTTAATTAGGGTGATGTTTAAAATTTTAAGGAGAATTTATGATTGTGGTTTCTGGAATCTAAATTTTTGACTAACATTTAAGACCTAAAAAAGAGGACATTTAAAATGAACCCTCAAAATTTTATCTTTTTGTCGGTTTGGGTATACCCATAAAGAAAAGCAAAAAATAGTGAAGACGCATTGGCAATGATTCAAAGATGGATTAGAATCAATTGAAATACCCAGCTTGAAGCCATATTTGAAAAATGAAAAATACATTTAAAATCAATAAGTTTCTGTTGTAATTAAAAACAATCGATCCATTGAAAAGCAATCTAAGTAAATTAAAAGAGATCTTTTTAGAGATATGAAAATATAGATAAAACGTGAGAAACAACATTTTGTCATTATTAGCTTACAGATCCAGCTCCATATTTTTTGTTTGTCCCTTTGAGAAATATAACAAATTTGACCATCCTATAAAAGCAAATCGAAAGAAATTGTGCTAAAATTAACGTAAATCGGTTTATAAAGGACGGAGTTCCGAGGTAGCAAACATAAAAAAAAACTACAACCGAATTGATAACCTCCTCCTTTTTTTGAAGGCGGTTAAAAATGAACTTTATGTCTTTCAGAACTTTATAGCTAGACGTCCCCGGCCAGGGATTAAACCAAAATCTTAATTTTTAGATCTCGGCCCAACAACCAGTTGGCATGGTATACTTATGCTTATTCCCAGAGATCTTGTTAATAGTTGTACCGTATCATCTGTGCGTAATTATTATCAATAGATTGCAAGTCGTACGATAATTACAGGATTTGTTATAGATACACGATATCAGAAAATTGCTAACAATTCAACTAGTTACTATTTCATTTATTATTAACATGTTTGTATGATCTATATAGTTTATGCCAATTTATCAATTTTGCCACCAAGTCGTAAGAAATGCTACTATTAGATAATATAAAATATACAGGGAGTTCCATTCTGTAGGGTGTCAAAATTGAGCAAAATAGGAATTTTAAAGATATCTGGCGAGTCAAGTGTGCCATGGAATCCCTTCAAAACAGTTGAATGGTCAACAGCACCACTCAAAATGTTGGTGTGAAAAGATTTACTACAAAAATATACAGGGTATTTTTCCCTGAGCCATCTCAAAATTCTGAAATTTTATGAAACTTACACGGATCAAGAGTGTTCTGGAATCATTGAAAAAATATTGATCAACACAAAAGTAATGTATTTCTTTACAAAATGCCAACTAACAAATAAAAACAATTTAAATTATTGGACCTTTCTCAACACATAGTCACTGTAACCTAACCAAACCGAACCAGCCATCTTAACTTATATGGACTTACTGACTGACAGGCTTCTGTATTTTTTAGATTTAGTTCGTTTATAGATTGTGGAGCGGTTTTGATATACTCGATTTTTGACCCGTATAAAGTTGCAAAAATTGCACTAATTTGAGATGTCACAGATAAGAACACTCTGTATACATTTAAGACCTAAAAAAGAGGACATTTAAAATGAACCCTCAAAATTTTATCTTTTTGTCGGTTTGGGTATACCCATAAAGAAAAGCAAAAAATAGTGAAGACGCATTGTCAATGATTCAAAGATGGATTAGAATCAATTGAAATACCCAGCTTGAAGCCATATTTGAAAAATGAAAAATACATTTAAAATCAATAAGTTTCTGTTGTAATTAAAAACAATCGATCCATTGAAAAGCAATCTAAGTAAATTAAAAGAGATCTTTTTAGAGATATGAAAATATAGATAAAACGTGAGAAACAACATTTTGTCATTATTAGCTTACAGATCCAGCTCCATATTTTTTGTTTGTCCCTTTGAGAAATATAACAAATTTGACCATCCTATAAAAGCAAATCGAAAGAAATTGTGCTAAAATTAACGTAAAGGAGTAAAAGTCGAAATAAACACCTACTGCATGGTCACAACAATAAGGAAATCTTTTTCGAATTCGAACCTAATATTTGTGCGATTCATGGATAAATTTAATATAATAATTTGCCACACTCAAAAAATATTTACTTTTCTTGATTTTGAAATTGAAAATAAACGTAAAAGTAAAATAAAAAGTACTTACAATGTTCAAATCAGAATCCGGCATAACACTATTGTCGACTTCCGCGTAGCATCTGAAAATTACAATGCAAAATATTACAAGCAAAGGTAACATTTTATTACCGGTGCTATCTAAATATTTCTATACTATTTATTTATTAGTGGTGATGGCAAGATGCACACTGCACCTACCAAATCTACAAAACTAATTAAAATATCCGATTTGCGCTGAATGTAAGGATCCCGGGAATCCGCATTTTTCTTATATAATTGTAGCGGAGACGCACTCGTAAAAATAAATTACAACTCATTGATTCTCCAGGTGTGTATTTCCTGTTTTTTTACATTATTACCTCGGTATATTATTAGATATACTGTTATTGAAGTTGTCATAGAAAACAAAAGACCTACTCCACTGTCTCACAAAGATTTCGTAGTTCAATATTTCTCTTAACAATAACAGTACTCACTATCGAGATTGAAGCCTTTCAGCTATGTTTCAGAATAACTCGATTTAAAAAAATATTCCAATACGGTCCTGTAAAGCTCAAAATGTACCAGTTTATGGAGGTTTATAAAACAAACCTTAATGTTTGTCCATAGCTTTTATTTTTTTTTTAATTTTCTGACCCCTCCATTGAACCTTCTCCCCCAAAATTTCCAATTTGTGCCCAAGGTACCAACCCTCAAAACATGCTGTGTGGGTCGAATCTTGCAAGCTGATTTAGAACCACTTCCTGACATCCGATTGAGCTGAAATTTTGCATACACCTTTAGTTTCCTTGACAATGCAATATGCAATACTCAGTATTGTAATACTTTCAAAATGGCAGCCGCTCCAAGATGGCGGATGATATATTTTTTGTCAACCCCCTTAATATGGGTATCAAATAAAAGGGCTTGAAGAATAGAAAACCATAGAGTTAGTGACATCACACTAAATTCAATATGGCCGCCGCTCCAAGATGGCGGATGATGTATATTTTGTTAACCCCCTTAATATGGGTATCAAATGAAAGGGCTTGAAGAATAGAAAACGAAAAAGTTAGTGACATCACACTAAATTCAATATGGGCGCTGCCGATTACCTATTTGATACCCAACATGGGTATCAAATGAAAGGGCTCGACGGCTAGAAAACAATGAGATACGAAATCCAATATGGCAGACGACTCAAGATAGCGTACTAAATTTCTTTACCACCCTCCTGACCTAGGAATCAAATAGGTACTAAAAAACACAAAATGAAATGGAAAATAAAAAACCTTTTAAAAACAAGCTTTTATTTAAGGCATGTACTAAAACGAAAAAATAAGTTTAGGTTTTCGTTACTTGCATATCAACCAATCACTGTCCAATAAAATTAATTGGTACCTACTTTCATCAACATTTCGAGCGACAAGTTTTTCAATTTGCAAAAACTTGTCGCAATCTGGAATTGAATTATCTTAACGAAAACCTAAACTTATTTCATTCGTTTTAGTACCTACATGGCTTAAATAGAAGCTTGTTTTTAAAAAGGTTTTTTATTTTCAATTTTATTCTTTATAACCCCATTGATATGGACATTAAATGAAATGAGTTGACAAGTAAAAAACGATAAGGTGAGTGAAATCATGCTAAATCCAATATGGCGAATACCCCAAGATGGCCGACTAAATTTCTTTACCACGCCAGTGACATGGGAATCAAATAGGTAGGTACTAAAAAACACAACATAAAACATAAATACACAATATAAAACAAAAACACAAAATAATATTTTATACGAAAACTATAGCGAATAACATTTTTTAACCTATGGTAATAATACATTTCGAATTGTTTGAGTACCTGGAAAATTTGCACATCGAAAATTAATCTGGAACGCCCTATCTGATGAGACACCCTATATTTTTACACTAAACACTTATACATTATTTGTGAACTATATAAACTATATAAAATTTAAAATTTCATGTAAGTAATCATATGTAGCAGGTATCTGATTATGAAAAATTAATGAACTATAAAAGTTTATGAAGGTTCACGATTTTTCCACCTGCCAATGCATATTCTTATTATTAGGTAGGTATAGATAGTGACAAAGGCAATATTATTTTCTTTGTATTCTCACTGAATGTTCAAAACACAAAGCCAACCAAAAAGTGTAAGCACAGTAAACGCATATATGCAGTATAACTTACGTGTTCTTGCGGACCAACAGATTTTGATTTAGAAAGAGAAAAATATTTCTACAATTTTAGTTGAAATGTGCATACGGGCAAATTTGTGAAGTCGGTGTTATTTTTTGTTATTATTTTTTTAATTTTAGTGGAGTTTGCATGCGGGCAAACTTTTGAAGTCGGTTTTAGTTTTTTTGTTTTTTTGTTAATATTTTTTTATTTCTTATTTTTTAGTGAATTATTAAGAATTATAGAAATCGGTCCAATATTAAATTCCATCCCCTATTTGTCCACCCTTAGGATTGAAATTTTTCTCTTCAATTAATTTCTCTTCAAATTTAAATGGGACGACACCTAAGGTACCCCCTTTCCAATAAAGAAAGAATCATCGAAATCGGTTCAATATGAAATTTCATCCCCTATTTGTTCACCCTTAGGGGTGGACTTTTTTTCGTCAAATTTAAATGGGACCATTCTGTAGGTATACCCTTTCAAATAAAAAAAGAATCGTCCAAATCGGTTTATAAAGGACGGAGTTCCGAGGTAGCAAACATAAAAAAAAACTACAACCGAATTGATAACCTCCTCCTTTTTTTGAAGGCGGTTAAAAATGAACTTTATGTCTTTCAGAACTTTATAGCTAGACGTCCCCGGCCAGGGATTAAACCAAAATCTTAATTTTTAGATCTCGGCCCAACAACCAGTTGGCATGGTATACTTATGCTTATTCCCAGAGATCTTGTTAATAGTTGTACCGTATCATCTGTGCGTAATTATTATCAATAGATTGCAAGTCGTACGATAATTACAGGATTTGTTATAGATACACGATATCAGAAAATTGCTAACAATTCAACTAGTTACTATTTCATTTATTATTAACATGTTTGTATGATCTATATAGTTTATGCCAATTTATCAATTTTGCCACCAAGTCGTAAGAAATGCTACTATTAGATAATATAAAATATACAGGGAGTTCCATTCTGTAGGGTGTCAAAATTGAGCAAAATAGGAATTTTAAAGATATCTGGCGAGTCAAGTGTGCCATGGAATCCCTTCAAAACAGTTGAATGGTCAACAGCACCACTCAAAATGTTGGTGTGAAAAGATTTACTACAAAAATATACAGGGTATTTTTCCCTGAGCCATCTCAAAATTCTGAAATTTTATGAAACTTACACGGATCAAGAGTGTTCTGGAATCATTGAAAAAATATTGATCAACACAAAAGTAATGTATTTCTTTACAAAATGCCAACTAACAAATAAAAACAATTTAAATTATTGGACCTTTCTCAACACATAGTCACTGTAACCTAACCAAACCGAACCAGCCATCTTAACTTATATGGACTTACTGACTGACAGGCTTCTGTATTTTTTAGATTTAGTTCGTTTATAGATTGTGGAGCGGTTTTGATATACTCGATTTTTGACCCGTATAAAGTTGCAAAAATTGCACTAATTTGAGATGTCACAGATAAGAACACTCTGTATACTTTGTATTGGCCCTTTGCACACCAACACCTTGAGTGGTCCTGTTGTCCATTCAACTGTTTTGAGGGGATTCCATGGCACACTTGACTTGGCAGATGCCTTTAAAATTCCTATTTTGCTCAACTTTGCCACCCTGCAAAATGGAAATCCCTGTATATTTTTTATTCAAATTAGGTATATAGGGGTTTTGGGCTGTTCTGCTTGACGCTGTGGGGTCAGATTTTAAATAAAAAAATCGCTAAATGGTTTTCGTGAAAATAGCGGGTATAAAAAAATCACAGCCGGCCCTGAATTTGCATTTTGAAAATGGTAGGAAGGTCAAAAGAAGCAGTTTTTGAAGGCCTTTCAAACAAAAAAAAGTTTAGGCGATTATCTCAAAAAATGAAGATTTTACAGATTTCTACAGTTTTAAAGTTGGACACCCTGTATATGATGTGAATGAATAAATAGAAAAGTCATTACATAGTTATGTTATGACCTGATGCGTTTGTATAGTGTATATGATTAAAAAGTAATACAATTCAAACA
Source organism: Pseudeuparius sepicola (assembly GCA_963920635.1). NCBI lineage: Eukaryota > Metazoa > Arthropoda > Insecta > Coleoptera > Anthribidae > Pseudeuparius > Pseudeuparius sepicola. Next base: position 11,822,895 of record OY987302.1, on the reverse strand, counting down.
AAATCGAAATATAAATTTTGTTTCTGGTAACAGCTGAGACAGTAAGATATAATTAAGAACGGAAGTATGTAATTTGCTTACTTTAATATTTCTATTACTGAGAGCAAGTCATTTAAACATAAAAAGATTGCCCATTTTTTCGCTATCATTTCCTGCCATCATTTCCCTCATTTCTACTTAATTGGATCACCAAGTTAATGATTTCATTAATAGTTTCACTTAAAATTATAATTGACGAGTTTTTAATTCTACCGAGTGTCCACGGGATGTGGCTCATCCCCAATTTTTCTTTTTGTTTTTTACGATAAAAGGCTGAAATTTGGGGTACATGTATTTCATGTAAAATGGGTTTTTGACATATAGTAACATTTTTCTACTTCCGGTTTTACCGGAAATAACATCAACTTGGATGTTTCTGTCACATTTTGACAGCTCTGTCAATTTTTATTTAAAGTTTTATTTTTGCGTCTTGAAAGCCATGAACTTGCTAAATATGCCTAATTTATTTTTATTTTTAGGAATTTTATCGCTTTACTTGAGACACCAGACACCCTGTAGTTTCTGCAAACGAAATTCCTTTTTGTGTGACTTTATTTTTTAGAGAATTCAACGCCTGCCAATATGAACCAATGAAATGACTTAAGAAATATTTTCAGCTTTGGGATTATAATTCGTAAAATTAACGAAAATATTACCCATGAAAATATCAACTAATATTATTACCATAATACTCGTAGACAGTAAACAGATGCACACTGGGAAGAGTTTTTGTTTACCCTAGAATATTGACGGAATCAAGTTGGACATTGGTGAAATATTCCCTTAAAATTACTGAGATTGAGACTGCTCTTGTTTGAACCAATAATTTTAAAAAATCAATATTCTTCTTGTACATTGGTACACTTTGTTTCTCACGTCTTTCGGTCCTGTAAATTGCAAATTTTTTGGTTTCATTCTTTTAGTTCTAGTTTTGATTTGATCGCTCTCACTTTTTGAAACAGATATAATGCTTTGTTGTCTGCTTGGTTTGACCTGTGATTTGTTTACTTTGTAAAACTGTTTAGTTTGGTAGTTATATTGTTTTAGATGGAGCTGGAAAGTTTCAGTCGGCTTGTAACGTCAATAAAATGCAACACTGGCTTGATTAATAACGCAATTATACAGTAGTACATGAAGAAAATTGTAATTTGCGCGGCACCTCCATAATCCACATAGTTGCGTGAGCGGACTAGGAAATTTTTCTGTTGATATTATCAAGGACCCAGAACACTCTAATAACTATACTATACAGTTGATTCTCTAGGATTTTTTTAATATCATGTTTACATACGTGAAGATGTTCAAGAACGCCAGTTCAAGCCTTGTCTAAATCGAGAAAGGTTAAAGGCATAAAGTATATAAAATTGTATGCAAAATGTTTGATATGGCCTTTAATCGAGGCAGAAATCCCCATTTTTAGTGAAATCAGTATCTACTCGTACAATACAGGCAAAAAATTCCAAGGCTTTAAGTTTAGAAATCCATCATAATATAGCAATTTAAATTTTAAATTTCTAATTATGAAGAAGTAGGTACTTACACAAACGCCTATGCCACTTTGGTGCATGGCCTCAAAAGTTAATTTAAATTACAAAATTACTTACCGATGGATTATTATCCACAAACATTGTAGTTTTGGCAATGAGGCTAAGCATAATAACTCGAAAAAGTATCTAAGTACCACATACTGACACCTATCACCGTGTCAGATATCAAAATATTGTGTCGAAACTTGGCTCCTACACAGGGAGATTTCCGTCTCAATATTTTATAATGCCCATAGAGCTTTGACTCCATTGATTCTTTATTCAAAGGATGTGCCTCGCAGAAATTTCAACAATGGGTGTAACAATCTATGTGTAGCTTTGTAGTAAGTAACCAATTGAAATCATATATAATACTCACAATTCCTCATGGCGCTATCATTCATGGAATTGGTTGGCAATTACGATTTTATCGAATAGAAACTTAAAACCAGCATTCAATACTACCTAAATGATTTATTTATTTATTTAGAGAATTGTTAAAACTAATTTGAATGATCATTATAAATAGGTCAGTAGCAAGAAATGTTCTCCAATTTTGTAATGGTAATATACAATCTAAATAAACAACGGAAGATTTTAAACATATTTATTTAGCAACATACCTAATTAAATTTTTTTTTTATTTTGCTCTATAAAATAAGCCATTCCTAAAATGGTCAATTAAATTTCTGTCCAATTAGTCAAAATGCATTAAAATTATTGACCATGTGTGGTTATTACTTTTAATTATGTAATCTATATTCAGTGTGTTCCTTTGAAAACTAAAGTCTATCCAAGTTACAGAGGCAGTTATTGGTCTGGCCGTTATAAAATGTCAAGTGTTTACGCGGCGAGCAGAATGCAGGGCCGGCTCTTCCCTCAGTCGAGTTTCCTGCATATTTCAGATCGGATCGCGAGCAGTATATTCTGTAAATTTATTTTGCTACTTAATTTAAGGAAATTTATAAAGATCCACGAAAGGTAGAAACACAACTGTTAGAACTTCTAAAAGAATTAGTTCAGAATTAGAAGCCACTTGGAATCTCATATTAGCCAGACCCTGGTAATCGATCGCAAGGCGGTCATGTGACTTTGTTTATATCTACTGCTGCTATAACTTGGATAGACTTTAGTCACCCTTAATATTTCGGTAATAAAAATGAATTTTGAAAATCGCCCTTTCAGACTCACTCCTCTATTAGTACAGTATTCCGTGGGACCTCTTGCGAGGGGAAGCTGAGTCTATGTAGAATCTTTTTATTGTATGCTACGTAATGGCGTAGTACCGAGTGTTTACCTTTGAGTTGCGCTGTTTGGTTTTTATGACGTCATAAATCCAAGATGGCCGCCATACAAGACATTTATTCATTCCATCAAAAATAACTCCTTCCAGAAGGCTCTTACGACGCTCATACGCAAAATGTGTATGGAACATTTTTTATTCTGCATGAACAGACGAACAAATTTAGTAATTATACATTTTTCCATATCTTCTACCGTTTACGAGTTATGATCCATTATATGTCACCATCGGTTTAGAACCATCGGTTATTTATTAAGGGTGAAAAAATAATGATTGTGCTGCTATTTACCCACAATCACTTTAATATTACACTTATATGCAACAAACTTTACAAATATAGTCATTACAATGGTATGAAACACACTTTAATAATACATACAGGGTGTCCGGTTAATAATTGTCCAAATAACAACTTACTCATATTTCGGGAAAAAAAAATACAACGATTGACGCTAACATACCTTACTAGTTAAGTGTTTAAGAGATACAGGGCGGGGCGTTGAAGTTTATTTTTTAAAATTGAATTATGCCTAGATCGTTCAAAATAATGAAGCTGCTGAACTGAAATTTGGAAATTTGGCACTGCTGTATTTTTTTGGGGACGAAGAATAAGTTGAAGATGTCAATTTCTATGTATCTTACAGAAGATTATTAAAATGAGTTGTAGTCATAGTTATTTTTATTTGTAGCGGTATAACCCTGATTGCAATAGGGTTTTTATTTTATTACGTTCTTTTTTTCGTATCACTTGGGTAACTTTTTACATCATAAATCAATGAGTGACGTCATTAACTGTGGTATTATACCCATGGTTAACAGAAAATTGCTAGGGATTTTGTGGAAAATGTCATCTGACAAAATCGGGACTTCTTACAGTAATTGGGGTATAAAAAAATTAAACACCCGGTACTACGCCATTACGTAACATACAATAAAGAGATTCCACATGGTCGCAACTTCCCCCTTCACAAAAAAACCCACGAGGTTGTAACGAAGTTACTAATTTCCCGTTTTAATTTTTATTTTAACACCCACTTATTTCCTCGCCGCGCTATTTTTAGCGGCCGGCTATCCTCCGTAGTAGTGTATATGTTCACACCGATGACTTTTTCTACATAGTAGGCCGACATTCCAGTTTTATTGCATTTAATTAAATCCTAGTTTTGATTATTTTCCGGCTTTCCGCCGCCGAATAATAGATGCTTATTTTACCATAAGGGTTGTGGGATACCGACTAGGGGTAGAACCGGGATATTAACTCAAATTACAGCTAGAGCCGCCGTTCTTTTTGGGAACCCGTGTATATTGGACGTGCCCGATCCAGAGAGACCACTGTCAAGGACCTGTCAGGGGTACAACACCCCTAACTGCCAGATTAGCCTCCGACTGCCGTTTTCACGACCAGAAGAGTGGGGACGATCACCCGATTCATCGCCGCGGCCCCGACCAATGGGCGGCCAGCGCACTCGCCGATGGTGGCGCCGCCACACGATATAAACAGGCTGCGGCTGCCACGGAGGCTCTCTTCTTCTCGGCGCTTCTCCTCTCTTCTCTTGGAGCGCTACCCGCGCTCCGCTCCTTCATCCGATACCAATCTTGATTTGTGGACCACTCTGGGCCGGCCGTCTTAATTTCCTTTTGTCTTGTTAATATTCTTAAGAAATCCTATGTAAACAAATAATAAACCGTGTAAAGCTTTTAAATATTTTACTTGCACCCTACCCTCGATACACCATTGAACTTTGGAAATTATTTTCTCTGACTGAAAGTTATCTGAGCACAGCGGAGCATACCGCTCTAAAAAACTGGCGCCTGAGCATCCGTTTCACCGGAGGTCCGATTTTTCCTTTCTTAAAGAAAGAGGCTATGAGGAAGCCCACCGGTGGGTATTAAAAGGGGAAAATCGGACGTGAAAGCAAAAAGCGCTATAAGGTAAATGTGCATTATGCTCATCAACTATATCCCCATCACTCGATGCTTGTAATAATCTCATTTAAGAGGCAATTTCGTCAGGAATGAGATCTTCTACATGACCTCTAATGGTTTAAGGCGACTCTTGTATGGGCATTCCATTGCCGTCATAGCGAGTAACATCCCTGTATTTGTACATGTAGCTAATGATAACATTACGCTGAGTCTGCTTCTCTGAATTTATAAATATAACCCATGTAATTTCAACAGACACTTCTTGTCCGCTGCTCGTCATTAAACATTGTTTTTAAAAACGGTTTCTTTCATTGACAGCCCTTAACTGGCGCAGTCGTTCGGACTTTTAGCGAAACGAAAAAGCAAAAATCGGTACCTTTCGGTCTCTTTCAAGAGTTCATTCGCAAAAGAACCAATCGGTAGGCGATTCGCGCGCGCGGAATCCAAAAATCGGCACTTTCGCCACGTGAACGTCGATACCAAGGGCCAACGATCAGTGAAGCAGCCGTCGGGACGACAGGAGCAAGATAGTCAGCAAGGGTGGTCTAGCATCGATCCAACCCTCTTCTGCAGCAGAACAAGCATCGTCTGTGAGCAGAACCCTTGGGAGGAGACACACATCGCTCGTCCTATAGGTACTTACTGTAGTTTAAGAAGAAAAAAGAAGAGTGAAGATGAGAGTCATCGTTTTTCTACTAGTGTAAGTGTAAATTGCGCTTTTTGTTTTGACTTTTTGTGCGTGTTTTACCCAAACTGGAAGATTTAGAAAATTTAATATCATCTGTAGAAAACTTAACTTTAAATTTAAATTCAGAACTTGGAAATCCAATAATCATGCCAAACGGTAATGCAATGAATTATAACCTTTTAAAATATCAAGCTGATAATATACCCCCTTTCGATGGTAACCCAAAACTCTTGCAAGGATTTGTAAACGCTTGTGAAAATTTTCTGAAAGCCTTCCAAAATGTCCAAAATGCAGCAGACCCGATTAATATATGTTTATTTGACACAATTTTGAGTAAGTTAAGAGATAGAGCGGCAGACCTTATTATCACGTTCAGAATTAAATAATTGGATTTTAATAAAAAACGCACTAATAGCTACTTTTGCCGATCAACGAAGTATTGATTGTCTTATTCAGGACCTAATTTCGTTAAGACCATTTCGTAATGAAACACCCGGAATGCGAATCCAAGATACGCGTAGCCTCCTTTTTGCAAAACTTAATGGCACTAACGAGGACCGCAATATAAAAATTGTTAAAATTAATCATTATGAAGAATTTGCTCTGAAAACCTTCATTAATGGTTTACCTTACAATATGCATTGTAGTTAGGCTTAAACAACCTGATTCTCTTGAACAGGCAATGTCGTTTGTGACAGAAGAAGAAAATTTTGTTTATTTCAAGACAGGCCAAAATCAAAATTTTAGACAACCAGTACATAATAGTATTCCATACAAACCAAAACCAACAAATTTACCGAGACCTAACAATCCTAATTTTAAACCACCACCATTTCCACAACCAAACTTGAATTTTCCACAATATATTCCCCCAACATTTAACCAACCACCTACATTTGGACGTTCTCCCACATTTGGAATTTTCAAAATTTTACTCAACAAAGACCAACTTTCACACAAAACTTCCAAAGACCTTTCCAACCCCAATTTAGACCAAACTTTCCCCAAAAAACTAATGTTACTAACATGTCTAGAACGAAACCAGAACCAATGGATACCTCAACAAGTACACTTGTAAAACAACCCCAACGTACATTTCAAAGTCAGAAACTTTTTAACCAAGACGTAATCGAAAATTTCCCCAAAACTGACTCAGTTCAATATCCTTAATATACTGATTATTCTCAGCCGAATTATTATCCCGATTATGACTATTATTACAATGACGCTTACGAAAACTATTGCTACCCTCAATGCGGTATATGTGAATTCCCGAACCAAGAAGAAACCCAACCAGAAATTACTGAAAATCAGGATTTTCCAGATACTAGTCAAGATTCCAATACGAAATAATACAACTAAATAATTTGTCAATAAAACTTACTTATATTTATATACCCGAATTAGACGCTAAATTTTTAATCGATTCTGGAAGCACACGTTCCTTTTTAAGCCCAAAATTAGCCTTTAAATATTTCCCGAATTATGTCGAAAATGAACTTTTCTTAGTACAAACAGCGCACGCGACATCTTTCCATGACAAAATTGCTATTTTGCCACTATTTCCAATTTTCAATACAGAAGGTATTGAAACACCCCGGCCCCAGGGCCGCTGTTTCGTAGATTTTTTCTGGTAATATTTTCTTATTCCTATTTTATATTTACGATGTTGTCCCCTTTAAATTATAAATATTTTTTGTAAATGTTTCTTTCGAGATAAAAAGCATTTCCAATAACCGCCTATATAGAACCGGGCAGGCCAACCTGCGCTCGGTCCCTACGCCACATCTGGTCGCCACTCGCACCTAGTCTCCAGAGCCCTTTTGTTTTCAACCTACGCTATTGTCAAGGCACTCCTCAGAATTCGCCGCTTTTTGGAAAGTGAAATGCAGTCTGTTTTTTGGTAGTCAATGCCCACATCTGTTAGCCAGCCTCTAGGATCGAGATGAGCCTTTTCTCAACTTCTAAGAACTTCCCTAGACTGGCCGCCCGAAAGGGGTGCGCCATTTTTCGCTTCTTTGTTTCTTTGCGGATAAATAGCGTAGGCAAGCTTACTTCGGGATCAGTCCCCTCTGATCCCCCAAACTGACGTGTGAGCTAGGCCGTTCGCCATGGAGTGAAAAGTCGTTGCTTTGCCGAAGTTTCCTAAAACTGACGTGTGAGCTAGTCCGTTCGCCTCGAGTGAAAAGTCGTTGCTTTGCCGAAGTTTTCCTTCCCCTGACCTTATTTCATTCGGGAGTGCATTCGCGTACCTCGTGCTCGAAAGTGTTAAACGCGTTCCGTAAATTCGCGCCGTTCGTGTACTTACTTCGTTCCCGAAAGTTACAAACGCAGTCGCGTAAGTGCGGAATTCCCAATGAAAGTCGGACCTAATACGCGGAGTGTTCGCGAGTTAACCCGCGAGAACCTGAGCCAGGAGCTAGGTGAGTATAAACCACGAATTTCCATTTTTCTCCTGTTCTCTGGTCACGGCATCTTTCATATACTCACGGCGTTCTCTAATTTATCCACGGAGCTCTAATTTAGGTGCAGCTTTGTAATTTCCACGACATCCTTTATTTTCCCGGCTTCTCTGGTATGTTTACAGCTTGCCCAATTCATTCACGGCATCTCTAATTTATTCACGATTTCTTTAATTCATTTCCGTCACCTTTAATGTATGCATAGCATGGACGAGTAGTCTCTTATAAAAAGGGTCTTGGAGGGAGATATATTTTATTCTATCTATTGCGGGAATATATATCTCGTCGAGTAAATAAACTATTTGCATTTTGTTCTTTGTACGCCGAGCGCCACTGGAAATACAGCTGTCATGTAAACCATTTTTATAATATGTTCTATTATATTTTTAATCAGGATTACAAATTACCTCTAATTCCAGTAACAGCTGCTGTCGGCGTACGTGCATTTTTGGTATTGTTTATCCTTACCAAAAACATTAATTATTCTGAAGTCAATATGGCACTAAAAACACTTCGCCCAGTAGCGAACTGTCAACTAAACGGCAGGACATTGTCGAGACAAGCTTTTTCGTATTTTTTCAATACCGACGAGATCTGTATTCCGCCATCACTCACTCAACCTTTCATTTACATGTTTAGCACGGCGCACGCGCCGCGTGTTGTACACACACACACGCCTTACCAACGTCAGGGGACCCATGGTCATGGATACAATAACAATGTTAATGTAAATACCATAGGCGACAGGCTAAACAACAATAACCTTTCATTCTTAGATGCTCTTGTACATATGTGTACTATATATTAAAATTTAGATGTTCTCCGCTGTACGTGTCGCTCTCGCCGAGAGGACACCCACCTAAATTTAAATTAGGGAGTTGTTTCTGAACTACACCAGTCCTAAATAATATGTTCCAGTACTACATGATTTATTCTTGTGAGAATTAATTAATTCAGTAAACCAGCCGTGTAGTTAAACACTCGACCAAGCGTGGTGCTATGTTGGAGGACGCCCTGTCCGATTGGTTGTCAGTTAACACCTTTGTTACCGAACGTAACCCGACCTGTTAAGGTCCCGGGGGAGACTCCCCGACCGAGGGATGTCAAACCCGGTCCGCCGACTGGACGGGTTTCGTTTCCCCCTACCTGCACGCACCTGAATCCCTGCGATCCGTCGTTACCGGAAGAAAGGAGAACCCCTGTGGCTACAGCTGGCTATCCTGGTCCGAGAGAGGCCGAAGGTCCAATGTGACCTGGTAACGACGGCCACGATTCGATAGGTGCCTACATAACTATATATCTACCTACGAGTGTTACCTGAACCAACTGGCGGTGTGGCCGCCGATATACACCTCGTACGATCCAGTATTTACCCACACGAGTTTTGTGGTCAATATCAGCCAAACGCTTAACCTTCTCAGGGCGAAGGAGTATAAGTCGTGTATGTGCTGCCTTGGATAGGTTTTCGTTGGGAGCCCGGCGGGGTTTTATTTAGGTTTTCCTCGCCGTGTCCGGGCTAATGCCCTACCAACACAATGTAATACGAAGTCGGGTCCTAAACCGCAACATAATTAATAAACGAGACCTATTAATTATGCAACGAACAAATCTTTGTCTTATTTACTATTTTCCCTCACAGCTGACTATACAAACTAGGTCAAACCAAATTTTATTGCGGTAGCCTCGCCTACCTAATACTATCATAAAATAACCAGTGAACAAGTGTTTATGACTATACCCTGCAGTTAGATTAACAAATATGCAATCAATACTTTAAAAATTACTTAGGTTACAAATAAACAAAACACAACGTAGAACAAGGTCCTAACCAATTAAACTAGACGATCATGCCAATTATAGCTTCCTTTCTTCGGCACCGTGAGGGGCCGGGGGTTGGGACGTTACAGTATACATAAATACTACATATTTGATTTTTCAGAAAAATTTGTTGGACTTATAGGTTTAGATTTAATACTTCAATTAGGCGCAGATATTTGTTATAGTAATAACACTTTAGTTAGCCCAAATTCAATTATACCAATTTATAGGCAAAACGAAAATGATTTAGAACCACAAAATTCAACACAATTTGAAACAATAACTGAAATAATTCCTCCGAGAATGGTACAAAAAATTAAAATACTTGTTAGTTTACGTAACGGCACAGGAATCTTAAATTACACAAAACTAGGAAAAGCTGAAATTCCCGAATGTTTAGTTAATGTTGAAAATAATGTTGCTCTTACCACTATTTTAAACCCAACGGAGAACCCCATTAAAATCGATATTTTTGAACCATTTTCTATAGAATCAGTAAACCCAAGTGAACTGAATTTTTTCGAAAATGTTGAAGAACATGCCCTAGATAAATCTATCGATAATCGATTAAAAGCTAATCTCATAAATTTAAGACTAGAACATTGTAACAGCTAAGAACGCGAACAAATCAGAAAGCTTTGCTTAGAATTCAGAGATATATTTCATTGTGAAGATATTCCCTTGAGTTTTACCAATCAGGTCAAACACGAAATTAAATTAACTAATGAGTCCCCAATTTTCACTAAAAGCTACAGATATCCAGAAGTTCACCGTCAAGAGGTAAAAGATCAAATTTCAAAATTACTATCACAAAATATAATTCAAAATTCCAATTCACCTTGGTCATCCCCGATATACGTTGTCCCAAAAAAAATGGACGCCTCTGGAAAACAAAAATGGCGCATGGTAAATGGCAGGAAACTCAACGAACGAACAATAGAGGACAAATACCCACTACCGAACAAAACTGACATTCTAGACAAATTAGGACGCAGTCAGTATTTCACTACATTAGACCTCGCGAACGGATTCCACCAAATTGAAATGCAACCAACCGATATCCCAAAAACAGCTTTCAGCACAGACACAGGGCATTATGAATTTTTGAGAATGCCCTTCGGCCTTAAGAACGCGCCAGCAACTTTTCAGCGAGTTATAAATAATATTTTACGTGGACTACAAAACGAAACCTGCTTTGTTTATTTGGACGATATCATTATATTTAGCACATCCCTTCAGGAACATATTCAACGACTAAAAGACATTTTTGTAAGACTTCGTAATTCTAAATTAAAAATACAGCTCGATAAGTCGGAATTTCTCCGAAAGGAAGTACAGTATCTCGGACACATAGTAACACCTGATGGAATTAAACCCGATCCTAGTAAAATCTCCGCAGTTAAGAATTTCCCGGTACCTACCACTTCTAAAGAAATTAAATCTTATCTAGGCTTATTAGGTTACTACCGTCGCTTCGTGAAGGATTTTGCAAAGATAACAAAACCTCTAACACAATGTCTTAAAAAAGACGCTAAAATCCAACATACTAAAGAATTTTTAAACGCATTTGAACATAGCAAAAATGTATTAATTAATTATCCGATTTTAATTTATCCCGATTATTCCAAGCCATTTATACAGGGTGTCCGGAAATAAATGCACCAACTCGAAAAATTAAAAAGAAAAATGGAAAATATGACGAAAAGTTCATATGAACATGGGTCCGCAGATGTTTGGTTTTCGAGATGCAGGGTGTTGAAATTTAAATTTTATTTTCGATTTTTTTAAATAACTTTTTGAGACGACAAAATTTTCGTGCAAAATTTGGTAGTCGGGGTTTTTTTGGGATAAGAAATCATAATTTGGTATTATTTTTGGTGCAATACGTAGAGGGCGCTGCGTACGCTATCATTATTTAATTTAATTTGCCCTAACTTTTTTGACAGTAAACTTTTACGACATTTTGTGAATGTATCCTCTTCTTACACGTTTTCTAAGCAAAAAAGGTATACTTGGTGCATAACGCCAAAGGGGACCGTTTTCGAGAAATTTTCAAATTTCTGCATCGATGCAGGTGCCATATCGACACTCGTATGCAATTAAATTCTAGGCGTTAATCATAGGTGCCTGGCGTTCACAATAAACAAACACATTTAAATTTACGCCAAAAGGTGAACAAACAAAATTGCTACATTAATTCGGTTAGAATCATCGGAAGATGGCATTATCATACCATGTTTCATGTCCCCAGTCTAAACTCGGAAACTTACCTGCATTTCATAGAAAATTGCAAACAAGAAACCATGAATGTTACAAATTATTTTCATGAAACTTTTATTAAGAGTTCGATTCTTACAATTGAATTTTATTAGGTAAGTGAAATTAACCAATTTCGTAAAACGTGTTCAAAGTGGGAACCGTTTTGTTGAACACAAACCCGCAGACGTTTTACAAAATTTTGACGTATTTTCCAATGAATGTTGGGTATCTGTTTAATATCTTCAGCCGCGGCAAGGATTCGTTGTTGTAAGTGATCGCGATTTCTAATTGGCACGGCATAGACGCGATCCTTCATGGCCCCCCAGAAAGAAAAGTCCATAGCGTTTAAGTCCGGAGAACGGGGAGGCCATGCTGCGTTGGGGGAATTGTTACCAATCCAACGTCTTGGATAATTTTCATTCAGCCATTCGGTTACGATCCGCCCTCGGTGTGGTGGGGCACCATCATGCATAAACCATAAACTCTGTCTAATATCGAGGGGAATATCTTCCATAAGAATTGGTAGTTCATGTTCCAAAAGATACCGGTAAGTTTCAGCATTTAACCGAGGGGGCAAGAAATGTGGACCAATGATGTAATCTCCGACGATTCCAGCCCAGCAATTGACTGAACATCTATCTTGCGAACGAGTCTGCCTTACGACGTGTGGATTTACCATGGCCCAGTAATGAAGGTTGTGTAGATTCAGTACACCATCTTTTGTAAAACAGGCCTCATCAGTAAAGAGCAATCGGTTTACAAAATCCGGATTTTGGTTATAACGTTGAAGAGCCCATAAGCAGAAATTTCTTCTTCGTGGTAAATCCTCTGGTTTAAGTTCCTGTACTTTTTGAACACTAAAAGGATGCAGTAATTGCAGTTTAATAAAACTGTGGACTTGCATTTTAGGAATTCCAAGTTGCAGTGATGCCCGTCTTATGCTTATTTCGGGGTTTTCGTCAAATAAATCCAAAATATTTTCTTCTTGTTGCACTGTTAACAAACGACGTCTTCCTGCATTAGATTTTGTTACATTTACAGAACCCGTTTCCATAAGTTGCCGGTGCACACGTGAAAACATTGAATGATATGGAAGTATTCGTTGGGGAAATCGGTCAGAGCACAGTCTCCGCGCGAGACGTGAATTTCCACGGGCCTCTCCATACATCAGGTGCATTTGAACCTTTTCTTGCATGGATAATATCACCGTTTTTCGAGAAAAAAGTAGAAAAGATAATCTAACAACAACAAATTAATTAAACTGTCAAAAAATAAATGTGTTTGTTTATTGCGAACGCCAGGCACCTATGATTAACGCCTAGAATTTAATTGCATACGAGTGTCGATATGCACCTGCATCGATGCAGAAATTTGAAAATTTCTCGAAAACGGTCACCTTTGGCGTTATGCACCAAGTATACCTTTTTTGCTTAGAAAACGTGTGGGAAGAGGATACTTTCACAAAATGTCGTAAAAGTTTACTGTCAAAAAAGTTAGGGCAAATTAAATTAAATAATGATAGCGTACGCAGCGCCCTCTACGTATTGCACCAAAAATAATACCAAATTATGATTTCTCATCCCAAAAAAACCCCGACTACCAAATTTTGCACGAAAATTTTGTCGTCTCAAAGAGTTATTTAAAAAAATCGAAAATAAAATTTAAATTTCAACACCCTGCATCTCGAAAACCAAACATCTGCGGACCCATGTTCATATGAACTTGTCGTCATATTTTCCATTTTTCTTTTTAATTTTTCAAGTTGGTGCATTTATTTCCGGACACCCTGTATTAACCACGGATGCAAGTAACTTTGCTTTAGGAGCAGTTCTTTCACAGGGCCAAGTACCTAACGACAAACCCGTAGCATTCGCTTCGCGCACCCTAAATGAATCGGAAATAAAATATTCGACTATAGAGAAAGAACTACTAGCAATCGTTTATGCCTGCAAGTACTTTCGGCCATATTTGTTTGGACGAAAATTTTATATTTACACGGATCATAGACCACTTGTTTGGTTATTTAACTTAAAAGAGCCAAATTCAAAATTAGTCAGATGGAGATTACGTTTAGAAGAGTTTGAATATCAAATTATTTATAAAAAAAGGTTGTCAAAATAAAAATGCGGACGCACTATCACGAATTCAACTTAACATATACGAAAATCAATCTACTGTAAATAATCCCGGTGAAGTAGATAAAGACATTTTAGATTACATTCAAAATTTATGCGAAAACACTGAAACTTTCGAAGAGCCAACAACGAGCGACCAGGAACTCAAAATTAAAATATTGTCGGATATACAAATTAAACCCCCACATGACACAGTTACTGACACGGTACCTACATACTTCGAACACGGACGCTAGAAATGACGGAATCAGCGTTCTTGACGAAATTATAAACAATAAATCCCATCAATATTTAATAAAAAGAAATCTACACGACCAAATAAAAGTAACCTTTGAAATCCTCGACAAAAACGTCATTAACCATTGCCAAATTCCCAAAAACCCAGAAATAATAAATAAATTCATAAAAGAATATATTTCAGGTGGCAAAAACTCGTATTTATATTTTTTCGAAGAAGATATATTTCCCCTTTTCCATAAAGTTTACATGAATAATTTTTAAGATTTAAAATTAATTCGTTGTACTAAACTAGTAAATAACGTTACAAATGAAGAAGACAGAAAAATGTTTATTATGCATCAACATGAAAATAAAACTAATCACAGAGGCATTTCTGAGACATATGAAAGATTAAAACAAAATTATTATTGGCCAAATGTTACCCAATTTATCAATGATTGAAATGCCAGACCCAAAAATATAGTCGACAAAAATCATACATCCCATTAGTTAGAACTGAAACGCCAACAAAATAATTTCAAATTTTACATATGGACACATTTATATTTGAAAATCAAAACTTTTTAACAATATTTGACAAATTCTCAAAATTCGGCCAAGCCTTTCCCTACGATAAAAATGCAAAGTCGGTATGCGACAAGTTAATAATATTTTTCTCATTTTTTGGATGCCCAGAAACAATTGTGTCTGATAGCGGAACAGAGTTTAAAAATGAACTACTCAAAGAACTACTAAAAACTCAAAAAATTAACATTCATTTTACCACTCCGGGCCATCACGAGTCTAATTCCCCAGTAGAGCGCTTTCACTCAACTTTAATAGAACACTTGAGATTATTAAGGCAAAAAGATAAGTCTATAGCAATTTCTGAATTAATTCCCTACGCAATAATAGCCTATAACAGTACCACCCATAGTACGACAAAATTCTCCCCTCATGAACTCGTGCTATATCATAACTCTGGAGACCCTTTCGACCTTTTATCAACCACATTTTACACAGATTACGTCGACTCACATAACGAAAAATTAAGTACCCTATACGAAACAGCGTTGGAAAATACAGAAAAAGTAAAAACTAAAATGCTAGAAAGAACAAATGTTAAAGGCGAACAAACCGAATTTAAGTTGAATCAAAAGGTTTATAAAAAATCTTCCGCTCGAAATAAAAGTAAACAAAAATACATCGGCCCTTTTGAGATCATCGAAATCCTTGAAAACAACAAAGTCAAAATTAAAAACTTAAAAATTCCCCAAAAAACGGAAGTAATACACATAAAAGAATTAAAACGCCCACTTGTTACAGATGGTCCGCCCGCAGAATCTCAGTAGAATCAGCTGCTAGATCAAATTTCCACAATATGAACGATAACCCAGGCATACTGCCTTATAAACTAGGTAACGCGCATAAGGTTATTAACCATTGTACATATTTAATATACCCAGTATCATTACTGAATTTAAGGCTTTATCATTAAAATATAATATGATTATATCTCATATAAAAAACAACACGAACTATGACAGGGAATTCTATAATTCGTACATGCTTATCAATAACCTAGAAAATAAAATAGAGGAACAAATTTTAAAATAACTCCTTCCACAAACTTATCTAGGAAAAAACGCGGCTTAATTAACGGATTATGGAATATAAGCAAGAGTTTAACAGGAAATTTAGATCAAGAAGATGCAACTAAATACGATAATGAAATATTTTCTAAAATTTTTTTGTGGCGCAAACAGATCCATTTAATTTTTAATTGGGTTTTTCGCCACCAAACTGATTGAAAGACAACTTTTTCAAGTTGCCTCGAAAATTCATAAATTATTAACACTGAACGAACGAAACTTTAAAAGTGTAACTCCGAAAGCTCAGAAAACAAATTTGTTGAAGTTATTTTTTGAGTTACACGTTTAAAGTTTCGTTCGTTCAGTGTTAATAATTTATGAATTTTCGGGGCAACTTGAAAAAGTTGTCTTTCAATCAGTTTGGTGGCGAAAAACCCAATTAAAAATTAAATGGATCTGTTTGCGCCACAAAAAAATTTTAGAAAATATCTAGAACAAAGGTATGGGCTTAATGTTTGGAATAATTTCAGATTATTAGAGAAGAAGTTTTTCAAATTATCTAACGCGAAAAATGGATTGACATATTTATGTAAATGTAGACAAGCCGATATTATACCAAAAGGATTACGCCTATAAGAATCTTTTACTATTAGGAAATGTAGCAAAATATTGTTCAGATGTAGTATGATGCTGATAAGAGAAAGAATACAGAACCAGATATTGAAATATCTTTGTCCTACAGTTTTACAGGTTTTCTTGAGTTTTACATGTTGCGTTTGTCTATATCTTGATTCGTGTGTGTGATCTATCGGTAATAATTTGTGTCTTAGTTTATGTTGTATTGCTGCAATATTCAAGCAGTATATTTGACGAATATCTAGCATCTGACATTCCTCATAAAGCTCGTTAGTTGGGAAAGTATAATTTTTCTTATAGATAATCTTAAGAAAGCTTTTATGGATTATCTCCAAAGGCTTTACATGGCAGTCATACGCTCCACCCCATCCGGATATCCCATACTGTATTATTGAGTATACCAATGCATAATATATAATTTTCATTTGGTTTAAATTTAAGATAGATCGCAAGTATTTGAATTTATATAAGATATGTCGTAATTTTTTATATGAACATTCCACTTCAGACATCTATCTATTTCTAAGCCGAGGTATTTGATATTGTCTACTTCATGAATTTTTAATGTTTGTTTGTTACTATCCTGAAATTCAATATGTCTGAAGTGGGGAATTCTTGATTTATTACAACTAAAAGGTATATATTTCGATTTGTCAAAGTTTACTAATAAGTGCATTTCATCAAGCCAGTTTTTTATTTTTTCTAAATCTTTTTGTACAATATGGTACAAATCCTTCCAGGATTGAGCTTCGTATAGGATTACTGTATCATCAGCACATGAAGATATGTCACCAATGCAATCCAATTCAAGTATTCCATTTATGTAGATAGAGAACAATACTGGACCAAGGACGGTACCTTGGGGGACACCGCATTCTACAATACATTGCTGACTAACAGTATAGTCAATTTCAACGTACTGAGTTCGATTTTGTAGATATGTTTTCATCAATTCTAGAGTGACTCCCCTAAAACCAAGGTCTTCCATTATCCCTAACAAGATATCATGCTCAACCATATCAAAGGTCAAGGAATACTCCCAAGACCGCCCTGTTTTTGTCCAGATTGTCATAGATATTTCCCAAAAGATAGTTTATTGCGTCGTCAGTCGATAATCCCTGTCTAAAACCAAACTGTCTTTTAGAAATTATGTCTTGTTTTTCTAAATAATTAATTAATCTTTTCTTAATAATTTTTTCTATAATCTTTGAAAGGTTGGAGACAAGAGTTATCGGCCTATAATTAGTCATATCCATGGGATCTCCTTTCTTGAAGATTGGTTTTACTAATCCAATCTTCAGACATTCGGGGAATTGACCTTCTTGTAATATCTTATTTATTAAACATGTCAAAGGCTCTTTAATGTAATTGCAAGACAATTTAAGAATTTTAGCAGTTAGGCCATCCTTTCCTGGACTTTTATTTAGGTTTAAACCATTTACCACATTGACAATTTCGACGGAGTCAGTTGGTGTGAAAAATAATGAATGAGAAACTGTTTTTTTATTAATTACTGTTGAAGAAGGTTTTTTAATTTTCATTTTTAGTTTTCCAGCAATATTTGTGAAAAAAGTATTAAAATTATTTGCAATTTGCACTTTGTCAGTTACAATTATCTCATCAACTTTTATTTGGTTTATGCTGTTATTTTGTTCTTTTTTACCCATAAATTCTTTACTAGTTTTCCATAGAAATTTTGAATTAGATTTATTTTTATCAATTTCATTTTTATAATACTGCGTTTTAACTGTCGTTATCAAGTTAGTTAATTTATTTTATATTTTTTGTATTCATATTCTTTTAGTTTATTCGTAGGTTCCAGCAAATGTCTTTTATATAGAGCCTGTTTCACTGCAACCGACTTCATAAGTCCTACAGTTATCCACGGCTGTCGTTTTTTATATTTATGAATTATTTTTATGTTTTTCGTTGCATCTCTTACACATTTTTTAATATTGTTAATTAGAATTTTTGTCATTTCATTGATATTATTCTTATTATTATGAAAGTCGGCCCAATTTATGTTTGATATTAATTTTGTAAACTCATCTTCATCGAATTTATTTATCTGTATTCTTTTTTGTTTTGCAATAAATTGCTCTTTTAGTTTTATCGCAGCGGCAACAGAAAAATGATCACTGACATCAGATTTAATTACAAACGGTAGTACATTCGCGGATTCAGGTCCTTTCATGAAAATATGGTCTAAAATCGATGGTTGAGCCTCGCTTTGAATTCTAGTGTACTTGTTAATCAATGATTTATATCCTTGTTCAGTTAATAAATTTATATAATCATGTACGAAATCCTTATTTGAGTTTAAGTTGATATTGATATCGCCGATTTGGTCAAATGTCATTTTGTGTTGCCACCGCAAATTTCGCTTTTCCCCTAGGGTGTACACTAAATCCTCTAGAATAGGCCCAATATGGCGGCTATCCAGGCGGACGCCAGCGCCCTCTGTCGGACAAGAGCCCAATGGCGGTCCAGTTTATTTTACGAGAGCCGTGGCTACTTGTCACGATTATAGCGTTGATAAGACTTCTCACGGCTATAGCTTCATATCCTGGAAAATAGTTGGCGCTTACGGTCAACAATGTATTTTGCATTGTATTTTGTCTCCGGGAAGCGCATGGTGAGCCAGAGAACTGTCAAACATGACAGCCGTGAGGAGTCTTTATTAATACGTCAGTCAACGATTAGAGGTTGTTGCAAGTGTCACAAAGGCCTGTTAATATAAAACGTCTTTTATTCGTTAAATTTTTTCATGAGGTCGATCACATGGTTATTCAAATATAAGTCAACGTCTTTGGCCCAAAAGAAATCATTGTGAGTCCACTTCGCATACGGCACTGCATACAGCTCTACTACATTTGGTAAAAGAGTACTCAGAATGGTGACGTCCTACAAAAACAAAAAAATCAACAAGAAATTAAAATACGTGTGACGTTATACTAATAAGGTCGGTGAATAAGACCCAAAGTGATTGAGAAATTGTTTAAATCTTGTTGCTTAAATTTACCAAAAAATCACCTGTACACCTTATTAAATAATGTCGGATCGGTCCAATGAATAATAATAATAATAATTCATTGGATCGGTCGGATCTTATGTTCACCTACACATTATTTTCCAGAACCTACTTTTTTTGTGACGATAATGTCGTTATTTCCATAAATTAATGAAACGGGCGTTGAAACATTTTTCAGGTTGTACTTCGGAGCCACCTGCTGTCTGTACCTTCGGATATTCTCTTGTTTTCCCCAGTCGTATCGGTAGAAGTCACCTAAAATGTTAGTAGTAATTTATGTAACGAGTACATAAAGTGGATACTTCTTTTGCTTAACCAAAACTTTGTTTTTTGCACTCGACGCGTGTTTCCCTAACCATGTTAGTCTGACTTAATCCTCTCTTGATGATGCTAACATGGTTAGCGAAACGCGCGTCGAGTGCAAAAAACAAAGTTTTTGGTGTGTGGAGTTAAGCAAAAGAAATATTTCTAAGTACAAAAGTTTCCTGATTCCCAACTTAGTATATAAAGTGATATTACTTCCACAGCGAAAAACGCAACTCTTAGGGTTGCAATTTTTTTAGTGCGCCTTTTTGTCATAAAATTGAATCGAACATTTATTTTTTTTAGTTCCAAGACGCCACTCCAAAAATATTGTATATTTTTTCTCGTACTAGCGTTAAGCGCACTTTCGTCATTGAAAGTTCCCTAAAATGAACATCTTTTTTATTTAAAAAAGGTTTTCATGACAATATCTTTGCCATTTTCATATTGAATAAAAATGTCAAAACTGTCGGTTTGATTTCATGAGAAACAATTATAGTACAGTAAAACTAACACAAAATTAGGCCAAACCCAAACATAAAAAAGTCCTTTCTAGCGCGAAATAGTTCCATAGTTTTGTGTGAATAGTAAACTATGAGGTTTAGCGCAAACGTCATCCTATACGCAAATGATATACATTAAATTCCGAACAAGAATTGTTATATACAGAATTATGGTAAAGTGAACGGTTTCCATGATATGGAAGGGTAAAGATTTTTTCACGTAGTTTTTGTTGAAAAAACTTAAAATGATTACAGTATAAATTAGTAACTGAATAATGTATGTAGAATATATATAGATATATCTATGGACATATAGATACATATTACACCGATAGATTGTTATTTTTTGTCACAACATAACCTCATAAGTACCTATATGACTGTAAACAGTGACTATCTATAGTCACTGCTAATAGTCACTGCTGTAAATATGTCCAATACAAGTTAGTATAGCCTTAACTTGTACTCACTTTTTGCCCTCATTCATTATAGCGTTCTGATTTCCATTCGTTCTTTTATGTCAAATCATTCCCATATCTAACTTGTCCTTAGCTTTTAAAAATGAGAAATTCATGAAAAGGAAGCTCCTGTGAAAAACAAGAAAATATATATTAAACAATCCTCATGCGTCCAAAACTGCGAGTGTCGAAGAAGTGGTCTCAATTGTTCAAGTATGTGCAGCAATTGCTTAGGACTTGCATGTCTCAATAGAGATACTGTAATCATCGACGACGATTTAAATGATGATTCTCAAGTGGACGAAGAACACGAAGATTTGTTTCCTCTCACCAGCCCGAGTGAACTATTTGGTGCTGACTGATAACGCAATTAATGATCACCTAAAACTTATAACCTTTTGTATCATTTTGATTTCCCTCCCATTTTTTCAATATAATATAATATAATGAATGAGGGCAAAAAGTGAGTACAAATTAACTAAGGCTACTAACTTGTATTGGATATATTTACAGTCATATACTTATGAGGTTATATTGTGACAAAAAATAATAATCTATGGGTGTAATATGTATCTATATATGCATAGATATATCTATATATATTCTACATACATTATTCAGTTACTAATTTATACTGTGATCATTTTAAGTTTTTTCAACAAAAAACTACGTGAAATAAAAACAAAGAAATCTTTACCCCTCCATATCATGGAAACCGTTCAGTTTACCATAATTCTGTATATAACAATTCTTGTTCGGAATTTAATGTATATCATTTGCGTATAGAATGACGTTTGCGCTAAACCTCATAGTTTACTAGATATTCACGCAAAACTGTGAAAAATAAGAATTTCCTGCCCTTTTCACCCCCTCCCCCCGAAACCCGACGCTGGTGGTGGTGTAAATTTTCAGTACTAACTCTTAGGAGGGTATAGAATTATTTCGCGCTAGAAAGAACTTTTTTTTTTGATGTTTGGGTTTTGGCCCAATTTTACTGTACTATTAAACGGACAAAAAAATGCCATCCTAGTGCTTGGTGGACCGTTGCTTTTGCGCTGATAGCATTGAGTAATGGATTCTACTTTCCCCGAAATACACAAAAATAACTAATAACGACTAGGTAACCAGGTGAATTGGTGTGAAATAAAAATAAAAAAAACGCGAAGAAGTGACACAGGACAAAAGAAAACAAAAGTTATCATTAATTAAATTTCTTCATGAGGTCGATCACATGGTTATTCAAATACAAGTTAACATCTTTGGCCCAAATGAAATCACCGTGAGTCCACTTGGGATAGGGCACTGCATACAATTCTACAACATTCGGTAAGATGGTACTCAGTATAGGGACATCCTATAAAACACAACGATATTATCCATGATACCTATGTTGTTGTAGTGTACATACTTCTTTTGTGATAATATTGTCACTTTCTCCGTAAACTAACGAAACTGGTGCTACAATATTATTCAGGATATACTTCGGAGGGTAAGTCTTTTTATACCTTTTCAAATTCTCTATATTTCCCCAGTCGTATTGGTAAAAATCCCCTACAATATTTTTTTAGGTCAAGTAGGTAACTTTAAGGACAAACATTATGTGTATGTTCTCTCTACATGATTATTTGAATATGTCTTCTTTCTTTCTTTTTGAGATGTACTTTCATGCCATTCTATAGCCGCGTTCCTTTTGCCCCTACACTGAGAACTTTAGCTCAATTGTTAGCCGAGCCTGTGGCCGAGCCACTCAGTTTGTTTTTTCCTGTCAAAGGCTCATCTTGTGAAAGGGTCATTTTCCCCACCACCAAACTGAGCCAATATGCTCTATAGTGAGTGTCCTCGCGAGGATGTGCTTGAAGGGTGAAGGGGGGACAAACACAAACTGAGATAAAGTAAGAATTCTTAAGAAAAGTGGCTTATATCATACACTGAAAATGTCAACGTTCTAACCAGGGACCCTTTAAAGTAAGGGGACCCAGCATTATACTTTCCAAAGTGAGGCCGTTTCTTTCCCCATTCGAATGGTCTCAATGATGCCAAGAATGCCATTTTTATGGAGAATCTACGAATATAACAGGTAGGTACTTTGATTGTTAGTAAAAGTAAAAATTAATAATGGTTTCTACAAATTAGACTTGACAATGTTCTGTCAACAAACACAGAATATGACAAGTGTCAAATGAATCAAATTTATTTTATATTTGAATTTGGTTTCCTGCAATTATTTCCAGGAATTTAAGTAATATAAGTAAGGTAAGTCAGTGCCGATTTTGCTTATTTGAGAATTTGTCGCTATTGCACCTTGTTACCAGGTTCCTCAAACCATTTGAAATATTATGTACGTATAATAGGTACGTACTTAAACTTTCTTCCCTTGTTGAATGTATCTACCCATAGAACTTTCACAGATTTCGGGATGGACTAATAAGATTAGGTCTTGTACTTAGTTCTAATCATGTAGTTTTTCTCGGTGCTCATTTTTGTAATTTTATTTCTCTCCCAAGGTACCTCACAAATAAACTTATAAGTAGTTGTAGATAAAAACTGTTTAAAAAAAGACCTGACTGAAGCTACCTGCTTAATAATTTAAAATTTAGGAAATACCATTTTTGTTTTGAACTACTTATGCGTTAAGCAAACCCCGCATTTTATGGGCGAAAAGTGGGTTTTTCGTAAATTAATCGAAAATTACTGCATTTAGGTATAGGAAACCTTACACAAAGTTGTCATCATTTTTAGTGGTGAATAAGATCGCATTAAAAAAAATGGGAGTTTCCATTTGAAAATTTCGAGATTTAAGCACATTTTGAATGTAATTTTTATTCATATTTTGTGAACACCCTGTAAAAGAACGGATTTATTTCTCAGCAGAGATCACTAGGTCAGGGCTTCTGTTACACGATGCCAAAAATTCGTTTTGAAATTTCGCGGTTTCCTCGTATAAATTGCTAATTGACTCTAGGTCTGCACCTGTATTTTTTTTTTCGGAAAAATGCAAATATCTCAAAAACGGTTGGATTTAGACATAGGACATGTTACATGTTTTTGTTCCAAAATGATGCCTAGAATTCAAAAATGCAATAATATACAGGGTGTTCTTTTTGAAATAAGAAAGTTGATATCGACTTCCGGTATAACCGGAAGTGCCAGATTCACCAAAATATTTTAGTTAAGCAGCGCCCATCGGCATTGGTGAGGTGCCAAATTTACAGAATTTTCCTACTTTTAGTTTTCCATATATAGATCGATGCAGTTCGTGGTGGGCCACCCTGTATAGTCAGTTGGTTCAGTTACCACCTAATCGAAGGAACCCCATATACCTATAATAGCAACCTACAGGGAGGCCCATTTGATATGGAAGCACTCCTTTAAAATTGTTATATTCATCCGATTTTAGCAGGTTTTTTTTCTAAAGATAGGTCAAAAATTATTCTACTTTGGTGCAAAATTTCATGTTTTAATCTCACTTTTCAAGGCCTATTATGAATTTTTTTTCCAATAAAAAATATATTCACATCTGACACCTCAGTGTTAATCAGGAGTCAGGACACCCCAAACGGCACCGTCGCAATGATAAAGGCCTGCCAGCTGGCGACGCGAAACGTCACTACGTCATCACAGGGAGGTCGGGAAGTTGCTTTTTGAAGTTGTTTACGCGTACTTCTCTGGCGATTTTCCTGTTTTAAAGAACGTTTGTTGTGTGTTGGACTGTGTTTTTTAGTAATATAGGACGTGGAGTTTTAGGTAAAACAGCAGTGGTTCAGATTAAAGTGATTAAAGTTCAATTTTAGTTTATAGGTTTTAGGTTGTGTCTATAGTTTCGGACTAATTTAAATCATGCCGTGGACGTGTTCCGTTCCCAACTACAAGGGAAACTACAAAGGCGGTCCCAAAGTGTCCGCTTTTTCCTCCCTAAAGACCCCATTTTAAGGGAAAAGTGGGTTAAGGCCATCAAAAGAGATTTTGTTCCTACACAGTTTTCCAGGACTTTGGTTTGGACTGTTGGAGAGTGTTATACCTAACAATTTTACGTGATTAAACGTAACCACCTTGAAATCAGTAAGTTTTATGATTTTATTTATTCGAATTTAGTTGCATCTAGGCAGGCAAATAAGAAATAATTGGCATTTACGAAAATTTTACCGGTAGATATCTAAATGCACCAAAACCCCTTGAAAATGTGACTTTCACTCTCGTAGATTATTATCCGTGTTGTAAAACCATGAGCTATATATGTAAACAATCATTTTAAAGTGTTTTTTTTTACCAAATTTACCAAGTTGACACCTCGAAATTTGAATTTGGCGCCTTAGGCTGACCTCCCTTGGATGACTCATCGCTTTCAGCTGGCGGGCCTTGTTATTGCGACGGTGCCGCCCCAAACCGCCTAAACAGCTTAACTGAAAATTTGACAGGCATCGGTAAACATTTTTCCACGATTGTTTCATTGTGTCACCGTCCAAAGCCTACTTGTTGAAAGGGCGCGCAATTATACACATGAAATCATAAAAGCTATTAGTAATTGATAACTACTTAAGTAAATCGTTAAATGTTATACATTTTTGGAAAGGTAATTTTTTGCTCTATGAAAAAAATGCAAAAATATACAGGATGTTCCATTAAAAAAAAATTGTTCATGGGTAACTCTTAAACCATTGACTTGAAAAAATGTAGTAGCAGCATTGGATTCTACGTAAAAAAGTGCTTTAGGAATGTTTTCACAGAAACTCAAAATTTTCAACCCGAAAAAAGTTACGGCCACTTTTCAAAAACGCACATTTTCGAAAAACGCCCTGTAACTCAAGAACGGTGACAGATATCGATTTGTGGTTTTCGCCATTAAGTTTACCATAAAAAATGAGCCTCAGACACAGGTATCAGTTTTCGTCTATCTCCGTCAAAAATAGGAGTTTCCCTTTAAAGTGTCTAATTTGGACCACCCTGTACATACAATATACTTCAATATAATATTATAAATAATAATTACATATAAAAACATGCAAATATTTTTAATTACCTACCTACCTAACATTTTTATAACGTTTTTATTTTTGATAATTATTTCTTTGAATACTTTAACAACAATAACATATTTACCAGGAACCTGTTTCTGTACTTTTATGTTTGTTGTTTTATTCATTAGAACTATAATGACTTAATGACATTTTTTCATTTCATTGGTTTAGAAAAAAAAGGCAAAACAAAACTTGGTAACTTCAATTTTTACCACATTGCTTAAAAAATTCAGTAAAATGAAGTGATTTCTAATTACGGTCTTCTTTGATAAGCTTGAATAATTTTGCTGGCAGCTAACAGGGTTACTTCCCGCTGAACCACCCATTGCTTCGGATACCTAATCTAACCGAAATGCGGCTCTCTTCGTCGTGTCGAGAATTTAAATTTCTCCTTTTTCCTCATATCCATGAGTTAACCATTTAAACTCCGCTGTTTCTTCAGTTATAGCATTGAGTAATCCTTTACTCAATGGTTATAGGTTTCTAGATGGTAGAGCGCCACTTTCCGCGTTCTTTCGTGTTCCATTAAAAAATACTGTTTATAAAAACGCATACATAGAGTTCTTACAGAGAATATTCTTGTCGATGACACCTAGAGTACTAAGCCACTTTAGCTAAGTTTAGTTTTTTCTCTTGGAAACCTAGAAATCAGCAAGAAATTAGAGAATAGCAATGGAAAAAAACGATATTATTTGGAAAAAAAAACCTATTTACTTACCTATGAATGTAATTTTACAATCTGGATGTAAAAGTCTCTTCGCATTTTTACTATGCTTTACGAATCACGTCATTTTTTGATGAAAACGAAAAGCTATTAACCTTACAAATATAAAGAAAAAATAGAAATTAAAAACTAAAAAATGCATCTCTTAAAGCATGTCACAATGACTTTTATGATTTTATCGGCTATTAGGCCATCATCTGATGATTGCCTAATAGCATGAAACACGTGTATGCGGTTATTAGTTTTTTCTTTTTGTTAACTTTGAGTGCTTAAGCCCATTATCACTTTCTCTTGTAAATACATTTACACTCACTAATCTTACATCCTTATTGTATTTTATAATGCCTATAATGCCTATAGAGCTTTGACTACTTCCTGGATTTTGTTATTCAAAGGGACCTATGCCCCCGTAGCTTAGCTGGTTTAAAGCGCCTACGGAGTTCGAACGCCGATTGGAGTGCATTTTTTCAACTGATTATCGTTTACCTGCTATGCCACAAAAATATCGCTCTTGATTAATATTTTTAGAGGTACATAAATCCATCCTTATTTAAACCGCATAATAATGGATATTTGTATGTAACAGGTGCAAAAAGTAAATGTTTATAAATTGCGTGATTCCTGAAAATTGTTATCTACAGACTTCACCAATGAACGAATATACGGAAGCGTAGAAGGGCTACGTAGTAATTTTTTTTTAAATTCAGAATTTTTTTCAAAATTTTGACTTTATTCTCAAAATTTTGAGATTTTTCTCAGAATTTTAAATTCGGACTTTTTCTTAGAATTTTAAAATTCAGACTTTTTTCTACGAATTTTAAAATTCAGACATTTTCTCAAAATTTTGAGGTCTTTCTCAAAATTTTGACTTTATTCTCAAAATTCTGACTTTATTCTCAAAATTTTGAGAAAAAAGTCTGAATTTTAAAATTTACAGAAAAAAGTAAAAATTTTGAGAAAAATCTCAAAATTTTGAGATTAAAGTCAAAATTTTTAGAAAAAAGTCTGAATTTTAAAATTCGGAGAAAAAAATCTGAATTTTAAAATTCTGAGAAAAAAGTCCGAATTTTAAAATTCTAAGAAAAAAGACAAATTTTGAGAAAAATCTCAAAATTTTGAGAATAAAGTCAAAATTTTGAGAAAAAAGTCAGAATTTAAAAAAAAATACTACGTGGCCCTTCAACGCTTCCGTACGAATACTATTTTACAATGTTTTTGACGATATAAATGAATATAAAAACTCTCAGATTGTTGAAATTTCCACTTCTACTGCAGAATACATATTCAATAATTTCATAATGCTTATAGCGTCCATTAATATAGCAACGTTTTTCTTTTGGAATTATCTTGTATTCTTTTTTGGTATCAACAGAACAATGGGATATGCAGTATGATATTATTAATAAAGTCTAATAGCGTTGACTGACGTATTAATACGTCAGTCAACGCTAATAGTTTGTGCATATATTTAAGTTTCGAGTTTACCTTTAGTTATGATTTGTGCATAATGCAATGCTTGCAATGTAGAAGCTCCAGCCGGAACAGTCGATATAATCAAAGGAATTGTTGCCTAAAATTTCAAATAAATTAATATTTAGTTCCATAATTGATCGCATTTTTATTCTTACCGGGTCCAGTTGCTGTGGTTCAAATCCAGCTACAGAAAACAGAATATCCGAGCAAAGATCCAGAATGTATGTACCTTCACCGCACAACTTCTTCCCCAGGTACCTTACATCGCTATTGGATATAATTTGTCGTGGTACTAGCTCGTATATTCCCAACGCTTTTGCCATTCTCTGAAATAAAAATTTGTTTGTTTCAAAAAAAAGTTTGATTAAACGACTTTTACTCACCGTTAAAACTGGGTACAAGGGTGCCACGAAATTTAAAATTGGATGCTTCATGTTTCTCAAGATAGCAGAAGGGCCAAGAGCTACCATCAGCTTTATCCTTTCATTGTATTCTGGCCTTGAGGCAGCCATTGCGAAAAAAGCTGTAGTACCTTGAGAATGGCCGATGTAGTGCATTCTTTGTTCACCGGTTACGTTTGTAACGTACTCTATAGTTGCTGTAATGTCGTAGTATCCGAGTTCATGAAATCTGAAAGGACGTGGTTCAGTAGGACGTGCTAGATATATCAATAGAGGGTTGAAACTTACGTGAATTTCCAAAATGCTTTATCTTTATCGGGATTCAGAGTTTTGTGTTTTCTAGAGTGCCAAGTTCCTCTGGCATTCAGTAACCATACGTCGTATCCATTATCTGCCAACTTGTAGGCAAGAGCTTTCTTTGGACCTCCAATAATAAAATTTTCTGATGTCCCCATCAGCCCTGCAGTAAAAAGTAACTATCTTTAATATCTGTTGAGTGTTTTGGAGAATAATTGTGACTTTGTTTCATTTAACAGAAAAATACGTACCATGAAATACTATTACAGGTAGCTTGTTGGGTTGTCTATCAATACTGCTATTGCCGTAAGGCACTCTGTATACATCAAGGAGGTAGCCATCTTCAGTCTCAATTTCATGAGTTTCGACAGGGTAACCATATTTTACAAGTATTTCTGTCTGAAAAAGTGTAGAGCTTATATTTAGGTAGGTATTTAATGTCTTCCAAACATGCATTACATAATAAAATAAATGCGATTCAGATTTATTCTTTCTTGACTATTTCCATACAACGAAGGGTACATTTCAAACTCCAATAACTAGTCCATGATAATGATGGGCAGAGCTGGTAAGAGTAATTAAAAAGTACTCCATTAATTTGCCTAAATTAATTATTGTAATCAAGTACTAAGTAGGTACAAAATAGCAAGTACCAACCCAGTACGTTTATTATTAATAATAATAATAATAAGTGTGAAGCAAGTCGAGAAGATCGCGAAGTACAGAGACTTAGAAGAACAAATTAGAAGGCAATGGGAAATGGAAAACGTCAAGACGATTCCAATTATCGTGTCAACAACTGGTGTTATACCAAAAAGTTTTCTGAGAAACATAAAAGAGCTGGGTCTAACTGATAGTCTTTACAGGTCCATGCAGAAAGCGGTACTACTTGCGACAGCCCGAACCGTCAGGAAATTCATGGGGAATGCAGGAACGTCCGACAACATCAATGTCACCTAAGGCCCGATAACATGGCAAGGGTCTCGTCCGAGCCAGATCCTTATGGTATCCGGGATACCCGGGATCTAAGTGAATGTTCCCCGTAGAGGGAGTGCGAATGCCTTTTGGCTAAGTCGATATAATAATAACATAACAGACCGGACCTTATAATAGTTGATAAAATTTCTAGGAAGACAACTCTGATTGATATGGCCATCCCGAACAACAACAATCTGCGTGTGAAGCAAGTCGAGAAGATCGCGAAGTACAGAGACTTAGAAGAACGAATTAGAAGGCAATGGGAAATGGACAACGTTCAGACGATTCCAATCATCGTGTCAACAACTGGTGTCATACCAAAAAGTTTGCTGAGAAACATCAAAGAGCTGGGTCTAACTGATAATCTTTACAGGTTCATGCAGAAAGCGGTACTACTTGCGACAGCCCGAACCGTCAGGAAATTCATGGGGAGTGCAGGAACGTCCAACAACATCAATGTCACCTAAGGCCCGATAACATGGCAAGGGTCTCGTCCGAGCCAGATCCTTATGGTATCCGGGATACCCGGGATCTGAGTGAATGTTCCCCGTAGAGGGAGTGCGAATGCCTTTTGGCTAAGTCGAGATAATAATAATAATAATAATAATAATAATAATACAGAAAAAAAGAATACAATTTTAAATATATAACTAATGTTATTCTCTGCAAAAAGGACTAAAAACAGTAACAACTGATCAAAGTTTAGCCCTAATAATATAACATAAATTAGTGAAAACAAATCATAGAGGTAATTGTGTGTGCTTAAAACTATCTGATCACAGAAACATTAAAATAAGGTCATATTATTTAGAAAAGCAGCTTTAATCGAATATTAAATGAGAAGCTCTTATAGGCGCGTCTAAATCGAGAAAGGGTAAAATGTTTAAGATCCGATGGAATTTTGTTATAGATTGCATAGAAGTTATAAGAAAAAGATCTCAAGAACATGGAGGTACGATGAGGCGGCTGAGATATAAGACCCCTAAAGCGAAGGCTCAGATTATGGATATCTGTACGGAACCTAATTTTATTGTATAGATAGGGAGGCGACTTATATATCATAATAGAGTGAAACAGACAACCAGTATATAGTGTTCGACGCTGCTCCATACTTAGCCATCGCACATCAGAGACATGATTTTTGAACTCTCTGAATTCTATCTCTATCAAACTTCGTGAGGCAATCACCGTACACCACATCACAAAAATTGAAATTAGACAGAACCAAGCTGTCGGTTAATAATATTTTTAATTTAATGGAAAGAATATGTCTGTAAGGATAGAGCATTTTAAGTCTACAGTACGCCTTTCTTAAAATCTTGAAAACCTCAAATCGGAATCAATTTCCAATCCTAAACTTCGGGCAGCATGTGTAGATGATAACTTTTGGTCGTTTATGAAGATATCAAGTTGTTGTTCTACATGATTTCTGTTTTTCCCAAATATCATTATATTAGACTTTGCTGGATTAATCGAAAGCTGATGAATTTTTGAGTTTTTAGATAATTTCTCCAAATCTGAATTGATCAAATCAGCAGCAATCTCAACATTTTCAGGCCTAGAACTGTGCATCATCTGCATAAAAATATGACTCGCAATGATTTAAACAATTAGCAATACTGCTGGTATAGAACAGAACAATATGGGCCCTAGAACAGAGCCCTGAGGCACTCCCGAAAGAACAGGACTCACATTTGAATCGCCCAAATCCGTGTGTACATATTGATATCTATTGGTTAGAAAATCCTTGAGTAGATCAATTGCAGATACAGAGAATCCAATATATTTAAAAATAGAGAACATAATTTCATGATTAATTATTGTATCGAAGGCTTTCGAGTAATCAAGCAAAACCAACACAGAGGTCTTTCCCGAGTCAAGATCGCTTAAAATATCATCGACAAGATCAAGCATTCCTGTTGCACAGCTATATCCCGACCTGAAGCCCGATTGCCTACCAGGCAATCGGGCAAAAATCGTATAAAATTATTTTGTAAGGACATTTAAAACTGTACCCCATACCTATAGGTACCTACAACGTCTGATTTACTAGAGTAAATTTATTTTCAAAATGCAAACCAGTAGATAGTAGGAACCAAGGAACATTTTTGTTAACTATATTATTTAATCTTTAAGTTTTTGAAAAAATTTTTAAAAATTATATGTTGACTAAGAATTAATTGCATCTCGAAAAAATAAGATTAATACTTAGAAACTTCAATTCGAACATATAAAAATATAAAAGTAAAGTCCGATACACGATAGACGTCCAATGAAAAACTCAGTCTAACCGCCCATGCCCACATTAATAACATACGAATGGCGCTTAGACTGAGTTTTTCATTGGACTTCTTTCATTACATTATTTTTTCGGTTTAAAATAAAAATCGTATTACGAAAAGTAAAAAGAAAAAATTTATGAGTGACCAGAATAAAGCTTACTCTGGACAGAGTACCAAGTACCTACTTGAAAAGTACCGAGAGTACAAGAACCGATAGTCAGTACACTAATTATTGTTTTTTGTATTATTTTACATCCGGTATTTAGGTGATTCGAATTCAAATAGTTGAAGGTTGGCAAATCCCGGGACACAGAGGTATCGGAAAATACGTCCATAACTACAAATTGTGATTCCTGGTATAATTTTATTCTTTCCAAATAATTCATTATGGACGGATGGGTTCTCTGACAATGAATTTTATTTATCACTAGATAGCTATTATATAATCCTCATTTGTATGAAAAACCAGATAAGAAAAGCCACTAACTAAAATTAAATTACAAAATCACAATATGAAACTAAAGAGAAGAAGGCACTACTGTTCAGATTTTGACCAAAAGCAATCGAAACTATGTCATAAGTAAAGTTATGTTCTCCAAATTGGAAGTCATATATCAATTTGTTCGAGAGTTATCGATGGAACACACAAACATACCATACCTACCCCAATTATTGTTCTCTGACGTTTTAGAACATATTAAACCGATGTAGCAAGTACAAAAATAATTTTTTGGAAAAATTGTTTTTGCCAAAATAGTATCTACCCACCTACCATAGTATCAGTACCGGTAAATTTTTAGTTTTTCAGCATCATTAAGACATTTTCTCAAAAACAAAACAATCACAGTTTTAACATAAAATAAGACATTTTATGGGACTTGGCTCTAAAAGTCAC